>OY282496.1:12713709-13913709 GCA_958295605.1 Ajuga chamaepitys
TTTTTAGACCACCGTAACTGAAAGAGTGAAACGTCGTTCCAAGTTTGCGATCGAACGTGATTTACTGTGTTCTACCCTGTGTGGTTCGGTCCTCGCAGTCGTATATGATGTATTAAGAGTCTATACTCATTTTCAAATATGAATGGTTGTATTGAAAACGGGATTTTAGTAAAAAAGTTAATGGGATGTGAATAGTCGCTGCATGCATATAATAACTTTTGTTGCAAAAATTCTCGTCCAACTCCGATTAATCCCCGCATATTCGTTAGGTTTTCATTGACCGCTTATATTTATTTCTTAATTCCTTCAGCCCCGTTTAAACCTCGACTATTCACTAGTTCTCGATTTACCGCCTAACTAACATCTAGCAACTTTTACGATTTTAGTGATAACTAATTAGGTGGGGGTACGGTCGGCCCGGTCTTGTTAAGTTGGCATATATCATCAGAGTTCAGGAATTTGCAACCAGGTTTGGTCATATTCATTATAGTGACATTTGGTCCAATTTTTTGGAAAAGAATAAAATTAAAGGCAAGCAAGTTTTCAAAGTGGAAGTGATCGAATGCACTCAAACTACTAAAAATTCACTAAGAACAAGAGGCAATATCTTATGCATTTAATTCCGTCAAGCTTACGGCTTATCTGAAAATTATATAGGTGTGTTTGGTTGGAGCTTGGACTGAGGCTTGTCGTGAAATTTTTGGATTAAGTAAATTATTTCGGGTAAGTAGTTTGGCAAAAATAAAGGGGTGTTTATTTAGGTGGTATGGAAGTGGTTGTAATTTGAATAAAAATATTTAATTGTAAAAGATGATGTGATATGTATAAGAGATTGTTAATTAATGATTGTTTAATGATTAAAATAATATTGAGAATTGTGATTAATTGATGATGTATATGATTGTAGAATGTTGATGAGGTAGAAGAAACTGATTGACGGCGTTGTGGACAATGAGTTATAAACCTTATTGTACGTTCACCGTATGCCGGACAATCTTGTTTAACAATAAAAAGGATTAAAGGGATTAACTTCTAAACTTTGTAACTAGGCGTGTCAATTCTGATAATCGGATCGGATTCATGTTCAATTTGGAATTGATTCGTGTTATTTATAAAAAAATATTTGAAATATATATTTATTATATTTTAAAATAAATTATTAATTTTCGAGTCGCTTTTGGTTAATTGGTTCGTGTCGGGCATATTTTAGATTTCTCTTAATAAATTCGTGTGGATCGAGTCTATTGGGTTGGCACCCTATTTGCAGCTCTCTTAACATTGTAGATCTTTTTCTTTTTTAGGTGCAACAGGTCTGAACAGTAGTGTAATGTTTGGGCGATAAGTGAAGGACCAAATCACAAGCTACCTTAATGAGTTTTCCCTTCAAAAAATAAATTTAATACTGTATGAGCCATTGATCAACATATTAAATATTAAATTGATAAGTTAACCCACTTAGTACTAAGGTTGACCCTGTAGCCTGTATTTTCATCATCTTCAAGTGTGTTTGTTTGGGGATGAAGGTAGTTGTGACACGTAACATTTCGAACATTTTTTGTAGAACATAGTTCAATTTTAGTAAAAAAATAACAAGATAGAGTCGTACAAGGATTTGTATCATGTTGGACAAATTATATCATGCATTCTGATAATTTCGTTTATCGCGTCTAAGTCCCAATTATGCAGTAGATCCCAATTTACCGTCTAACTAATCTGTAGCGTCTTTTAGAACATTGTTACTGAGTAATCTAAAGTTGATAAGTCTTACACATAAACAATAACTATTTTATCCAGGCAGTGCCTTACCTCCTCCTCTTCCTCCTCCTCCTCATCATCATCATCGTCGTCGTCGTCGTCGTCATCATCATCATCATCATCATCATCATCATCATCATTATTGTATAAGGTTTTGAACAAAGTCGATTCTAATAATTTTCCGATTTCTAAAAATCAAAGAGGTTTACACTTAGGTGATTTTCTTTATTTTCTGGGAAAAAGTGTCATCGGAACAAATATGCAACCACACTTAATTCTTCTCTCTCTAGAGCTATATCAGTTGGATTTGGATCCTCTACATTTTATTTGGTAAGTTTCTTGTGAAGTTAGAAGAGAGAAAGACCAAAATAAAATATGTAGAGTGGGACTTGGATGCATAAGATGCACAATAGAGCTCCTAATTTTCAGGCTTCGGGCCCGCCTCTGTCGACGGCCTGACCTAATTTACCCACTCCTTTGTTTGGGCATTTCAACCCTCAAACCCTATCTCATATTCTGGCCCTGTTCGCTAGCCCCGATTTTGTGGCCCATTTGGGGTCATTTTATCCTGATCTGGCCTGGGCCCTGACACACATTATTTATGTATGTATTTAGGTCGATTTAGGTATATATAGTTTATAACAGTTACATGCATATTAGGACAAAAATTATTTATATTTGGTATATTAGGTCATTTGACGTGTTTTGACTTATTTTGGAGTTAATTAGGTGATTTTATTCCATTTGGACGAAGTTTGGAGAAGAAACAAGTCAAATAGGGTAAAACACGGACGAGAGGGAGTCAAAAGAGCAAAAGGGTCAACCAAGACCGCGTCTACGGTCGCGGTCGCATCAAAAGTGGCCTAGAACATGAAAAACACGCTGGCCAACTATCGCGGTCGCGACGAAAAGCTTCCCGAAAGTGAAGTTTTCTGTCAGCTTGATACACCTCTAGTATTTTGGTCATATCTTGAGATCTACAACTTCGATTAATGTGAAATTGATGGCGTTGGAAAGCTAATTCAAATGGCTACAACTTTTCCTGAAAGTGACAAACCCCAAAAGTGATCGGAAGACCCTAAAAAATAGCTTAAAATTTAGACCTGAAAACTCGCCTAGGCATCCGGCACGCGGTCGTGACAAAATCACTCATTTTGATCATTTTTTGGGTTAGATTCAACGCAACCGCGCCATACATGCACACAATCGCATTTCCTTATCGATTTTGATGTCCAGATCCTAATCTAAAGAAGATTTTAGCTTGATATCTCTCAAGATTTGTCCCCGACTCTATAAAAGGACCCCAAGCTCGAGTTTTATGATAGAAGATCATACACTTCCATATTCTAAATACTCGGGAACACTTGGAAAGTAAAGATCAAAGATCAAGGAGCTAATGAAGAACATCGAACAACAGAAGATTTCTGGTTTATTTACTCTTTTTTTTTCTGTATTTATTTCTTTATAATGTTTGTTTACAAATATTATATGGATTTGATTATGAGTAAATAAATATTTTGTATTCTAGGGTTAGAAAGTAGGTTACTTATGACGATATTTTTATTTGATTCTTTAATTATAGACTCCAGTTGTTTGTTCATCTTTGTGTTCGTTTGCTTCTAATAGTTAAACTTGAATTGATCACTTAAGTTAAATCTACATGTTTAGTAGTTCTGCTATCGGTGGAGGAAATTGTTAATAGACGATTAACACATAGCGCGATTGTCTATGATCGTTTAGGCTTTGGTCTAGGCTCTTTTGGGAGTCTTTAGATTTAGTTGACTTAGAAGGGTGATTAAATCTAGTAGATCAACAACCTAATCGCTTCGGGAGGAGAGTTAGGTTTACTAAAGTGTTGTCTAATAAACATTCGAACTGGTTTAAAAGTCTAGAATTTTAGGTTAATCATGCATCAGAGTAACTGAAATCTATGCCCTAGAATACGTTTCTCTCCATCTAAATTTTCCTTCAGTATTCAACCCCTTATTTTTCTAAGTTACTCGTTAGTTCTTCATTAATTTCATGCAAATTAGGTTTAGAATTAATACCAACCTTTATTAATTTAGAGTCTAGTTAGGGGAGTCTTAGATTAATTGTCGAACTAAGTATTACATCAGTCTCTGTGGAATCGATCTTAACTATTGCTACCTACACCGTATACTTGCGGTAAATTAGTGTAGGAAAACCTATGACAGGCCCATTTCCAATCACTAAGCCACCACTCTCTCTTGGGCCGGCCCCTTTGTGGCCCAGTAGCACCCTTCATCTGCTCTTGGGCCTGCCACCCTTGAAGCCCAAATCATTCTCCCTCATTTGGCCCATCTCACCCTTGATGGTCCTCCCCCCTCCCTTGACCTAATTCGGCCCCATCTCCCCCTAATTGTCGCCACCACCCAGCTTGCTCCCTTTGGACCGCCTCCCTCAACCTATCCAACCCATTTTACCCTAGCCCAAACCACCTCACCTCACACCATCCCTTCTCCAGTTGACCCCTCTTTCTCTTTTGATTCGGCCCTGACCACCCAACCCCACCCCTCCCCACTATTGCCCCGATCCCAACACCCCCTGCCACCATTTTGAAGGAGCTCCTAAACCTGCTCTTGGCCAACCCATTCACGCCCAACACTGTCCCAAGCCGTCTACTATGCTGACCGCCTGTGATGGCCCCTAACCCTCCGGCTACTAAAATTTCTGCCTAAGCGGCCACCCGTCCGATTCGTTTTGTTCCTGTGCCAAAGCCGACCCCTGCTCCAAACCAGACCTCGGTCGTGTTCGGAGATAAGGTACATCCACTTGGCTCCCACAAGGTTATTGATAATATTCTTGTGCTTGATATTTCTCCTACAATCTTTGATAGCTTAATTGTTGACTGTAAAAATTATCTTGTTAGAAAATTTTCCCACGCTATTCCCGCTGCTCACATGATCGTGACCAGATTAGCCGAGTTAGGCCTTGTTGGTAGGTATTGTTGGAGACCCCCTCTCATATTCTTATTAAGTTGGCTGAGGATAGTGATTATACCATGTTTTGACTTACCACTTCTTTATCAATCTCTAGTTGTCCTATGCGGGTCTTAAATGGACCCTAGATTTTGATCGTAACGTCGAGGCCGCTTTGGCCCCCGTTTGGTGTCACTTTCTGAGCCTTCTCCTTCAGATGATCAACCATGACTTGTATTCCATGGCCAAGCTTATCGGCAGACCGCTTCAGATGGATTACCCTACTAGTAATAGGAGTCAGGTTCTTTACGCTAGGATCTGTCATCGAGCTAGACCTTTAGGCCGACTGATCCTCGAAGATTATGGTTACCTCGGGTGAGAGGAGATGGCGTTAGCCTTCATTTATGAGTTTGTGCAGGAGTACTGCATTGGTTGTCATCACGTTGCATGATTGTTACGTGATGGGCAACAAAGCCTAGCTGTCACCGCCAGACAGACGACTACTTAGGTCGCCCAGGACTCAACCGGAGCAGCCTGTTGACGGTGCTGTGATGAACGTGAAAAATACCACTTTTCTTGCATATTTTACGTCCATATTTTTATGTGAATTGCGAGTGTTTATCATGTTTAAGTGTGATTCCACGTTAAAATGCATTTCCGGGTTGATTTTCTTTTTTAATATAATTTGATACACTTTTGGGTGTTTGGGAGTCATGTTTTGAAGGTTAGGAAAATTCGGAAGATCAAGAAGATCATCTACCCCCATTTTCTCACCCCGGCCCGCATCCCAAGACCCAAATGAGCCCAATATAGGCCAGAGTCAGGCCTAAATTAAAATTCGACAAGTCACAAACAAAAGTCGTGAAGGAGTCAAGTCAAGAAAATGGGTGGAAGGGCTTCCAAACGATAAAAAATGAAGATGAGGGCAATTGCACGAGTATCCCCGTTCTGGCCTGCATAATGAGACCCAAATGGGCCCAAAATTAGATTCTACAAAAGCCCGACTTCATCGAGTCATGGACAAAAGTTGTGAAGAGGTCGGGACGAGAAGACAAGAGAAAAAGGCCCAAAACGGAGATGGAAAAAGATGGGAATCTTTTTGGCCATAACTTCTTCATACAAACTCTGATTCGAACGATTCAAGATGCTACATGATCGTGAGACAAGGATTTACACCTTTATGTTTTGGTTGAGATCTGATTCCGCACCTATTTTACCCAGAATTGACGAGAATGCTGAGTTTTACACATTCGAGGGTTCCGACTCAATATTGAAGGAGTACAAGCTATTTAATTGTGTTGTTACTATCATATCCTTACTTTCTAGTTTATTTTTAGCAGATTTTCAAGAGGGAAGAGTGGTAACAGTGCTGTTTGGGAAGAGAGATTGGGCGGGAGAGTTCCAAATTCCCCTATCAAGTCTGGCTCTTTGTGTTAACAGGAAGACAAGAAGTCGCTGCCAAGTGAAACGAGGTCCCAAGAATTCCATATGAAAGAGATTACAAGTAGAGGTGGCAAAATAGGCCCAGCCCTACGGGCCGGCCCAATAGGCCCGATATTTTAGATTGGCCGGGGCATAGAAATGTAGGCCCGAAGTACTATTTGGCCCGTTAGGGCCGGCCTGATAATCTAAGTATATTATAGGGGAATTCCTGGGGCCCGACCAACTAATTTTAGGCCCAACCTGTCCCGAAATATGGCGTTGGCCCAGATCGGGCCGCCCGAATTGCCACCTCTAATTACAAGTATCAAGGGCATCTAAAAAATAGTCGATTTGCCCATTCGCTCTTCCTCCTTTACCTAGAAAATCATGTTGGGTAAGGACCTCATTAAAATCGCCACCACAGATCCAAGGCTGAGAGGTAGAAGGGAATACTCTTTTGAAAAAATCCCAAAACGAGCATCGTTTTAAGACATCCGGTTGACCATAAACCCGTATGAAACGGAAAAGCTTTCCCCTAAGAGAAATATTCACGTCAATGAAATGTTGGCAAAGGCAGCGAATTATGACAACGATATTCTTGTGCCAAAGGAGGGCCAACTCTCTAGATTGACCAATGGCATCAACAACAATGCCAAAAATATTGAGATCCGATTTGAGCTTTTCGATATATACAATGGTGTTTTTTGTTTCTGAAAGAAAGATCACCTGTGGGGACTTAGTGCGAATGACTTCGTAAAGTTCATAAATTTTTCGGGGGTTCCCAAGCCCCCGATAATTCCAACAAAGGATATTCATAATGCTTGGCGGGACTGGCTGTCTAAGCTAATCTTCACCAGACTAATGTCAAGAGATAGGGAAGGAAAGAAGGGCAGGTTCTCAAAAGGGTTCTGATCATCTTCTATGTCGAGGAGTTTGAACTTTTTGTGGGCGAGTTTAAGGGAGGGGGAGGGCGATATGTCAATGATGTCAACTTTGATAGGCTCAAGTAAGGAGAGCCTTGTGCCTGGGATAGTAAATTTTCTTTTGATGCCAGAGGATTTGGTAGGGAAGGGTTGTTCAAGAAGCTTAGCAACAATGCCTTTGAGGCGATAGAATTTTTTGGCCGCCTTACTGGCCGGAATATCGAGTATCATGGGGACCTGCACAAAGAAGGGGCTGGAAGGAGGGGATAAGATGAGGGGGTGATGATGAGGGGCTGGTGAGAGGGAGATGTATTGCATCATTCATAGGAATATTGAGTGGCGGGACTTTGGAAGTGGATGGATGAATGGTTTCTTGCCGAATTGAGTGGTGAGTAGCTGTAGTGCAATTGAGGCCCTGGATATGAAGAGGTGAAGTAGAAAGAGGTAGAGATTGGTATCTGGTTGTATGTCCTAGGTTATTTTGGGACAAGTATGGGACTAGAGCAGTAGAGTTTGGGAGTGAGTCTTGCTCACTAGAATTATTGGAAGGTTTAGTGGAGGATTCAAGTGATTGAGAGGGAGTATGAGATTGTGTATGTTTGGGGATGGGTGCTATGTTTGTGGCAAACGGGTTGTGGGTATTTGAGGCTCTAAGCCAATTTCCAAATTGAAGGGCAATAGCATTTAAGGAATCAAGGACTCTGTGGTCACAGTTCGTTAGGACATGTCTAATGGTTCCACATTGAAAGTAAAAATCTGGTAGTTTTCGTATTTAATGGGGCAGGTCTTTTCTTCCCCATTTATTTCAGCACATATGACTCTGTTGGATTTGTATACTGAAAGCAAATTTTTTTATATACAATGTTTCCAGTTATTCACTGCTTATCTCCTATCTGATTATATTTGCATTTTCACTATGTATGTGTCCCCATATCTCTTGCAAATAAGTAGATCCTATGGTGTGTTGAAGATCACAGAAGATCATATGATTGGTTAAACTTAAAGAGATATAAAATGTAAATCACAGCTTAGACAACTTGAGGACGAGTTGTTGGTTTAGGCTGCAGTATTAAGTAGAAATAATTTATCTTGACTATTTACTTATACTGGTACGTATTTACGTATTGATAGGATCACAGTGAGATATGTTCTTCTGCCTGACCTTAGTGAAGAACTAGAGATCTCGGTGACTTATAATATCTAAAGCCTAAATAAGATTACAGTTATGAATGCTTGTTTGAGTGTCACTTTGATTTACTATGGGCAAGAGTTAAGATATAACTTTTATACTATGTATTTTGGGTGACAACAACTTGCATATAATAATTGGTAATTTGTATTTAAATAACCGTATCCGTTTAGGATGATGATATCCCCTTAAGGAGCTCAAAAGGTTTATTGTACTAAACCCTGCAGGTTGATTAAGTTCAAGTACAATAATAAGGTTGAGTGGTACTACTTAAGGAATAAATAAGAAATTAATTGATTTAAGATGTCAGAGGCTTTAATTAATTAATTAATGGATATTCGATATCTTAAATACGGGGATTAATTAAGTCTAATTCAAGCCCCGACTCAACTCGGGAATAAAGGGGTAAGTCAGTGTTAATTCTCTAGTGGAATGAATTAATATTTATGAATTAATTGTGTTCTGGGCTGAACAAGGAAGAATTAATTCATAGTTAGGCCCATCTTTATTTCTTGTATTTGATCCCTGGACTGGCCCATATAGACTCCTAGTCCAAGTAGGAATAGAGAATTAAATCCCTAATAAAGAATTAAATTCCTAATCCTAGAAGGAATAAAACTACCAGGCTTGACCCACACTCAACCATGTATTATAAATACATGGTCTCTCATTCTGTGAAAAAAACAAGAATTAACATTCAAAAAGATCACTGAATAGAGAGAAAGAGAGAGTAGGCGGCGGCGGTTTAAGGTGTTCCTTCCTACTTGGAATTCTTCAAGGTTCGTCGTCCATCCGGCGTTGAGGATTGAGTAGGAGATACAGACCAGAAGGTTAAGACGGGAGTCAGAAATCATTCAATCAGAAATTGACCTCTTGTGTAAACAACTATCAGGTCGAATCCTTAACTCTTGTGTGTTATAGGCGCATGTTAGGGTTTATATAAATTTATAGATCCATCTCTAGGGTTAATTAATAAAGATACAAATTATGACAACCAAGAAGGGTCCTAGGGAAAGGGATTAATTATATTACTTTCTACAAGAGTATTATAATAGATATAATTCCAACAGACTCTTCTAAGGGGCTTTGTGATATCTATTTCCACCATAATGCGGGGAAAACGACCCATAATAGAGCTAGTTGAATCGCAATCGATCTCAAGAGTAGAGCCCAAGGAATTACCAACAAGGAATGCAAAGCTCCTGTTCATAAGTCCAAATGGGAGGGAGTGTATTTGAACCCAGAAGGGGCATTTTTTGAATAAGAGGTTAGATACACCCATGGAGGGGGTTGGTTCGGCGAGCACCATGAGGAATTTGTCGAGCAACCATGGTGACCCACGAATTATCTTTTTCTTTTCTCGTAAGCTGCCAAAGGATAAGAGTACAATGTTATCCTCAAGAGGGTTGCAAAAAAAAGCCCATCCCCCAAGTCTGGTATATAGTGCAGCTATATCTTTGTACGGGATGGTAAGAGGTGCCAAGATTTTTCCAGTGAGGCAAAGGGAAAAGTCTGTAGCTTCAAGCCAGCTCAGAGAGGTGGGATACGGATCTTCTCATCTACCGAGAGGGATAGTTGAGAGTAGAGATTTGTGAGTTGGTTATCCATGAGAGGAGATAGATAAGAGAGGGAAGAGGAGTGGAGATTGGCTAGGAGGACGGCGGACTCGGGACGCAGTTGAAGGCGGAGGGGGGCTTGGATTGAAAATCCAAGAAAAGCGGTGCTCAGGGAGAAATCTCAGAAGAGAGAAAACCCTAGGACTTAGTTTTCTGGAGTCATATCTTTTATTTTTTGTGTTCTTTTGTAGTATAATATATATGACCCTATCATAGTAGTTTATTCATTAATTTTTCTTTTATATTATCTAGACTCGTCTATTATAATTTATTTTTTATAATGAAAATCCACTTAGGCTTTTCAATATTTATATTTTTACATTATTTTTTTTATTATTTTGTTCATTAGGTTAATAAAGTTTTAGCTACTAATAATAAAGTCAATTCATAAGTTTGTATTATATATACACATTTTCTTCAAAATAATTTTTCTCACTTCTATGAGTTTTATCATCATATTGGTCATATTCAATTGTTTTGACATTATTTTCTATTATTGGACATTAATAAAGTGGCATACACACCAAAAAAAAAAAAAAAAAAGAAAAGAAAAACACACAACATCCTAACGCCTTTTTACATACTCAAATGTTAATTTTAAAATATAATCTCAGCGGTTCCAAATGCAAGTCATTTCATCCTTTTAGCGTGATTTTAGTATTTGCTTCAAGTTTATATTGTAATAAAGTTTGAGTTACTTTTCGCATTAAGCACTAACCCTTTGAATTTAATAGTTTATACTTTAGTCTAAATATCCTATATTCATAATTTATTTTTCATTAGATGATTTATATAACTTCCATTTTTGTTTCTCAAAGTTGTAATATTTATAGTTCAATAATTTAGAAAATTAGGAAGATAATTGTAATTAGCAATTTTATAAATTTAAATTTAGACAAATAAACTGTTACTATTATATAAGTGTTATTCTAATATATATTTCTGAGAGTTGATTGTTTCATTTATAATTAAATATATACATATATATATATATATGTGTGTGTGTGTAGGAATTTGTCAATCATTTGTACATAGTAATATGAATCACTGAGAATCATTTACACATTGAATTGGAATACACATTTTAATTACTCTGTTTAAGTAGACTAAAATATTTTAAATTAATCTCATCTATTTTTCTCCAAAAATTCCTTTGGTGGTATTTTTGGTACACGTATTTATGCGTGCATAATAGGTCGAGTTAAATGTCTATTTAGTGGCATTTGCATGCGTAATTGACCGTGTATTGCTCGTATTTGTATTATTGGGCAATTTGATGTTTGTGACTTGTTTTTAAGTTATTTGGGTGAATTTAGACAAAAAAATCGAACTCGACTAAGAATGGATGTTGAGAACAAGTCCCACAAGTCAAAAACCAAGAAAAATGACCCCAAAAGCTACAGGAAACTGAGCTCGGCCGAGCTAGTAAGTCTCGGCCGAGCTAGAAGGTCAGAGAATTCGGATTTCAGGCTGTAGAAGAGTCTCGGCCGAGACAGTCATTCTCGGCCGAGACAGATTGACATACCTCTAGTATTTTGGTCATATCTTGAGATCTACAACTCCGATTTAGGCGCAATTGGTGGCGTTGGAAATATAATTCGAAGAGCTACAACTTTGCGTGAAAGAAGAAAAACCCAAAAATGATCATAAGACCCTCAAAAACAGCTTTGAAGTTGGAAAATGAATGCAGTGTTGGCCCATTACTTGGCCCACAAGCTCAAAAACGAATTTTAGACTTATTTTCCTATTCCAATTAGGTTTTATCCCTCTTGATCCTAGAGATGTACTCCTATAAATATCTCAAGGCTCTAGATATCAAGGGGAGAACTATTACATTGATTCAAGAGCTCGGATTGGGAATTCTGAAGAACACGAAGACTCAAGATTCGGCGATTCGGGTTTTATAGTTTTATGTTTTATTTTATTAGTTTGTTCTTAGCGATCGCTATGATCGGCTAAGGGTTTATTTTCCCGTCTTTGACTATGTTGAACCCTAGATTGTTATTTATGTAATTAATCCAGTAATTGCTTAATTTAATTATGTTCTGAGATTACTTGTGTTATTGGATTACTCTATCTTTTATATGTTTGTTATGTGGACTGATCACCCTAGTAATAGGCATATAGCTGTCGCTAGGTCATGAATTCATAATCCGTAATTGTTATGCGTTTGTGCCCAAAAGTAGCAAAAAGTGGTTACTCGCTAGGATAACATAAAGTCGCGGTCACTTGTACCACGTTCGTGAGTACAACACCGTACCTACTCCGTTGCCTTAGTTCCCTATGCGTCTAATTACGATTGTTCTAGCGAGCGTCTCCTAGGACTACTTAATTGGATAGGATAAATTGCTAAGTTCTTAGGATTAATTATACTTAAGGGGTAACAAGGGTTAGCTAAGCGTACCTGTTAATTCTTGGAGTAGGGGTCTCAGAACTAATTAGTTAAGCAGTTGCATTAGTTACGTGGATAGTCAGGCTAGGGGGATACTGGGTTAAAGGCGGGAATACTTTTTATTCATTAATTAATTCATCTTTAGTTTACTTGTTATTTGCATTAGTTAATTAAATCTCATTAAAACTCCCCCCATATTATATTTATATTATTATAGTTAGTTATATAAATTGGTTAGTACAATAATACAATTAGTTCCTGTTCCCTGAGGGGTCGACCCTGACTTACTCTACCTACTATTAGGAAAGAAGGTTAGGAAATAAATAACTAATTTGACGTGCTTCGACAGCGCGGTCAATTTTTATTTTTTATCAAATCATTTTTATATAGTAAAAAAATATAAGTATTCGATTACATGTTAACGACAATACTTAAGACTTAGTGATACATTTAAATAATTAAGTAATAGTCAAGAGCTCAAACTAATTCACAAATTTTTGTTTAATCATAAATTCATACTAAAAGTTGGACTAAGACATTCAAATTTATATATTTGATTCTTTATATAGTAACTTCATATTTTTCAGATATAAATAGCAAATATTAATAACCACATATTGATGTTACAATTTAAGTTTCTTCGAGACATGTTTTATTGACACTATGCGATTTATTATTGAATGTCAAACCATAGATTAATGGGTGTAAGTATTGAAGTAGTGGTAAACGAGCAAATCTTTTAGCTTGCTCTACTTTCAAGTACTTATCATTAATGTTGACTTATTCATATACTATGCAATATATGAATGAAGTGGTAAATTAAATATTATATATATATATATATGTGATATATTATAGTTGTCTCGTCAATTTCTTTTACTGAAATGAGTACAAAAATATTGTAGTTGTATTTAAAAAACAAATAGAAGAAAACTCATGTTTTATCTCTCGATGAAAGGTGGAAAAAAAAACTAATAAGGACTTTGAACGCCGAAACTTAACAGTATTTTAAATATTCGGTACCTAAATAACCCTCTTGTAATTCTCATAAAAAAATAAGGTTCTTGTATCTATTATTCGACTATGAAAGTCAAACATAAAACTACTGAAATCATATTAAACTATTATAGTTTACATAATTTAAATATTTTATCAAACAAATTTCACTAATCTTGAGTCGTTCATATATTATACATTATAGTTGTCTTGCCAATATGTTTTTTGTTGTAGTTATTTGGATGGGTATATAGATGTTATGGCTACGTGCCTAAATAAATAAATTAAAATTGTCTCCAAAAAATGAAAGATGATAAATAAAATCAACAAGATCTTTCACTATTTTTCATTGTTCTCCTTTTTATGTGTATGTTTTTTATCATTTTGTTGCTAATCCTAAAGTCTATTAGTATTTTTTCAACATGAAAACACCAAAACTTAATAGTTTTGCAAACATTCAACACTTTAATAATTTTATTGTACCACAATTCGAAATCAAGAATCTTGTAATTATTAATCTAACAAATAAGTCAAACTTCGAAGTTACAAACTCTTATTGAACTATAAGATGTTTAATTTTCTATAAAAAAATACAGAAATGTCTTTTGTGTAATTTTCAACTATTGATATTTTGAGAATCATAAACTAAAGTATTTTTACCTATTGGAAGAGCATTTACACACACACACACACACATATTCGCTTAGAGTTTTACTTATTGATCTTTCTCATTTCTCTACAATTGAGAGGAATACATTAGAAGAACTATAAGAAATTTAAGAAGAATCGAACAAAAAAGAATATAAGTATTTTTTTCTAAAAAGGAATAAGAATATGAGTAATTATTAAGGCAAAAACTCGGGTACATGTGATGCACCATACTCTTATTGTACCCCCCAACCGGTCCAGCCCGATTTTGCGCGGTTCACTCCGGTTCGGACCGGGTTTGGCTGGTTCGAACCGGTAATTTTTGACCCTGTGAAATTAATTACTTTCACCATTTTTTTTCAAAAAAATTACTCTCTCTCTCTCTCTCTCACTCTTTAATTATTCTCTGTATCTTCACGAGTTGGTGGTGTTGCTTGTGATGTGTTAGGGTTTTGTTGAGATTTGATATTAATTGATTCTTGATGAGAATAATAAAGTTTTAATCTTTTTATCATTGATGAGGTGTGATCTTTTTACCCTGGGCCACAATTCTCCGCTTCTCTCTTACCCAGCCACCCTTTCACTGTTTTAATCCTGTTTCCTTTGTTGTAGTTAAGTTTTCCAGTCTCCTCATTTCAGCAGCAACAAAATCGATAACAAAAAATTGCCTTGTGAATAAACAAAGACGGCAGGACCCTAGAGCAAAGAAGCCAAGTACCACCGACTGAATCGCCGTTTCCCTGTGAAAGAAGTTGGACCCTCCTTCACCAAGGTATTTTTCTGTGGAAATGTTTACATTTCATATTTGAGCAAGAATCCTAGACCAAAAAAAAAAAAAAAAAAAAAAAGGAAAAAAAAAAAAACACGTTGTGCAGTATCTATATTTTGAGGTAGGTGTTTTATTTCTTCTCGATGGCGAAAATGATCTATTTAGAACTCAAAGTTCTTTCATTTTTTTCTTTGTTTTCTTTAAAGAGCAAATCGAAAAATAATGACTTTAAGATGTTTTTTAACCATAGAAATTAAGAAAAGGATCTTCATTGCCAAACATCAGTTTGAGATGTGGATTTCTGGTATGATGACCAAAAAACAACTTCACCATAATTTTTGAGAGGGCGTACAAATATGCTATTTCAAAACCATGGCACATGAGTAACATTATATCATTAGGATCATTTGTGTTTACGGAGGCTAGTGTAATGGAGTCTAGTTTTAGAGATGAAAGTCTATAATTGTCGCACTATAATCATTTGTTTGCATGAAGGTTTATTATACTCTATAAATATTTTATGTTTTGAAGAGGAACGTACACAATTCTCATTTTTTTAAGTTACATTCTTAACTAGGTTTAGTCTACTCACTTTACATATATCCTACAAATTTATTGAATATAAATAATGACTATATATAAGTCTATTATACTAATGATCACTATATATGCATCCTACAAACTTATTGAATATAAATAATCACTACAACTAGTGACGCACGCAGGGGTCAAGGGGGGCCCATTATAATGTGCTATTATATATATATATTTTTTCGATTTAAAAACAACTTAATTAAATAAAATAAATAATAATATAGTTTAATTTAAATTAGATGGATGTATTATTCTCTATAAGCAACAACGGGTCAAGATGTTAAAAAATATAATGAATATAGAGACATTATATCATTTTTCTTCTTTTCGTAATTAAAATAATTTATTTATCTTATCTAAACTGTTAGTAATTTTCTAGTTTTAGATGTAGAGTTGACAATTGTTGACGCTCATGGACATATTTAGGGGGCACACAACAGTAGTCCTCCTTTTAAACTTTTTAAAATATTAATTTTTAATGTAATTTATCCAATATTTTAAGTTTAGAGCCAAATATAAAAAAATTGATTTCTAGCCTACAAAATTTGTCTCCTATTTGGTAAAAAAATTGGCACATAACCTTATAGCATAGTAAAAAAACTAAAAAAAAATCACCTCATGAAATGAACTCCTAGATCCGTCTATAAATGAGCCCACCTCGACTGAATTTCTGGGTCCGTCACTGACTACAACTCTATTTATATTTATACTAATGATCTCATCACATAAAAAATAGAGATTTTATTCATCATACAGTAGAAATTTATTTCCTAAATTTCTTTTAAATGACGCTAAAAGATGCCAAATGTAATTCACTACAAAATGATGTCATCGACATCTACTCATTTGAGCGCTCAATTCCACAAAGCAAACCACCAATAACAAAGCCATTGATATATAAAAAAATATAAGCAATGTTTTACAAAAAGTCGTGGATAATGAGCAATAATCAAACACTACATTAAAGCATGTCTAGTCTGGCTCAAAAGGAAAGAAAAGGAAAATGAAGGTGGTATAATGAAGTTTTCAATTCATCATGTGGGGCATGGATTTTCTTTCTACTTCAATTAAAAATATTTTAAAAATAAAATAGAAAGATTGTAAGCACTACTGGAATATTTCTCTATTTCTAAATAGGAGCTTTTAAAAGAAAATGATTCTAGATCTTTTTTGTAAAGTTCTAACAGATAGTGGATGCAAAATAATATCAAATAAACTAACTAAAATACATGATTAGCTCAAGCAGTAAAAATCTCAATTTACATATATAATTTTTTCGTATTAACTTCATTTTAGATGAAGAAATATAAAATTAATCTTTATTTCCTGATCTTTAATTAGACATCCTTATTACATAAAATTAATTGGTTGTATTTACATTGTTTGTGTTTGTGTGTGTATAAACTTATTTGATTGGTTGGTTTGTGGAGATTGTTGATTCTCAAGGAATAGAGGCTCCTACTAGGTTAGTACCAGAGTTATCTCAACTTAAAAATGTCACTCAAGTTAGGATAATGAATAAACTATATCCTCTATTTTGATTTGAATTCCATTAGTGATGGCTTCTTAATTAATTTTTCTATAGGAGATATTGAGCAAAAATGTTGTTGCTTCTCCTCATCATGTATACTTTTCTAGAGTTTCAGTTTTTCAAGTAATTGTTGCTAAACATTTTACTAATTATGTGTAAAAATATTCTACGTTGCTTTTATTATTCTAATTACTTATTCTTTAATTTAATGCAGTAATAAACTTTATAGCAACCTTAAGTAAAATTACCATCTCATAATAAACTAAGAGAACATCATATTACACACACACATGCGCGCGCGCACACGCGCACACACACACACAAACACACATATATATATATTATATGTATGTATGTATGTATGTATGTTTAAAGTTAGATAATTAGAGAAATTATTGTGTTATTTGATTAACTAGATGTTAACCCATCCGATGCATGGGATGAATATATTTTTATTATTATTATTATTATTATTATTATTATTATTATTATTATTATTATTATTATTATTATCTAATAATAATAATATAATAAAATAATCAACCGATATATTATTTGCGAAAATCAAATCGAGAGTTGATATTTTTTTGTCTAATTATCTTTCTTTCTTCTTACGTATCAATTTTCTACATGTGTATTTTTTTACATTTAATATCTCCATTATCACAAATTGAAACAACCAGTTTGATTTTCATAAATTTTGACTATTCAATTTTTTATATTTTTCTTTTAATACATTTCATTATCACAAACTAAAACAAAAAAAATGTATTTTCATAAATTTTGTAAATTCAATTATTTGAATGCATGATTTGCTAATGCTGAATATTTTATGTAAATTTTTATATATAACTTGAAATTTGATTCATTTCTCTCCCTAGTATTTCAGCAGTGCATTACATAGATTGTAATAATTACATATGCATATAATGACAAAACAATGTCAAATACTTTGAATAATTATCGTTTGAAAGCCACATATATTAAATAACAAAATATTAATATAAGAAGTCACACACATATTAGTTACTTAAGAAAGTGTATTGGTTATTTTACTAAACTTTTGTAGAAAAATAAAGTTCGAGAAAAAGTTGTAAACATTAAAAAGATATTTATTCTTTTTTTTTTTTTTGTTCAATCTTCCTCCTTTATGTTGCGATTATACTTTTATAGAATCTCAACATTGCAGGAATATACAATTCTATTGGAAGAACCTAATGTATATTATATATATATTAACATTAATTAACTAAAACACCATCCATGATATTCTAATTAAGATTCTTATCACGTATTAGTAATATTAGGTTAAATTTTAAATGAGATGCACAAATATTTATATATCAGTGACCCAGTTTTTGAATTGCTAAAATTAATTCATGGTTGCATAGTGTCATGCACTTGTTTATTTAACACTTGATAACTTTTTTTTTTTTTTTTTTTCTATATTTGTGTTGCAGGTTAATGGTTTGAGCTTTGTGCACCCATTTGAGCTGGGCAAAACATATAATCCTCTTTTCTTAGGAAATGTGACATAACACATTTCATGTCATGTATCTTTAAAAAAACACCTTCTGCAAAAATAAAAATAAAAATAAGTATTATTTGAGTAACATATAACTTTTTATTTTGACCAATCAATTTATGTACAACTTGTTATTAGTGATCAATTCTCCTTTTACTAGAATGTTTTATTCAAAAGCAATATTGTCATATTATTAGAACTTGAACTAATAACTTTAACTTTCGAAGGACAATTAAATTTCAGCTTTGCATAACAAAAATTGCACAAACTTAAAAAGTGGAAAACGTCATATTTCTTTTGATCTCCATTTATCTTCTAAGTGTATGGAGACCAATATACTTGAGCACTACCCAACTGGGCAGAGTAGAATATGTCATATATTTTTTTTTTAACAAACTAAAGAAAAAAGCATCACATTTTATAGACCAAACATCATCAAACAATTTTTTTTTTTTTTTTTGTTACAATATTATATTTTTAGTTTTGACGTAGGATGATTTTTCATCCCAAAATATTTGTGCAAGAGGACCTTGAGAGGACCCTAGCTAGACATGAAGTTCCTGTGTAATGTGTGAAATTTGTGTAGTGTGTGAAGTATGTGAAATGTATATAGTGTGTGTAGTGTGTGAAGTGTGAAATGAGTGTAGAGTGTGACCGTGTGAAATATGTGTAATGTGTGAAAAGTGTAAAGTGTGTGAAATGTGTGTAGTATGTGAAATTTATGAAATATGTGTAGTGTGTGAAATATGTGTTGTCTGTTAAATGTGTGAAGTGTGAAATGTAGTGTGTGTAATGTGCGTATAGTGTGAAATGCATGGTGCGAAATGTGTAGTGTGTGTATAGTGTGTAAATTTTGTGCATAGTGTGTGAAATATGTGTAATTTGTGTATATTGTGTGAAATGTGTGTAGTTGGTGAAATATGTGTAGTGCTTATAATGTGTGTAATTTGTGTAGTGTGTGAAATTTATGTTGTGTATGAAGTGCGCGAAGTGTGTGAAAGTGTGTAGTATATGAAATCGGTGTAGTGTGTGAAATGTGAGAACTGTGTGTAGTATGTGAAGTGTTTGAAATATGTGTAGTGCGTGTATAGCGTGTGAAAAGTGTGTAGTATGTTAAATATGTGAAATATGTGAAATATGTGTAGAGTGTTAAGTGTGTATAGTGTGTGTACTATGTGACATTTGTTTGTGTATAGTGTGTGAAATGTGTGTAGTATGTGTATAGTGTGTGAAATGTGTATAGTGTGTGAAATTTGTGAAGTGTGTGAAGTATGTGAAATGTGTGTAGTGTGTGAAATGTGTGTAGTGTGTAAAGTGTGAAATGAGTGTAGAGTGTGACTGTGTGAAATGTGTGTAGTGTGTGTAATGTGTGTAATGTGTGTAAAGTGTGAAGAGTGTGAAATGTGTGTTGTGTATGAACTGTGTGAGCCGTGAGTAGTATGTGAAGTGTATGAAATGTGTGTTGTGTGTGAACTGTATGAGCCGTGTGTAGTGTGTTAAATGTGTGAAGTGTGTGAAATATGTGTAGTGTGTGAAGTGTGTGTAATGGTGTGAAATGTGTGTAGTGTGGGTATAGTGTAAAATGTATGGTGTGAAATGTGTAGTGTTGTGTAATTTGTGTATAATTTGTGAAATGTGTGTAGTTTGTGAAATGAGTTTAGTGCTTGTAGTGAGTGTAGTTTGTGTAGTGTATGAAGTGTGCGAAGTGTGTGAATTGTGTGTAGTATATTAAATAAGTGTAGTGTGTGAAATGTGAGAACTGTGTGTAGTATGTGAAGTGTGTGTATAGTGTTTGAAATATGTGTAGTGCGTGTATAATGTGTGAAAAGTGTGTAGTGTGTTTAGTGCGTTAAATGCGTTAAATATGTGTAGTGTGTGTACTATGTGAAATGTGTGTGTATATTGTGTGAAATGTGTGTAGTGTTTGTATAGTGTATGAAATGTGTGCAATGTGTAAAATTTGTGTAGTGTGTGAAGTGTGAAATGAGTGTAGAGTGTGAACTGTGTGTAGTGTGTGTAATATGTGTAATGTATGTAAAGTGTGAAGTGGGTGAAATGTGTGTGTTGTGTGAACTATGTGAGCCGTGTGTAGCATGTGAAGTGTGTGAAATGTGTGAAGTGTATGAAATGTGTGTAGTGTGTGAAGTGTGTGAAATGTGCGTACTGTGTGTAATGGTAAGAAATGTGTGTAGTGTGGGTATAGTATGAAATGTATGATGTGAAATGTATAGTGGGTGTAATTTGTGTATAGTGTGTGAAATATGTGTAATTTAAGTATAATGTGTGTAGTGTATAACGTGTGCGAAGTGTGTAAAGTGTGTGAATTGTGTGTAGTATATGAAGTATGTCTAGTGTGTGAAATGTGACCACTGTGTGTTGTATATGAAATGTGTGTAGTGTTTGAAATATGTGTAGTGCGTGTATAGTGTGTGAAAAGTGTGTCGTGTGTTTAGTGTGTTAAATGTGTGAAATATGTATAGTGTGTTAAGTGTGTGTACTATGTGAAATGTGTGTAGTATTTATATAGTGTGTGAAATGTGTGTAGTGTGTAAAATTTGTGTAGTGTGTGATGTGAAATGTATAGTGTGTGAAATATGTGTAATTTGAGTATAATGTGTGAAATGTGTGTAGTGCTTGTAGTGAGTGTAGTGTGTGAAATTTGTGTAGTGTATGAAGTGTGCGAAGTGTGTAAAGTGTGTGAATTGTGTGTAGTATATGAAGTATGTCTAGTGTGTAAAATGTGACCACTGTGTGTTGTATATGAAATGTGTGTAGAGTTTGAAATATGTGTAGTGTGTGTTTAGTGTGTTAAATATGTGAAATATGTATAGTGTGTGTACTATGTGAAATATGTGTGTATAGTGTCTGAAATATGTGTAGTATTTATAGTGTGTGAAATGTGTGTAGTGTGTAAAATTTGTGTAGTGTGTGAAGTGTATAGTGTGTGTAGTGTGTGAAGTGTGAAATGAGTATAGAGTGTGACTGTGTGAAATGTGTGTAGTGTGTGTAATATGTGAAATGTGTGAAAAGTGTGAAGTGTTTGAAATGTGTGTTGAGTGTGAATTGTGTGAGTTGTGTGTAGTATGTATAGTGTGTGAAACGTGTGTAGTATGTGAAATTTGTGAAGTGTGTGTAGTGTGTGAAGTATGTGAAATATATGTTGTGTGTTAAAATGTGTGAAGTATGTGTAATGTGTGAAATGTGTGTAGTGTGTTAGTGTGAAATGTATCGTGTGAAATATGTAGTGTGTGTAAATTTTGTGCATAGTGTGTGAAATATGTCTAATTTGTGTATAATGTGTGAAATGTATATAGTTGGTTAAATATGTGTGGTGCTTGTAGTGTGTGTAGTTTGTGGAGTATGAAGTGTGCGAAGTGTATGAAGTGTGTGAGTTGTGTGTAGTATATGAAGTCGGTATAGTGTGTGAAATATGAGAACTGTGTGTAGTATGTGAAGTGTGTGTAGTGTTTGAAATATGTGTAGTGCGTGTATAGTGTGTGAAAAGTCTGAAGTGTGTTTAGTGTGTTAAATGTGTGTAGTATGTGAAATTGGTGAAGTGTGTTTAGTGTGTAAAATATATGTTGTGTATTAAATGTGTGAAGTGTGTGAAATGTGTATAGTGTGTGTAATGTGTGTATAGAGTGAAATGTATGGTGTGAAATGTGCAGTGTGTGTATAGTGTGTAAATTTTGTGCATAATGTGTGAAATAATTTGTGTATAATGTGTGAAATTTGTGTAGTTGGTGAAATATGTGTAGTGCTTGTAGTGTGTGTAGTTTTTTGTAGTGTGTGAAATTTGTGTTGTGTATGAAGTGTGCGAAGTGTGTGAAGCGCGTGAATTGTGTGTAGTATATGAAGTCGGTGTAGTGTGTGAAATACACTACAAGAAAAATAATTGACTGTGACGGAAATTTCCGTCACTAAACTGAAAAATTCCGTCACAATGAATGAGTAGTGACGGATTAGTGACGGAAATGTTTTGTTACAAAAACCTTTGTCACTAAACCGATAATGACGGATTTTTCATTCCGTCACTAGTTTAGTGACGGAAATTCTGTCACAATTCTAAAAAAATTCGTCATAAAATTATGACGGAATATTTCCGTCACTAAATGGCAACGACTAAAATTCCGTCACTAGTCCGTCAATATAAGATTAATGACGGAATATTTCCGTCACAAATTAATGACGGAATATTTCCGTCACTATCTTGCCTATATTAGTAACGGAATTATTCCGTTACAAAAAAAAATCCGTCTTTATTCCGTCACTATACTATCTAATTTTCTTTCTATAATTCTCTTTATATTATAATGTAGAACCTGTTATGAAAATTAACTTACACTTAATTAAATATAAAATTCGTAGCAAACCTTATGTAAACGATAAACGACATGTCAATCTATCAAAGTTTCAAAACGATCAACATAAAATATAATTTTATCATCAAATGTCTAATAAGAATCAAAATGTATAGTTCAAGTATAAAACATAGTTTAATCATCATCTAAGTAAGCATCATCCTCCTCAAAATCATCAGCACAAGCATCGTCATCCTCAACATCATCACCACAAGCTATCAGATTTCAAATCCTTCAATCCTAAACGTCACCTGTGACATACAATATTTGATACCATATGTAAGGTTTTCCATGTGAGAAAGAAACCACTCAGTCATAGTTATTTCAAGCAATGTCAGTTCTGTGATAAATATCATGACAATATTTGCTAATTCAAAATTTACGCTTACACTTTATGAGTTCTATTTGGATCTCTCAATTTAATTTAACGGTTTTCATGTCCCATATCTCTATCTCAATAACACTGGACATTAACTAAAACTTACCATCAAACTAATTCACACAGATTACAAGAGATATTACTTATTCGAGTTTTATATCGAGTTTTATATGCTCCTCTAAACATTTTATAAAATGTTTGAGAGCTTATAAATTCTTCAAATAAGTTGGATAAAATAAGATGGTAAGATCTTAATAGTTATACTCAAATTTTACATGCTACATACACAATGAGACGCACCCTACACACATTATACACACGCTACACACACACTTCACAAACACTACCCACATTACACACTCTTCACATACACTACACACTTCACACAAAATTACACACTTCACGCACCACACATATTACTCACACTTCCCACTCTAATTAACGTAGTTGCTTTCAAATTAGTCTCCCAATTTCGTAGCTAAATCGCTTCATTCAATTGCAAACTTATAAACTCTTTTATATAAGCTCTTGAAAATTTACATCTTATAAACTCTAGAAACAAATTATAATTAAAATGTTGAAGTAAAATCATGTTTAAATTTAGGCATTCTATTTGAAGTGATGGAAAGCTATATAAAGATTGTAGTAGACTAGAGATTTGTATACATTAATTCATTTGTCTCATATATAGAGTCATAGTAATTAATGAAATCATCTCATTCTCCTCTCGTATATATATTTTGTATTCTTTATCTAGTCTTACTTATATATTACATCCGGCAATTATAATAGATAGAGGAAGAAACATTAATTATTAAGAGAGCCTTGACTAAATTTATTTGAAGCAGTTTATAAATATAGTTGATGGAAAAGAGATGGGAAATCCCTACAAAAGCAGGTTACTGTTTTTTTTACCCACAAACCACTTCACCGACCCGTTAATGCTTAGGGTCAAAACTAAAGTTATGAAACACTATGATTTCATTACCACATTCTACACATGTGGTATTTCCTTATTCTGACATGCATGTTACTTCTGATGAAGATAATCTGCCTGTTTTTCCACAAACAACTTAAATAAATCATCTTCCCATGTTCCAGAATCAAGTAGTTCTCAATTAGGCAGAGGTAAAAGGGTTTGAAACTAACCTTCTTATTTGCAATATTTCAACTGTAATCTAGTTTCTGATGTGCTACTGTCAAATCAGGTAAACCATATCCATTACTTACATTGGCTCAATTGTTTTTAATGATGATTATTTGGAATTTATTGCACATGTTACAAGTGAAATCTAAGTGAGATAAATTCTTCCTAAGAACACTTTAAACTCTATAAAATTCATTTAATACCACTAAAATGAAGAGAGAAAGAAGAGACCAGAAAGAAAAAGCTGCATATTTGTTTGGCTACCTTCACTTGCAATACAGAAGAAACCCCAACTATCACCTTCATCCACAAGAACACATATTTTCAAAAAAGAATGAATTACTTAGTATACGTAACAAAAAAGGTATAACTTTCGTAAGAGTGACTAAAAATATTAAAAGAATAAGCGATCGGTATAGAATTTAGTTTCCAACCTGGCACAGTGAGAGAGAGATCTAGCTACTTCAAGATATTCTGAAAAGTCCGACTACTGAGAGAAATTTTCTGCTCAGAACACAGGGAAAATCTAGCTACTGAAATTGATAAAAAAATTATTAGATCAAATTGAATGAAGCAAGATTGTAAATTAATATAACATTACAAAACTCAGTACATCTAAGCAGATACAAATGTATATACACAGAATTAAATATAAAGTGGCAGTGAGCAAGAGATTTACAAAAATTAGGATTAGAGTTCCCTTGAAGGTTCAAAAAGTACCCATCCTCCAAAGCACCACCTCTTCTCCCCCTCTGGAGTACCGAGAGTATGCCTCCGCTTTGAATCAATAAAAAAACCAAAAGCTCAAGTTTGCAATCTTTAGATCTGAAATCTACAAAGATAATCTAGAATTAAAATGAACTTTACCTGATTAAATCCGGTCAGCCTATCTTTCTATCACATCTGATTATAGTCGACATTGAACTTTCGCCGGAGAAGATCGAGAAGGGGAACGACAACCACAACTTGGCGAGGATCGATAATGGAGGATCGAGCAAAATGAGAAGATCGTTGGCGTGAAGAATTCTAGGGTTTACCTAATTTCGAACAACTTGCCTGACAAAATTTAGGGAGAAGAAGAGTGTGCCATGAAGAATTAGAGTGTTGCTGGCGTGACAAAATTTAGGAAGAAGAAGAAGAGTATAACGTGAAGAATCCTAGAGTGTTACTGGTGTAAAGTTTAAGGAGATGTGAAAGTAAAAAACCTAAATATGTTAAAAACAAGTAAACAATTTTCAACATAACAAGAAGTGCCTCAGGTGGTAAGGACATTGCATTCTTTCCTATAGGTCATGGGTTCGAGGCTGGCCCATAACACTTATAAATTTTTTATGCATTTGGGGCAGGTCTAATAATACGACGTCGTTTGGATGGTGACGGAAATTTCTGTCCCTAATTAATGACGACCAAAACGATGTCGTTTAGGGGTATAGTGACGGAAATTTCCGTCATTAACTAATGACGGTCAATTCCGTCATTGAATAAATGTCATTTACATGGGCAATAAGTAATGACGGAATATTTTCCGTCACTACATAGCAACAGCTAAAATTCCGTCATTAATCCGTCAATACAAGATTAATGACGGAATATTTTCCGTCACCACATAGCAACGGCTAAAATTTCATCACTAATCCGTCAATACAAGATTAATGACGGAATATTTTCCATCACCACATAGCAATGGCTAAAATTCCGTCACTAATCCGTCAATATAAGATTAATGACGGAATATTTCCGTCACAACCTTCAAATATTTTATTCTCACATTTTTAGCGCCCTTTGTTACTACGGTTTAATGACGGATTTTTTTTCCGTCTCTAAATTCCGTCATAATTTCGTCACTAAGTCGTTGCTAATACTCAAACACTCTTATAGTCTCTATCCGTGAGTATTTCGTCACTAGTCCGTAATTAAATTGTGACGGATATTGTCCGTCACTAAAATCAGTCACTATTGGTAATGTTTCTTGTAGTGATATGAGAATTGTGTGTAGTATGTGAAGTGCGTGTACTGTTTGAAATATGTGAAGTGCGTGTATAGTGTGTAAAAAGTGTGTTGTGTGTAGTGTGTTTAGTGTGTTAAATGTGTGAAAAATGTGTAGAGTGTTAAGTGTGTATAGTGTGTGTACTGTGTGACAAGTGTTTGTGTATATTGTATGAAATGTGTGTAGTGTGTGTAGTGCGTGTAGTGTGTAAAATGTTTGTAGTGCGTGTATTGTGTGAAGTCTGAAATGAGTGTAGAGTGTGACTGTGTGAAATGTATGTAGTGTGTAAAATGTGTGCAGTGCGTGTAGTGTGTGAAGTCTGAAATGAGTGTAGAGTGTGACTGTGTGAAATGTAGTGTGTGTAGTTTGTATAGTTTGTGAATTTTGTGTAGTGTATGACATGTGCAAAATGTGTGAAGTGTGTGAATTGTGTGTAGTATATGAAGTCGGTTTAGTGTGTGAAATGTGAGCACTGTGTATTGTATATGAAATGTGTGTAGTGCGTGTATAGTGTGTGAAAAGTGTGTAGTGTGCGTATAGTGTGTGAAATATGTGTAATTTGTGTATACTGTGTGAAATGTGTGTAGTTGGTGAAATATGTGTAGTGTTTGTAATGTGCGTAGTTTGTGTAGTGTGTGAAATTTGTGTTGTGTATGAAGTGCGCGAAGTGTGTGAAAGTGTGTAGTATATGAAGTCGGTGTAGTATATGAAATGTGAGAACTGTGTGTAGTATGTGAAGTGTTTGAAATATGTGTAGTGTGCGTATAGCGTGTGAAAAGTGTGTAGCGTGTGAAATATGTGTAGAGTGTGTATAGTGTGTGTACTATGTGACATTTGTTTGTGTATAGTGTGTGAAATGTGTGTAGTGTGTGTATAGTGTGTGAAATGTGTGTAGTGTGTGTAGTGTGTAAAGTGTGAAATGAGTGTGGAGTGTGACTGTGTGAAATGTGTGTAGTGTGTGTAAAGTGTGAAGAGTGTGAAATGTGTGTTGTGTGTGAACTGTGTGAGTCGTGAGTAGTATGTGAAGTGTATGAAATGTGTGTAGTATGTGAAATTTGTGAAGTGTGTGAAGTGTGTGAAGTGTGTGAAATGTGTGTAGTGTGTGAAGTGTGTGTAATGGTGTGAAATGTGTGTAGTGTGGGTATAGTAAAAAATGTATGGTGTGAAATGTGTAGTGTTGTGTAATTTGTGTATAATTTGTGAAATGTGTGTAGTTGGTGAAATGAGTTTAGTGCTTGTAGTGAGTGTAGTTTGTGTAGTATGTGAAATTTGTGTAGTGTATGAAGTGTACGAAGTGTGTGAATTGTGTGTAGTATATTAAATAAGTGTAGTGTGTGAAATGTGAGAACTGTGTGTAGTATGTGAAGTGTGTGTATAGTGTTTGAAATACGTGTAGTGCGTGTATAGTGTGTAGTGTGTTTAGTGCGTTAAATGCGTTAAATATGTGTAGTGTGTGTAGTGTGTGTAGTGTGTGTGCTATGTGAAATGTGTGTGTATATTGTGTGAAATGTGTGTAGTGTTTGTATAGTGTGTGAAATGTGTGCAGTGTATAAAATTTGTGTAGTGTGTGAAGTGTGAAATGAGTGTAGAGTGTGAACTGTGTGTAGTGTGTGTAATATGTGTAATGTATGTAAAGTGTGAAGTAGGTGAAATGTGTGTTGTGTGTGAACTATGTGAGCCGTGTGTAGCATGTGAAGTGTGTGAAATATATATTGTGTGTTAAATGTGTGAAGTGGGTGAAACGTGCGTACTCTGTGTATGGCAAGAAATGTGTGTAGTTTGGGTATAGTATGAAATGTATGATGTGAAATGTATAGTGTGTGAAATATGTGTAATTTGAGTATAATGTGTGAAATGTGTGTAGTGCTTGTAGTGAGTGTAGTGTGTGAAATTTGTGTAGTGTATGAAGTGTGCGAAGTGTGTAAAGTGTGTGAATTGTGTGTAGTATATGAAGTATGTCTAGTGTGTAAAATGTGACCACTGTGTGTTGTATATGAAATGTGTGTAGTGTTTGAAATATGTGTAGTGTGTGTTTAGTGTGTTAAATATGTGAAATATGTATAGTGTGTGTACTATGTGAAATATGTGTGTATAGTGTCTGAAATATGTGTAGTATTTATAGTGAGTGAAATGTGTGTAGTGTGTAAAATTTGTTTAGTGTGTGAAGTGTATAGTGTGTGTAGTGTGTGAAGTGTGAAATGAGTATAGAGTGTGACTGTGTGAAATGTGTGTAGTGTGTGAAATGTGTGAAAAGTGTGAAGTGTTTGAAATGTGTGTTGAGTGTGAATTGTGTGAAACGTGTGTAGTATGTGAAATTTGTGAAGTGTGTGTAGTGTGTGAAGTGTGTGAAATATATGTTGTGTGTTAAAATGTGTGAAGTATGCGTAATGTGTGAAATGTATGTAGTGTGTGAAATGTGTGAAATATGTGTAGTGTGTTAGTGTGAAATGTATCGTGTGAAATATGTAGTGTGTGTAAATTTTGTGCATAGTGTGTGAAATATGTGTAATTTGTGTATAATGTGTGAAATGTGTGTAGTTGGTTAAGTATGTGTGGTGCTTGTAGTGTGTGTAGTTTGTGTAGTATGAAGTGTGCGAAGTGTATGAAATGTGTGAATTGTGTGTAGTATATAAAGTCGGTGTAGTGTGTGAAATATGAGAACTGTGTGTAGTGTTTGAAATATGTGTAGTGTGTGAAAAGTGTGAAGTGTGTTTAGTGTGTTAAATGTGTGTAGTATATGAAATTGGTGAAGTGCGTTTAGTGTGTGAAATATGTGTAGTATGTGTAATGTGTGTATAGAGTGAAATGTATGGTGTGAAATGTGCAGTGTGTATATAGTGTGTAAATATTGTGCATAGTGTGTGAAATATGTGTAATTTGTGTATAATGTGTGAAATTTGTGTAGTTGATGAAATATGTGTAGTGTGTGTAGTTTGTGTAGTGTGTGAAATTTGTGTAGTTTATGAAGTGTGCGAAGTGTGTGAAGCGCCTGAATTGTGTGTAGTATGTGTAGTGTGTTAGTGTGAAATGTATCGTGTGAAATATGTAGTGTGTGTAAATTTTTTGCATAGTGTGTGAAATATGTGTAATTTGTGTATAATGTGTGAAATGTGTGTAGTTGGTTAAGTATGTGTGGTGCTTGTAGTGTGTGTAGTTTGTGTAGTATGAAGTGTGCGAAGTGTATGAAGTGTGTGAATTGTGTGTAGTATATAAAGTCGGTGTAGTGTGTGAAATATGAGAACTGTGTGTAGTATGTGAAGTGTGTGTAGTGTTTGAAATATGTGTAGTGTGTGAAAAGTGTGAAGTGTGTTTAGTGTGTTAAATGTGTGTAGTATGTGAAATTGGTGAAGTGCGTTTAGTGTGTGAAATATATGTTGTGTATTAAATGAAATTGGTGAAGTGCGTTTAGTGTGTGAAATATGTGTAGTATGTGTAATGTGTGTATAGAGTGAAATGTATGGTGTGAAATGTGCAGTGTGTATATAGTGTGTAAATTTTGTGCATAGTGTGTGAAATATGTGTAATTTGTGTATAATGTGTGAAATTTGTGTAGTTGATGAAATATGTGTAGTGTGTGTAGTTTGTGTAGTGTGTGAAATTTGTGTAGTTTATGAAGTGTGCGAAGTGTGTGAAGAGCCTGAATTGTGTGTAGTATATGAAGTCGGTGTATTGTGTGAAATATTAGAACTGTGTGTAGTATGTGAAGTGCGTTAACTGTTTGAAATATGTGTAATGCGTGTATAGTGTGTTGTGTGTAGTGTATTTAGTGTGAAATGTGTGTAGTGTGTGAAATGTGTGTAGTGTGTAAAATGTGTGTAGTGCGTGTAGTGTGTGAAGTCTGAAATGAGTGTAGAGTGTGACTGTGTGAAATGTAGTGTGTGTAGTTTGTATAGTTTGTGAATTTTGTGAATTTTGTGTAGTGTATGACATGTGCAAAGTGTGTGAAGTGTGTGAATTGTGTGTAGTATATGAAGTCGGTCTAGTGTGTGAAATGTGAGCACTGTGTATTGTATATGAAATGTGTGTAGTGCGTGTATAGGGTGTGAAATATGTATAGTGTGTTAAGTGTGTGTACTGTGAGTACTGTGTAAGATGTGTTTGAGTATAGTGTGCGAAATGTGTGTAGTGTGTGAAATTTGTGTAGTGTGCGAAGTGTGCGAAGTGTGTGTAGTGTGTGAAATGTGAAATGAGTGATGAGTGTGACTGTGTGAAATGTGTGTAGTGTGTGTAATATGTGTAATGTATGTAAAGTGTGATGTGGGTGAAATGTGTGTTGTGTGTGAACTGTGTGAGCCGTGTGTAGCATGCGAAGTGTGTGGAATGTGTGTAGTATGTGAAATTTATGTAGTATGTGTAGCGTGTGAAATTTGTGTAGTATGTGTAGTGTGTAAAGTGTGTATAGTGTGTGAATTGTGTGTAATTTGTGTATAATGTGTGTAGTGCTTGTAGTGTATAAAGTATGCGAAGTATGCGAAGCGTGTGAATTGTGTGTAATATATGAAACCGGTATAGTGTGTGAAAAGTGACTAGCGTGTCTAGTGTGTGAAATGTGTGAAATATGTGTGGTATGCTAAGTGTGTGAAGTGTGTGTACTCTATGAAATGTGTAAGATTGCGTATAGTGTGTGAAATGCATGTAGCGTGTGTGTAGTGCGAGAAATGTAAGTAGTGTGTAGAATTTGTGTAGTGTGTGAAGTGTGTTGTGTGTGTAGCGTGTGAAATGTGTGTAGTGTGACTGTGTGAAATATGTATAGTATGTGTAATGTGTGAAAAGTGTTAAGTGTGTAAAATGTGTGTAGTGGGTGAACTGTGTGAGCTGTGTGTAGTATATGAAGTGCTTGAAATATGTGTAGTGTATGTATAGTGTGTGTAACGTGTGAAATGGGTGTAGTGCGTGAAATGTATGGTGTGAGATGTGCAGTGCATTTAGTGTGTGTAGTGTGTGTATAGTGTGTAGTGTGTGAATATGTGTAGTGTGTGTGTAGTTTGTGAAATGTGTGTAGTGTGTGTAGTTTGTGTAATGTGTGAAATTTGTGTTTGTGTGAAGTATGTGAATTGTGTATAGTATACGAAGTTGGTGTAGTGTGTTAAATGAATATAGTGTGTGAAATATGTGTAATGTGTGTAGTGTGTGAACTGTGTGTAGTGCGTGAAGTATGTGAAATGTGTGTAAGGTATGAAATGTGTTAAGTGTGTGTAGTTTGTGAAGTGTGTACTGTGTGTAATGTATGAAAGTGTGTAGTTTGTGTAATGTGTGGTGTGTGTAGTGTATGTAATGTGTGTAGTGTGCGATATGTGTGTAGTCCGTGTAGCATGTGAAATGTGAAAATTGTGTGAAGTTTGTTTAGTGCGTGAAATGTGTGAACTGCGTGAAAAGTGTGAAGTGTGTAAAATGTGTGAAGTGTGTGAAAAATGTGAAGTGTGTGAAATGTGTATAGTGTGTGAATCTGTGAACTGCGTAGTGTGTGAACTGTGTAGTATGTGAAGTGTGTGAAATGTGCATAGTGTGTGAAAAGTGCATAGTGTGCGAAATATGTAAAGTGTGTGAAATGTGCGTAGTGTGTGTAGTGTGCGAAATATGTGAAAGTAGTGGTTGAAAAGTGTGACGTGTGCGAAATGTGTGTAGTACGTGACGTTTGTGAAATATGTGAAGTGTGTGTAGTGCGTGAAGTGTGTGTAGCGTGTGAATTATATGTAATGAGTGGAATGTGTGTAGTGTTTGAAATGTGTTTAGTGTGTAAAATGCGTGTAGTGTGTGTAGTGTGTAAAATGCGCGTAGTGTGTGTAGTATATAAAATGTGTGAAGAGTGTGCGAAATGCGTGTAGTGTGTGAAGTGTGTTATAATGTGTTAATTGTGTGAAATGTGTGTAATGTGTTGATTGTGTTAAATGTGTGTAATGCATGTAGTGTGTAAAATGTGTTAGTGCGTGAAATGTATGAAGTGTGTGAAATGTGTGAAGTGTGTGAAATGTGTGTAATGTGTGAAGTGTGTAAAGTGTGTGAAATACGTAAAGTGTATGAATTATGTGAAATGTGTGTAGTTTGTGCAGTGTATAGTGAGTGAAATGTGTGTAGTATGCGAAGTGTGTGAAATCTGTGTAGTGTGTTTACTGTGTAAAATGTGTGTTAAGCGTGTGTACTATGCGAACTGTGTAAGCGTATATATAGTGTGTGAAATGTGTGTAGTGTGTATATAGTGTGTGAAATTTATGCAGTGTGTGAAATGTGTGTAGTGTGTGTAATAATATGTTTAAAATGTGAAAAGTGTGAAGCGTGTGAAATGTGCTTAGTGTGAATTGTGTGAGCTGTGTGTAACATATGAAGTGTGTTACATGTGTGTAGTATGTGAAATGTGTTAAGTGTGTGAAGGGTGTGAAATATGTGAACTGTGTGAAATGTGTGTAGTGCGTAAAATGTGAAGTGTGTGAAAGGTGTGAAATATTTGTAGTTTGAAATCGGTGAAGTGTGTGAAATGTGTAGTGTGGCTAGTGTGTGAAATGTGTGTAATGTGTTGAATGTGTGTAGTGTGTGAAATGTGTTAAGCGCGTGAAATGTGTGTATAGTGTGTGTTGTGTGAAGTGTGCGCAGTATCTTAAGACCCTCCTTACTTTTTTTTTAAAATATTCTTCTGTACAGCTACGGCTACTATACAACAGAATGCAGTACAAATACGATAAAACTGGAAAACTACAACATTTGATCATACAATTAACTCCTGCCAGTCCATCATCTTTCTTTATTTAGCCGCATGGAGTGAGCTTCTTATTACCGGCCCCGCGTGGGTTGTCGTCTTTCCAGTCATCCCACGCCCTCGCCTTGTCTTGGGCAGCATCATCGTCTTCCTACTCCCCCCACCTCGACAGCTTGTCATCCTTATACCAATGATCAGTTGGGCAGCTTGTCATCCTTAAACGGAAATAATTCACAGAAGAATAAAACATAATCAAATTTTCATGCTTAATGGATTTTTATTATTTAGTGAAATTGATTATTCATTCAAGGAAATACTTCATTAAATCCTAAATTAAGTATCAAAAAGAAGAATATGATGTGGGTTTGCAATACTTTGCACAACTCAGCCCTAATTTGATGAACTGCCAACCATACTAGCAAATATTGCAAAAGGAATGAATATTATAGTTTAAGCAAATTTACCAACAGAAGGAGCAATTATTGCAAAAGGAATGAATATTACAGTTTAAGCAAATTTACCAACAGAATGAATATTATAGTTTAAGCAAATTTACCAACAGAAGGTCCTCATCTGTGCCAAAAGATTTGTGAGCCTGTCCAAACACCATGACGTGACCCTCTAATGTTTCCTGAAAGACAAAAAGAGAAATCGAAAAGCAGCTTCCTATCATAATGTTCAAGACAATGAGAAGGAAAACAAGGATGCTTCTTGCTCTACATGCAGTTAATCCACTAGCTCTGTAACATAAACAAACAGTAGCCCATGAATGTGGCAGATTATACATAGACTACTGCCAAGGCAGGGTTAGTAAGGTACTACATGCTTGATTGTCAATAGCATTACTTCAAGTTAACACATTTTACATCTATATTATTTTTCATTTTCATCCCAATGACACTCCGTTAATCATGTAAAACCTGAGTTGGTAGTACAATAGATTATAAATGGTTCCATAAATTAAGACTTGCAATAATCACTGATGTGGGAGACGCAAAAATATTAAGGTTTACTCTAGCTAAATATTGTGACAATTTTGATGTCTGCAATTGCAGGCACTTTGTGAGCAAATAATGCCTTTTTCAGTTTATAGCAGCCAACAAACTACACTACAGGTTTTGCACCAAATTTAGCAGCATTAACATGATAAATATTGTCTTAATATGACATTATGCATCCAAGTTTGTGAACATTAGTGACAAAGAGGGCTGACAACAGGTCATTTCAGCTTGTTTGTTTCGACTAAGGCATAATGACATCTATCTATCACATACTTGTTGCTAATCAGCGTATGTTTGTATCAAGAAAAAGTAAATCACGAATTATAAGCAAATAATTAACGCCGTACCTTCAACAAGTAAATCGACGGGCAGCATTTTTTGAGAGTTTCCTACGACCATTAGATGCCATGAAAACAGAGGCCAACCCAGAAATATATCAGCTGCCATATGAGAGAATTTATGAGTCAAATTCTTAGGAGGTAAAGAGACAAGCAGAGAGCAGTGTATCATGAGATTTGTATAATTAATCATGAAATTCAAACATTTTCATGGCAATCCATGAAAGCTTGAAGGCTTGAGGCCAACACACAGAAGCAGGAATAAAGCATGAAAGGCTTATACTTGGAGCCAAAACAAAGAGCCCGCACACACACAGAGTAATATTTAAAACATTTTCTTCATTCAAGTTTCAATCCTCATTTTACTCATTTTTCGTAATGCACATCCACAAAGTTCGTGATATAGCCTAACAGTTTCAGTCTATATTTTTCATGTTACACTATATTTCTTAAAAAAAACAAACACAGACAGCGAGACATGACAATATGCAACAATTTGTTTATTTTTCTCAAACTCTTTTTCATGCTGAGATTTTAAACTTCACTTAGAAAACACACGCACAACATTCTTGCCCCTTTTCTTGTTGAATTAAAACATAAACCAAATAGATTATGAAATAGACAAATTGCGTACCCAATAAATATGATGGGGGTAGAGTAGAACAAAAAAGAAAAACCAAAGATGTTGAGAAATACCTCGAACAACCGTTGCTAGAGGGTGGTGTTGACTGATATTCTTCCAATTTGATGGTCTTCCGCTTCGTTTTCTTTTTTTTTCCCTTTTTCCTCTCTCTAATTCAATCGGAGAAGTCAATCCCGGACACATCATACACAGACACACTATTGTTGGTTAATTAGGGTAATTTGGAATGAATCTCGGTGAAGATGCATAAACAGAAATTTGTTAATCTCTAAACAATAGAAGAATCAGATATCACCACCGAAGATACAGGAACCAACCCTAACGAGGTTTGAATCGATAACATCTTCAGAAGAAGATGATGATTTGACGGACAGGTCGATAAGGAAGATGTAGTCTCGATCTGATTACTTACATCGCAGTTGCTGATGCCTCCGGCGATGGCTGTGGAATTGAAAGAAGTAGTGGGGGAAAGGCGTTGGTCGGACACCGGAAAATTGTATAAACCGTCGTTTTTTCCACTCTGCATATGTGTGCGAGATAGCTATGAGAGAAATTGAAAGCTCTCTTAGGAGTAGGGTTAGTTTCGATTTATATATGGGAAGCTGCACTCATTTTTACCTTATTACCGTTGGTTTTTTCTTTTTCTTTTTTTCCCTTTTTTAGAGAATTATTATCGTTAGTTTCAAATTTAAAAGTGTTCGCAATAAAAAGTACTTTCTCCGTCACATTCAAATTTGTACACTTTTCTTTTTGTCACGTTCAACTCGGATTGTAAATAAGTCGAGGCGAATCGAACGTACTATTGTTCAAGTTTGTTTGAAACATTATCCAATTTCTAATATTATGATTGAACTTGTTTGATTATTGATCGAATCGAGTTTGAACGAGCTTTAATCAAACCAAACACGAATCGAGCTTGAGTAGTTTGACATTTTTACACTTATTTTAACATTTTTAACTTCTCGAGCTCGAGTCGAGCTTTAGATTTTATCAAACATAAAAGCATGTTCAAGCTTGTTTCATATCTTTACTCGAACATAGTTCAAACGAGCTTTTAACGAATGATCTCAAATCGAGTATTGAGTAGCTTGGTTAGATTTTCAACCCTATGTCCAACACAGATTTGCACACCCTTAAAAGGGAAATTTCTCTCACAATCTACACCCACAAAATCTCCACCATCAACCTTCACATTTGAAAAAAAATCAACCAAAAAGTAAAAAACAGATTTTTCTTAATATATGTGTTCGCCCTACGTGCAAATCTGAATGGGACGGAGGTAGTAATTTTAAAATGTTCTTATATTGGTATAGAATCAAATTAATTTAATTGTTATCCTCATTTCATTTGCAACTCCCTTCACGTCAATTCATAGTATGATTGACCCTTATTCCTACTCATTATTATTATCATTCGTGATTGACATTTTAATACCAATTATCAAAATGACTTAAAATATAATTATGAGCAAATGTAATCGCCCAATTTTAAGTCAATGTTAGGGCAAAATCACTTCACTTTTAAACATTAAATAATTTTAATTTTCTTACAAAAAATTAATGTTAATCACTTATTTAAAAGGATAGTAATTATTAATGAATACTCTCTCAGTGCTCTTAATAGAATTCCCTCTCAATTGACTTTTTCCCTTGACTCTCCTGTTCCACGCGGAACACTTTCTCAATCATACTCTTGGTCATTTTTTGGTTTTTTTTCCTGACTTATTCTTTGAACCTTGTTGTGGCCGACGCCCCGCTAACTCTAGTCTATAAGAGGCGTCGGCGTATCGTCTTGTCTTCAAGAATTCCTCTTGTTTTCTTTCCTAAAACCCTCTTTATTCCTTGCTCAACCTCCCCCTTTTATCCTATCTGCGAATCGTCTGATCTTACCTACATAATTAGTTCCCTTCTTTTTTTCTTTTTCCCCATTTATGTCTGTATATTCCAGGGAATCCCTTCTCCATTCCTCGCGAGTGCTATTTCACATCTGATAGCTTCCATTCCCCCACTCCCCCTCGCCATCTTTCATTAGCTCCTTGATCATTCGCATCCCCATTATTATTTCTTTTTCTACTTCCTCCCCTTCTCCTATCATTTTTATTACCCGAAAAAATTACTATTTTTTCTTTTTCCATGCTCCCTCTTTCCTTGAGAAAGATCTTTATTTTGATTGGCCACGCAGCATACTCCCTTTCTTCCCCCCTGTTTGCCCTTTGCACAGTTATCTTGCTCCACACTTCCTCGTTTTCTACTTCTTTCCTTTTATATGGGTTGTCTCTTTGCTCCTTTATCCACTTTCTATGTTCTTCATCCCTAAAGATTTCTCCTATTCTTTTTATTCTTTCTCTCCCTTCCTGATTGTTGTGTTCTTCTTCCTCTCCCTTGTTGTTTTTCTCTAAGATGTCGAAAATCTCTTTCATGCTTCAATTTTTCTTTTCTTCTTTCCCTTCTTCCTTTCTTTTTTTGATTGCCATACTCGCGAAGTCGAGTAAACTTATATGTTTTCTCCTCTCTTCCCAAGGCTCTACTTATGTTCTCCATATCTCGAATACGAGAATTCTTTTTATCATTTTCTTATGCTTTCTTTTCCGGTTAGCCTTTACTTTGCCCAACCTAAGTAGTTCCTAATCCATGGTTTTCATATGCGGGTTTAAAATCATTCTTGGTGGAGGTAAAAGTGTCATTTCCTTCTGGTCGATCGGTAGCCTCATCTGTACAGATGCAGAAAGAGTATGCTTTTATAACTCCCTCTTATGGCCATTCTATTCATACGTATGCCCTCGCGTACCCAGCCATGAAGTCCTCTTTTCTTATCTTATTGGAAGTGCCCTATTCCCTGGTAAAATATCTTATATAGTGATCGAGTATCAGCACTATCCTGTTCCGAATAGCTTCCTTCTTTTGAAGAATTTTCACCATTGGGATGTCCACTCCGTACTTGAATCAACATAACGTTCATACACGTCCTTAAATAGGCTCAGCAAGATCAGGATCAGACAAAAGGTGTACACGATACCTCCAGGCAACCAAGGTTGTGTCGAAAGAATGGACAAAAGATGCTCACAACGATTCCCCGGACTCAGCTCAATAGGAGGCCGATGATGTTGACGTTTCCACTCTAGCTCCACAAAATCAGATTCTATATGTATAGAAGAGCGGTACGAAGACAATTCAAGAAGAAGACAAAAGCAACCCCCTTTAGTAAGAGGGGAGATATAAGTCATAGAGAACTAAAAAGACAAACTGGTGAACCGCATGATCGCAATAATTACATATATAAGCTAAGCTGGATCTACATCCTTAACGGATCGACTAAGGCATTCACTTCAGTAGTAGCATCATGGGTTCCGTCGGTCGATGATGTAATTGGTTTAGTATGCGGTTAGCATCACATCTATTTGTTGAATATGACTCTGATACAGCCATTCTCTGTGCACTCTGTAGAACTAACCTAAGACTCACTCGCGGGAGCGGCTAATGGAAAAGACTTCTCCACTCCTCGGGAGCAACCTCTTTAACCCATCCATTTGGGGTTGCCAGCCCAGAAAGTCAAAGTGACTAAGAAGGTGACTAAGGAAAACCCTTCGTTGGAGGACCATCATATGTTAGGGAAATCCCCGGTCTTAGAGCTTTAGAATTCTACTGGCACTTCCAAAGGGGGATTAATTCGTACCTTTATTCCATCAAGGATTACCCAATCAAAGGAAAGAGAGAACTACGTATAGAAAGAAACGGAACCACTTCTATTCTCGGAGCTGAGATATACGAAGAATGTGTTTTTGGTCCCTTTCGTGTAGTGGTTAGGACATCATCTTTTCACGTCGAAGATGCGGGTTCGATTCCCATAGGCGACGGGTACTCTGTCTCGGCCCACTTTCACTTATTCTTCATTGCTGAGTGATCACTCGCTATCTGCTTGGAAAAGGTGGTCCGGAAGTACCCTCTCTCCCATTAAGCAAGGACTGGTCTCATCGTGGTGACGAAATGGAATATGGAATAATGTGCCCCCCTATAATAAAAAATGCAAAGGTTCACCGCTCCAAGGGAATGACCTACGAAAGAATGGCTTGATTTTGGATCAACAGGTTCAACCTAGAGATCCTTTCTTTTAAGATCGACGATGATATGTCAAAATACTATGGTAACAGATCCGAATGTGTGACACCATTAGAGGGGCCCGAACCCAATGCTTTTGTGCACAGACACCGACCCCTAGCCCTTTCAGAATACGAATGTGGATTTCCTGCTGATTGCTTTGACTCTAGGAAGAGCTTGAGCCCTCAGGTATAGTACTGTGGGTGTATCGCCGCTCTTCACTCATGGAAAATCCCACTCTCGGGATATGGATAAGCGTCTCTTTTGTCTTGACTTTAGCTTGGATCGGCCCCACCATCTTCAAATCCAACCCCTACTAGTGTCTGTTCAAACCAAGTCCTCGGCGTTGGAGGGACCTGGCCCAATCTCAGACTCGTTCTCGGGATGGATTTCTCTGCCGCCCATTAAGATCTATGACCCTCGAGGACCCTATAAATGCATCAACTCTCACGGCACTTCTAGACCTTCCTCTTGGGACCAATCTTTTGAATTCATCCATTTCTCCGCTTAGTAGGGAACTCTTTTTTAGGAAAGTCGAAGGTGCCTCGACGCGCCTGTAAGTAATTCTCGACTATATGTAATGTTACGCAGCGGAATAATAAATTGAGAATTATGATCAGGATCTATAATCGAATTAAACATTGAGCAATTATTATGCATAAGTTCGAATTACTTACTTGTTGCGTAATTAATCGGACAGAATTGAGCGATTTATTCACCACTTCAGGTATCCACGCGTATGCCGTCCACCACAGATATCTAATGTCTAACAGTCGTGAGACCCACTATATTCTCTAAGAATGTGATGCAGAGCACATGCTAACCTACTGTATATCATCAATATCCCATTCTTGATGACCATCGGTTATGGCAATTTTAGAATCCTACTATATCATTTATGTCTCACACCATAAATGATAGTCATGATTCAAGGGAACAATCACAAGAATAACAACAAACCAACAAAATAATTATTCTAATAAATGCATAAACCATACGATAAACATATTATCATAGAATGTGATCAAGTATTGAATGTCTCTACGAAAAGGTTTCTAAGACACACAAACTATAAACTCCCACTGAATCAAAGCCAACTACCAACATGTCTAACACCTAAGCTCTCAAAGTGCTTGTTGTGCTTTGCTATACACAACGACTTGGTGAAAGGATCAGCCAAGTTATCATCAGTGGGTACTCTATCTAACTTCACATCTCCCCTATCTATTATTTCTCTAATCAGATGATATCTCCGAGGAATGTGCTTGTTCCTGATCGTAGCTCTGGGTTCCTTTACTTGCACAATCGCACCAGTGTTGTTACAATACAGCGGTATTGCACTGATGACACTTGGAACGACACCTAGTTCTTTACGAACTCTAACAAAGCAACAACCTCTTTGGCAGCTTCAGATGCAACAATATATTCGGCTTCAGTGGTGGAATCGGCAGTTGTGCTCTGTTTGGAACTATTCCAACTCACTGCACCACCATTGAGAACGAAAACATATCCTGACTGAGACTTGAAGTCATCATGGTCTGTTTGGAAGCTAGCATCAGCATACCCAGTAACTGATAACTCTGGTTGCCCACCATAGAATAAGAAATATTCTTTAGTCCTTCTAAGGTACTTAAGAATAGTCTTGATAGTTCTCTAATGTATCTCATCGGGATTTTGCTCAAATCTGCCTGTCATGCTGAGTGCATAAGCCACATCTGGCCTAGTACATATCATGGCATACATAATAGATCCTATAGCCGAAGCGTACGGGATCTTCTTCATGTAACTCATTTCTTTGTCATTAGAAGGGCAACCTTTCTTAGACAATATAATGCCATGTCCTATAGGAAGAAATCCTTTCTTGGAATTTTCCATTGAGAAGCGTCTCAGCAGTTTGTCTATGTAAGTAGACTGAGACAATGCCAACATCCTATTAGGTCTATCTCAATAGATCCTAATTCCAAGGATGTAGGAAGCCTCACCCAGATCCTTCGTCATGAAGGAGCTAGACAACCAATCTTTCACGAATTGCAATATGGAACGATCGCTTTCTATTATCAATATATCGTCAACATATATGATAAGGAATACAACATTTCCATTCTTGTGTTTACTATAAACGCATGGATCCTCTTTGCTTCAAACAAAATCAAACAATTTGATAGCTCTGTCAAAGCAAATATTCCAACTCCTAGATGCTTGCTTGAGTCCATAAATGGACTTCTTTAACTTGCATACTCTATTCGGCTTTTCTTTGGATATAAAACCTTCAGGCTGTGACATATACACAGTACCTTCGAGTTCTCCATTGAAAAATGCGGTTTTAACATCCATTTGCCAAACGTTAAAGTCATAGTATGCAGCTATTGCAAGTAATATCCTAACGGGCTTGATCTTAGCGACTGGCGAAAAGGTTTCATCATAGTCAATGCCCTCGCGTTGACTATAACTCTTTGCCACCAACCTAGCCTTGTAGGTCTGTACCTTGCCATCTGCATCTCTCTTCTTTTTGAAGATCCATTTGCAGCCTATGGGGCGAGCCCCATCTGGCAATTCAACTAGTTCCCAGACTAGATTGAGGTACATCGAGTCCATTTCAGATGTTAAGGCAGCCAGCCACATCTTCGAATCGGTGCCCGACACCGCTTCGATATAGGTCTTAGGTTCATCTTCTTCTGAATCAACTTCATCATCTTGGTTCTCAACTAATAGATTTAGTCTTTCAGGTGCACGACGATTCCTTTGAGGCCTATTGAGTTGGTTTTGCTTTGGTTCAGGCAGTTTATTCTGATCGTGATGAGGTTCCTGCGTGTTAAGGTTTTCAACATTTGGGATATTCTCAAGAATTTCACTATGATTTTCTTGAGGTGGGGTTGATACAATATCTTGTCTTTGATGCATCTCATTGTCTTGAAGTGACCCTCTAAGAGTCATTTCCCCTCCTAATAGATCATCAAAAACTCCCACTGAGTTATTGTCAACTCCATTAGACAATACCTTATCCTCCATGTTATCTTGTGGTTCTTGCATTTGTTCAAGATCTACCGTGTTGTAACCTTGTTCCTTAGAGACATAATTATCTTCAAGAAATGTCACATTCCTGGATACTATCACCTTGTGATCTCCAGGACAATAGAACTCATATCCTTTGAGTTCTTTACGATATCCCACAAAATAACATTTTTCACTTTTAGATTCTAACTTATCAGTCATCATCTTCTTAACAAAAACAGGACAACCCCAGGTCCGCATATGATTAAGACTCGGCTTCCTGCCACACCATAATTCATATGGTGTTTTCTCGACCGATTTAGAAGGAACTCTATTCAGAATATAAATTGCGGTAAGTAAGGCATAACCCCAAAGGAATAAAGGGAGACTGATGAAACTCATCATGGATCGAACCATATCCAATAAAGTTCGATTTCTTCTTTCAGATATTCCATTCATCTGTGGTGTACCTGGAGGTGGCCAGTCTGACCGGATTCCATGTGATTTCAAGTAATCAAGAAAATCTCGACTTAAGTATTCCCCTCCTCGATCTGATCGGAGAGTCTTAATACTTTTCCCAAGTTGTTTCTCAACTTCTAACTTAAACTCCTTAAATTTCTCGAAGACCTCAGATTTGTGTTTCATGAGATACACATATCCATACCTTGAAAAATCATCAGTAAAAGTTATGAAGTACAAATATCCACCTCTTGCTTCAGTCGGGAATGGTCGCACACATCTGTATGGATCAACTCGAGCACAACCTTGGCATGTAGCCCTTTCCCAGAAAGTGGTTTACTTGTCATCTTTCCTTTGAGACAAGATTCGCGAGGACCATATGACTCTAAATCAAATAATGTGAGATAGTCTAACTTTCTCAATCTTGCTGTTCTTTTCTCATTGATATGACCAAGCCTACAATGCCAAAGATAGGTCTTATTATTCGTATTACTTAGCTTAGGTCATTTGTTTTGTACATTGAGAATATTTTGTTCACATTCAAGCATATATAAACCATTCGAAAGAGAGGCACTTCCATAAAACAATCCATTAAGAGAAAACGAGCATCTACTGTTTGCAAAATGGAAGGAAAAACTTTGAATGTCTAACATTGGAATGGAAATAATATTCTTTGAAATTGTAGGAACATAGGTCTTAAGCATGTTGTGAAGCTCAAGCAAAGCCACCTTCGAGTTGTTCATATTGAAGTTCACTATGAAATTTTCAAATGAAATAGGAAGTGACTGCTAGATCAAATTAGTTGAGACACTTGAGAGTAACACCGTTCCGATCGATGCCAACCTCTCAATTAATCCGATCATCTTCAGTACATGCTCAGAAACCTAGGCGCCATTATGAAGTTTACACTTAACGAGGTCACTCAGTATCTCATACTCCATTGTCTGAGCTTGTGAGGCGTACAGACTCTCCAAGTGTTTTATCATCTCGTAAGGGAGCATGTGTTCAACAATCTCTAAGAGTTTTTCTCTAAACCCTAACCCAATCTTATTAGTTGTTTTTAGTTCTTCTCTTTTTGATTTGTGCTAATTGGTATCATTGGTAATCGCAGAGACGAAGTTGGATAGCTCAAGTGGTAGAACATCTACTACCTAGGCCTTTGATCCTGGGTTCGAGTCACCTTGGGGGGGAAGGGAGGGGATTTTTCTTTGTTCTTAGATTAGGAGAAAAAAAAGGGAGCATGTATTCATGTTGCCTATGCAGTTCAATATTCATCGAAGATAACATGACACACTGAGCCGACGTGGCATCCTCAACATGCTTCTTGTGAGCAGCTGCGTCAAACTTAGCATACTCAGGAGAAGTTTTATTGGGGATGACACTGATTGGTTATTCCGAGACGTACTCAACCTTTTCTTGCCTTAGCACCAAGCACAAGCAACAGAACCAATCTGTAAAGTTAGACCCAGTCAACTTGTTTGATTCCATCAAACATTTATAAGCTAAATTTTATATTTTATCTAAACAGAAAATAATCAAACGAAAAAGTAAATTAGAATAAAGTAATTAAAGATCACATTCATATCGCTAATCAAAACAAGGGTTTATTGTAATGATTAGCTTCCACTAATTTTAACATATTTTGCATCCCCAAACACAAAATACGAATTTATAATAATTATAAATCTTAGTGGTCCAAGATCCAAGTCTATATTATTGTAGCCTCTGCTTTGGCTGATGACTGCAATAATATCACTCAGTAGGCCTCCAAGCTAATTGCAACAACAATTTTGCAATTCTTGGTTAATTAATTAATCCAATTAATTTTACGTCCTTTAACTATTTTGGTCTCTTTGGCGTCACAAAATAATTTAAGCAAGTTAATTCCATCACGATGGCAACCATGCATCTATGAATTAGCCCCAACCTCGTCGTTTTTAGAGTAAATACTTTGGTTTAAAACTCGTGGACGAAGAGATTATGAATTTCAGACAATTATGATGGACGACGCTTTTATTTCTAAATAAGACTTGGTTTTAGTGGGGATTTTATATGTGATAGTAATTGTTAAATTTAATATCTAATATTAAATTAAACACAATTACTGAGTGCCGCCTAACCAGGCATAAGAAATGCGGACCACACATATTGGGCGCCGCCTACCCATACATAATGTCGCGGACTACATGTATTGGGCGCCACCTACCCAAACATAAAAGCGATCTTAAATTACTATAATTTAAATTGAATAAGCATAAAGTCAAATAATAGCTTATCACATCATATCAAATAAAGCTCAACGAATAAAATTATTAATCCAATTAACATTTTATTCTTTAATTAAATGTGGATTAAAATTATATATATAAATTCCAAAATTAATTTATATATATATACACATTTTTAATATTAATTCTAAATTAACATAAATATATAAGTCTATTATTATCTCAAAATAATAATAATAATAAAATTTATTAATCTAATTAATAAATTAATATGTGAATTAATCTAACTAATCAATCTAATTTAATTAATTAAATAAAATTATTTTTTATTTTTTTTGTTGAAACAGCCATATGGGCTATAACCCAGCCATATAAATAATGTTAGCTGGCCCATTTGATTTAGATTTAAAATAATACCAGCAATTGAATTAAACGGTCCATCAATAGGTGGCCCAATTAACCAGCCTTAGGCCAATAATCTGGCCCAGACCCATTTTTCAAGTCCAGCCCGAGCCCAGTCCAAATCTACCCAGGTCCAGCCCTTGTCTGGCCCAGCCCATAACCTTTAGGGTTTGGGCTGGGCAAAACAGCCACCTACCGCCGCCCCGCAACGACCACCACACCCGCCGCCGCTAACAAAGACAGCAGGCGCGTAGCAGCGGCAGACCGTTGCCGCCGCCGTCAATGGCAGCAGGCCCGCAGCAATAGCAGACCGTCGCCGCGAACAGTGGGCATGCAGTAACAGCACCTCGCCGCCCATCAGCAGCGTGACAAGCCACCGTCGCCAACCACCACCATAACTCGCTTCCGACTCCATCGTAGTCAAACAACGTAGCAGCAGCGATGAACGGTGTCGCTGTAGCCGTCATCAAACAGCATCAGCAGCCTCACAGGACTCCGCTGCCGCCATCGTCAAACAACAGCAGCAGCGCCACCGGACTCCGCTGCCACCGTCGTCAAACAACAGCAACAGCCTCGCCAGAGAGTTAATGGTGGGTAGCATTTGTGAAGGAGGGGTTTCCGAATAGTTTTGAAGAAAACAAAGCAATTTACGAGAAACTGATTTTGTTTAAAAATCCAGATTTTCAATTTTGTTTTGAGAACAATATACCACATATTCCAAAATTTGCGAAACTATTTCAAAACAAACTGTAAGAATTTCAATTATCAAATATTAATCCACAATTAATTTGAAGTTTTAATCAATTATATATCGAGCCTCGGGCTCTGATACCACTGTAAGTAATTCTCGACTACATCTAATGTTACGCAGCGGAATAATAAATCAAGAATTATGATCATGATCTATAATCGAATTAAAAGTTGAGCAATTATTACACATAAGTTCGAATTACTTACTTGTTACGTAATTAATCGGACAGAATTGAGCGATTGATTCACCACTTCAGGTATCTACGCGTATGTCGTCCACCGCAGGAACTATTCTCGGTACTGTTTGAACTCACTGATTGAACTCTTTGATGTTTCTTACTGACAAGATTAATTATTCCCTACTGTAGGGAATAGATATATTATAGTTCATATAACCTAGGTATATGGGCCTAATATTCTGGTCTGCTTATATTAATTAATCAGTATAACTTATTAATTAATTAAAGCCCATATCTTAATCTAGTCCATTGCTTTCAGCGCCCACCCGGGTTGATCAACGACCCCTTCTACTCTTAGATTAGCCTTTCTATAAGCTCTTGCAGCTTCAATTCCTAGATTAGGAATGACAATGCTGGTTGTAAAGAGGCTGATCCCCACTGTACCTTGTATGTTCGTTAGTTCCTACCCCTTAGCAGCCCATGATCAAGTAGTCTGCGAAAGCTCAATCTAAATACAGAGGAAGCAGAAAAGATGAGACCTTCCATTCATCGATCAGCTACCTGAAAAAAAAAGTGTTTGCTTTGCCCACCTTAGCTTAGTAGGTTTAATAAAGTTGAAAAACAACCTTTAGGGACTCTTCAAAGTCGGAGGTCTTATGGTATCGAAGTTCTATTTTTTCTCTGTTACTGTCACTTTTTGGCAGTTATCGTAACATCCCCTCAAGGAGATCTCTATGTAGGATCTATCTATGGTATACTTCGTCAACCTCTCTACTATTATATGTGGATACCTGAATATCAATTAATCAAAGAGATTACCAGGTCCAAAAACAACTTGCGTTGGATTAATGTGTATTTAATACTCCTCTGATTCTAAATAATAGTCGTTTTAGAAAAAATCACTTTGTTCTAAAAATAACAAGTTAAGAAAAGCATTTACATCCAAACTCTCTATGAAAGGAGAGTAAGAGGAGATGTTAATTTTTCCTACAAAGTTTAATCCGATAGGACTGAGGAACTAGGAGTATTAATTTAGTGAGATCTTATTATGACATATGGCTTCTGAGATAACCCCTCTCATTTTTACATTTTTTTCCTAATCGAAAAAATAGAGTTATTTCTCTTTTCTAATCACTTTTTTTGGGTTAAGTGGAATCATTCGCGTAAATTATTTAAAGCTGAGTTTCAACACATATTAAAATGAAAGATGAACATATCATAGAACAAGTTGTTGTAACACCTACAAAATATTTGTATTACTATATTGAACTCCATATAATTTTAGGGCCTAATTATTTTTGAAGACCATATTCTAGAATCAAGCCCAAGCCCATGATTTTACTTAGGGACCAAGAAAATAATTTCCTAGTCCAATTAGGAGTCCTATACTCTAGGAATATAATCTATATATATGGGATTGCCTCATAAATCAAAATCGCAGTCAAATAATCTATTTTTCACTCAAAATTTTCGTCCACACTATTTTAGAGACTTTTATTATGCCACTTTCATCTTCCATCGCTCTTCCTCCGAATAGATAGGTATTTCGTTTTAAATTTTGTTCCTCTGTCTAAATATTTTCAAACATTATGAAATTTTACTATGTCGTGTGTTTTTATTCCTATGATGTTCTGTAAAAAATTCAACTCCATTAAAAGTATATTTTATTTTATACTCCCTTCGTCCCGGCCCAATTTGCCTACCTTGGCTGGGACGGAGGTTAAGAAAAAGCAGATTTTGTGGAATCTTTGACTTTTTCAAAGGTGGAGATTGAATGTGGAGATTTTGAGGGTGAAGATTGTAAGAGAAATTTGTCATTTATGGGCTGGCAAATTAGATTGGGACAAATCGAAAAGGAAAGTAGAAAAATTAGAGCGGGACGGAGGGGTATGATTTTTATACCACCTTGTGGCAGAACCTGAAAATCTCTATATTTTGATTTATAAATTTCGATTTATGTATTTATACTTCTTCAAAAATTCTAATTTTTTGATATGTTGTCCATATACATGTTTTCTATCATGTTGTTAAATTTCAATCCAACCAATAGTTTTTATTTATAAAGGTTTTACTACTACCGGACAGAAATCTCAGTTTCAACAAATCTGAATTCAAAAATTCAGAATCCATAGTTATAATTCTTGAAAAATTCCTAATTTTTTATATGATCTTTTTACATGTGTATATATTTACTGGTAAATGCTCAAAGTTTTATCTCTTACTGTTTATAAATAAAAATTATTTATTCATTACTACGCAGCAAATTTACTCCTACAAATTCTCTAATTCTTCAAAATTTCCTAAAGCTTCTATCCAACCCTAAATTCCCAATTTATAAATCACAAAAGGTTATGGACAATAGGACATCGTGCATTTACATTCCAAGTTTCATCCGTTTTTAAGGTGGGGATATTTCTATTCTATGGGCTATGTTTGTCTATTTTAAATGCTATGATTGTGATTTTAATGACTAAGCACAACATCCATAGACTATAGGCAACACGCTATATAATATGTTATGTTATGCTTTGTGATGGGCTATGCTAGTCAACACGCAACATGTTACTTATATTTTATGCTATGCTATGTGTTGTGCTACGCTATGCTCAACAGGAAACCGGGTTATGCTATGCTATGTGCTGGGTATGTTAACATTTATTTTACAGTGTATTGTATGCATTAATTAATTATTGTATGATTTGTATTTAAGATTGACAAACATGTCCCCGCTAAGCTTGTGATTTGCTCACCCCATTCCATTTCAATTTCTACAGGCCATTGGAGCTGGGTCATGGTAGAGGAGGCGGTGGATGTTACGTCAAAAGGTTGTCAAAGGGTCAAAGAGCTATTTTTTCTATTTATTCAGGTCAAAAAGTAGCTTGTACCGATGTTTGATTTTCATTATAAAAAAAAAAAAGGTTTCTATTGATGTTCTAGTATAAAAGTTTTGAGTCAACTTAAGCAATTTTATTCAAATTATGCTTCCGCCAAAATATTATATTCGAAGATATTTCAAATTGAGTTTTTTTTCCCCAAAATTATGTTATATCACTTTCAAATTTGTCTTTTCAATTGATCAGTCTAGTTTTATAAGTTCAAAATATGTGATGTAGCTCACATCCCTTAAAACATATCTTGTATTTAAAGCTACGAAAATATCGGGATGTGATAGCTGTGGCTGGTGGTTTCCTTATACTCGGGCATTATAGGTAATATGCTTCCAATTCTTAACCAGTAACTGGGGTCCTTTTCTTCCCCCACCCTTTTTGTGTTATTCAACTTCAAGAATCATCTAGCAAAAACATTACCTAGAACCGAAGTAATAATATTTACCCCATGGTCCACGACAAAACAGATAAATATGCAGGAGTTCATGGGAACATATGAACGATGACGAAGAATGGAAGCTGACATTTGAAATCTTGCATTATAGAGCAGAAATTGAAACCCACTGTAACACCAGAACCTGAAAAACTAATGTATCTAGCAATCGAAGTACGAACTCTTATGAAGGAGTCAAACCTGGCAGTGCGAGGAGGCCGATGGCGGTGCTAGCAGGCATAGTGGCGCGAGCGACTGCTGGCGGCGGAGAGGGGCGCCACTAAGGTTTAGAAAGGAGAAGTAATTTAGAAATGGCGTGTGTTGTGACATTGTAAGAGTGAGAGACTTGAGTTTGGAAATTGTTTACTTTAGTTTAAATTTAAAATAAGTCTTAAAAAAGAAAAAGAAAAAGCGACATTTATTTGGTAATATTTGGTATTACCGAAATACCATACTGATTTATTTTGGTATTTCGGTATATACCGAAAAGCTGACTTTCTATACCGATATCGTATCGAATATTTCAATACCAAATATTTCTCGAAATTTTTTATATTTTTCAATATGGTATGTGTGGTAATACCAAAAATTCGATATTTTCCCCCACCCCTAATGCTGAATAAAGGTGCTAGTAAAAGTAAATCATGCCCTACCCGCATATGTTAGTATTGTTGGTAACATGGGCGGAGTTGTCTATCAAGGCTAGTTTGGTCTTTCTGATATAGCCTGAATTATAGGTGGTTATCCAGTTTCCGGTTCCGATTCAAAATCGCCGATTCCGGAATTGCCTAAGGGTGGAACCAAATCCAAACCGTGATATACACGGTTCCATGATCAGTAATTTAGATTTGGTGCGCCATCGTATCTGGTCGCACTAATGAGTATCCGAATACATGTCAAGTGTTGAACCAATTAAAAATACTGGAGTAGTAATTCAAAGGAGTGAATTTGAATTATTTAAAATTTTCATTTTTCAGTTTTTTCTTAACATTTTCGAAAGAATGATGATAATGAGTGTGTGTAGTGTGTGTGAACTATTTGTAGTATGTGTGTATCCAGATGGACCCTAAGATAAATAGTGTTGGTGTACAACTGAAGGTCTGAAGAAGGAGATAGGAATCCTCGATCCTACACCCGAGAGTTGTGCTCCAAGTGTTTACATTTCCACCACGTGACAGCTCTGGGAGCTTACATTTTCGCCACGTGTCCCCTATCCCCTGATACATCACCCGAATTACTGCGAAAACCACCCCACGGGCCCCTCCCACTCTCTATCTCTCACAGTGCCGCCGCAACTCCCCTCACACAAAACTAAGATTTTAATATAACTATATTTATATTATACTTTTATTTTATGTGTATTTAGATTAATATGAATTTTGTAGTTATATAATAATTGGTTTAATCTGATTGAATATATACACACCCGTTTTATATATTGTTTGTTGCACATATACTTAATACAAAATTATTACATATTTAGTAACAAATTTTATTCTTATATAAATTGAATCTCATGTCCAAGTTGGGCAACATGAACTTCTGAGCATTCACTCCAAAACAAGTACTAAAGAATTACTCACACGTTCCAAAAAAGATCATGGGAAATTTTCAATTTATGCCCGTCAATTGTATTCCTGTCCAATTTATGCCCACTTAAATATTTTCTAATATGCTAACTATTGATTTTATCAAAATTAGAAGTTACATGAACTTTTTGAAAACACGTAAACTTATAGGAAAAAAATTGAATAGGAGCAAATTTAACGGATATAAATTGAAAATTTCCCAATACTCAATGACAATTAGGATAAAATTAGCAGATCTCGATACTTTTCAACATAAGCATGTTACCTACAAGTATGGTCAGGAATAACATGTAAGAGTTGTGCAAGTCCTTTAATAAAAGCTTTTAAAGCATCAAGTACTTCGGAAGCTACCGGAATCAGGTCAAGTATTAGTAGCCCATTTCTTGGTGGCTCAAGAGGCTTCTCAAGCCCCATTTGTGCTAGCTTCTTATCTTCTCTTGCCGCCTGTTGAATCTTCTTCAAAGGAATGGGATATGGCTTCTTCTTTTTCCTAGGCAGCATTGGTGGAAGATCCACATACTAAAGCAATTTTTCACGTCTCTTTGTGTTATGATGACGGTTAGGCCTCCAATATGTACAACAGTAGATTTCTGGTCTTATTCTGGAAATAACATTCCTAGACGCGAGACAAACATGTGTAGAGTATATTGGTAAAAAAAAATTGACATATAAGGCCAACAATTCAAGCAAACTTACATGTTACAAAATTTAATGCAACTTACTTCTCAATGCGACCCACTTTTATTTAAAAATTATAGAAGTGTCAAAACTCATTGATGGAGAGAAATTTTTCTTTTCAGTTATAACCAAAATGTTAAAAATGAAAAAAAGTTATAAGTAATGTTTATATACAAAAGGTTATAGCTAAGCTTCTATATACAATAGGAAATAAGTGCAACTAACCTAACTAAGAACTTTACAATTAAATACATGTATATGCAACATCCCTCCTTAAGTTGAAGCATGGTAAGCATGCTCAACTTGGACAAAAAGTAATGAAACTGTATAGATCCTAGTATTTTTTTGTGGAAAAAAAATTTGTTGTCTTCTACTTAGTAGAAAGATGATTGAGACTAATGAATTTTAGTTCTCTCATGGAACACTGGATTGATTGCAATATGGATTGATGTCTTGTTGTCATAATAAAGACATATAGGAGTAGGAAGATGTAGCTGAAAATCCTTGTCAATAGAGTAATCCACTGTAACCCACCGTTGCACAAAGGGCCCTATACTCAGATTCTGCAGATGATCTAGAAACAGTAGTTTGTTTCTTGCTTTTTTCTGAAAAACCAATGAACCACCTTGAAAACCATAATGTACATTCATTGATCTTCTAGTATCTCTCCAAATTTAAATTGTTGCTAACACAATTCTATTATTAAGTTGGGAAGTGATCTTGATTTCTATTATTATATTTTTAAACAAGTATCTATCAACTCGAAAATCTAATCAAAATGCACCGATATAAGATTCAATACTCTCACATAATGGATGTCTCTCAATGAGCGCAAGTGTCTAGTGAAGTATTATACCATTGACCTCTCAATTAATACAATTAGTTTGTCATCGTCATATGTTTGCTCATATATTAAATGTATTGTCTGAGTTGTTAGTTGATAGACATGAAAAATGTACTGTTTAAGTTGATGAGTTTGTAGGTTACAATATTATTTCATAAATGGATTTAATATTTTTTTCTTCATCGTTTGTGGGGTCCTTTATTTTGTGAAATATGTTTTTCATTGTTCTATATATTTTCATTATTTTGGTGTTAATTTTTGTGATTTACAGTTAATCGTTCTGCATGTTATGGTTTGTGTAGTTTTTTCGGCGTTTCTATTTGCGATTGCTGCTCATTAGGGTTTCGCCGCGGAGAAGGTAATCGCGGTTGATTGTTTAGTTTCTTGTTTTGGTGGTTCTGTAATCAGGGAAGGGTTACTTGGATACTCGGTCTGCTGCATTTGGCAGTCGATCAATATAGATATGCATAACGTAGACAAGCAACATTGATAGTTTTCGAGATTATTGCAAAGTAGCAATATAGCAAAGAAATTGAGTGTGTTGCTTATGATTGGCAATACAACAAGCAACACTGTTGATTGGTTTTGTTGATGACAGATTTATTCTTATGATTACTACTACAAGTACAAGGGGTCAACAAAAACAAGATTTGCACTTAACGGTTTGGATTTGCACTTGGGTTGTTTATTTGTTTAGGTTATTCTTTGAAATCATGTAGTATTACTATATAAGTTTGATAGGAGTTTGGTAAACGTTGTTCAGTTTAGCTGATATGAATGTGTTAGCACTTAGCATGAACCTATTTCCAACATCAAATCTGTGTGGGATTTTTTTATGTAGCTTCTTCAGTTTTGTAGAAATAACAGTTATGCATTTTATCGGTGATGGAAATCCTATCTTCACATTGTCTTTTGTAGTATACTGTAATAACGAATGTATGTTTATGGTTTAGTATATTTTTTGTTATTACAGTTCATTTGCTTTATAGTACATTCTTGTAAACTGTACAGTATGTATGTTTATGCTTTAGTATATTTTTTGTTATTACAACATTATTAATGTTTGTTGATAGTATTTTTATTTTGCTTTATAGTACATGTTTGGTTAAATGTGAGTTAAGTGGTAAATTTGTTTTTTATATTGTCTTTTGTAATTGTATTTGTCTTTTACAATGCTTTGCGTTTATTCAGGTTCAAATGAAAGACAAATCTAATCAATTGACAAAGAAATAAGGTTATTTCAAACAAATGAGTAAGAAGCCTCCTACAATTAAGCAAAAGGTTCTTAGATCTACTGTTAAAAAAAGGCTTCAAAAAAGACTGCAAAGAATGTAGTTGTTGGGGAAAAGGGTAGTAGTGAACCTGTGAGCGAAGTAGTGAAAGAGAAATAAGTTGAGAAGAAAAAGGTTAGTAGTGATGATTTTGTTGAAAGTTCTAAAAAGAAGAAAAAGAGAAAAGAAAGGACCGACGGGGAATTGGTTAAAGAACAGGTTAAAATGGAAAAGTAAATGAAAAGAGAAATCTGTTGAAGGTGATGTTGAAAGTAGGGGAGTTGTTGATGAGCAAATGAAGAAGAAAAGTAAAGGGAAGGAGAAAACTATTGAAGGTGATGTTGGGAGCAGGGGAGTTAATGATGAATAGATTAAGAAGAAAAAACAAGGAAGAGGCAAATTTGCTGAAGGCGATGTTGGAAAGAAAAAAAAAAAGATGAAGAGAAATTTGTGAAAATTGATGAAGATGAGGAGGAAGATAAAAAAGAGAGGTAATTTTATTTACACTTTTGTAATATGTTGTCTATTTTCTGATAGTATATTGAATTTGCTTTATAGTACATGTTTTATAGACTGTATAGTGTATGTATGTTTATGCTTTTAGTATATTGAATTTGCTTTATAATATTTCTAATTTGATTTATAGTACATGTTTTGTCAAATGTTTAGTGTATGTATGCTTTTGGTTTATTATTAATGTTTGTTATTACAGTATACTTAATGTGTTGGTAATAGTATATTGAATTTTCTTACGTAGTATATGTTTTATAAACATGCACTATAAAGGAAAATTAATATACTATCTGCAAAAAATTAAGTATACTGTAATAACGAATGTATGTTCATGGATTAGTATATTTTTTGTTATCACAATATACTTAATGTTTGCTGATAGTATTTTTAATTTGCTTTATAGTACATGTTTGTAAACTGTACAATATGTATATGTTTGTTTCAGTATTTTTTATTTCTTATTAATAATTTTATGTTTTTTACATTTGCAGGGTTTTTAGTTCCAGTGCAGAGCATCAAGTTTATATAATATCATAAAAAAATTGAATGATGCTCAAAGGAAATATGTAGAAGTATTGGGTTTGGGGGGTTATTGCATTTACAAATTAGTAGGAATCGTCATCTTGGGTTGCTTAATTGGTTGATATCCAATTTTGATCCTAGTAGTGGGATGTTAAGATTGGATAACTTTCGTAGATTCCTTGTAAGTGCTGACGATATTTATGATGTCTTTATGATCCCTAGAAACGAGGCTGCTACTGTCCCAGTTTATGTTTGCTTAAAAGATAATGTTGAACTCTTGAGTAGGTTGGAAGCTGAGTACGGTATAGTGTCTGGTGCCCGATTGAGTATTTTAGAGAGCTTGTTTGTTGGTCGGCTGAGAGAAGGAGGGGCGGGGGGAGGGGGGGGGGGGGATGACTTTAAAAGGATTTTTTTATTGTATGCCCTATGCTCTTTCTTGGCCCCTGCACCAAATCGGTTGTTGACGGTTGGTGCTTTGAAAGCCACTGAGGATGTTAGTCTTATATCTAAGTTTGATTGGTATATTTTTGTGCTTGATAGATTATGTGTATATGTGGACAATTATGTGAATCAGAGTAGTTCATATGTGGGTGGGTGCATAGTTTTGTTACAAATTGTTTATTTCCATAGGGTCAAGTGGCATGGTGTTGCTGAGCAGTCTGTTTTGCTGCTCATACGCCATTGGTCGGACCAGAATTTGGGTAAGATATGTTCGGAGGAAGCTAAAGCAAAAGAATAAAGGGATGGAGATTTAATTGTGGATAAGTATCCAATTTCTAGGAAGGGGAAGGTGCTAGGTAGTTTGATGGATGGGGATCTAGAAATGAGAATGAAAAGGATGAAGGATTGGAATTCATTAAGTTTTCCATCCCAAAATCTGAGCTGAAGAATCCTGAGTTACACAATGTTGCCACTGATGTAAGTAAAATTACCTGCTTTTCACTTATGTTATAGCTTATTCCGACATTAGATGCTTTGCTCTCTAGTAGTACTATTTAAATATTGATGCTGTACATCTTCTGGTTTTGATATTTAAATTTTGATACAGTACATGTTTATTATTGTTTATGAATTTAAAAGTTTGTATTTTATTGTTGCAACGTCTTCATGAGATTCTTCTTTTTTTTTAAGAGGGATATCTCAATTGTGTCCGATCATTATAATGACACAATTGTTGGAGATGAAGAGATGTTCAACAGAGGAAGTTAGGACTTCAACGCCTGAAACTTCGGATTCTCAAAAGTTCTTTTCAGATGAACGAGTTCATAGAATTGTTGATGATGTGTCAATAATTTTATGAGATACAAGAAAATGGACTTCGATGGTCCTACATTCAATATTCTGACACCATCCCCCGATGTTAACAAATCTGGTGAAGGTCAAGACAGCGATGATGAACCCACATCCGGGAAAGAGCTATGCAAGGTGTTGCAGTCGGTTAGTGCTAGAAAGGAGAATTCAGTCCCTGATGTAGAGTTTATGTCTTTAACCATTAATGGGAATTCTGAATGCGTCTCTCCATTACTAATTGCACAAACACTTTTGTTTTCCATGGATTTAAGGGAGAGAGAAATCATAGACTATTGTTTGTTTAGTGAAGATTCCAAAAATGATATGTGAGTATTTATTTGCAGTATTAACTTATTATTGACATAGTATATGTTTTCTTTTTCAGTGTTGTTTGTTTCAGGATGGGTAATATTCATATTGTGCCTAGGCAGGATATGATCTCTTTAAATCCAGCTAAACAAGTTTTTAATTCTATTGTTGGCACGTGGTGTTGCATCATCAATGAGGGAGAAGTTGCGAATCGACGTTCCCGTTCTGTTTTTAACACCTGGCATGTTGTAAGGTTGCAATTTTTTATTTAAACTTTTGTGTTTTGCATAACTTTTATTTATTCTTTTTGGTTTTTATAAGAGTCTTTAAGGAGGTTAGTGATGTGCAATTATAGGTGCTTGGGAGTTGCAGTCCTCTTGAAACATAGATTCTTTACAATCTGTTGATATGGTTAGTTTTTTTTTTTATATTTGTTTTAAGTATTTTTATTGATATTTTAGTTATCTTTATTAACATCTGTCTTCTTTTTTTTCGTTGTAGATTTTTATGCCTTTTATGTTATCGTCTCATTTTGCTTGCGTTGTTGTGAATTTCGTTGATTCGAAGTTCCATTATTTGGATAATCGCAAGTACCGGGCTGACGAAACTAATTTTTATTGAAACTGGTGTGCTTTTGGTAAGAGGCAGTTTTATTATTTCTTATAGTACTATTTATTGAGTATACTAGTGCACACTTTATAAAGTAATAGTATGTTCATTTTTTTATTGTATAATAGTACACGCTTTTTGGTAACATATTATTATTATTATTATTATTATTATTATTATTATTATTATTATTATTATTATTAGGGTTAATTTCAAAAAGCAACCTGAACTATACGGATTTTTATATTTTGCAACCTAAACTAAATATTTTTTCCGATCACAACCTGTATAATGCGATTTGTTACATTTTACAACTCCGGCCATATTTTCCGGCTATATAGGCCATGTCCTCATCACATGACTCCTTTTTTCAGCTTTTTCTGTTTTTTTAAGCATTTAATGATATATTATAAATTTTAGAATTATTTTTATTCTACTTATCTAAAAAAAGTTAAAAAATTAAAATTTAATTTTAGATTCTTAAAATAAAAACAAAAATCAGAAAAATAATAAAAATAATATCTAAAAAAATATATTTTAGAAAATAAAAAATAACAAAATTGCTTGAAACTTTTTTTCAGAATAAAATAAAATATATTTTCATATTTTTATTACAAATATAAAAATTATATAAAGCTCTAAATTTTTTTTTTTAAACCAAAACTCTACATAATTTTATATAAGAAATAGAAAACTGTAAATAATATAAATTCGGAATATAAAAACTCTAAATAATATAAATTCTGATTTTTTTAATTTTAAAAATCTGTAATTATATTTTAATTAAAGTTAGTATATTCTCTATAGTTTTAGTTTTATTTTTGAAATCTAAAATTAAATTTCCTAATATTATTTTCTAAAATTTAAAATTATTTTCTTATTTTATTCTAAAATTATATTTTTATATATTATTTTCGAATTTTTATTAATTTTTTTATATATTTTTATTTTTGACAATCTAAAATTGAATTTTAATTAAATTTCCTATTTTTTTTCAAGAATTTTTCTTTTTTTAATAGATATTTTCAAAATTTCTTTTCTTTTTATATGCTATTTTTATTTTTTATTTTTTTATTGTTGTACACGTGTCACTATCTCATTAGGTCTTTTGGCATGTGCTACGCACATGGCCTATACATGCCGGATTATATGACCGGAGGTTGCAAAGTGCAAAAAAACGTATAATACAGGTTGTGATTGGAAAAAATATTTAGTTTAGGTTGCAAAGTATAAAAACCCGTATAGTTCAGGTTGCTTTTTGAAATTAACCCTTATTATTATTATTATTATTATTATTATTATTATTATTATTATTATTATTATTATTATTATTATTATTATTATTATTATTATTATTATTATTATTATTATTATTATTATTATTATTATTATTTAGCAAAATCTTTTGGCTATTTTTCTTGATCGGATTGGACACCCTAAAGGCAAAGAAGTCTTGATGTATGATTTCGATAATGTGTCATTTAATTGGCAAACTAGAAAGCACGATCAAGACTACGCTATTTATATGATGAACCATATGATGTATTTTGATGGCATCGTCTATTAGGAACCTAATTTGCTCAATGTATTTCACTGTTTTTCCAATTTATTACATGTTTTGTGTTTTTTATTTGGTCTTATATATTTGTAACAATTTTTTGGTTTATTATTTTAGGCTGATGTTCGGCGTGCTGTACGCGCTGAAATTTATGTTCAAATTATTTGTTCAAGACTTAATGAAGCAAGGCTAGAAGTTTTTGAAGCTGTAATGATGTTTAACAAGGAGAAGCCAACATTAAAAGCAATGATTGCTGAAAAGAAGAAGAAAGATGTTGTTGCAAAGGGTAAAGCTGTTGCGAAGAAATATAATCGCCGAATTCAACCGAAGAGGACTTCAAAGTGAAAGAATTTTGGTTTAATGTGAAAAACATTGTTCATTGTTCATTTTTTTTTTTTTTTTTGTGTTTTTTATCAGTGTTGGAACTATTGAATCTGTTTTGTTATTTTAATGATCAGGGTACAAAACTGTTGATATATATTATGATGTTACATATTAATTTTTTCTTCTTGGTATGGTATTCAAAATATATACTATCAGGTCATATAACGCACACTATAGGCAAGGATTATTTATAGGGGTGTTCATCGGTTTGAAACCGAACCAAACCGAATTAGCAAAAGTGAAAACTGAAATCCTAAAAAACTGCTAACCGAAATCGAAAACCGAATTTTTACACTAATTTTTAAGTTTTTCACTAAAATAAAACTTTGAATATTAACTGCATTTGAATAAAAAACCTTGACATAAAAATGAGTTGGTCGAAGAGTCAACTTTTCTTGTTATCCAAAAGAGTACAGGAGGTTAATCAGAATGGACGTGAGAAAGCAACAAACTACGATGACGCAGATTAGGTTTTATTTGCCCCTTAATTGTTACTTGTTAGATAGAAAATGAAATTAAAATGCAAATGAAAGACAAATGAGGAGGGGGGTTTTAATTTAAGGGGTACTTAATTCGATTTTTCGGTTTCTAATGTGATTTTTATTGAAAAAACCGAATTGAACCAAAAACCAAAATATTGTTATATATAAAATCGAAACCGAACTGATCAACCGAACCGAATTTTACATTTCGGTTCAGTTCGGGCGGTTTTTTGGGTTTCAACCGAATAGTGAACACCCCTAATTATTTACTATAACCCTGGGAAAGGAATCAGTGCGTATACTATGAGGCATATAGGATATACTACAAGCGAAAATGTAAGCTAAACGTTTTTAATAAATGAATATAATAAATTAGAGTTATAATAAACGTATACTATCAGGAAATATAAAATGTACTATAAGCGATGATTAAATATACTGTAAAATTTGTAAACGATAATCTTACATTGTAACAAAGTCACGACCGCGACTGGTAGAACCATGTTTGAAGCTTTTACACTTGTTATACGGCAGGTTGTCCGGGTCTCGACTTGGAGTAGCGGTTGCGACGACCTAAATATACTATCACCCAACATAATATACACTATGTGCGAAAATTAAATACACTGTAAGCTGTATCAAAAACATACTATACGGAAGAATTTTTTTAAAATTGAATTGAAGAACTTCAGAAGAAAAAAGAATTATGCGGAACGTATACTATCAGTCAACAAATCACATACTATACGCGGGAATTAAATTTACTGTAGGTTGTATAAAAAATATACTATGCAGAAGTATGTTTTTCAAACCTGAATAGTATTGTTAAAGATTGTAACTATATAATACGAACATTTGGTGTTTTTGAACCAAATTCATCGTTCTCTTGCTTTCTTTTTTCTTCGTTTTTCAAGTGAATTTTTCGCCCTTCGCGCCTTCCTCCCTTTTGGAGTTTATTGAACTGGATCCTGTATGGTGTCAAATGGATCAACTGGATCAACTGTTTTTTAATTCTCGAAGAAAGTATCAATAACTTTCTTATCTCGCACATATGCTTCTTCCATAATACTTCTTGTTTCTTCATGATCTTGACTTCTCAATATCAAATTATAGTAGTTCCATACCAGCTCATGCCTCCATTGAATTTTGACCTGATGACCTTCTGTGCCTGTATTTGATTTGCTACCTTTCTCCCAAACACTTGATTTTGCCATTTTTTACCATCTATTTTTGATGTAAAATTCAAGAATGTTTTGGACTGAATTAGTGTGAAATACTCTCAAGTAATGGTAACATAAAATTCCACACTCTTCAAATTTCTTTTAACTGCATGAAATTAAATTCATTTTACTGTCATATATAACTGTGCTTCTCTTATTATCAACTATACTTGATGAGACGTGATATATCAATGTACTGTCTTGGCTTTCAAGGAGAACTGAATAACTCGAGATGCATTTCTAGAATTCCTCTTCAAAATCTTTGAAAACTTTTGTGGTATATACCTATCAAGAAATATGAACCATACTATAAGCAAATATACAATATACTGTAAGGCAACATATCGCATACTATAAGTTAAGATTATATATATTGTAAGACAATATTCATCATATATAAACATACTAAACATATATTATCAGGAAACCTATGAAATACTATAAGTTAACATTATATATACTGTAAGTCTAGATATACCTCTGAAGCTTGTTTTATGACCCCTGTCATTGGTAAATTTGAGTCGGGTTTTGATGTCGAACATGTGAACTCATCAAATTTTTCTGTGCTTCGCCAACTTTTAACTTTTTCTTTGAAGATACAATAGAAATCAGTCAAACTTATTGTTTCCTTCGCATTGAATGAGATCACTCTATTTGTACTTTCACTTCTTTGGGATGATCATATTCCAGCAGAAAAGAAATCCTTGTTTAATGCAGTGCACCATTTGTCCTTTAGATTATACAATCTTGCAAATCACTCATTTTCTTCAAGCTTGTATGTTGATATCATATTATTCCAACAATATTCAAACTCAATTTCATTAACACACCCTGATAAGCACTTCTTGAATATGTCCTTGAATGTGTTGTTACCTTTCAAACTTGCAAACCTTGTTATATTGGCAAATGTGATGTCTTGAATCAGGGAAACCTGCAATTTTTAAAAATTTCTGTTAACATACTAAAACCTACTAAACACAATAAGTCTGCCTACTCTAAATACAAAAAAATTATACTGCAAGAACACCATAAGTCTACTGCAAGAACACAATAAGTCTACTCCGAACACAAAATAACTATACTGTGAACTAGGTCGTGCACGGCCCATGCAACCCTACACAGTCATGACCGTGCACGACCCTGAAATTAGCTAACTTACTGATGTCGTGCATGGACCTTGCAACCTTGCACGGTCATGACCATGCAGGACCTCGAAATTGGTCTACTTATATGACACGTCGGTTTTTAACCTAGTGTTCCGCAAGTGTACGGATGTAGGTGTAGTACTATTGTCAGGGTCGATCCCACAAGGAATAGTTTTAGGTAGTTTGATACCCTAATACTCTAGGAATGTCCTAACTAGATACTAAGTTTTAAAGGTTGATTTTACTAATTAAACTACTCAATTAAATATAACTCCAAACTTAGAAAACACGAAAACTAACAATCAAAGAGAAAAGGTATCCTAGGGCTTCGATTTCAGGATATTATTTCAATGTGGAATATGATTAACCTATTAATTTACCAATCCTAATGTTTATTAGGCGGCACGACAATAATCTAATCCTTCTCTCGAAGCGATTAAACCGTTGATTAATTAAGCTAATTACCCTCTCGAGTCAATTAAACCTAATAACTCCCAAACGATCCTAAGCCACGGCCTACACAGTCATAGACAACTGCGCTCTATGTTCTAAGTCTGATAACAATTCCCTCCTCTCGAAGCGGAATTGTTAAACTAAATTACTAAATCTAGGTGATCAAGCTAAATTCAGTTTAAGCATAAACATAGAGATAAAACACATAAAGAACGGAATTAATAGATTAAATCATAAATCAAAACATTGTTATAAAAATCCCTACTTTCTAACACTAGGACACGAATAGCTTAGCTACTCATGCCTAGCAATAATCCAATACAAAATCTTAATAAAAACATTGTAAAGAATTAAACTAGAAAAGAATAAATAAACCCGGATGACTCCGTCTCGATGATCTTCGTCTTCTTTGTCCTCCAAGATGATGTAATTTATGTTCTTGATGATTGATCCTCTTTTTCCTAGAGCTTGGGGTCCTTTTTATAGAGTTGAGGACGAATCTTGGGGAAGATAGGCTCAAAATCCTATTAAAAATAGGAAATCTTCGCAGAAAAACACTTTTGACACGGCCGTGTTGCTTAAGTGACACGGCCGTGTTGCATTGCACAATCCACTTTTCCAGCAACAATTTGACATGGCCGTGTTGCATCTGTGACACGGCCGTGTTCCATTCCAGAACCCACAATGCGTTGCAAGACACTTTTGACACGGCCGTGTTGCTTTGTGACGCGGCCGTGTCGGTTCTTGCCCGGTTTTGCTCCTGGACCGGTTCAGGCCGGTTCGGAACGGTTTGAACCGGTTCTTGGACGGTTTTCACTCCTTTGGGCCGGTTTTCACTCTATTTGACTCGTTTCTCCTTCGTACTTCATCCAAATGGCATAAAAATACCTAATTATCTTCAAAACAAGTCGAAACACGTCAAATAGCCCAAATATTATAAATATCAATAAGTGCTGGTCAAATATACACGTATATGCCATCAAATATGATCCTAAATCGACCTAAATACATGCATAAATAACGTGTTATCAAACTCCCCCAAACTTAAACTGTTGTTCGTCCCGAACATCATACAAAAAGACACAAAGAAGACAAGTGATTATGCATTTTGTTTAGGGCGATTAGACGATGAATTCAGTTTCAGTTTGATTTTCCTTAAAACAACTAGGCAACACAATTCACTTGAGCATATGCGATAACGCGTAAATCAACTAATCTCGAGACTTTGAACTTTCGAATTATTCAACCCTCACCGGGTAAGTGTTTCACTCATCTCTCAAGTGTTTAAGCTAGAATAATTTCCACTCATATTGAATTACATGCAAAGTCTACCATATGCTTGCCAATCGTCTAAACTAGACCTCGTACTTGCTATGTGTGACAAAGGATCAAAAAGGTCTTTATTTTGGTTGTAATGTGGGCTTAAGGTAAGGTGGGATACATTTGGATATAAGTGACTATTCATTGGACTAATCAAGTTACGTCTAACCCGACTACCCCTCAATACAATCACTCAACCTCACTCTTCAAATTTCAGCAAATCACCCCGCAAGTTGACTTCTTCACCTTCCCAAGTCCATACAACTTAAGTGCTTTTCAATTCTGTGGGTACCACATTTTTAGGACTACCCGAATGTTCTAAGCAAATTCACAATTTAAGCACTTTATTTTCTAGCTTCTCCTCTATAATACAACTTTTCTCTTTTTTTTTTTTTTTTCATTTTTTTTTTTCTTTTCTAGGGAGGCCATTCTTCATTTTTCACCTATCACTTTTCTCTTATTTCCTTCATCTTTTGAAAATATCCCTACTTCACATTCCTTCCCACAAATTGTTCACCCAAAATTCCTTCCAATTCTCCTCCCTCTAACTTGATTAATCCAATTAAGGCCAAAAGAGTTAAATCAAAAGGTTTTGGCTGATATTGTTAGGTTATGAATAAATAAAGCTATAAGGCTCAATTGGGCTAACTAGGGACAATTTTTTTCAATATGGGTCAAAGGCAATTTTTCATAGTTCGAACGAATAAGCTTAAACAAAAAATTTGCCTAAGATCATTTCCTACATCACAACATATACTTGACACATTCTTAGTAAAGACTCAAGGCAAGTTCTAGAGACTAGTACACATATTCAATCAAATTCACACCGAAAGAAAGTATATTACTCCGAAAATTGGAGTATAATTAGGCTCAAATTCTCACAAGGTAAATTTTGATTGAATATTCTCAGTTCAAACTCAATTTCGTCTCAAAACACCTCTCATGCTCTATTATGTGCCATTTTTTCATCTAAATCATCTCATCATTAACTATTCATCATCCATCTTTCCCTATTATTCTCTTTTTATTTTTTTTCACTTGTTACCTATTTCCGGGTTTTATTATTCTTAAGACTCTAAACTAAAACACTAATAAGACTCTAAACTCTAAACTCCTAAGACTCAACATGGAAACACTATGCAATCAAACTCGGGCTCACAGACCCAACAGCACTAATACATCAGAAAAATGGGCTCACAGACCCGATAAACCAATTTAAACAATAAAAAATCAGCAAAATGGGCACACGGACCCACAATTAACAGCACGAAATTCGAACGAGGTAAATCAAAACTATAAATATAGCTGCCAAGACGTCCCACGGTCTACCCCCTCCCCCAAACTTGGCTGAAAGCCAATGTTTGGAGGAAAAACGTGGTACGCCTTGGTGCTAACTTACAAATCGTTTCGACGACGGCTTTTTGAAACCCCTACGAGCTCCGAAATCGTGCCATTTTGCTGCTTACTGAATCTTGGTTCGGCCGTCTCCGCATCGCGTTCTGAATTTTTGCATTTTTTTCTGCTGAAGTATTGACACGGCCGTGTTGAATGTTGTGACACGGCCGTGTTACTTTTGAGCCAAAATTGATGTTTTTGGGCCGATTTTGACACGGCCGTGTCGGTTGTGTGACACGGCCGTATTGCGTTCCAGTGTGAAATCGTGTTTGGAGCTTGGTTTTGACACGGCTGTGTTATAAGGCCGACACGGCCGTGTTGCTTTTGAACCAAAATTAGTTTTTTTTGGGCCTGATTTTGACGCGGCCGTGTCGTTTTGTGACACGGCCGTGTTGCATTCCAGTGCTGAAAACACTTTCTAAGTGCTTTTTGACGCGGCCGTGTCCGTTGTGCGACACGGCCGTGTTGCATCTTCTGCTCCTTTTAACGCGATTTTTTCCGTCTTTTCGACCCCCGTTTCTTGCAACACTCGTCCATGTTGATTCCTAAAAACATAAAACACTAAAACACACGTAAAACATAAAATTAACGCAATAAAAAATATAAACATAAAACATTAAACATCGGGTTGCCTCCCGACAAGCGCTTTGTTTTACGTCTTCAGCCGGACGTCCTTTTCCTATCAACCTTCTTCTAGCCACCCCGAGTCGGATGTTTTCTGACCAATTAAAGAGCTATTTGGGCCATGAGGATTTTCTACAGCAGCTAGGGTAGTGTAAATAATGCTACAATTGTGCCTACCCCTTAGACCCGATTTATGTATGTTGAGTGTGATTATTTCGTTTTGAACCCGAAAAACCAACTCCCCTTTAGGTACATCTATTAGTGCTTGGCTAGTCGCCAAGAAGGGTCTTCCTAAAATAAAAGGGAATTCATCACTCCCTTTCATGTCAACAACTAAGAAATCACTAGGGAATTCAAAATTTAGCACTTTTACTACTACATCCTCTGCTACTCCCAACGGCGTTAATGAAGATCCATCCGCCAATTTGATAGTAGTAAAGGACCGTTTAATTTCCCTTAATCCTAATTGTCTATACTGCTTAAGAGACATCAAATTTATGCTAGACCCTAAGTCACACATGACATTATGAAATTCATGACTACCAATTGAGCAAGAAATAGTAAAACTCCCTGGATCTTTTGCTTTTGTTGCTCTTCTTGGTTTCATGCTTGTGTTTGCGTTCTTCTTGGGCCTGCTCGGTCTCTTCTTTGTCGCCTCTTTTCCATCCTCCCACTCCTTTGTTTTCTCTTTAACTTCGATTCTCTCCTTTAGTGGTTCCTGTTTCACAACAACAACTCTAGATTGCTCTAAAGGATCAAGGTTAGCAAAGAACGAATTTTTATAACAAAAATCAAAAGACTCATCAAGAATAGGAGATGAAGTTTTCTTATCTATGATTGTATTGACCTCCTCCTTCTCAATGTTTTTGACTTCCTCACTTGATTCCTTCGCTTCTTGGTCCTTCATGCTCTCTTCATGCTCCACAACATTGCAGTGCTCCTTCGGATTCACCACTGTATCACTCGGGTATTGGCCTTGCTTGTGTTGAGCTCCTACTATCTTTATCAGTTGGCTCATGTTTGATGTCAATTCTCCAATGCTAGCTTGGGTCTGCACCAACGTGTTCTCGAGCCTCTTGATGTCTGCCCCTTGCCCAGTGATATGCTTGTTTAGCTCCATGAATTTTCCATCCACTTTCTTCTCCAACTGAGCTAACTTTTCATCATACTTTTCGAATTGTGACATCGTGATTTCTTCTTGTGATGGCTTCTTACCGTCATGGATCATGCCATTTGTAACAGCAAATCCGGGTGGCGGATTAAGTGTATTTTGCGCGTTCCCATATGAGAAGTTCTGATGATTCTGAGGGTACTGATTGTACCGAGGCTGATTGTTCTGGAAGTTGTTGAAGTTTCGTTGATTCACAAATTTTACTTCTTCAACTTCTTCCGGACCCCCTGGCTGTTGTGCTAACGTTAGATTAGTTAGCAAATTCACCTGGCTCGTCAATGCTGTTACTTGTGCTGTGAGCTTTTCAATTGGCTCATTATTGACGGGCTCGCATTTCTGGACACTGGCTACCCTCCTTGGCATGTTTCTCTCGTTCGACCATTGGTAGCTTGTTCTGGCCATCGCGTCCAGGATTGAGAATGCCATCCTCACTGACTTCTCCATCAAACTTCCACCCGCAGCTGCATCCACTTGGTTTCTAGTCGGAGCAAGTAGACCATTGTAGAACTTGCATACTTGCTGCTTCTTGGTGAACCCATGTTGAGGGCAACTCCGGATAAGATCCCGGAATCGCTCCCAAGCCTCTCCGAATGGCTCTTGGTCCAGCTGTTTGAACTGATTAATTTGATTCTGCAAGTCGAGCATCTTGCTCGGTGGAAAGTACTTCAGTAAGAACGAAGTGCTCAACTCTTCCCAACTGATGATATCTTCCAAGGAATTGAACCATTGGAGGGCTCTATCCTTCAACGAGAAAGAAAACAATCGCAGCTTAACCTGCTCGTGTGGCACATGGTTTATTTTGATTGTATCTGCCAATCTTCGGAACTTTATCAGGTGAGCGTTCGGATCCTCCATTGCACTTCCTCCATACTGGTTCTGCTGCACTATGTTGATCAGTGCAGGCTTCAGCTCGAAACTATTTGCATTCAGAGGCGGGAGTTGTACTCCTCCTGACTGTTGATTAGGATTCGGCCTTAAACAGTCACTAATAGGTGTATTGTCTTCTTCTCCCGCATCTGGCTCTATTGGAATCTGTCCGTGCTGTTGTGGCAACTGTTGCTGCTGTGCAGGTATCTGCTGCTGTATAATAGTGACGCGATCGTCCAATCGTGCTAAGGCTGTTAGCACTCTATTTAATGCTTCATCATTCGGCTGCTGTGGTGGGTTCTCCATCTCAGCTGTGAAGTTTCTTCTCGTTCGGTGTCTGCGAGCTGTCGCTTCAATTTCTGGATCGAAAGGAAGAAGGGTTTCTTTCCCTTTTGATCTGGTGTGCATACGAAGCCTGAAAACACCAAAAACAAGAACTACCGCGTAACACAAAAATTAAATAAATAAAAAAAAATAAAACGAAAATTAGAATTAAAAATACGAAAAAATAAAATCTAGTCTAGTTTCCTCCTATTTTTCAAGATAAAAACTAAGCGCTAAATCCTATTCCCCGGCAACGGCGCCAAAAACTTGACACGTCGGTTTTTAACCTAGTGTTCCGCAAGTGTACGGATGTAGGTGTAGTACTATTGTCAAGGTCGATCCCACAAGGAATAGTTTTAGGTAGTTTGATACCCTAATACTCTAGGAATGTCCTAACTAGATACTAAGTTTTAAAGGTTGATTTTACTAATTAAACTACTCAATTAAATATAACTCCAAACTTAGAAAACACGAAAACTAACAATCAAAGAGAAAAGGTATCCTAGGGCTTCGATTTCAGGATATTATTTCAATGTGGAATATGATTAACCTATTAATTTACCAATTCTAATGTTTATTAGGCGGCACGACAATAATCTAATCCTTCTCTCGAAGCGATTAAACCGTTGATTAATTAAGCTAATTACCCTATCGAGTCAATTAAACCTAATAACTCCCAAACGATCCTAAGCCACGGCCTACACAGTCATAGACAACTGCGCTCTATGTTCTAAGTCTGATAACAATTCCCTCCTCTCGAAGCGGAATTGTTAAACTAAATTACTAAATCTAGGTGATCAAGCTAAATTCAGTTTAAGCATAAACATAGAGATAAAACACATAAAGAACGGAATTAATAGATTAAATCATAAATCAAAACATTGTTATAAAAATCCCTACTTTCTAACCCTAGGACACGAATAGCTTAGCTACTCATGCCTAGCAATAATCCAATACAAAATCTTAATAAAAACATTGTAAAGAATTAAACTAGAAAAGAATAAATAAACCCGGATGACTCCGTCTCGATGATCTTCGTCTTCTTTGTCCTCCAAGATGATGTAATTTATGTTCTTGATGATTGATCCTCTTTTTCCTAGAGCTTGGGGTCCTTTTTATAGAGTTGAGGACGAATCTTGGGGAAGATAGGCTCAAAATCCTATTAAAAATAGGAAATCTTCGCAGAAAAACACTTCTGACACGGCCGTGTTGCTTAAGTGACACGGCCGTGTTGCATTGCACAATCCACTTTTCCAGCAACAATTTGACACGGCCGTGTTGCATCTGTGACACGGCCGTGTTGCTTTGTGACGCGGCCGTGTCGGTTCTTGCCCGGTTTTGCTCTGGACCGGTTCAGGCCGGTTCGGACCGGTTTGAACCGGTTCTTGGACGGTTTTCACTCCTTTGGGCCGGTTTTTACTCTATTTGACTCGTTTCTCCTTCGTACTTCATCCAAATGGCATAAAAATACCTAATTATCTTCAAAACAAGTCGAAACACGTCAAATAGCCCAAATATTATAAATATCAATAAGTGCTGGTCAAATATACACGTATATGCCATCAAATATGATCCTAAATCGACCTAAATACATGCATAAATAACGTGTTATCATTATACTGCAAGAATACAATAAGTCTACCTTAAGTGAACATCAAATACACTGTAAATCAACATAATACTGTAAGTGAACATTAATATATTGTAAGATATTATATGGCATACTATAAGTGAACATTAAATATATTGTAGCGTAGTACCTTTTCAATTGCTTTTGCAATTGCAAAATCTTGATCTGTGAATATTGTGATTGGAGTTTTCCCTCTCATTGATTTCTTGATGCTGTGAAAAGCCATTCAAATGATTCGACTTTTTCATCTGCAAGGAAAGCACATCCAAACATTACATTTTTCCAATGGTTGTTGATTCTTATAAAAGGAGCACAAACTAAGTTGTACTTGTTTGTTCTATATGTGGTGTCGAATATGAGAACATCACCATAGACATCATAATCTTCCATCATCATTGAATCTCTCCAAAAGATGTTGCATAATCTGTCATCTTTCATTTTCACTTTGTAGAAAAAGTCACTGTCTTCCTCAATTTCTTCTTGTATCATGTCTATCACAGATTATGCATCCCCTTCTTCAATTAACTGCATTTTCATACGATTATGAAATTCAGATGGTCCCTCTTGGTGTACCCAACATTCTCTTCACCCCAACTTCATAAACCATGTATCTATAAGAATCCATTGACCTTATTCCAGATTCAACCATATTTGCTATTGTTACTGTCTTTTCTTCAGTGATTTTTCTCTGAATGATGTAAGTAGTATAGTTCTGGCCTAGTTAACTCATGATTATGTTTCACAACTTCAAACTCCCCCTCTTGATTATTTGATACTTTCATAAATGCTTCTCATTGTGTTCTTATAGTTCCTTTTCTCTTCCTCTTTCCGTCTGATTTTCTCTTTTGTCCAGCTTTAGAACACATAAATTCCTTTCCCACGACCTCTCCTTTTGTTGAGAATCTATTTATTGACTTTCTAACATTGAAACCTATGCTACGAGCATGCTTGCAGTATAAACTATACATCTCACAAAGTGTGCTTCTTTTAAACCCAAGCAGTGAACCAGATACATCAATTGTTTCATTGAGAAGATCTGTCGATAAAAAAAAGACAGTAGACAAGGTATACAGTTAGGCAATTCGGAATGTATTGATATTGCTAATAAAGTATACTGTTTTTTTTCTTTATCTTCATTGTTGTTGTTCGATGAATCATCTTCTGAACTTGATCTTTCATTTTCATGATCATTTTCAATTAGGATTAGATCTGAAATTGAAAACATTTTCAATTAATCATGCTTAACATATTTTAACATATTTTGTATACTGAAAACACAACAATTATACTGAAAGAACACAATAAGTATACTCTAAACACAAAATAGTTATACTGCAAACATAATAAGTCTTTTGTAACGCAATAAGTCTACTCTAAACACAAAAAACATATACTGCAAGAACATAATAAGTCTACTCTAAACACAAAAAAACTATACTGCAAGAACATAATAAGTCTACTCTAAACACAAAAAAAAACTATATTGCAAGAATACAATAAGTCTACCGTAAGAATACAATAAATCTACTCCACACATAATAAGTATACTGCAAGAACATAATAAATATACTGTAAGAAGACAACAAGTATACTGTTCATATACCTTTGTGATTTTCTTCGACCACTTTCTCATAATACACTTCAATATCCATTAATTCATTTGTTTGTTCTGTCAAAAGTAAATGAAATATTAGTTGAACTCTAGAAATATATATACTATAAGTGAAGATAATTCATACTATAAGCTAATATTAAACATATATTATCAGAGATCATATCTCATACTATAATCCAAATTTATATACCTCTGTGATTTTCTTGTACTGTTATATAGAATAAACATACACTAATACATTGATACTTGATTTCGAAGTTCACTTCCCTGATTTTCGCAGAATTCAACTGGAGAAGAAAGCCCGCACCTCAATGAAGTAGATATCGACGCGGAAGATGCGAAACTGGAAAAGAATGGAGCTGAGACGTGCAGCTCGACGAAGAAGATGCAAAAGTGGAGATTTGCAGCTCGACGAATGCGTTTCTGAGGTGAGAGACGAAGAGAGTTGAGAGACGAACAGAGAGGTGAGAGACGGAGAGAGAGGTGAGATAATTTACTATTTTAAAATTAACCTAGTGGGCCTAAATTAACTTAATGAGGTAAAAATTAATGTGGTGTACAATACGGGTTATTGTACACCATATGCACATAAGTGTTACTCTATTATTAATATTTAGGTTTAGCTTACAACATTAGCTCAACTACATATCCTGTGATATATAATAGAAATTTTCATAAGTTGAGAAATGAATTCGAAGTATAAAATGACTCTTACCAAATAAATAAAATTTTAAAAATAAAGATACTAAATTAGCTCTAAAAATTTCACCTAATCGGATTTTCTATTTTTTCTGCAATTATATAAAGAATCTCATTATAAAAGAGATAATTAAGTTTAAAAGAAACTTAAAAATTAAATTTTTAAGGAATATGATACACTATAGTTGTCTTGTCAAATATATTTTTTATGTGGTCAGTGGAATCAATATAAAGATATCATAGCTATGTACCTAAATTGAAAAAAAAAATAGACTAAAAATAAATAATTATCTCTAATTAAAATGAAAGATGATGATAAATAAAGTAAATAAGATCTTAAACTATTATTCATTGTTCTAATTTTTATGCATATGTTTTTTCTTTTTATTGCTAATCATAAAACTTATTTGTATGTTTTTCACCATGAAAATAACAAACTTAATAGTTTTGCAAACATTCAATATCTAAATAACTCATTGTACCACTATTCGAAATTAAAGGTCTTGTAATCATTATCCTAATATAGAAGTCAAACTTTAGTGTTACTAAAGTCCTACTATTAAATTATAAGATGCTTAATTTTCTATCTTTCTTATAGATATATAAATATCTTTTGTTTAAATTTCAACTATTTAATATTCCTGGAATATATATATATATATATATATATATATATATATATATTCTATTAGATTTTTGCTAATCTAACTATAAGAAATTTATGGAGAATAAAAAAAATTAAAAGAATAATATACTACTACCTCCGTCCCAGCTTAACCTGCCTACTTGCCATTTTAGTTTGTCCCACCTTAACCTGTCAGTCCATAAATGACAAATTTCTCTCACAATCTCCACCCTCAAAATCTCCATTCTCAATCTCCACCTTTAAAAAAGTCAAAGATTCCACAAAATTTATTTTTTCTTAATCTCCGTGCCCGGTCACCCTAGGCAGGTTAAGCCGGGACGGAGGGAGTATATTTTACTAAAAATGAATAATGATAATATAAGATATTATGGATATTCAGATTCAGCTTACGTCATCACTTGAATTAAATATCATATGAAATGTGATAGAAAAATTCACAAGTTGAAGTTGAGAGATGAATAATATAATGTATTTTACTAAAAATGAATAATAATAATAATAATAATAATAATAATAATAATAATAATAATAATAATAATAATAATAATAATAACAACAACAACAACAACAACAACAACAACAACAATAATATAAGACATTAATATTTATGTTCAACTTACGTCATTAATTGAACAAAATATCATATGAAGAATCCATAAAATTATAAATAAATAAAAAGAATAATATGATGTATTTTAGTAAAAATGAATAATAATAATAATAATAATAATAATAATAATAATAATAATAATAATAATAATAATAATAATAATATTAATAATAAAATATATGAATATTTATGTTCAACTTATGTCATTAGTTAAATGTAATAGAAAATTTCATAAATTGAGGCTTGAGAGATGAATTTGAATTATAAAATGACTCTTATGTAATTAATAGTACTTTAAAAATAAAGTTACTAAATTAGCCATAAAATTTTTACTAATCGTTTTTTTTTTTCTTTTTCTACAATTAAAGAGAATCCCATTATAAAAGAGATAAGAAATTTAAAAAGAAATTAAATAAAAAGTATAATGTTATGATATTATTAAAAAGAAAGGAAAATATAAAATATTATCAATATTTAGGTTAAGATTATATCATTAGATGAATTAGATATCATATTCATGAATTAATAGATGATATTTGAACTATCTAGTGCTCTTACCAAATAAATAAAACTTTGAAGATATACAAGGTGTTTGGCTGAGCTTATAAGCTTGTAAAAACATCTTATAAGATGTTTAGGAGCTTATAAGCTCTTGCATAGCTTTTGGCAGAAAAAGATGTTTAGGAGCTTATAAGACACAAAAATAAGCTCTAAGAGCTTAAGATCTAAAAAAAATAAGTTGCTATACCCCATCTTATTTCCATATTTTTTTTTAAGATCTTAATTGTTACACTCAAAATTTACTCACAATTCACACACTTACACACACTACGAATATTTCACATACTACACACACTACACACATTTCACACACTACACACATTTCACACACTAATCACAATGTGTGTTTAATATTAACTTTTAAATTAGACCTTAAATTTATGACTAAATCATTATATTCAATAGCAAGCTTATAAGTTCTTTTATCCAAACACTTTGCTAACTTATAAGCTCCTTAAAAATTACATCTTATAAGCTCTTAAAACAACTTATAAGATGTTGGTGCTTATAAGATGTTTAAAATAAGTTTAGTCAAACACCCTCATAGTTATTAAACTAAGCTTAAAATTTAAAATTTATTAATGATATAATAGACTAACCAAATTTTGTAAGAAACAACTCAAACTTTTATAATAGAAGTAGATCATATATCGCTCTCTCTCCTAACTTAGCAAGAGGGAAATGTAGAGGATCCACATCCATCTCGGTCTCTGGCACATACTCTTTTATCTATTTGAGCCCATGTTTGTTTGACCGGTTTTCCCAAACTCAAACTCCTTTTATTTTAATTAATCAATTTGGATTTGGGCCCATGTGTTTGACCGGTTTTCCCAAACCCCAACCCCTTCTACTTTAACTAATCAATTAAAATTCTCAATATAACTTTAATCATTAAATCAATTATCAATTAACAACCTCTTACACATATTACATCATCCACACATTATTTTTTCACTTCCCTAATCATTAAATCAATAAATCATCACTTATTGTAATTGTGAAATTAAAATAATTTTTTTTCCATGGAATATATTAAAAAAAACGCTAAAAATATTATGCAATTATTAAACCGTAACAAAAATATTGATTTTATTGAGAAATATCTTATGTATTCGGATAAAAGAAATTAATATTTATTAAAATGTTGGGTTGTGTTGGGTTATTGATAAAGTATAAAAATGTATTTTTTGGGTTGTGGAGTAAGTTGTGTATGTGGATAAAAGAGAAATGAATATTTTATTGATAGATTGTGTTGTGGTAGATTGTTGATAAATATATGATCGTTTTGCTTAAGATTGAGCTCAGTAGATTTAGAGGACCGAATCTCAATAAAACAAATTCATTAACTCCATCAATCAGATTTGATCCAACATTCCTCAATCTTAAGCAAACGAACCCATAGTCTAAGCAAACATGGCTTATGATATCTTTAAGGGTTAATTTCCAAAAGCAACCTGTACTTTGCGGGTTTTTATACTTTGCAACCTAAAGAATTTATTTTTTTCCGATTGGAACCTGTATTATGCGTTTTTCGTCACTTTGCAACTTCCGACTATATTTTCCGGCATGTATAGGCCATGTGCCCAGAAAATGCCAAGTAGACCAATAACGTGCTGACATGTGGCCACCAATAAAATTTTTTTTAAACAAAGAAAATAACATATAAATATATATTTCTAAAAATTCAAAAATTAAAAAATCCAAAAACTAAAATGACATATATTTTAAAAAATTCAGAAAATTTATTTTAAATTAAAAAAGTTATTTTAGAAAAATAATTTAAAAATTCTAAAAATGTAATTAAAATTTTAAAAATTATGTTAAAAAATCTAAACATTCAGAAAATTTAAAGAGTAAAATTCTGAAAATTATTGTGAAAATTCTAATAAATATATATTTCTAAAAATTCAAAAAATTAAAAATTCGAAAAATAGCATGACATATATTTTTAAAAATTCAGAAAAATTATTTGAAATTAAAAGAGTTATTTCAGAAATAAAAATTTTAAATTATTTTTCTGAAATAACTTTTTTAAAAATAATTTTAATTTTAGGGTTTAGGTCTGAAATAACTTTTTTAATTTCAAAAAATTTTTTCTGAATTTTTAAAAACATATGTCATGCTATTTTTTGGATTTTTAATTTTTTTCGAATTTTTAGAAATATATATTTATATTATAATTTTTACAATAATTTTCAAAATTTTACTCTTTAAATTTTCTGAATATTTAAAATTTTAAATAAATTTTTAGAATTTTTAAATTATTTTTCTGAAAATAAAATTTTTTAATTCAAATAATTTTTCTGAATTTTTAAAAATATATGTCATGCTATTTTTTGGATTTTTAATTTTTCGAATTTTTTGAAATATATATTTATATTAGAACTTTTACAATAATTTTCAGAATTTTTATTCTTTAAAATTTCTGAATATTTAAATACATTTTTAGAATTTTTGAATTATTTTTCTAAAATAAATTTTTTAATTTTAAATATTTTTTCTGAATTTTTAAAAATATATGTCATGCTATCTTTTGAATTTTTAATTTTTCGAATTTTTAGAAATATATATTTATATTAGAATTTTTACAATAATTTTCAGAATTTTACTTTTTAAATTTTCTGAATATTTAAAATTTTAAATTATTTTTAGAATTTTTTAATTATTTTTCTGAAATAACTTTTTTAATTTAAAATAGATTTTCTGAATTTCTAAAAATATATGTAATGCTATTTTTTGGATTTTTTATTTTTCGAAGTTTTAGAAATATATATTTATATGTTATTTATTTATTTTTTTATTGGTGGCCACATGTCAGCATCTTGTTGGTCTCTTTGTCATGTGCTGGGCACATGACCTATACATGTCGGAAAATATAGTCGGAGGTTGCAAAGTAAAGAAAAACGCATAATACAGGTTTCAATCGGAAAAAATAAATTCTTTAGGTTGCAAAGTATAAAAACCAGCAAAGTTCAGGTTGTTTTTGGAAATTAACCATATCTTTAATTGGATCGGTTATTTCGGATATGACTGTACTATTGCACTCGCCCAAGTTGTTTCCCGCCAAATTATATCTTCGCGTTAATTTGAAGCTCTAGTTGCAAAATTAAACACCACTGGCTTCCCACACATTTGAAGCTATGCAAGTTTCGACTCAAAGCTAATCGACTTCGCTGAAACGATATCACGATGGTAAGTTCTAAATCCATCCGGAGCGCTAATTCCTTCTACTGATTTAAGCTCCTCAGATCTTCCACGTGTTAGGGTTTATATGGTCTTTGTTTTGTCCTGTTTCCTGTCTTTGCGTTCTTCTGTACTCCGTCTTCTACTGATCCTTGGTTTAATTTAGCTGCCGAATTCTTTTATTCAGATGTAGATACTGAGATTTCAGGATTCTGTGAAGAATTTTAGTAGTAGTCATTTCGTTTTGTCATTGAGAATTAACTTTGATTTTCTCTTTGAAGATTAAAGTATTTTTGTCTGCCAATTTTTGTTATTAGTGTTGTCTTTGATTCTATGCCATAGTAAATTGGAGAATTCGGTTCTGAAAGAAATTATAGATTAAAATTAGAACTGACTTGCAAGTTGTGCAGGTAAGAGTTTACTAAAACAACGGTGAAGTGCTTTAACAAATGCTAGTTTAGAATTCACACAATTTTCTCGCTATCCGTTACTCTGTTTTATTGGACAAATAATTTTTTCATTTATTTTCGTGCTAAGGGGAAATTATTTTTAAAATGAAAAATTAGCTTATTTGGAGTTTTTTGGCGTGTGTTCTAACGGAAAAGGCTATATACAGTCTCTATATTTTCTGAACATTTCTATGTCATTTTGCTCTGCATACATGGTCTGTTGTTCATTATTTATTCTTATTCTTACTGAATCGGTATCATAATCCATATTTACATGTATATCATGTATTAGTATAATTAATTGATCTGATAACCCTAACTATCATTTCAATCATGGTCAGTCTAAGAAAAGAGGACTCTCTTTGGAGGAGAAACGAGAGAAAATGCTGCAGATTTTTTATGAATCCCAAGACTTCTTCCTTGTAAGAATCTTGGCTTTTTCTTAATCAAATATATCATTTTTTTTTATTTCTGATGCTATTTCATTTGTAAGATCATCAAATGCATTTACTGTACATTCTGTAACAAATTGCCACCTCTTCCTTTCTAGTTTCATATTTATGCTGCAAGCTGGATACTGCCTTTGTGTTTTAAACATCAACACAATGTACAAGCTTGCCCAGTTTCTCATCATATTTGCTGATCTTATGAAATGTATCTTCTGTTTCGTGCATTACTTTTAGTACTCATAGCAGTTATAGTTCCTCGCTGGCAATCATGTGCCAAAATTCTAACTAGATTTCCTCGTTTTCCGGTGATTTGTAAGAGCTGGATTATTCTGTGTTCCAGTTTCAATTCAAGTTTTTATATCAACAAATAAGAAAAGATTGAAGCAAATAACCGTTATACACATTTCTTCTTGCCTCAAATTTAATGTGGAAAAAAGAAGTTGAAGCAAAACCTTTATCCACGTTTCATGTTTTCTATTGTACATTACTTAGAGAAACATTTAACCAGTCTTTTGCCGTTGTGCGATTTTTTGAGGTTGTGAGAGGTTGATGGCTTTAATCTACTTGTGCACAATTGAAAGGAACATGCTATAGATTTGGAATAATATAATTAGGCAGTTCCAAGACTTTTCACATGGGGGATTCCAAAAAAAATTGTTTAAATCAGTCAATTAGCATTGAAATCAATAATATTTGCCTTGGTCTTCTGGAGAATTATTGAGCTTGCCTCAGAAAGAGATTTCTGTGTGATGCCTAGTTGAAAATAGCTCCATTTAAATGTTGTTTTTTTACTGTTATAGACGATTTTAAATCCTATATATAATAGAAAGGTACCACAGCAGGTTATTTCCGAATCCTTTTTCTCTCTTACTCCCTCCCTCCCGGCTAACTTTTCCTACTTTCCATTTCGGTTCGTCCCACTTAACTTTTCACACCCTTAAAATTAAAATTTCTCTCACAATCTCCACTCTCAAAATCTCCACACTCAATCTCCACCTTTAAAAAAGTCAAAGAAAAAACAAAACCTGTTTTTTCTTAATATCCGTGCCCGGTCAACTGTGAAAAGTTAGTTGGGACGGAGGGAGTAGTTCTTAATATGCTTTCAACATTTCAGAAGTTTATGCTGTGACTGCTATAGATATGCTTAGTAGAAAGGTATCACAACAGGTTAATATGCTTTCAACATTTCAGAAGTTTATGCTGTGACTGTTACATATGGTTTAGTTTCCTGTTTCGAGTTATGGCCTAGTCGTTGTTATGACTATTGCGGTTTATATGTGTTTCCTCTTAATGTTGGAGCAGAAGTTTATTAAAGTTTATAACTGAATTTAAAACTTCTATGGTGTCATCTCATCACTCATCATTATATCTTCAATTCTGGGATTATAACTGCCCTATATCCCAGGCCATATGGTAGGTTCTATCTCAGAAACTTAGATTTTCTTTGGGCACTTATCTCTGATTATCTGGTGAAAGTATATTCGAAATGCTTGTCTATATATGTATGTGTGTATGTCTATATGGCCTCTGATCATCAGTTATTCCTCTTATAGCTCAAGGAACTTGAGAAACTGGGCCCAAAAAAGGGCGTAATAACCCAGTCGGTAAAAGATGTTGTCCAGACTCTAGTGGATGACGACCTTGTTTTCAAAGACAAGATTGGAACTTCAGTGAGTATATATGCTTGTCCATATGCATGATATGGCCTTCATGTGGCATATCTTGATACCTATCATTTCTGAATTTTACTTTATTCTTCTCAATAAATTTAGGTTTATTTCTGGAGTCTTCCTAGCTGTGCTGGTAACCAGGTGATTTGAAATCACACTCATATATTAAATTAGAATGAATTTTACTTTCGTGTTGACCGTACCGTTCATGAGTTGTTCCATAGCTAAGAAACATACACAGAAAGCTTGACATTGATCTCCAAAGTAGTGAAAGACGTTATAAAGAACTTATTGATCAATGCAGTGCATTGAAGAAGGGACGAGAGGATTCTGTAAGTAATTCACTCCACAAACTTTCCGTAGTCGCATCAGTATGTTCCAGCACCGATTCTTATATCGTGTAAATTTCTTATTATTTTAGGATGAACGGGAGCAGGCACTTGATGAACTTAAAGCTGTTGAAAAGAAATATAATGAGCTCAAGGTCGAGTCACATATATTTATGAGATAAACACTCACGTCTCAAAATTGCATCTTGCTAGTTTTGGCATTGAAAGCTGAAGTTACTATGCTGTTTAATTTTTTCAGGATGAAATTGTGCAATACTCTGACAATGATCCAGCTATATTCGAGGCAATGAGTTAAGATTTTTGTCATCCTTCTCCATTTTAAAATTTTAATCTCCCCGTATCATGTTAGATGTGGATTTCTTCCGTCTTTATGATTATTGAGAATTATGCGATTTATTCCCCACCTGCAACCCCACCAATAAGAAAACGATAGAAAAAAATGTTGTTTGTATATGCTTAAGTCTATGTTTTGTGCAGAGAAAGCCATTGAGGTAGCTCACACAGCAGCTAACAGATGGACGGGTCAGTTTCCGTCCATAAAAAGTTCTGTTCTGATGTTCGTTTTCCTTTGATTTATCTTTTTCTTTGTCCACCATTTCTGCAGATAACATCTTTACACTGAGACAATGGTGCGCAAACAACTTCCCGCAGGCGAAAGAGCAACTCGACCACCTTTACAACGAGGTATGCAGCTTGAAGTTGGATTTGAAACTTCACACCATCTTATGATTAAAAGATCTTATGATCGTTGAACAGGTTGGAATAACTGATGACTTTGACTATTTGGAGGAGTTGCCTGCAACGTTTCGACTTGGCTCTACTTAAGACCAGATGGTGTGGTGCAATTTTTTATATTCCAACTGCGAATCTTTTGTTCGTAAAAGTGATTATAGAGGTAAACTTGCACTTTTAGTCAGTAAATAAATCAACGATTATTTAGACGAATAGTTAGTGCCAGAGAAAATATATGAATATTGTTAGGTTGGAACATCATTTACCTTGTGCAGTACTGCAGTTACTGTCTTGAGCTATTCCAGCCTACAGGCGGGCTTTCAAGAGGCAGTTTGGGTACCCCACCCGTTCGGGTCTTATCTGACTGGGCCGGGGTTTTTTTCTAGTCCGGCAGGTTTTGGGTTATACCGAGTCCGACCTGTGTCTCTCGGGTTTAAGTCGGTTCGGGTACCATATCTTAACGAAATCATCCATAATTTTTCAGATTTTGTCAACGTTAAAAATAAAAAAACAGATTCAATCCAAAACTACAGTTTTGAGGAAACCCTAGATATCCGCAGGAGTGGGTACCTGCAAGATAGTTTTTTATCGGATACCGGATGAGGCGGGCACCTAACAATCCGAAACCTGCAAAATTGACCCGAACTCACCCTATTCCAGCCAGTTTGATTTATGTGTGTATTTTGTTCTGTACTTTAATTTGCCTTGCAGTTCGATGTATATTAGGGGTGGCAGTTTGATATTGAATCGAGTTTGTGTTCGATTTCAAATTCGTTGGATCGGGTTAGGATTGGTCCTAATATATATGCTTGTATTTGTTATGCCAGTTATTTTGCTATTTTGTTTAGGAATAACTCTTTCTATGAGGTAAAGGATGACGAAAAAAACTTTATAACAAATGTCTATAATAATTATGTTGTCGTTTTTAAGTAAATGATTATGTTTTTCATTAAAGTAAAATAAGTAGAGTGAATGTCACCAGATGGTAAAAAGCTTTAACAGAGCTCTTTTGAACTTTTTTTGCTTAAAATATAGATTTTAATGTTTTGATTATTAGCTTTTGCTTCTTTAATGATAAAATATCTTATGTAAGCAGAAGTCGTAAGTATGTTATCACATACTTTTTTATACTTATTAAAAAATTGTAATTTTTATTTAAATTTTTTTTTCTCAAATAATATCATTTTTACTTTTTTTATATATAAACATGCGTAATGTGATTAATCATTAACGAATAATAGTTTAGATGATGTGGTTGTTTGTAGACGGTGATTTGTACACGTGTTTCCCAACTAAAATATTGAGATAAAAATGGTGAAGAAAACCCAAGAAGCTCCCAATTGTATTCAAGTGATGTCATTTAAGTTGCACAAGATTGTTCTCCCCCTCTTATGGGGTATACACATGGTATTTATACTAATTGTATTGGCTCAATTGGCTGACATGTGTCGCTTAGGTGGCGGACATGTGCCAGCCACATGGTAACCTTTGTGCATGATTGACACGTATCCGATACGTGTTTGGTCTTTGGATAGCCTCCGAGATCGTCAGGCCCAGGATTGTCTGAGATAATCAAGATAGCTTGGGGATTGTTAGGACCGTCAGGCTTAGGATCGCTTGGGGTCGTCAGGATCGTCAATCCTAGGACTGCTTGGGGTCGTCAGTCCTAGGACCGCTTGGGGGTCGTTAGGACCTAGACCGCCCAGGGTATTTAGGACCTAGACCATCTGGGGTCGTCAGGTCCTGGATCGCCTAGGGTCGTCAGGTCCGCCTAGAGTCGTCAGGTCCTAGACTGCCTGGGGTGGTCAAGATCGCTTGGGGGTCGTTAGGACCTAGACTCCTTGAGGTTGTCAGGATTGCCTGGGGTCGTAAGGTCCTAGATCGCCTGGGGTTGTCAGGTCCTAGACTGCCTGGGGTCGTCAGGACCGCCTGGGGTCGTTAGGTCCTGGACCGTCTCTAGAGATCGTCAGGTCATCTTCCGTGATCATTAAAGATTGTTAGTCATAAAATGTGTTTGTCAGCTGCTTGTATCCACAATTGTCCCCCAAGCTCGCTGGTTGTTGTAGACAACTAGCGAGCTTTGACAAACTTAATCGAGGTTTGTGTAACGATAGCCAGTGAGCTTTGACAAACTTAATCGAGGTTTGTGTTGACCATCTTTCGAATGACCTAAAAATAATTCTCAAGTTGCTTGCTTTTTTTTTTTTTTTTTGGATGATCTGTATATTTGGAACGTGGCCCTCGCAGATCATTATATTATTTCTTTTTTGGCGTTAGCCTTTGCTAAATTAATCACTACGAGGTAAGACCTCGTTCTGGATTGGTATGAGAACCACGTTACCACTCTGAGGACATTGCCCCACTCTGGGTTTGGCGTAATTTTTTGCAGTCTGTACTTTTAGGACGTATGCTTCCCAGATTGCTATTTTATTCTTTAAAGTAATCTGTACTTTTAGGACGTATCCTTCCCAGATCACTTAAGAATATTTGCTTACCGAATAAGTAAGACTTTGTTTTATATGACCTACACTCTTTGGGCGAACCCATCTCAGATCATGTTAAATATTTAGGTGAAACTGCAAGAAAGCCTTCAAAGTGTTTTTTTATTCAAACCTTGGGACTGTGGCTGCTATACAAAAGTCCATAATGAGACCGCCGACGCACATCCTCATAGCGATCCAGAAAATGTTGACGTTAATGTTTAGCCACTATTTGGATGTTATTTTCTAAACTTGTGGCTCGAATTGGACAACTTGGCCTTCATACCATATCCTGCCGTCATTTGTATGAACTCACGATACGACTTGTCCGAGGTCGTGGTCGAGATAACCTTTTGCTATGAACCATAATTTTGATGTTCCACTGAAGTTGCTCATAGCCCTTGTTGAAGTGCGATCAATAAGGCAACCGACATAATTTTGATGTTGTTAAACTAAGGTCGCTCGTACTGCGGTCATTTGATTTGTGACGCCAAGGACCAGGTAAGGAAGCTGTTGAACGATCTCCGCCTCTTCAATGCCTATCTGAAAGAGCAATTCACCGAGAAGCAGTGGAAGGACAACGACCTTCATGAGTTCATCAAATAGATATATAACGTCGCTTACGACGTCAAGGGTGCGATCGATACCTTTCGTGTTGCAGTCCATCGAGGGCAAGTCCAAGGATCTCTTTCTCAGAGCATTCCAAATGATGGTGGAGCTACCTATTATCGCCAAAGGAGTCGAGAAACTCAGCACCATGGTCAAATATATTAGAGGAAGTTCGACCACCCCAGCCCCAGTGTCGTATATGGAGGGCTGGAACTTGGAAGATCATGAGGTGATTTTTCGCACCACTGGTCATCGATCGTCTTTAATTCCATTTGATCTTGGTTTAGGCATTTTTGGCTCAGAAGATGAGTTGCATTTTTCACTTGAAGCTATGAGTTTGTCGGACCTTAGATTAATTGCAAGTTGTATCCCTAATCTTTATTTCCATGTCTTGTGTATCTTCCACAGACAGAGTGGAGATCGTTAACTCGAACAATATCTGGAAATAACCCGTGAGGGGAAATCTTGTCGGCTATAGCGATATGCAATGGTTGTTCCCTTTCGGTTCCTCGTCATGAGCTGATGAATATAAGGATTTGTTGCTGGTTTAACAAGCGTAGTCTGGGTGATGACCGGTAGTAAGAACAGACGGGAGTTTGGTTGAGCAGCTTAGTAACGGCAGCGCTATCGTCAGGATCTACGTCTTTGTGATTGACGAAGTTTTCACAGGCATAGTAAACCCTAGTGTCCTCCAGCAGGCGCCGCACTAGTCTCCGGACTTCTTCGTAGGCTCTTAGTGCCAATCTGCATTTCTCTGTCAAATTTGCAATTGAATTTCAGGATGTACCAATTCACACCTTTCTGATGCAGATTGGTTTCATGGTAATCAACAGATAAGAGAGAAACAAATGGTGATCGGTAAGGGGGGGCGGTGCGCTTATTAGGCCAGGATCAGAGTATATCTACTCCTTTGAGCCCAATTAAATGATATTTATAGGCTCAATAGAGATTAATCCATCGTATATTTCTAAATCTCAGATTCATTTCTCTAATTTTAAGGAATTAAGTGTGGGCTTGAAATAAAAATCTTACAAATGCCCCCAAGTACCAAGGATGAAATCTGATCTATTAAATTATATTCCCTCCGTCCTACTCAGTTTTGCACACTCTTAAAAAGGAAATTTCTCTTACAATCTTCACCCTCAAAATCTCCACCTTTAAAAAAGTCAACCTAAAACAAAAAATAGTTTTTTCTTAATGTAAATCAAATAGTGAAACATGATTTAGTGTTTCTAAATCACATTCAGCGAGTAAAAGATGTAGAGCTTGGATTTTAAGCTGCCCCCCAATCGCAAGGGAGAAGTTATATTAGTAGATCATATTTATTATAGTTATGCATCAATACATGGAAAAACATTTAATTTGAGAAATTAAGAGAATCTAATAAGATTTTCTTAGCTTAAGAGACAGAAAAAGTAGCGAAGTCGAATAGTCAATGGAGAGCGTTGAACGGTGCGAATCGACGGAGACGGAGGTTCGCCCCCCGCCCTCCTTCTAGCGCCAATTTGTAAACACGCATAACGTGATTAATCATTAACGACTAATAATTTAGATGATGTGATTGTTTCTAGACGGTGATTTGTACACGTGTTTCACAACTAAAATATTGAGATAAAAATGGTGAAGAAAACCCAAGAAGCTCCCAATTGTATTCAAGAGATGCCATTTAAGTTGCACAAGATGGTTCTCCCCCTCTTATGGGGTATACACACGATATTTATACTAATTGTGTTGGCTCAACTGGCTGACATGTGTCGCTTAGGTGGCGGACACGTGTCAGCCACATGGTAACCTTTGTGTATGATTGACATGTCCGATACGTGTTTGGACTTTGGATTGCCTCCGAGATTGTTAGGATCTCCTGGGGGGTCGTCAGGTCCTGGACCGCCTCCAGAGATCGTCAGGCCCAGGATCGTCTGAGATCATCAGGACAACTTGGGGATCGTCTGGACCATCAGGCTCAGGACCGCTTGGGGTCGTCTGGACCGTCAGTCCTAGGACCACTTGGGGGTCGTCATGTTCTAGACCGTCTGGGGTCGTCAGGACCCTTGGGTGTCATCAGGTCCTAGACCGTCTGGATTCGTCAAGACTGCCTAGGGCCGTTAGGACCTAGATCACCTGGGGTCGTCAGGATCGCCTGGGGTCGTTAGGTCCTAGACAACTTGGGGTCATTAGGACCGCTTGGGGATCGTCAGGACCTAGACCCCCTGGGGTCGTCAGAACTGCCTAGGGTCGTTAGGACCGCTTGGGGGTCGTCAGGACCTAGACCACTTGGGGTTGTCAGGACCGTTTGGGATCGTCAGGACCTAGACAACTTGGGGTCGTCAGTCAGGACCGCTTGGGGGTCGTCAGGACCGCCTGGGGTCGTTAGGTCCTGGACCGTCTCTAGAGATCGTTAGGTCATCTTCCGTGATCATTAGAGATTGTTATAAAATGTGTTTGCTAGCTGCTTATATCCACAGTATAAATCACTTATTGTTGCAAGTACTACATACTTTTGCTTAAAAGTAATTTTTTCATAATTTTTAAATTTAATCTAATATTTTAAAGCAGAAGTAATCCAAATACCCCCTTTGAAAGAAAAAGGAATACACAAATTTGTATCTGATGTTCCCACACAAGACACACCAATGAATAATTTTTCATAAGAGAAAAATAAGACTCGTGAACAACGTAATATCAGTACTGTCGAGAATGATATTTCGAATTCCTATTAAAATTGGAACTTATGGCAATCGACAGAATATTAATATTAATTTGAATATAAAGAGGCACAAATTATTTTAAGTCAGCAAATCCAATCCAACTGCTCAATCACACCTAATGTTCAACAATCATTGTCCGTACACACATCCTCCATCGACGTCCCCTAAATTTCTTTCAGAATAAACTATTCACTTTCCAATTCACTTTCTGATTCTAGCTTACCTTCATACTCAACTATTGATTTTACTTAGATCATGGCCCGGTCCACTAAGATCATTAGGCCCGGTCGAAGGCTGTGTAAGTGGATTGATCTAATTACAGGAAGCGAGCTATTATGGGAGGCCCATCTCCCATAATCGAAAGCCCACCTCTCCCCCTTATAAACACCATCAAGTATACCGAGTATATTTAATGGAGAGAAGTGAGAACAGTTTCTCACTTACGTGAGAAACAGAAAGGGAGAAATAAAATAATTTCTCCCACACCCAAAAGTGTTTTTCCAAAGCCGCCGGAGATGGCTTTTGGATTGTGGATCGTGGTGAATTTTCACCCCAATCGAAATAAAATGAATTTTCAGTCGTAATATTTTTATATTTTTAACCCTGCCTAAGTCCTAGGCGCTAGAACCAGTCTACCATCCAACCAACACCGAGAGTCTTTTAAAACATTGAAAAAATATTGAACACTTTGAAAGACTTTATGTACTTCATGTCTTAAATATGAAATACTTCATGCACCTATTACCATCAAAGAACGCCCCATAAATGTAATTATAAATTATTATGCCCCTTATAACCAAACATATTTAGCCCGTTGATCTCCGGTGCAACTTATTTTGTATTGTTTACTCTTCTTATTTGTTTTGTTAAATTGATATAAAAACACTTGTCAACCCATAAAGTGCAAGAATCGATGTCGCTAGCCGAGCAACTCTAATACTTATTGAATAAGTATTTCTAATCCTAATAAAATTCACCCCAAATCGATATAAAAAACTAAATTCTAATCCTGATGGAATTCAACCCAATACAATTCAGATGGGTGAAACTAATTGAAAAGGATATCATTATATGCCTAACGGATTTTTTTTCTAATAAGCAGAATTGACATCCTAAAATAAGACGTGGATCTTTGTTAAGATGAATGTAGGCTTACTGATGATCATACTCAGAATGTTGAAACTGATATAAAGATTTTGGGAAATAAATCAGACATCAATAAATCTTTGAGAAAAGAACATAAAAATGTAGAGTAAAGACAACAACAAAAAAAAAAAAAAAAAAAAAAAAAAAAAACAAGCTTTGTAGGATAAGCACAAAGTATGAAGTATGAGAGTCAATATTTAGACGACGCACCAAACTAATTGGACTTTATGAGCATCAATATTTACGTTGCATGGGGAGGGAGGGGGGAGGGGTTGTGACTAACATGATTCCTGAATTGATAATGAAGGTACAATCTGGTGATGCTATAATGAGGTACTTATGGCCTTTTCTATCTCGTTGCTTACAATTAAAGGCACCAACAATCAGTTTCTATGCTTTTAATTTCTTTATCGTCTATGGCTATATTCATTATACTTTGTAATAGCATAATCTTTCACAAAATTAAGAAAGAGAGAGATGCACAAATTTAAAAAAAGTACAGGTAGGGTTTAAGAAAGAGAGAGCGGGCAACGAAATCAAACACATACCTGCTGCTCAACTGGCGGTGGTTGAGAGACACTGTCCGACCTAGTAGGAGAGATTTTCCAAATGATCGCGTTCATAATGATGGAATCTTTCGAGATTCTAGTTCAGAAACAAATGAAATTATTAATTAACTCACTTTGATAGTTTTATCACGCAACTCCAACTCGAGTTTTCTTCTCTCTGCTGACTTGCACAAACCTGCTTAAGAAACACTTGGGGTAACACGAGACAAATATATCTGCTAATTTCAAGTGTAATATACTGTGTTATTGCTGCTTATCTCTTTATTCGCGTTCTTAATACCCTATTGGTTAGTTTCTTGATTTGTTGCACGATTCTTGGTATATGAGGATATGTATTTATAATACAATTAGGATTAGAATTAGATGTGATAATTAGGATTTGTTAGGAAATTACAATATTGTACTTAGAATATTTAAAGTTAAAAGGGGTATAATAGGACAAACGTAAAATAATTAGGATATGTTCGGAAATTACAATATTGTCCTTAGAATATTTAAACTTAAAGGTGGTAAAATTGGACAAACGTAAATTGGCTGAAACCTAAGGCACTTTTATATTAGTGTATAGATTGTGAAAATTGACTTAGGATTCAGTTATTCTTTATTAAGCGAACTCGAATACACCTCCATCTCCCATCCTATAGACCGACGTGGAAGTGTTAGTAAAACACAAGGGCACAAGACAATCGACTTTATCCTAACACGAGATAATTAAATCCTAACTCCTCTTCATAATGTAGCTTCTCGCTTAGGTCTCTCTTATGTTATGAAGAGTTTAAATAATGTCATTTTTGGTATTATAATCATCGAGCCAATCAACACAATCAGCGACTCGTAAACCTGCTACCTAGAATATCTAAGAGATACAATTCGAAGATATGAGTAAATAATATACATTAGCAATTCTAAACCTTATATTTATTAGCATCCACAATAAATCAACAATACATCAACCTATATGTTCGGGCTACTCCTTGACCTTGGGGAACAAGAACACTACGCACTCATCATCAAAGAATAACATTATCAAGCAATAACAAATCAAAAATAATAAATAAGAGAAAAGGGGGAAGAAGATGCTTAATAATGGTTAAATTATTGAAAAAAATCGATAATCATGATACATGTTCCAAGCTTCGAGAATTCGCTAAGTTTCGACTCCCAAATGGTTTTCTCCCTTGAAGAGGGAAGGAAATCATAACTAAGAATTGTGAGAAGAAAAAGCTAAGTTAAAAATTGCATAGAAAACGGGAATGGGGGGGGGGGGGGTGGTATTTTTCCAGATCCCACACCCTAGACAAGTAAAAGACATAAAAATCTGCTGAAAGTGAACCTTGAGTAAGGGTTAAAATGTAAAAGAATGAATTATAGTGTTCGGTTTTAACTTAAGTTGAGGCGAGGTGTTGGAACGTAGCTTAGTCGGAATTCTACAAAATCTAGGAACAATCACCTATGAATTAGCTCTCGACTCATTGTACAAAGTTATAAATATCGACGTTAGCTTTCAATAGTATTAATCCAACATTGGATGAGGGAGACACAACCAAAAAATGAAACAACGAGTAGCCGAGAAAAAAACATGGGCGGGCGCACGGAAACTAGTTTCGCTGTGGAGTAAGTAATCTGGAGGAGCAGAATGATTAGAGGCTGAGCTCTGCTGGTAGTATTGCTGAAGGAGCTCAACGGCTTCTTCGCTTTGCTCTCCTTCCTCCACATCTTCATGCGTCTTTATCTCTCGTCGTCTTCTCGGACCTCTTTCTCTCATTTTATTTACCCCGTCCCTTCACGACTTTTGTTCATGACTCAACGAACTTTAATTCGAGCTAGGCACATGCCTGATTAAGGCTTCTTTGTGCTTTGAAATGTGTGTCAAAATGGATTGGTATGTGAGAATAACTTTTTTGAATCTCCAGGTTTTCCTAACCTTCAAACTACAACTCAAAAACACCAAAAAGCGCATCAAATAATATTAATATAGAAAATCAACTTGGAAATACACTTTTATGTGATAATGGACCTACACGCATTAAATGAACGCAAATCATATTGAAATATAAACTTGAAATGCACATGAAAAATGACCGTTTTAACGTTCATCAACTACTACCAATAGTTGTAGTAGTAGTAATAGAAAAAAATGTACTTTGGACAGGAAAAATAAAGGAATCAAAGTTTGACACAAATCTAAATGGTTTATGCTTCATTACTAAGTGCCATATGAAATATATATGGAAACAATAAACTATTTCTAGGCAGCTATAATAATAACCTGACCCCATAAGTTGTATTGTCAATAAGGGAAAAAGTCATGAGTGCACACTCATGCAATTTATTGCATAGCATCTTCCATTTCCTAGTTTCACATTTATGCATAAATGAAAATAGTCGGGAAACAAAGAATATTTTTTCCCTACCATATGTTTTTACTCTATACATTGTGTTTTACTTTTTGACTCTCTACTTTTCATTTTATTGACTTTTCATCCCTAAGATTTATTGTGTATACTTCTCCTCTTGCATTTTTATTTCTATTAACTTTTGTCAGAGTAAATAGAGGTTAACAGTATAGGGTGTAAAACTAAATAATTAAAAATACATAATGAAGTACAAATGACAAAATTCAATAAAAACAAAAATCTTTGAAGCAAAGAAAAGTAGAAAATAAGTAAGGAAAATCTCTTTTATTACTCATTACTTTTATCTAATTTATGAAATACATATGAATGGAAAATTCATACTCAAGGAATTCTTAAGGTGGACCGAACACCATCCCAACCAAAACAAAACCCTGAGAAGTGCATGGGTCAAAGTATTTGACATGGCCATAAATGTTTGTTTTATTGTATTAAATCATTAGTTCAAGTCAAGTAGTTTATGTTAATAAAATGACAAACATAAAAAACCTCACAAACACAAATTACTTCTTCCATATAATAAAAAGAAATTACCAACACTGAACAACTTTTACATAATATCCATCTCATCAATGGATTGGACCTTCAGTTACAACTGACTATCACTAAAAACAAGACTCCAAGGTTAATACCTACTTGAACCTTGAAACATTATAAAGCATAAGACAAAAGAAAAACAACCAACCAAATGACATAGAAACCTTACATGCATATCCACACCTGACCATCACTGGTGGTGGGGACAAACAGAGGGTCCCACGCTAGGGCATCCGCAAGGCAACATCCTTATGTTCCTCGGTACAAACTGCCTCATCCAGACATGTTTCCCATTGATAGTGAATTTGGCCTTGGTCTCTCCGTTGAGGATAGTATTGATGGTAGAAGGACTAATGAAGATGATCTTTGCATAAAGAGATTGCTCACCACGACCCACCTCTTGCATACGAACGGAATCTATGCAATTCCCGTAGCTCATACCGAAATATTGCCTCACTTCTTTTTCACTCACAGGATAACCCTTAGAGAATGTAGCAAACATGGTCCTAGCATACTTCGGGGTTTGTCTTGGGCTCTCATGTCCTTGAGTCTGACCTGTGGAAGCAGGAGCAACATCTCTTTGAATGCTCAAGCTAGAGAAGCTTTCCACCAATGAGTCAGTAGGAGATTGGTTCCTTGTTTGGTTGTTCAAACCCGAGCTTTCTCCAAAACCACCACGACGTGCCATCTCCATTATGTCAGATAGCACTGGTATGTAGACATCACTGACCAATCTTTGAATATCATGATAAAGAGTCTGACGGTTATCATAGAAATAATAGAGGGGTATACTGGTCTTCACAAGGCTACTAGTTAATGGAATTTCACGTACTTCATCTGAGAAAGATAATTGGTTATTTACCAACTTAAGGCATGTTGCGGCCTCATCAGCGAGTTCATTAATCAAGAATGGAGCGAGGGACAAGATCTTGCTTATGAATTTGCGAAAGCCTCCACGCTCTAGCCACAACCATAAGCCCATGATTTGTAAGCATTCTAAGGGATTGCGACAGAGATCTCGTACGAGGATGACATAGAGTTCACGATCTATCCCGTAAAAAAGCTTGAACTCATTTGATGTCACGTCATCTCTTGAACCATCCATGAGCAAAAAATCTCTGAATAACCTGAGAATTTAAAAGTAATTATAGTTACACAGAAATAAATGAAGGGGAATCTTATAGATAAATAAGAGCATATGTAAATACATGGAATAGTCACAAAGTAGTAATATGGCGAGTAAATAATAATAATATTTGAATTTTGGGAAGAATCTAGACTACATTAGCTTGTAAAAGTATACCACAGTTCCAAAAACCCATAAAAAAAAATTAAGGAAAATAAGGGGTGTTGAACAAACACCACCATTAGATAGAGTTTGAAAATTGCTAAACAGTAAAATGGGGGTTGGCAGCATGAGTTACAATGCCTGCAACTGCCTCTATCTTACCATCAAAATAGAAAATCTAAAAAATCAATTCTAAGACATCATGGAACTCAAGGGAAGAAATCCTATTTCATGTTCACTGCAAAATATCGCCACCATGAGCTTGATAAATTCATGCCTTATAAACTCGAACAAATCTGCACTTTAGATTCATAGATTTAAAGAGAAGTGAAAAAAAAAAGAGGGAGTGAGGGGAAGGGAGCAAGGGAAGGAAGAGAGAGAGAGAGAGAGAGAGAGAGAGAGAGAGAGAGAGATGAGTAGGCTTACTAGGGAAAGCCCTTCTTGTCTAGAATCTCTTCTTACAAGTGAATACTACTCCTGAGAATCGATTTATATAGCAGATGAACAATGGCATGGAGCCTAAAGGTGAGGCAGAGTCATAAAGTTGTGTTTATCAATTTTTTCACAAAAGAACAAGAGAATTATTATGATGAGTTGGAGCCATATCAGAAATATCATCTTTAGTAGGTGGTAATTAATGTTCTTCACCGGGATTATGGCAATAAGCATTGGAAATATTCATGGCTTTTGAATTTTAGTGAATAAGGCCAGTGAATACCTTACATGTCATTGATGAGGAAAGGCGGAGAAATCTATAAACTCCACTTGTTACTAAAATGCCCATCCCTAATGGGATTACATGAACATATAATAATAATTTGAGAAATGGTGACACTAGTAAACCAATTTTTACCCAGTCCTTCCCCTCCATTAACATAAATCTGTAGAAAAATAATACCATTTTACTCTCCATTTATAGTCACAATCTGAAATTGTAGAACCCAACTTGTGATCGGTGACCATGAGCCCTGACTACATATTAGCACCCCATGAGGTAAAACAATATATCTTGAATTTCTACACATAACACACAACACAAGAAAATAAAGGAAAACTAAAATCTTAATAACTTAAGATCTACATATCATTAGCAAATCGAATGTTGTATATTTACAAAGGTAGCACTCTATAAGAAAAGAGATGAATACATGTTTTAAGATATATAACTATAGCTTGATGAACTATATTATCTATGTTTACCAATTAGGCCGCCTGCAAACCTAAAGCTTATGATCAGACGTGGTATGTCGTTATGTTATTTATAATTATCATATTTTTGTTATGAGAGCATTGTCGTGTAGTTAGATATATTTAATAAATATTTTGTTTGGATACACTTTACGTTGATTTTGTCGGGAATTTTCAATAAAGGTAAAATAACGTGTAGTTCTATTAATATAATTATTCTTCTATCCTCATTGAATACAATATATTTCTGTTATGTTATTTATCGTTATCATATTTTAATTATGAGAGTATCGTCGTCTAGTTTGATCTATTTAATAAATACTTTGTTCGGATACACTTTACGTTGATTTTGTCGGGGATCTTCCAGTAAGGTAAAATAACTTTTAGTTCAACTAATCATAAATATTATTCTATCCTCACTGAATACGATATAATTTTGTTAAATCCTATCCATTTTTATATGTACTCACAAGGATGACTCAATGTGATACAATAATCGATCTATACTGTAAATTTACTCAAACTATAAGTTAGAACATGGATAATAAAAAATTATGGAGTTATTCCTTGCAATGCATATGTCATTGATTCATGGTTCAGAAAGTCGTTGTGAGTAATCGACAAAATAACCAACTCATTTTAAATATTATTATATTCTCACGTGTCTACATGTCTACTATTAATCATCAAAGTCTACACAAGTGACATGAATATATCTGTGTTGACGGTATTTATCAACAAATGAACTAAAAAGTTTAAAGTTAGCACATTTATGATATTACGTGGTGCCTTTATTTTGTGCAATTAAAATAAACGAAATATGACATATAACTATAAGGTTTTATTATTCTACATAAAATCAAAAAAGTTAAACGTTTAGATTACATTTTTCAACAACCATAACATTTTTCAAAAGCTGGTGATTTTGGTGGTGACCATCATACCTGCTAGGAAAATTATGTATAGTTTTGATGATGCCAAAACCTTTAGTAACTAGTGGCCCCAAATACTCTGTAATCTTTGTAATAATATGACAAGTTCTACTTAGGCAGAAGTCATAGCATGAATCTCCAACAAAGTCATCAGGTAACATAAAACATGAATTCCGTTGTAGGAAGATAGGTTTAGAAGTTGTAAGGAGCATATAATAAGAAGCGTACACTTATGAATGCATACAACAAAGTCTGGTGTAAGAAGATCCACTACTTGATGATACCAGGATCATAAAGCAAGACGTGCAACAACCATGTCATCAAAGAAGTCTTCAAGTCAAAGTCAGCGATCTGAAGATTAAAAAATATAGTCAGTGGAGACAAGAAGCAATCTTGTACTGACTATACAATAGTGTGATGACACGAATTCTGACAAATCAAAAAATCGCTCTGGAATACTGATAAGAAGCAACACTCTTGGCAAAAGGACAAAAACGACTAGAAGTCATACGATGAGCATTAAATCTCAACAGGAATCTCTCTACCTCTTCAACAAGGATGAAACCCAATAGCTATAAATAGAACCAGACTAAGAACAAGAAATAACTTTACCATTACGAAGTACTTTTCGAGCTATCAATTTCTGAGCGTTTCAAAGCATTCACTACTCGCAAACATTCAGAAAAGTGTGAGCAAAGAAGAAGAGCAAAGTAGCAACAGTGCAACAATCAACCATTACTCAAGCAAAGTTCTCAAGCTGCAACGGATCCTCAAAGTCTATCAAAGCTAGCTCTCAGAAAGCTCAATCTCAGTCATAGTCCTTCTCATCAAGAAAGCTTGCCCACATCCCAAATTGATCTACAAGTTAAGAGTCAGTTTCGGGTTGAAGAACATTTTCGTAAATGTTAATTTTGAGTGGGTTTTAACAGGGAGTCTTCTTTTGAATCAGGGATTCAGATTAGACCACAGTAGTTTTGAAGAACTCGTATAATAGAGGAGTAGCCTTCCGAGGATATGCAGAAACTATTGTAAGGTGTCAAGTTGGACTTAGACATCGTTGTAGCTAAGATTGTACTTTGTGAACAACTTAGTGAATTTTCCTTGTGTGAAGAAATAGTGGATATAGAAGGATTACCCCCACCTTTGAACCACTATAATTTGTTGTGTATTTTCATATCTTTTCTACTGTTGATGTAGACTATATACCTACTGCATTGTCTTAAGAAAACATTTTAACATATTTTCGCTGCATAAAACTCTTTGAGCATTGCTTGTTGTTAGCTCCAAAATGAACAACCTGATGTAAGTTAACTATTTTCTAGGAACAAACTGGTGTAAGCTCTACTATACAAGCTAGTTTTCTACGGCATAAAACAACTTACTGCTCATGTTTGAAAAGGAAAAACCAGGTAGGCTCCCCACCCACCCCAAAAACCTCTACCACTTGGGACCAACAAGTGATATCCGGGCGGTTGTTTTCACACAACAATCATTTTTGTAACCTAACCAGATCCGGCTGTTTTCAAGACAGTTTTACAAAAGTAAAATTTACAACAATGAGAACTTCTTCAACTAAAGCTCCTATGTTTTCCTTTGAGGATTATGAGGACTGGGATATTAGGATGCAGACAAATATTTCATCTATGCATGATGAAATTCGGACAATCATAATTGAGGGTCCACTAGTAATCATGAAGGTGAACAATGATGCCAGAGTGGAAGGTGATCTATCTCATTCTCCCATTAGAACAATCTTCTCAAATGACAAGCGTACGACTTGTGACAGAGATAGTATAAAGAATGTCAAATCCACAGAGAGGACTATTCTCTGAGAATCGACTTAAACACATTCAAGTAAGTCAAGTCAAATGGAATTGAGTGGAGATTAAACTAAACAACATGATGCAAATAAACAAAGCAAGGAGAGAGCCGATCGATGGGGAGATTTACCGAGGTTCAGTTTCACAAAATCTAGGAAAATATAGTAAATATGAGCTAATAATGGGGCCTAAGATGATGGAACGTCATGTTACCAAATCAGAAGTCCAAGTGCACGAACAAGAGGGATTAACAAATCAACCGATTACACAACAATTAGCTCTAATTCCAATCACTAAAGACCGCTAGTGGAATTACTAAGCCAAGGCAAGCTAATGAATCATGCAATCTAATTAATCCTTAAATCCCCACCCCAAGTGAATATTGCCTGAGGAGTGAGGCCTTAAGACATCCATCAAGATCGACATATGTGATTCAGGTTCTCCCGTTGTCTCCCATGGACCCTCGAACAGAACCAATATACCTAGGTTCGCAACGCATACGATATAAGCCATACAGTCCCACAATGTCAATTCCAAACATCAAACAAACCCACATCAATACATATTATACTAATATCACAATCCTAGGGTTGGGGTACTCCCTAACCTAGGAAACAAGAAAATTACTCTCAAATCGCCAAAGCAATAAACAAGAACCATTAACATCAAGCACGAAAGTTATAAAAATTGAAAATGAGAAGGGATAAGAAAATGCTAAATAGTTTGAAAATCCTTGTAGAACTCCGGAAATCTTGATTGTGTCACAAGCCCGTGAATAATCTTCGAGATCTCCACCAAAGATGGCTTCCTCCTTGAAGAGGAGGAAACCCTAATCCTAGTTCTTAATTCTAGAGAGAAAAGAGAGGAGACATTCTAGAGACAGTGTAACTAGAATTGTGAAAATTTAGCAAATGAACCGTGTATGTAAAAAAGGAGGAGAAGGGATACTAATATAGGAGACACTTTCCCACCCTTCTCCTCATAAAATCTACAAAAAATAGACCCTTAGTAATGGTACAAGAGTAAAATTAACAAATAAAGTGCTTGGCCCTTTTAAATGTTTAGTCGAACCCTTTAATCGCGCTCGACTTGGCATTCTCCAAATTCTAGGAAACATCAGTGCAGTCCCTGACTGAAGACAAAAGTTATAGATCTTTGTCTCGCATTCACGTAGCATCTTGAATCGCTCGAATCCGAGTCTGTATGAGAAAGTTACGGCCAAAATACAGAGATAGCGCACTGAAAACGGACAATACCGCCCCCAAAATCGGCCAATCGCCGGACCGGTTGCCGGCCGGTATGAGCCAGTGCCAGACACGTGTATTTTATATTTGAATTGTTGTCAGACTAGCTGCTGGCCAGTTCAGTCAGATACCGATTTTGCCGGTCCCCTTTTTTGCTCCCATTTTGTACGTCGTTTTCTTTCGTCACCGTTTTTGGCCTCTTTCTCTCATCTTCTTGACCCCACCCCTTTACAAATTTTGTTTGCCACTTGTAGATCTTTGATTCGAGATTTTTTGAGGCCCAATTCGGGCTTATTTAGATCTCAATTTGTGGGCTAGAATGGGAAAACACGTGCGATTAACCTCCAATTTCGTTTTTTTTTTTCATTCTGAGGCCTTTCCAACAATTTTTTTGGCTCGACTCCCTCGGGACTTTTATTTTTGACTTGGTGAACTTAAATTCGGAAAGCGAAAGAGGCAGTGGCAAAGGTGAAGGCTAATGTAGCTTGTACTGAAGCAAGTTTAGCAGATGAAGCAGCTACTCAAGCCACATAAGGAACTTTGGCTATGGAGCAAGCATATGCTACCTGTACTGATGTAGGATCATTAGAAGATGGAGTGGCTCCGCCAAAGGAAACTGAAGGAAGTGCTGGAGTAGAAATTGAGTTGCCTACTCAAACTAATGACCAGCATGCAGGACTAGTTGAGGAGGAATGACAGCTAGTCAAGTTCACACAGCAACATGAGAAGGCCCCTACTAATGGTGAGCCTACTAGAAGAACTCATGAAGCAACAAAAGAAGTTGTTGTTGGAAAAACAAATGTGGAATAGATAAGGAGACCACCATCCCCAACTCCAGCAACCCCAGCGGATAGTTCTAATGAAGATATGGATATTCGAGGGAGTGATCAATTATCTCCTGAAGAATTCCAAATACAAAAGTGTCTCAGGCACCTTTCCGATACAGCTCAGGGGGTGGGTAAAAGATATAAGAGACGAGTAGCAAAGTCTCTTGAGCATGACAATGAAACTCTTGCTGGAATCAGGCAATCTAATGAAGGCTTAAATCTACCAAAAACTATTGCTATGAAGGAAGTGGTAGAAAGATTTGATCGCACATTGCAAGTAACGGAGTTCTCGGTACAACAACTGCGAACAAAAATGAGCAATGATGCGGTACTCAAAGCTCTAGGAGCTTTGTGCAAAACAGTATCATTGGTGCCCAAGGGCGTGCAAGACCTCAAATTCCAATTCGTCGACGAAGCACGAACTGAGATACAATGGATGGAGGAAATTGTCAAGAAGTTTAATAGTTATACAAATTGACAAGTTACTACCCTCGTATCCATCATCAAGGACGGGCTGAAAGAGCATAAGGACAGAGTAAAGTCCTTACAAGATGAATTCTCCTTACTAAGGCAAGAGAGAGCCCAGGACAATTCATTTTTTGTCGGAATTTTACCCGTATTAGAAGCACATACTAGGACCAATCTTGATGATGTCAAAAGGGGGGAAGAAGTGGCAAAGACAAGGCGGTGCTAAAAGAGAACAAAGAAAATAATAGGAGATGTTCATTGCTGCTCAAAGAAGACAAGAATAGGAATTTGCAGAGCGAGCACGTTAATGGAGAACTCATGAATAACAGACTTCAAAAGATCCTTGAAGGAGTCAGAATAAAGAGTGCGTAATGTCCTTGTCCTTGTCCTTGTCCTTGGAAAGGAAGAAGTTGAGCTCCACGAGATCTATCTTATTACAGGTATAGTCCATGATCCCCCTGTTCAAAGAAAGCACCCTAATGCCACCTCAAGCACAAGAAAGCAGTATGCCCCTCTCAATCTATCAATCCTCTGCAAGTATGAGGAATGGTTGTTGCATGATTGTACAAATGAGCAACTAGATGAGCTCCGAACTTGTGAAATTTCAACAAAGAAAAATCCTACTGAAGAGGAACTTGATTACTGGAGAATAGCTGAAGTTCTCAGATACTTGAAGTACCTACTAAGCGATGGCACGTACAGGAATGTCGAAGGTTCCACTAGAGACAAGCTGAAGAGATATGGAGAACAATTACACACAGAAGTACTTATTCTAGATTTAGCTTAAAGGCTTGAAGTGGGAAAAATACAAGATCTCCCCTTTTGTTGACTGGTGGCTGATGGAAGATCATACTTTTGAGGTGTGGCTTGAATATAGGAACTTCCAACAGAAAATGTACAGCGAATGGTGGAGGCACATTGAGAACGATTCTGACAAATCCAAAAGGAGTAGGGATCTGAGAGATGAAGATAGAGCAAGACATAGAGGCAAAAAACATGCCAAGCAGCACTTCATAGAGTGTCACTGGAGGAAGAAAATGAGGTGACCTATTGCTGGGTAAATTTTTCTTGTCTATTGACTCTGGATGTAAGATTGTATTATTTGACACATGCTTATCTAATGAAATAGTTATCATTTCTGCCAAATGATTACAGCTCATAATCTTACATCATGCATGTTGCATTTTAAGTACCTTTTGATGATTAACTGTTTATTCTAACAGTTTGTTGTTTTGTGACTTTAAGTACATCTTCACTTAGTGTTTTAACATCATCAAAAAGGGGGAATTTTTTAGGTAATTTATGTTTAGTTTTGATGATGGCAAAACCTCCTGTAAGGTAGGAACTAGTGCCCTAATTCTACTTAGGCAGAAGTCACATCAAGAAAGCAACAAGATTGTCAAGGTCACTTGAAGCAGCAAGGAAAGAGACTGTAGTGAGCAAGTAGTAAGGTTGCGTATGCTAGGGCTGAACAAAGATTTATAAAACCACTCGAACCGCCCGAACCAAACCGCACTACACCGCTATTTAGAATTTATATAGGTAATCAGTGGTTAAAATTTTTAGCAAAAAACTGCACCGCATATGCGCTGCGGTTTAAATTTTCACTCAATAACTGCACCGACTGCACCATATATTATATATTAATATCTAAAGTACTATATAGGGTTGATGTCACTGCGCTTGTTATATCTTATTCACATTTGTTATTTTATATTGATATATCTAATTGTTATTTATATATCTACTTCATTGCTTTTAGCATCAATAAGTTTTGGTTATTCATATATCTAATTGTTAAGGTTGGTAGCTTTTTTTTATGTTTTTGTTATATTTACCTTACGGGCAATGGACATTAGTACGACTACTTTTGTTAATTTGCTATCTAAGATATGAATATTGGCGGCTAGTATTTACTATAGGTTGTTAGGTGTTTTTCAACTTTACATTTTCTTGTTAGATTGCTATTGTATGCTCTTACTTTTACGTTTGATTGAAACCACGAGACGGCCACAAACTGACCACAATCGCACATGACTGCGTAATCATTTTGTTTTTACATAAACCGTAGTTTAATTTTAAATAGGGAACCGAACCGCATATTACGATGCGGTTTAAATTTATCAAAAATAACCGCAAAACCTCATCGTAATCACCCCTAGCGTATGCCTATCCAGCATACTGCGTTGCTTGCAGCAAAGAAGGTACAACCAGCAAGCAAGCAGAAGTCATGTCAATAGTGCACAATTGAAGGCCAAACATCAGGATAATCAAATTCATATATATAGCCAGTGGAGACACGTTTACAACCTTGTACTGACTATCCAATAGCGTGGGGACACGTCACCTGATAAAAAGAAAAATCAACAGTAGACACTGACACCAAACTGCAACCACTCTGACCTACTTTCTGTGAAAAAAGACAAACAACTCTTTGTCATACAAAGGATCATTAGATGTCAACTAGATTATTGCTCACTCTTCAACAAGAAGGAATCCCAACTGCTATAAATAGGAGATGGAGGACGAAGAAGAGATTACCGAAACTCAAGCATTTAAGATTACTTAGCATCAAGCACTCAGCATGCTTATTCAAAGCTTTAAGGCATACACTCTGATAATCTTCAATGTTTATGCGAAATATATAAGAGCAAGATAAAAAGCAGCAAACTATAAGTGAAGTTCAAAAGTTGCAACCACTCTGAAGGTCAAGCTAGCTCTCAAACTTTATTTTGGTCCTAATCCTTTTCAAACTAGGAAGTTTCCGCACATCTCAACTATATTCAAGTTTAGAGGCAACTACATGAAGTTGAATAAAAACTTTCATTAAACCAATCACACGAAAGGATTTTGAAAAGGGGAGTCATCGTTTGAATCCGGGATTCAAAGCTGACTTGTGTTCTGAGGAATGTGTGTACAATAGGATAGGCAAAAACTGTTGTAAGGTGCTAAGTTGGACTTGGAGTACCTAAGTTGTACTGTGTGTAAACTGCTTAGTGCATTTTCCCACTGTGTGAGGGAAGGGTGGACGTAAATGGATTATCCCCAACTTTATTGTTGTTGCTGGCATATTACTTACCTACTGCATAGATTTGTAAGAAAACGTTTAAGCATATTCCGCTGCACGTAGAACTCCCTTGAGCTTTGCTTACTGTAAGCTACTTCTAATCAATTTGCTTTGTGCTCACTGCTTAAACATATTGTACTAGCTTCGCAGCAAGAACCAGTTTTTTGCAGTAAGTAGCAAACTTGTGCTCAAAGTATTTGAAGAAGAGAAAATCGAGTTAGAGGTTTATTCACCCCCAAACCTTTACCACTTGGGACCAACAACATCGATCGGATGATTTAGATATAAATCGACTAACAGCTGCCACTTTGTCGGCTAGTATTGTACATCTTTGAACTTCTGAGGTGGTCGAAGGTCAAGAAATACTTGAGTCTTTCGGGGATTAGCTTTGATCCCCTACTTGTTCACCATAAGTCCCAGGAACTTTCTAGAGTTAACCCAAACGCACATTTTTTGGGGTCCAACTTCATTCCAAATTCCTGCAATATAGTGAAAGCTTCTCCAAGGTGGGTGACATGATCTTCTCATCATTCGATTTTGACGAGCATGTCGCCGATATACTCCATAGTTTGATCTATGTGTCTGGCGAACATCTTGTTCACCAACCATGTTGCTCCAACATTCTTTAAACCAAGAGGCATCTTTGTCCAACAAAATAGATCACGATCAGTTACAAAGACGGTTTGATCTTCATCATCAGGATGCATTGGGATTTGATGATACCCTGAATATGCATCCATGAAACTCATCAGCTCGTGCCCCAAGGTCGCACCTACCAGTTGATCGATGTGCGACAATAGAAACTGTCTTTGGGGCAGACTTTATTCAACTCCGTGAAATCAATGCACATCTGCCATGTGTTATTGGGTTTTATTACCATGACTAGGTTGACGATCCAATAGGAGTAGAAGACCTCCTTGATGAGACCGTTCATAAGGAGCTTCTATACCTCGCACTCGAGGACGTCGTACTTTTTAGGGTTAAATCTCCATCGCTTTAGTGAACGAGACGTGCCTCAGGGTTGACATTCAAATGGTGGGACACGATCATTGGATCGATGCCCACCATGTCTGCATGGGACCATGCGAACACGTCAAGAGTCTTCTTCAAGAACTCGACCAGTAAAGACCGATTTGGTTTAGGGAGTTCAGCTCCGACCAATAACTCCATCTTCAGCTGATCATCGTCGGGGTGAATGCCAACAAGCTCCTTTGCTAGTACAACTCTATTTCTCTTGAGATCTTTTCATGTGCCAGTGTAATCCACTCTAGATCTCTCATCCCAGGATAGTTGGGACCCAACACTAGGGATCCTTCTATGTTTTCTCAAATATGCTCCTTAGTCACATTTAGTTTATAGGGGTGAATGTTGTATGAGCACTCTCGGGTGTTTAGTTGATCGCCCCTAACCGTGATCGTCACCTCAGGCTAAGGGTATTTAAGGCAGTAATGATACATGGACATCACTGCCTTGTAGGCAATCAGACAGGGTCGCCTTATCATGAAATTGTAAATGGAGGCCTGGCTCACAACTTTAAAAGTAAGGTTATGAGTTACGCCTCTTCCGTATTTCTCTAGGCAGACTGGCATAGTAATCTGGCCGATTGGGCAAACCTCATTGGACCCAAAGCCTAGAATCACCTCTCAGCATGATTTCAGGCAAATTGTAATTGCCTCAATCTTTTAAACGTGTTCAAAAAAATTATTTTCATAGCTGCCCGTGTCCACCATAGTTTGGTGGACGAGCATTGCATTAATCTTGATCACGATGATTAGGGCATCATTATGGGGTTGTGCTAGTCCTGTCGCCTTCATTGGTGAAAATGATCTCTTAACTTCCAGGAGAAGGCAGCTACGAAGGGTTCCCACAGTATCGATGTGGTTCCCTAGTGATTGAGTCTCTACATCATCATTCATCGTATCATCTTGTGGTGGTTGATAGGGACCGCCATGTTCCCATTGGGTATGCTAAGATCCAGCCTGTTCTTCTTGGGAATATGAGGGCCCACCTTGATCCTATTGTTTCTCCTTTTTCCCTGGCCTTCGTTGGTCCTCGAAGCAGCGGTTAGGCTTTCCTCTGTCCCACAAAATTTATCAGTCTTTAACATGAAGTCAACAAATGATCTGGGGCACTCGATCTGGATGGCCCACCAAAATCTGGTTTATGCTTTTAGTCTATGCATCGCTGCTATAGGCACAACATTATCGGACGATGGTCGTCATTTCCCTGGACGATGGTCATCAGCCTTTCATTTGGGGTCGTTTGTGCCTTAAAACTCATGAAGTTAGCTTTAAAGAGCTTGGCCAAATGTGTCCACACTGTGATGGAATTTGGGGCTGCGATCTAAACCATCGCTGGGCACGATCGCCCAGTGTGGCCAGGAAGGTCCGACATTGTCCCATGAGTCGCGACTGTAGATCCATGCACGACAGGTAGGTATTCAAATGAGTGGATGGATCTAAACTCCCATTATAGGGAGCAGTATTTGGGCAACTAAGGTCTGATGGCATTTGTGTCGATAGGATCGTATCAGCAAAAAGGGGTTGTAACTGGGTTAGTCGACCGCGCAATCGTATGATTTCCTCAAGGTCTTGTGCACATGCTTGCTATTGATATCGAGGTTGTTCCCTAATATCCTGGTTCTGGTTCTTCCTACATAAGTCCCTGATCAGAGGGTTGTACTTCATTGTATGTCGGCGAGGAGGTGTGAGCTCCCTTGGTTGATGACTTAGTGCTCATTCTTTATTGTGATGCCCCCCCAAGGCGGACAAATACATTGACATGTGGAAATCTAGATTCAGTCGTCGTGTCAGCTCTTTTAACTCAGGAAGGAACCTTCTGAGGAACATTCCTTTCCCAGGGTGGTTGGCTACCACAATCATTTAGCGGCGTGGGTGAGCGGTAAACACCTTTCATCTTACGGTCCAGAACGCTAGTTGGATTTTCACGCGGGAGTTCATGACGCTCTTGGGAACCTTGGGCAGGGGTGCGATCCTTGTTGATCTGTGATGGACCGCCATCATTGGTTCGCATCTCCTGTTCTTTTTGCGTGAAAGTCACTCCAAATTTCTAGGATTGAAACAACCTTCTCAAATCGCAAGCGTATAATTTGTGACAGAGGTAGTATAAAATATATCGAATCCACATGGAGGATTTTTCTTTAGAATCGGCTTTAGAACTTTTGAATTAATATAAAGCAATAAATAAAGGCAAGGAAAGAACTAGTCGATGGAAAGATATTCCTGAGGCTCGGTTTGACACAAGCAAGATGGAATTGATATTTAGAAGCGATTATAGGACATTGTTGTGCGTTATATGTGATTTAAGCTAATCCTAAAATCTCCACCCCAAGAGAATATTGCCTAGGGAGCAAGGTCCTAGGACATTCTTCGAGATCGATGAATTATAAGAAAAAGGTTGAGGTGCTACTAATACCCTAAAATCGGTGAGTAATCTGGGTTCTATGTAGACTACCTACATGGATAAGAAATTATAATCCAACCCCGGGCCTTGGGATTCTGGTTACATATGACTAGAAGAGGATAGTCCGATACGCTAAAGACCGGTGTAAGGGTGTAGTTCCTACACACGCGACTAAACCTAATTTCGTCCATCCCAACCAACGCCCCCTAGAGTCTACTTCCCCGCTCGATAGAGCTTCTCCTCCATAGGTCTCCCTACTACCGATTGGGTTTTGGTTAATTTAATTATCCAATGTTAATTTATCATCCGAACATACTAAGGCGTAACGATTAACCTCTAAACTCAATCAAAATCTAGTCGACAAGCCTCGAAAGGATAGTTATCCCTAGCCTAGGAAGTCAACTATCATCTTTTAATTGCACGATTAATTGAAGTGATCCTAAGCCACTGAAATTTGGAGCGACCGTGAAGCAAGTTTGTGGTCGAAGGCTCAATTTCAACTAACCATCATTACAAAATAACCAAATCCTAACCCTAGGTACTATAACTCACAACAGAATTCAATAATCAATCAACTGATCATCAACCCCGAAGCTTGGGCTACTCATGAGCTTCAGGAAACAAGGAAATCACTCACAAATCATCAAAGCAATAAAAGGAATCATCAACATCAAGCAATAAAAATAAAAAAATAAAGATAAGGGGTAAGAAAATGCTTAATATATAGATGAATCCTTGAAGAACTTTGACAAACTTGACGAGTGTCACAAGCCCGCGAGAAATCCCCAAGTTCTTCTCCAAAGATAGCTTCCTCCTTGAAAAGGAGGAAGAAAACCCTAGTTAATCAACTAAAAAATCTGCGAAAATTACAAGAGAGAAGAGAGGGAAGAGTATAGAGAAAGCTTTTAAAATGGAGGCTAGTATGGATTGTTGCAAATGAAAAGAGGGGTAAGGGTATATATAGATCCTCAATCCTAACTATGCTAAAATACTAAAATCATCTGAAAATAACCCTTTAGTAAGGGGAAAAAGGTAAAATACAAAAAAGGGAGTGCCTGGGGTCATAAGTTGTTGAATCGTGCCCCTTGTATGTGCTTGATCGGCCTTCTTGCAATTTCTGGGAAGTTTTGATGCAGAATTAGCTCTTGGTATGAACATAAAGTAAGATCTTCATCTTTTAGTCATGTAGCATCTTGAATCACTCAATTCAAGTTCGAATGAGAAAGTTACGACCAAAATATGTAGACAACACGTTGAAACGATAGACTTGGGCAAACCGGGAGAGTGCCGGTTCGGTACCGGTCTGGCAGTGGTGATGTTGTGCTGGACTGACTGCCGACGAAAGTGCCGGTCCGGTACCAGGCTCGGTACCAATCTGGTAGTGTTCTCTTCTTTGCACTCCTTTCTTGTCCCATCTTTTTCCGTCGCCGTTTTGGACCTCTTTCTCTTGTCTTCTCGATCGGACCCCTTCACGATTTTTATTCATGACTCGAAAAACTTCTCTTGTCCATATGAGCCTCGGGATGCCGACAGGAGTGAGAAAATGGGTGCAATCGATCTTCTTGATCTCCTGGATTTTCCTAACCTTCAAAACATGATTCAAAAACACCCAAAAGCACATCAAATCGTAAAAAAAAAAAAAAAAAAAAAAAAAAAAACCAACCCAGAAACATAAGTTAAACACAAAATTTCACTTAAACATGTTAAATACTAGCAATTCTCATAAAAATATGGATGTGAAATATGCAAGGAAAACGATATTTTTCACGTTCATCACAGGGCATGAGCCAACTATTGGGTATTTTTAGTTAACTCTCAGATCAGATCCGTCTCTGTTGGGTCTATCCGACTGGGCCCATTGTTGGGTACATGGGCCGGGGATTTTCTCCTTGTTGATATAACTTCAAGCTAGATGGTCTTCAGTTACACCTCAAGATAGAGTGTCTCTAGAGGGGAAGAGTATGTGAGGATGATGATTCATTTGCGATGGATAGAACTTCGCCCTCCTTCTAGCGCCAAATTGTGAATCCGTGATCCTCAAGTAGCGTTAAACTCCGATTTATTAGTATAACCGAGATTATGTGACTGTGATTAGATAATCACTTATCCACAACCAAAATTTGTTGCAGAGGTGATCGACGATGTAAAAGTAAAAAAGGGAGATCTATCGTGAAATATGACTAAATATTGACCGCTGCAGTCGACATAATAAAGACACAAGATGTCTCTTAGTTTGAACAACTTTTTTCTTTGTTTTTTTCACTTGAGATTACAATAGGGGTTTTCAAGGAATACATGGGGGTATCTATAGAGGAGTTCCCATCCTTGCATGGTTGACACATGGTCACCAGGTGGCTGCCTGAGCGACAAGTGTCTACCACCTGGCCTGATCTAGGTGGATCCCATTTATCCTCCATGTGGCAGACACATGTGAGTAATTATTAGGCGAAGAATGTGTTCTTGTCTTAAATGCGATCATGAGGTGAGTGAACAATCTGTTCTTCACTCATAAATTATAATGGCGGTTTGCATGTGAACGGTCCAGCCTGACAGTTTACATGTGAGCGGTCCAGCCTTGCGACGATTTACTGGCTATTCGTGGGCGGCATTTGTTTTCGGGGGTTCGATGATGGTCTTAAGTGGCATTTCCTTTATGATTAGGTTATCGATCGATCACTGAAAACTGGCCGGATTGACTGAGCTACAATCAAATCCCAAGTTGACAATTATTTATGTTATATATTCTTTAAGAGAATATTATTATGTATAAATATAATATAGTAGTAAATCACCCGTGCGATGCACGGTTATAAGATGTTTTAATAATATCATAATGTATAGTTAATTGTAATGGATTTCAGTTTAAATATTTCATGTCATATCTGCTTGTTGACATATACAAAAAGAAAATTATTCAACAATATACAGAAATATGTAAATATAAGGATTATTAGTTACAAAAAACACTGCAATAATGATGTAAGATTTTTTTATTTAAACAAATGTAAAAATATATATACATTTATACATTACTAAACCTCAAATTGTACATAACATTCGGTGTTTTGTTACAACTTTTATTTTCATCATCACAAATCAATATCTTCAATCCTTGGCAATTTGTGACCCGTGAAACCGCAACATATAGTTAACCATCACTAAAGTACAGGCTTTTTTAGGAACAATCCATCATGAGATAAAGATTGTCCTTGACTTTTATTAATTGTCATGGTAACAAATATGTTAAAATTGTAAGAAAATGTATATGCCACACATATTAAATCTTAATGAGTGTGCATATACAAAAAAGGAGAATATTAAAAAAGACGAACATACCATGCTTAAAATATATATATATATATATATATATATATTAAAAAATTTACTCCACCATACAAAAAATGTAAGCGAACATTTTTTTGTCAAATAAATAATCACTAATTGTTCTGACTTAAATAGTTATTCAAAATTAAATAAAAGCATATTAGGATTTATTTACCAAAACTACAAAAACTTTAATTATATTTGTAGATGTGCTGCTACAATTTTTTAATATATGAAATTCATTACAATTATAAGCATCCTATCATAAAACAGGCCACAACTCAACAAGTTTAGCTTACTGATCTTTGACACGTGTCCAATCATATTTCTACCATTTCTCGAGTGACCCAAAACCTTAACATTTCAACCAATATACAGCTACAACGCCATCGCTGCCATGGGAAATAAGCGGCCAACTCCCATTTCAATTACAGGCACCGTCGTCGTAGTGGAAATGCAAAGATTTGTTATGGGAAGTTTCACAACTAAAAAAGGTTGTTTGGTTATAAATGGGTTGTGCTAGGGCAGAAGTCTTGAAAAATATACATGCCCGAGGCTCGAGAGATGTACTTATTAGATTAAGCTTGAGCTTGAGCTTGAGCTTGAGCTTGAGCTTGATGTCTACTGATAGAAAGAAAGATTGTTATTGCATGGCTCATTAAGCTCATTTAGTCAAGCTCAATTAATCGTGGCTGCTGGAAGAATATAGATGCTTGTTTTAGGGATGAAACAAAACACAGTATTTTCTCCAAATTTTCTAAGACGCCTCAAACGATTGCAACCAAAATTTGTGCTGATCTTACCTAGATTCAAAACCCAACACACAATTCTCAAAATACGTCCATTATTACAAATAAAGACAAATGATGTGTAAATATTATAAACTATTTTAGAACTATTTTCTTTTATAATAAAAAAGTGTTTGTCAAACATTATATATAATTATTTGTGTCCAATTCACGTCCTAAATGTATTTAAAATTATAAATACATACAAAGTATTTTTTTAATTTTACTACTTACATGCAAGAATTGCAAATTTAATAAAAGATGCATCTCCAAAATATACTCATTAACCTGGTAAACAAAAAGTCACATAGATTAAGGGTGACACTTAAACCCTCTTCTCACTCCCAAATCGCGATCCAAGAAGCGGCCATCAAACCGACAACGACGAACATCAGAAAAATTCCAGCCCTCAACTTATTCCACACGCCACCATCGAGGATGGATTCCGAACTTGTCACGGTGCCATATCCATTTCAGATGCACAATCAGAAACTGTTGATCCCAACGTGCATCGATCAGTTCCCGGGGAGAGGTGAGGGTGGCTGAATGTAGAGGGCATGATTGACGCTGACTCCGCTGACCTTCGTCGCGATCTCAATTACTCAGCCCCTCTTATAGGTGATATTCTCCTAAATTCAATTTTTTTATTTAAACCTATATGATTTTCCTTTTACAGATATATCATCTAAAGTGTTATGTCTCTAAATGGAGGAAATTATATGAATCGAAACCCCAGCCTATGCTAATAGTCGGTTATGAATCTGACACCATCGATCGTGGCTAACGATATTTAAAATCGCCAACGATATCGTGGGTTTCGAAAATGTTCGTCTAATTAGACGCACAAATAGGCAGCCGCCGGAGGTAATTGTCCCTAATTTATGAAAATATCTTACAGTTCTGATATAATTGATTCCACTATTCTAATCTTATTAACCCTAGATATAGATTCTTATACATATATGTAAAACTTACTTAATGCATGTTATTACCATATTAATATGCAAGTAATTGGATAGTTTATGTTGATTGATTGCCATATATATTTTTACATATTTTTTAGAAGTTATTACCATGCGAAAAATTAGAATCCTTTATATTAATATGCAAATAATTGAATAATTTATGTTGATTGATTGTCATATGCAATTTTTCCATATTTTTCAGTACTTTTTGCTGCAGATTTGATTCGAATGATTCATTAGCATATGCAAGTGATTGGATAATTATGTTGATTGATTGCAGATTTGATTTAAATGATTTATTACCATATTCTAATTGATTAAAACAAAAATAATTATACATGTAAAAAATGATTATTTCAAATTATAGGGTTGAGATTTGGACAAGAAAATTTTAAGATTTCTATATTGGGACAAATTTGTTTTATATATAAGATATATATATATATATACATATACATATATATATATATATATATATTATGAGTGGGTCTTGTGTGCACCCAATACACAATAGCACTATTGTGCACTTGCGAGGGCCCATAGCCCACTCAACAATTTAACCCACTAGGTAAAAATTAGCCCATTAGGTTAAACAAAAAAACTATAAAAATTAAAACATAAAAAGCCCAATACTCCCTCACATCCCTCAGCTCACCGCGACTGCTTCTCTCACCTCCCTCGGCTCCGTCACACCTCCCTCAGCTCGTCGCGACGACTCCGTCGCACCTCCCTCAACTTGCCGTCGTTTACCTCTGGCGGCAACATTCGTATCTACTCCACCTTCCTCTTCTCCAGCTCGTGCAACCGCTTCTCGGGCTTCCCTCTGCTCCGCGACACCAACCTCTACTCCGTGACACCAAACTCTGCTCCGCCTTCCTCTTCTCGCGAAATCCGGACTAAATAGTGGGTACACATCTCATTTCAAATTTCAATTCTAGCTACTGTCCATTAATAACGTGCTTCCTTCTTCTGCATTCTTATGAACACTTTGAATGTGTTTGTCCTATGCAGTTTTACAGTAATGAGGATCAACAGAAATTTTAATTAGGATTTTGGATTATATACTTTTATTTTGTACGCAGTTTTTTAAATGATCTTATTATCCATAATCAAAGTGGACTGCTTTGCACGACATTAGGTCATTTCTATGAGTTCTCGTCTTCATTTATTAGCACTTGGAACATAAGCTGAAACTGAAACTTTGAATATTGTACTATACTATACAAAAATGTTGTGCATGGTAAAAATTGTGCAGCAATTGGCATGATTTTGCTGCTAGTTTGATCATAATTTCATATTGGAGTTAGTTATGTTTTCAGTGTAATTATATCATAGCGCATATAATATAGTATAGTTTATTCTTTGCAATAGTATACCTTACTCACCATTGCAGAATCAATGGATATTGAACTACATAGTGATAAAGTGGGGTAAGAAAATCACCAAGGTAATATTTTGAAAGAATGATGTCTAATATGTAAACATAAATTATACACACTTATAAATTGTTTCATGTGTTCAGTTTCTATTGCAAAACTGATTGAAAATGAGCTTCAAACGATTAAGTTCAATAAAACTACATCCCACCTTGAGCTTAGATAATGGATTGAACAACAATGAAGGTAAAAAGAAAAAATAAATGTACCTCACTGTTTTCACATACATAGTATAGGTTATTTTGTCCAACAATATGGTTTAGTATCTGCCTATTTTCATGATTTTTAATAGAACTACTGAAAGAATCAATAGATATTAAAATGTTTAATGATAAAATGCGGCAAGAAAAAATCATCAAGGTAAAATTTTCAAAAAATGATTTAAATATAAATTATAAATATAGACGTTTAACTTGTGTCATGTTTTCAGTTTCTGATTCAAACCTGATTGAAATTAAGGATGAAACTCAAACGTTGAGTTCAAAAAAAATGCATACCACATTGAGCTTAGATGATGTGTTGAACATCAATAAAGGTACAAACAAAAACATACATATGAATTAATGTTTGGCTGATATAGCACTTTATTATATATAACAGTGTAATGTTAGTTGTATCACAGTATATGTTATCGGCTGAATTTTTTTGACAAACTGTGTAAATGAATCGATAGATGTTTCTGGTTCACTACTTGGGTTCCGGAGAAGCATAGTCCTTAAAATGTATGATTTGTACTGCATGCATGCTCGTAGCCTGGGTTTCAGTGTTCAAAAATCGAGCAATAGATTCTCATCTAAAGGAGATATCTTGGGGAAATTGTTTGTGTGTTCTAAGGTTGGGGAAAAGAAACTAAATTCAGAGGAAAAGAGGAAAAGAAAACCAAGCATCAGAACAAATGGTGAGGCATCTATGAGAGTTTTAAAGAATGAAGCGGGATAATTTGAAGTTGTGAAACATTGTATGATTCACAATCATGAATTGACTAGGTCTGAATTAAACCATTTACATCGTTTAGAGAGGAAAATCACAAATGAGAAGGCAAAAATGATAGAAAATATGGTTACTTATGGAATAAAGTCAATGGATTCTTATAGATATATGGTTTATGAAGCTGGCGGAGAAGAGGGTCTTGGGCACACCATGAAAGATCACTTGAACTTTATTAGCCGAATAAAAATGGAAGCAATTGAAGGGGGGATACTGAAACTGTGGTAGATATCATACAAGAGGAAAATCAAGAAGATGCTGATTATTTTTACAAAGTGAAGATCAAATATGGAAGATTATGCAATATCTTTTAGAGACAAGGTATGATGATGGAAGATTTTAGTGTCTACGAAGATGTTCTAATATTTGACACAACATATCGAACAAATAAGTACAACTTAATATGCACTTCTTTTATATGCATAAACAATCATTGGAAGAATGTGATGTTTGGTTGTACTTTCCTATCAGATGAAAAACTGGAGTCATTTGAGTGGTTTTTCACAGCATTCAAGAAATCAATGAGGGGCAAATCTCCAGTAACAATATTTTGCAATTGCAAAAGCAATTGAAAAGGTACACAAGCCTTATCACTAAACTCATATTGTTGTATGTATTCCTTGTATACTATGATTTTTACAAACATATACTATGTATGTTTCATAATATTATTAGAACATACTCTGACTATTTTAGAACACTATATAAACTTTCATCTATAGACATATATTGCATCCACAAAAATAGATGTGTATTATACTATTTTTAAACATATACTATAGTGTTTCTGGACATATATTTTGTCTTGTTTATAATATTTCCAGGAACTGCTTACTTATAATTTTCAATTTCTAATGCAGGTTTTCCCTTATACAAGACATCTTCTTTGTCAATGGCATCTTTACCAGAATGCAATAACAAGGTTTGCACGTGTAGTAACAGTTTCAAGGATGAATTCACAAAGTGTTTGTCAGGTGTGTTGATGAAATTGAATTTGAAACTTGTTGGAAAAATATGATATCAACATATGGGTTTCAACAAAATGAGTGGTTAGCAAGATTGTACAACTTAAAAGACAAGTGATGCACTGCATTGAGCAAAGATTTCTTTTCAGCTGGAATATTATCATCTCAAAGAAGTGAAAGCATAAACAGAGTGATATCATTCAATGCAAAGAAGACAACAAGCTTGACTGATTTCTATGGTATCTTCAAAGAAATAGTAAACGTTGGCGAAGCACAGAAAAAATTGATGAGTTCACATGTGCAACATCAAAGCCCGACCCAAATTTGGACATGACAGGGATCACAAAACAAGCTTCAGAGGTATATACTACAAAGATTTTCAAAGATTTTGAAGAAGAATTAAGAAAATGAATTTCAAGTTATTCAGTTCTTGTTAGATGCCAAGATAATATAATGATTTATCATGTTTCATCAAATATGGCTGGCAATAAGAAAAGCATAGTAATATACGATAGAAACATGAATTTAATTTCTTGTACTTGCAAGAAATTTGAGGATTGTGGAATTCTATGTTACCGTTGCTTGAGAGTATTGCATATAAATTTTGTCGAATGCATTCCAGAGACCTACATTATATATAAAAAAAAAAAAAAAAAAAAAGGATGGACAAAAATGGAAAAATCAACCATTTGGGAGAAAAACAGCAAGTCATACAATATAATTATTGATCCCTTATAGAATACATCATATTACTTAACAAAATAAATCTTTAATAGCTAAAGTTAATAATTGTTTCAAGGCTCACAATACATTTAATTTATAGTCATAGTACATTTCATTTTGTCTGATAGTATACTTATATATTATAATTACTCTTGCATAAATATATATATATATATATATATATATATATATATATATATATATCCAAGAATGAGTTCATTTAATGATACAAATAGAATTATTATTCTAAAATTATTGTTCCCTTATGGAGTACATAATATTACTTCAAAAATAAGTTAAGATATTAAGAAAGTCTGCATTCTTTATTTGTTACTCATTAATTATTTTTCAAGACTTACAATATATTTAATATTTGGACATAGTATATGTTCTGATGACTGACAATATACGTTTTGCTTATTATTCTTTCTTTTATATTATCGAATATTTATTTTTTGCAACTTATAATACAATTATTGTTTCCTTATAGAGTGCTCATTAATTTTTTTTAAGACTCGCAGTAGATTTAATATTTGCACATAGTATACTTTATGATGTCTAACAATATATGTTTTATTTAGTTAATTATTCTTTTATACCATGGAGTGTTTATATTTTCAAACTATCAGTACAATTATTGATTCCTTTTTTAATACATAATATTACTTAAAATAATAAATTATTTTAATAATAAAAAAAATATTCAGAAATAAAATATATCTCTGATTATTTTGAAATATATAATCATCAATTATTTTTCAGCCTCACAGTATATTTAATATTTGGACATAGTATATGTGATAATATCTAACAGTATACGTTTAGTTACATTAATTTTTTCTTGTATACTGCATTATATTTTACTAAGAATGTTTATAATTATTTCCAGTCTCATGTATTTAATGTTAGGTCATAGTATATGTTATAATAAAAGACAATATGCGAATATATTATTTTTATTTTTTCATATAAATTGTACCAAAACATGTGCAAAACTGTACTAGAACATATCAGAAACTATACCAAAATTCACATATCCAAAGCCTGTACCAAAACATATCCAATATTGTACCCAAACATCATCAAAATTCACATATTCAAGACATATACACAACATATCCAAACCTCTACCAAAACATATGTGTTATTAAAAGATTTCCCCTTCTCCAATCAATCCACATCAATCCCCACTTTTCTTTTAATCTTTAGATGTCTTCTTCTCTTTGTTTCGAAGATTCCTGGCAACAGTTTTACCTCTTTCGGAAGCAGACTTTCTTCTTTTTTTCAAAAATTCTCGCAATCAAATCCGACTTTCTATTGATGAAATTTTGCACATCTTGAAGAAGTTCTTGTTTTCTTTCATTTAGTGGTGACAGAACAATCTTAATGCAAATTTCACCTTGCAGAGCATGACGGGCATCAGCCTAAAATAATAATAATAATAATAATAATAATAATAATAATAATAATAATAATAATAATAATAATAATAATAATAATAATAATAATGATAATAATAATAATAATAATAATAATAATAATAATAATAATAATAATAATAATAATAGTAGCAGCAACAAAAGTCATCAAAATAAAATAAAGGTATAAATTAAAAAAAAAATACCTTGACCAAATTGGGTTCATAATATACAATACCATCAAATTTCATCATATGATGAAATTATATAAATAGCACACTCTTGATCATGCCTCTTCGTTTGCCACTTAAATTGCACATTATCGAACCCATAGTTCAAAATTTCTTTCTCTTTACAATGTCCAATTCAATCAAGCAATTCTGAAATATGATTTTGCAATAAAAAAAAAAAAAATAGGAATGAATTATAAAACAACATATAAAACTAAACATATTATTAATCTCAAAATTATATACTAACATATTTTATATATTGTACTGGGTAAATGTAAAAACTACTGTCTTACCAATAATATGGCAGCTTCAAAGAAGACATTATCATCACCCCATAGTTGCGATTATCCAAATAATGGAACTTCAAATCAACAAAATCTATATCTATATATATATAAAAGTAAAATGGAGGGTATTAGTGTCATTTTAGTTTTCCCTCCAAAAATTTTAGACTATAATTACTAACTTTTCCAATTTTTGGTATGTTCATAACTTTCTTTTATTTATTTTTAAATACAAATAATTTTTTCATCTTAAATCCGATTTTTATGCATAATATACCAAATTATTCATCTTTTCACGAGCTTCGATTTGACATCCATATCAAATACATTATAATGAGATATTTGATTTGAATAAATGGATTGTTTGTTTATTAATTTTTGTGTTATAATTGATGGTCATTGTAACTTGAACTATAATATTTTGGTTTTAGTTGGAACTAAAATTAGTAAAATGATTTCTTTAAAAAAATCATGAGCATTTTTTTATAATTATTTTTAATTACCTATTTATATTTTTAATAATGTGTATTTTGTTAGGATTACTCTTTTAAGGAAATTTATTCTCTGCAGCCTAAATTATGACATTTGTTAATTTTTGCAATCTTTTTAATTTTTTTACTTTTTCTAATATTCAATTATATATGTTTAAACTTTATAAGCTAAATAATACTTTGTCGCACTAATCAACACCAACTGTCTTTTTTACTCTTAACAATCTAAATAGTTTTTTCCGCATTAATCAATTTTTATCTTCAAATAAATAAATTATTTGTAAGAAAAATATAACATTTATATAAATAATTTACAATACCATATAAAATACGAAAATATCCAAATATTCTGAAGAGCTCATAGACTTTAATTTGCTATTTGAATTATTAAATAACTTTTGAATTTTATTTTGTTAAAATAAGAATTTCTTAATAAAATTATTTAAGTATATTTGAAATCACCAAATGAAATCTCAAAAGTTGCAAATGAAAATCTAACTTTATAATTAGAATTTGAAAGTTTTTTAGATAAATTAAAAAAATATAAAATAAAAGTAAGGACATAAAGAAAAACAATATTAAACTTTACATTACATATGAACTACCCCAATAAAATAGCATTGTTCCGTTTATTATATATTTCAGGGATATTTTAAATTATTTATTGTTAGAATTTAAAAATTATTTTATAAATTAAAAATATATATATATAAATTTATACATATAAGCCACGGTAGGGTCACTTCCGTAAGTAGCGCTTTCCAGCCTGAAATTTCAAACTGTGATTGATAAGTTGTTGTCACATTTGCTAAGAATCAAAATTAATTTTACTTTCTAAGGTGGCAAATATCTTTTTCCATTTCTCATATATTTATTATGTATACTACATCAAATTAATCATATTTTGACGATATTCGATTTGACATTCATCTGTGTATATATATTAAAACAAATATAGCATTGAGTAAGATTTTAATATTTATTGTAGGTTGCAAAATAAATATAGCATTGATTCGTAACAACATGAAAAATCATTCAAATAATTCTCTTTACAAATTATATTACTTGATTATATCATTATAACGACAACTAATCAGTTTGATTTATTTGACTTGAATTATCTCAAGTTTTCTTCATTTATTACATTGAGAGAAAAATCATTGTATATAGAGTTGAACACATACTATATCGAATTAAAAGCGATAGTTAATATTTGATTTATAATCATCTTATTAAATTATTAGATTTGCTAATGTTTATTTGTTATAATTATTATTTTTGTTGATAAATCACAAAACTATGACTTTCGCTCATATATACTTTATATATGGTAATTAATCTTAATTAAAATATTACTTTTTTATATTTTACATATATTAATGTTACTTTTCTATAAATAATTACACTTTGCAACCTAAACCATGCTATTATACAAGTTGCAACTACTTCTTTTAAATAAGCAAAATTAACCAACTTAAACTATATATATTTTTTAGACTATGCAACCTAATCAATACTTGGTAACATTAACCAATCTCAATTATGTCCTTTTTTTTTTTTTTTTTTTACACTTTACATTTTGCAACCTAAGCAATTTTTTTACATTAACCAATATGTATCTTTAAATCTACTATTTACAATATAAACGTATAATTTAATTGAAACTTTTCAACATATATATGAAAGTATTAAGAAATATTGAAGAATTCATATGTTTTATTTTGTCATTCGAACTATTCAAAAAAAACAAAAGATGTTTTATTTTGTTATTCCAACTATTGAATAACTTTTGAATCTTATTTTGTTATTTTTTTATTTTGTTATTCTTTGTATATCTAAAATACCAAGTAAGGTATTATAACTTGCAACTAAGATTTTTTAAAAGTAAATAGTTATAATTAGAATTAAAATTTTATTTAGATAAATTTAAATATTTAAAGTAGAATAGAAAAAATGAAAGAAAAAGAATTTACTTATAACATTATTCAGTTTATTTTATTTAATAATATGAGTTGATAGTTAAATATTTATGTTTGTTTTAACATTCATAATTAATTAAGCTATAATTCATATAGGTGGAGAATGAAACAGACACACTAAATGTGTGTTTGGATTTCAAAGATAAGAAATGAACATTTTGAAAAAGATATTTATCTTAATATTAATTTTTATATATAGACATATATAATATACCTATATATAAAGTGAGTTATATTAAATTCATGTATAACATGCGAGAAACTTATATTCACATTACTTATAATTTTTATTTATGTTTTATTCTACATTTAAAAAAATATTTTATTAGGGTAAAACGATCACATATTTAAATATTAGACTATATCATATTTAGTCTTATTAAAATCATTACTTTTTAAATAAATTTTCGTGCATCGCACGGGAATAGTACTAGTATATATAAAAGCAAAATGGAGGGCATTAATGTAATTTTAACTTTCCCTCCAAAAAATTTATACAATAATTGGTAACTTTTTCTTATTTTTGGTAAGTTCATACCTTTTTTTTACTTTTCTAAAATACAAATCATTTTTTTATTTTTAATCCGATTTTTATACATAATATACCAAATTATTCATCTTTTCACGATCTTCGATCTGACATCCATATCATATATATTATAATGAGATATTTGATTTGAATAAACAAATTGTTTGTTGGTTAAATATTTGTGCTAAAATTGATGTTTATTGTGAATTGGACTATAATATTTTGGTTTTAGTTGCAATAAATTAGTAAAATAAATTCTTTATAAAAAAATATACTTACTTTTTTTAAGAAAATACAACTAATCAATTTATTTTATTTGACATTAATTTTCAAGTTTTTTTTTTTTTTTTTTTTAAATTTAAGTCAAGGAGAAAATCCATTGTTAAAATTATGAAAGTCCTATTTTATTAAATGAAAGGCAAAAACAACAATATCTATTTTATAATCAACTTATTAAATCATCAAATCTGCTAAAATATCTTCTTATCACGACTTTGAGCATATATATAATTATCTATTAAAATAGGTATTGAAATTACTTTTAATTACCTATTTTTATTTTTAATAATGAGTATTTTGTTAAAATTATTCTTTTAAGGAAATTTATTCTTTGTAGCCTAAATTATGAATTTTATTACATTTGTCAATCTTTTTAATTTTTTACTTTTACTGAAACTTCAATTATATGTTTTTACACTTTATAAGCTAAATAATACTTGGTCGCACAAATCAACAACAAATGCCTTTTTTTACTTTTAACAATCTAAATAAAAAATTCCGCATTAATCAATTTTTATCTTCTAATAAATAAATCATTTCTAAGAAGGCTATAATATTTATATAAATAATTTACAATACCAAATAAAATACAAAAATATTCAAATATTTTGAAGAAACCAAAGGCTTTTCATTAAATAAATTTTGATATTATTTTGTTAAAATAAGATTTTTATTAAATAAAATTTGTTTAAGTATATTTGAAATCACCAAATGAAATGTTAAAAGTTGCAAATGAAAATTCAATGTTATAAGGAAAAAATTAAATATTTATAATTAGAACATGAAAGTTTATTTAGATAAAATTAAAAGTTAAATATAAAATAAAAGCAGGGACATAATGAGAAAATTATTAAACCTTACATTACATATGATCCAAATAATATATCATTATTCCTTTTATCATATATTTTATGGCACATTAGTGACAATTCTGTAAGTAACACTTTCCAGCCTAAAATTTTAGAGCGTGATTTGTAAGTTGTTGTCACATTTGGTAAGAATCAAAATTTATTTTACTTTCTAAAGTGGCAAATATCTTTTTTTCATTTCTAATCTATTTATTATGTATACTATATCAAATTAATCATCTTTTGACGATGTTTGATTTGACATCCATTTGATATACTCCCTCCGTCCCGGACCAACCTTGGCCGGGCACGGAGACTAAGGAAAAATAAATTTTGTGAAATCTTTGACTTTTTCAAAGGTGGAGATTAAGAGCGGAGATTTTGAGGGTGGATATTGTGAGAGAATTTGCCATTTATGGGCTAGAACAATTAGATTGAGACAAACAAATATGACAAGTTGGCCAATTAGGTCGGGACGGAGGGAGTATATAATAATAAGATATTCTATTTAAAATATTATATTATTTGTTCGTCGATTATTTAAGTAAGATTTCAGTGTTTATTGTGGGTTGCACAAAAAATATAGTATTTGTTTGGAATACAATTAAAAATCATTCAAATAATTCTCTTTTACAAATTATTTTACTTGATTATTTCATTACGACCACAACTAATCAGTTTGGTTTATCTGACATGAATTGCCTCAAGTTAATATTTGATTTATAATCAACTTATTAAATTATTGAATTTGCTAATGCTTATTTGATATAATAATTATTTTTGTTGATAAATCACAAAACTATGATTTTCGCTCATATATAACTTTATATATGATAACTAATCTTAGAATATTTTTTTTTAATGTTTTAGATATATTAATGTTATTTTTCTATAAATAAATACAATTTGCAACCTATACTATGATATTATACAAGTTGCAACTAAACTTCTTTTAAATAAGCAAAATTAACCAACTAGAACTATAGGTTTTTTTAGACTTTGCAATCTAAACAATACTGGGTCACATTAACCAATCTCAATTATGTCTTCTTTTTTTTTTTTTCACATTTTGCAACCTAAGTAATTTTTATTGTTATTATTATTATTATTATTATTATTATTATTTTTTTTTTTTTACATTAACCAATGTATATCTTTAGATGAATCTACTATTTACAATATAAATATATAATTTAATTGAAACTTTTCAACATATATATGAAAGTATTAAAAAATATGTAGCACTCATATGTTTTATTTTGTTATTCCAACTATTGAATAACTTTTGAATTTTACTCTTTGGATATCGGAAATACCAAGTAAAGTACTAAAACTTACAAATAAGATTTTTTAAAAGGAGATAGTTATACTTAGAATTTAAAACTTTATTTAGATAAATTTAAATATTTAAAGTAAAATGTAAAAATTTAAAGAAAAATAAATTTCTTATAACATTATCCAGTTTATTTTATTTAATAATATGAGTTGATAGTTATATATTTATATTTGTTTTAACATTCATAATTAATTAAGCAATTATGCACATTGGTGAAGAATGATGCAGACACAATAAAAATTCATAATTAATTAAGCAACTATGTCTGGATTTTAAAGTTTAGAAGTGATCATTTTGAAAAATATTTTTTTTTATATTGAATATTTATCTTAATATTAATATAATATATATATATAAATAAAGTAAGTTATATTAAATTCATATATGACGTGCGGTATCCTATATTTTAAAAAATATATATTTTATTAGGATAAAATGATCACATATTTAAATATTAAATTATATCATATTTAGTTTTATTAGAATTATTACTTTCTAAATAAACTTCCGTGCATCGCACGGGAATATTACTAGTTAAAAACAACACAAGCATAATGTGCTCCAAGAAGAAACAGAACAAGAATCTACAACATAAAAAATAAGTTAAGTTATACTAAAAACAACTAAACAATAAAAAAAAAATAATAATAATTAAAATACAACTAACCATATCAACGTTTTTTTAACAAATCTATATTTTCATGGGCACACAATTCCAAAGAATTTATTATTTCTATTTCATTCTCTCATTCTTCATCAACACCTTCAATCAATCTCCTCAGTGAATCCTATTAAAAACAAGAGAAAAAAAAAAAAAATAATAATAATAATTACTCAAAAAAATAATAAATAAATAATTTCTAACTTACAGTATGCTCGGTATTAAAAATAAATCGGCTCCGTCGATTTGCAGCTCCTTCTCCACCATTAATCATTAGACTCCATGTATCAACTATTGATTTGAAAACTTGATTTAATGGATTCAAAGAAATCATATCTTGCTTGAGAATAATATGAGTGTTCCCATTTCTAAAACAAATAGTGCTGCAACAGAAAACATATATTGTGTCACTACTAATAAGCTAATACTATAGAGTTAAATTAACTATACTAAAAGAAAAAAAGAATTAGACTTACATATCCTTCACAGGTTCCTCACTGAAAAAGTAATAGTCAATGATTTCTTTGTGCTTTCGATCCATCGAAGAGAACAAGTGATTGAATGAAAATAAAAGTTGAGACACAAATTCACAGTTCTCATCAATTTTCAATGAATCGAAATCCAAATCGGCTGTTGCATCCTTTTTGCTTGCACTGACAGAATTCAGTGCCTCAACTAATTCTTCAGCAAATGCAGGTTCATCATCAACTTTCATTCACTAAATTTTCTGACCTCGGGCGATGGGGTAAGAATGTCAAACATTGGACCATCAAAATTCATCTTCTTGAAATTCATAAAATTATTGACAACATCGTCAATAATTTTATGCACTCTTTCATCCGACCAAAGTTTCTAGGAATCCAAGTTTTCGGGGGTTGAAAAATTTCCGGCTTCATCTATGGAACTTTTCTTAATTTCCAATTTTTTTTTCATATAATAGTTGGAAACAATAAAAACATCCCTCTTAAAAAATAGAAGTATTTCACGAAGCCGTTGCAAGACGATACAATAATTATATCACAGAGAAGAACATATACTATTAAATAAAAAAAAATACATACTAATAGCTGTAAAAAAATATTCTATACCAACTCAAACATGTACTACTATGAAAACAAACACAAAACAGAACACAACTGCATACACTATATCTAAATAACATTCATACTACTATACAAACAAAAACAATACTTACATCAGTAGTTGCAGTTTGAACTTCAGAATTCTTCAATTCACTACTTGGGACAGAAAAGGTAATGTATTCAGACTCATCAATATTATCATTTTCCTTCCAATTACCAGTTTCAACACCCTTTCCCTTTCCCCGGTTACTTCCAAACCCCACCTCAGTTCTGCCTCCTAAAACTTGACCATTTCTAGATATTGGATATTTTTCCATAGTTAAATCACCATCACCGTATCTCTTAGCTTTGGACTCCTGTCTACACCTCTCAGACAGATTCTTATCATTCCAATGATGGATAAGTGGTAAGGAGCATGGCTCAGCCAAACCATGTCACTTCATCCTGTGAAGATACATGATTTGCAACAAAAATATGCACCTACATAAGTACCGCCATGGTTCCCATAATTATCGATAGATAGGCACAGTCTATCGATAATATATGTGCACCAATCAAACTTCGGAATCAGAGTTACATCCTTAGTGGCTTTTAAAATATCAATAGTCTACAACCTATTTGGTGTTGGGGCAAAAAAAGAACAAACAACATATAACAAAAGATTATTTTAAAATCATCCCCCCTATCACTCAATCTCTCAACAAAGAAAACTTCCAACTTACTCAACAATACACTAAAAGCTATGTCATACTCAGATTCAAGCCTAGAAACAAGTGTAGGGCTCTCTTTTGAAAACACATAGATTAGGACATCAACTCCCTCATTCCTAGGAATCATAAATGCATCATATACATCATCAGTTGTCACCAGAAAATTTCCTAAAATCATCAATTCTTAGCATCCTACTACTAGGATCAAAATTAGACACCAATCAATTTAACATCACTGCAAGACGATTATTATTGATATTTATATGAAGCAATCCCCCAAAGCCTATATATACTTTCTACATTCCTTTTCTGAGTGCCCGTAAACTTACCTATAACCTTAAATAAACATGTTGGTTTACATTGGAAATTAAAACCCCTGCAATTTTAAAAAAGAATACATTGTTAATAACAAATAAAAATACGAAATACATATAATACATCAAATAAATAGGTATACTGTACTGTTAGAAAAAAAATATATACTCTGGCCATTTCAGAACACTGTATAAAATTTCATCTATATACATATACTGCATGGAAAAATACACATATCTACTATGCTGTTGGTCAACATGTACTATACTATTTCCAAAATTATATTATATCTAGATTATAGTATTTTCAAAACTCTTACTTATAATTTTCAGTTTCAAATACAGATTTGACCTAAATACAAGACTTTACAATATAAAAATACACATACTAAATATATAAATATTTACATTGTACAGTTTTCAAAGATATACTTTATTAATAACAGTAGATAACATAAAACTAGAAATTAAATTACCTTGGTTTTTCATCTTCACTTTCATCAATATTAACATATTTTTCTTCAACTTTCTTTCTCCTTCCACCTTCACCTTGCACAAATTCCCTTTTTCCTTTATATTTCTTCTTAATTTGTTCCTCAACACATTCCCCTTCAACCCTTCTTTTGAGGGTTGTCAACAAAATCACTACTAAAATTACCTTCAACAACTAATTTCTCTTCTGAAACTTGTCCACGAGATTCAGTAGGAGCCTTCTTCTTCTCATAAACTTTCTCCTTGACTACTTTTATAGAAGCACCCTTATAACTTATTCTTAGACTTTCTACTCCCTTTCTCAACAGATTTAGTACTACCCTTCTTCTTACCAACTGATTTATCATTTGAAGGACTTTCACCAATGCCTTTATCAATAGACTTCCTAGTTATTTTATCAACTGCTTTATCCTTTAAAGGACTTCCACCAGTTTCATTCTTACTAGTTCTTTTATCAGAATTTTGAACTAAATAATATTTTAGCAGAATCTTCAATATTTTTTGTAACAGTAGATCTAAGAACCTTTTTCTGAATTCTAGGAGGTTTACGAATCATTTTCTTGAAATGGCCCAATTTCTTCGGTGGTTCATTAGAATTTTTTTCCATTTCAACATAAAAAATATAAACCTGTTACATAAAAACAATAATGTCAATATTTAATCACAACTAAAAAATAGATGTAAAACAAGGATCTCTTAATCAAGCCACAGATTTACAGAAGAATTTTTATTCTACACAATTCTCAAACTACATTCAAAAGGAAATGGTTAGATGATTGACTCTTAACAAGGATCACACAAATTAAACAGGTCATTCTTATGCAGAGCATGCATGGACAGATGTTCTCTTACTATAGTTGATAATCTAGAAGTTGTATCATGGATATTTGATACTGATGCGAGTAAAAATGTGTGCAACATCATATCTCTTCTAAAAAAGCTTACACCTACCATGGATAACATTCTAATTTACTTACCAGATGGCATTAGCAAACTTGTCAACTATACAGGATCAGTAACCATTACTAAAGATATTACTCTCCAATTCTTTATTTCCCTTGTTTCAAGTATGATATGTTATCTATAACAAAAGTTATTCAAGATTCTCACTTACAAACACACATATTTCTACTGCTTTCTCTACTTCTATTTACTCATAAAAATAATAACATCAATATTTACTCATAATGACAAACACAATGGTAACAAAAAATGACAATCACAATGATAACAAAAAATGAAGGGAAGACATGATGTGCAATTGAGTTCAAATATGTGACAACTTTTCTACATACTGTGGCATCAAAACCAATAGGCTTCGCTATAATCATGCCTATTTCACTTGCAATTCCTCCAATCCAAAATCACTTTGTATCATGTCTATTTCACTTGCACTGATCTACCCCTCTAACCAGTCTGATGACTCAACACTTGTCAAACTTGAGCCCTCTGCCCCATCCTGGGTGTTTTTGTGAATCTGTATTCATTAGTTTAGTTATAATTTGTGATCATATCAGAATGTTACTGTTAACATATTGAATCCATATTTGTGTATTTATGTTTTCATTTATCCCATGCAAATTGAATTTGGATTTATCAATTTTAGTTTGGTTAATGAGAATAGAGATTTAGGTATTTGAGGAGGAAGTGTATAAACCGGTAAATTCCATGTCATACAAAGTAAAGCTATGACAAGGCGGGACTATCAAAAGAAATTAAGAACAGAGGGCCAAAGAATAATTTCTATATGCATTATATCTGAGGCTATATTTTCATCTACAATTTATGTTTTATTGAAATAAATTGTAATTGTAATATGGCAAAAACTTATATGAGACCGTCACACGGTGTGACGGGAAAAAAGTATCACTTTTTGTAGTAAAAGTATCACGTTTATTTGTAAAATTATCATTTTTTTTAACAAAAAAAAAAAAGTGTCACTTTTTGTAGCAAAAGTATCACATTTATCTTTAAAAGTATCACTATAGTAAAAGTATCACTTTTATCTGTAAAAATATCATTTTTTCCTATAAAAGTGTATTCCGTCACACGTGAGACCGTCACACACAAGACTCACTCTTGTTGATAAAATAGCTTAAACTTTTAATTGATAAAATGAAGTAGGGAGAAGGTTGTAATTGCACAAGTGGGGATAAAATGGTAAAAGCAGATGCTACAGCTGGGAAGTTAAGCTGAGAGTTTCATCTCTCATTCATCTCTTCTAACTGAATCCGGTGAGCATTAAATGCAAGGCAGAAGAGAGAGAGAAGGGAGCAGTTTTTTAGTTGTAACAGAAACAGACTTCTATCATTCTTCTTCACTGTTTGCGATCCTTTCTTTAAGGAAAACGACGAAGTGCATAGCAGCTATTAACACCTAAAGGTTTGCAAGACAACAGATGAGAAATCATGAAGGTTATTAGAGGAGAAAGAGTTCAGCTGGTGTGTGAAACGAAGGAATCGAATGTCATTCATTTGTAAGATTTCTTTGTGCTAGTGATAAGAATTCGTCTTGTAACTCTGAATTCATGTGCTGTGATCAATAAATGATGATTATAGTGTTGGCCCGTGGATGTAGGATTCTTATAATCCGAACCACGTAAATTTGCTCGTGTTCTTGATGTTCTGTCTTATCTTTCATAGTCTGTTGTGATTGATTACTACTGGTGATTGCTGTGTAGTGTGGTATTGTTAGTTTGATTGATTCTAGGATTAGTCGCTGGGATTGTTAGCTAGAAATCGTGTGAACAACGCAACAATTGCCGCCGTCTGTGGGAATTCACCATCGACTATGGGTTCCACTAGGTTTGATGTTGATAAGTTTACTGGAAAATCTGATTTCGGTTTATGGAGGCTGAAAATCAGGGCTCTGTTTGTTCAACAAGGGCTGGCATTGGCGTTAGAACCAGAAGACAGGATGCCAGAAACTTTGAAACCAGAAGAGAAGGTTCAGTTATTAGAAAATGCTCCACAATGCCATAATTCTGAGCCTAGGTGACAAAGTGTTGAGGGAAGTGGCCAAAGAACAAACTGCCAGAGATGTATGGGTAAAATTAGAGAAGACTTACATGATTAAGTCAGTTGCAAATCGATTGTACATGAAGCAAAGGTTACATGCTTTCAAGTTGGGTGAGGAGAAGGCAATCTCTGATCAGTTAGATGATTATCACAAGATCTTGGATGATCTTGAAAATATTGATGTAAAATTAGATGAAGAAGATAAGGCACTTATACTGTTGAGTGCCCTTCCTAAAATCTATGATAACTTCAAAGATGCCATCCTATTTGGAAGAGAAAACAAAATCACCTTGGTGGAAGTGGAGTCTGCTCTAAGATCTAAGGAATTTCAAAAGAGCAATGAAGTGGTAAAACGAGAACAACCTGGAGAGGGATTGATGGTAAAGAAATACAATCATAGAAAACCTCTAAATCAAAAGCCAAAGGCCAATTGGAAGAAAGCTGAGAATACCTCACCTAATGACACAGAAACAAGGAAGTGTTTCAAGTGCCATGTTGTTGGTCACTTGGCAAAAGATTGCCCAAAGAAGGGAAAGAATCATATTAAACCACAACAGAACACACATCAACAGAGAAATGTTAAAGGGAAACATACTGCTAATCTTGTAGAGGCAAATGATGGATTTGAAGATGGAGAAGTACTGAATATCTCAAGCACTGCAGAAGACTCAGAGTGGGTACTTGACTCAGGATGCTCATTTCATATTTGTCCTAATAGAGACTGGTTCAGTAGTTTTAAGTACCAAGCTGGAGGATCAGTTCTTTTAGGAAATGACCTGGAATGCAAAGTGAAAGGTATTGGTGCTGTCAAAATCAGATGTTTGATGGGTCTGTCAGGATACTGGAAAATGTAAGGTATTCCACAGCTAAGAAGAAATCTTATATCTCTGGGGATGCTTGACTCTATGGGCTACAAATTTCAATCAAACAATGGAAACATGGAAGTTCTTAGAGGAACACAAGTGGTAATCAAAGCTGAGAAGAGGAATGAATTGTACTATCTAATTGGTAACACAGTAACTGGCGAAACCTCAAATGTGATGAAAAGTGATAACACAGAGTTGTGGCATAGGAGGTTGGCTCACATCAGTGAAAGAGGTTTGATGGAACTGAGTAAAAAGGGATTTCTACCTGGAGATAGAATATCTAGTTTAAAGCTCTGTGAACATTGTGTGAGTGGAAAATCCACCAGGTTAAAGTTCAACAAAGGGGTACACACTACAAAAGGTATTCTGGAGTATATACATTCGGATCTCTGGGGTCCAGCTAAAGTTCAAACTTTGAATGGAGGAAAATATTTCTTATCCATCATTGATGATTACTCCAGGAAGCTATGGGTGTACATTCTCAAGGCTAAGAGTGATGTTTTTGAAAAGTTCAAAGAGTGGATGGTTGAAACTGAAAATCAAACAGGTAAGAAAGTTGAACATCTAAGAACAGATAATGGCTTGGAGTTTGTTTCAGAAGAACTTAATCAACTATGCAAGAAGAAGGGCATCATAAGACATAGGACAGTGGAAGGAACTCCTCAGCAAAATGGGGTAGCTGAGAGGATGAACAGGACACTCCTGGAAAGAACAAGATGCATGTTATCAGATTCTGGAGTAGCAAAGAAGTTTTGGGGAGAAGTTGTCAATACTGTTGCCTATGTGATTAATAGATCACCCTCAACAGCTCTTGAACTAAAGACACCTAAAGAAGTGTGGAGAGGCACACCAGCAGATTATTCTAAGCTAAAAGTTTTTGGTTGTCTAGTATATGCACATGTGAAACAAGACAAACTAGAACCAAGAGCTATTAGGTGCATAATTTTGGGTTATCCAAAAGGAGTTAAAGGGTACAAACTCTGGTGCATAGAGACAGGAAATAAAAAATGCATCATAAGTAGAGATGTGACCTTTGATGAAATGGTTATGCCAATGAAACAGAATAATAACACTGATCAACAAAGTACCAGTGGGAGTAAAACTCAGCTTGAGGTGGAGTATGAGAGGATTTTGCCAGAAACTCAGACAAATGAAGATGACACACAAGCTGATGGAAATACTGAAGAACAGGAACATGACATGGAAGATTTCTCTGATTACCAGTTAGTCAGAGACAGAGAAAGAAGAAAGATACATCCACCTATGAGATTTGGACATGCAGATATAGTTTCATATGCCTTGTATACTGCTGAAGATATAGAGAGTCATGAGCCAGGGAGTTACACTGAAGCTATAAGATGCTCTGAAAACAGAAAGTGGGCTGTTGCGATGCAAGAAGAGCTGTTATCCCTTGATAAGAATAGCACATGGAAGATTGTTCAAAAGCCAGCTGGACAGAAGCTGATTGGATGTAAGTGGATTTTTAAAAAGAAACTGGAATCTGGAAACAAGAAGGGAATAAGATTTAAGGCAAGATTAGTTGCTAAGGGCTTTACACAAAAGGAGGGTGTTGATTATAATGAGATATTCTCTCCTGTTGTTAAGCACTGCTCAATAAGAGTGTTATTGGCTATGGTTGCTCAGTATAATTTGGAGTTACATTAAATGGATGTAACCACTACCTTCTTACATGGTGAGCTACAAGAGAAGATATACATGACATTGCCTGGAGGGGTGATAGTAGAAGACCCAGAAGATAAAGTATGTTTGCTGAAGAAATCACTCTATGGACTCAAACAAAGTCCAAGACAGTGGTATCTAAGGTTTGATGAGTATATGCTAAAGATTGGGTTTAACAGGAGTAAGCATGACAGTTGTGTTTATTATAGGAAGAATAATGATCACACCTATATATATCTTCTACTGTATGTAGATGATATGTTGATAGCCTGTAGCTTCATGACTGGCATTGAAGAAATAAAGCAAATGCTAAAAGCTGAATTTGATATGAAAGACTTGGGTGAAGCAAGAAGGATGCTTGGGATGGACATTCAAATAGATAAGTCAGCTGGAAAACTGTATTTGTCACAAGAAGCATATTTGGAGAAAGTGTTGAAGAGGTATAATATGCATCAATCCAAAAGTGTGAGCACACCCCTGGGACAACACATAAAGTTGTCTTTACAACAGTGTCCAAACTCAGAAGAAGAAAGGCAACTGATGAAGAAAATCCCTTATGCAAGTGCAGTTGGGAGTATGATGTACTCTATGGTATGTTGCAGGCCTGATCTGGCTTATGCCATGAGTGTGGTTAGTAGATATATGGGAGAACCAAGGAGACTTCATTGGGAGGCTGTTAAGTGGATACTAAGGTATCTTAATGGTTCAAAAACTACTGGTTTATGTTTTAGCAAGCAGGATAACTCTGCAAGTTTTCTAGTAGGATATGTGGATGCAGATTTTGCTGCAAATCTTGATACTAGAAAATCCTTAACTGGTTATGTATTCAATCTGTTTGGTACAGCTGTAAGTTGGAAAGCAACACATCAATCAGTGGTTGCTTTATCTACAACTGAATCAGAATTTGTAGCATTAACTGAAGCTGTTAAGGAGTCTATGTGGCTTAAAGGAATTATCAGAGAGTTTGGCTTGATACAGAACAAAGTAACTATATTTTGTGACAACCAGAGTGCAATTCACCTTGCTAAGCATCAGGGGTATCATGAACGGACCAAGCATATAGATGTCAAGCTATATTTTGTAAGAGATGTAGTAACAAAGGGTTATGTGAAGGTGGCAAAGGTGTCTACTGAGTTCAATGCTGCTGATTGTTTAACTAAGTCATTGCCTACAACAAAGTTCGAATTATGTCTTGCGTTGATCAAGACATTGAAAATTCAATTATCTTGAAGTTCATGACAGTGAAAGGCCAAATCTGTATGTGTTGCTGTTTTGTCAATTGAAGTTTAGCTAAGGTGGAGAATTGATAAAATAGCTTAAACTTTTAATTGATAAAATGAAGTAGGGAGAAGGTTGTAATTGCACAAGGATAAGTGGGGATAAAATGGTAAAAGTAGGTGCTACAGCTGGGAAGTTAAGCTGAGAGTTTCATCTCTCATTCATCTCTTCTAACTGAATCCGTTGAGCATTAAATGCAAGGCAGAAGAGAGAGAGAAGGGAGCAGTTTTTCAGTTGTAACGGAAACAGACTTCTATCATTCTTCTTCACTGTTTGCGATCCTTTCTTTAAGGAAAACGACGAAGTGCATAGCAGCTATTAACACCTAAAGGTTTGCAAGACAACAGATGAGAAATCATGAAGGTTATCAGAGGAGAAAGAGTTCAGCTGGTGTGTGAAACGAAGGAATCGAATGTCATTCATTTGTAAGATTTCTTTGTGCTAGTGATAAGAATTCGTCTTGTAACTCTGAATTCATGTGTTGTGATCAATAAATGATGATTATAGTGTTGGCCCGTGGATGTAGGATTCTTATAATCCGAACCACGTAAATTTGCTCGTGTTCTTGATGTTTTGTTTTATCTTTCATAATCTGTTGTGATTGATTACTACTGGTGATTGCCGTGTAGTGTGGTATTGTTGGTTTGATTGATTCTAGGATTAGTCGCTGGGATGGTTAGCTAGAAATCGTGTGAACAACGCAACACTTGTAATATACAATAACAGTATACCCTCATCCCCCCTCCCCTTAGTTATGCTCAGTGGGTGGATTTGAGTAATTCAGATACTACTTCAGAACATCAAAGGAGATATCTCAACTATACCTCCAAGTATAGTACATTGCATCAATCCTACACAAGAAATCACATAATTCAACAAAAAAAATCAGTGCGATTATACTATACCTGAATTCGAATTCAAGGATCACTTAAGCAAAGGTAGCGAGGTCTCCAAGTGCGATTCCACTCCGATTTCAGACTGAATCGCAGGCTCCATCGAAAAAAAAAAAAAAAAACAAAAACTTAAAATTAGGGCTTTCAAAACGCTGCATGCTTAATCATAAACAAGTGACTAAAATGAATACGCAAATATAAAATGTAAGAACAGTAAATAACTTACATTGAAGAAGAAATCCACAGAATCGAAAACACAGAACCCAACTTCGAAAACCCTAAGCCACAAACTTCGAGAAACAACAAAATATGCGTTGAAAGTGTGAAATTTAAAAACATCTTCGAAAAGTAACACAAAAGTCGCAAAAGAAATCACGAAGAAGATGGAAGACAGTGGGGGGAACCAGCGTGAAGAAGACGGAAGAGAAAGGCTGGGGGAGACCGCGAAGAGAGAGAGAAACTGTAAAAAATTGAAAAAAAAAAAAGGTAATCTTTTAGATGGAGGGGTTTAAAACTGATCGGTTCGGACAGATCTGAACCGACGAAAATTAATCCTAAACCGACAAATGCACAATAATACTATTGTGTGTTAAGCGCACACAATTTTTTGCCATATTACGTTCTATAATAAGCAAACTGTCCAAGAAAAAGTAAGAAATGATTTCTATAGCGAAATACATTATTTCACAATTTCAGATTCCCAATTATTTATTATTTAATATTTCTATTATTTAAAAGAAAAGATGCAGTAATTAATTTACACGAGAAATTCAAACGGGTAGTGGTACTATTTGGAAGCACAAAATTACAAAAACTATGCAGAAACTGTCGAGGAAATGGAGAAAATCTCACGAAGGTGTGGATGGGGCCGACTACTCTCTTCCTACTCGCGACGACTCCCGTCCGATTGATACCCAAGGTCCTCCTTCTTCTCTCGCTGATTTTCTGTTTCCATTTTATTGAATTTTTAGTACCTAATTGATCATGGATAGTGTATGTATATGTTTGATTATGGATATTCAGAGCAAGAGCAATTGGTGCGGTCCTTGGAGGAGAATCACGCGCAGCAGTCTCTTCTATGGAGGGTATGTGATCATATTTGGCCGCCATTATTGATGCAATGTTTTCTTGGATTAATTTTTTGCCCTAATTACAGTTGCTTATTTGCTATTTTGATTGTAGACTGTTTTCGCTGGGCTGGTTTCGTGTTACATGGTTTTCCTTGTTTATTCAATCTATCAACAGGCTTATGCACCCTGGGAATTGGTATCTTCTCCACTAATTTGTTTCGTATCTGAATGTTATCATTTTACATACTTGTTTGTGTATCAGAACATCTTTTTTAAGTTCTTGCTCCGGTGGATGCAGAATTTATTGATGTTGTGGGCTAGAACATAAGAATTTAAATACTTTGAAAAAAGTTGCATCTTACTGTACTTTAACGAACTAATTGGGCGCAACTTTTGGTTTGAGATATTTGCTTATAAGCAGGATAAAGACAAAAATGTGAACAAAAACATTAAATGGAGTGCTCGTAATTAAATATTTAGAGCGAACAATACCTAAAATAATAAAAATCAGTACTAAAAATAAGGTTTTGCAAATTTTAGCTTGGGCTGGAGTTCGGTATTGGCCTCATTAAGATCCGTCCATGCTTGTTGCATGTAAATAATGAATAAGAGGATATACATATGTATACGTCCATCATTGGAATCAACCGTTTACAAAATTTAGTTATGTTTTTTCTTCTTTTTCTCTGGGATTTCGTAAAGGGGCAAATATGTGCTTTCCATGTTGTAGACCAGCTTATGACAACAAATGGGGGCTTATCTCTTTTGTAGAAGTTTGATGATTAATTATAATGATTCATGCTTTTATGGAATTATATTGTTTGCATGTTGTTGATTTTGTTAAACAAATGGAAGGTTTTGAATAGTCAATTTTTAACTATTGTAGCATCAACTATGGGAGGGTTGGTAGTTGCTGAACTTTAGGCACGTCTAAAAGGTCCATCGTAGATCTCTTTAACTCTTCCTTATCAATAAATGTATGGTTCCTTTTGGAACTTTGAACCTTTTCACGATGCTAAGTGAAGGATTGCAACTAGATGGTTATTGATGGTTTTCTATTAGCTGATGGGAAGAACATGTTATCGTGATTTATAACATCTTAGATCAATCTTATCGTGATTGTTTCTTTTCTCTGGATAGATGGCTGCAAAATATTTGAAGGAGAGCCAATAGAAGTGTTCCAAGCACCAATGATTGTGTTCATGTTTGTCGTTTATTTCTGATGTGCAGCGGTATCATGCTTACTTCTTGTATGAGGTTGATTCAGGGAGCATTTTAGCTGCAGGTCAGTTTCTTTGCTTTCTTTGATAGATGCTCTTATCTTGTGTTATTTTCGACAAAATTGAGTTGCATTTGATTGATTACAACTTTCCAGCTGTGTCGATGAATATGGAAACAAAAGAAAAGCATTTGCATCACCTTACTCAGCACACAACGGGTCTACATTGTTAGGTTTAATGTCTTGGATAAACTATTTTGTTTTATGCGTACAGTTTAGTCTAATATGATGGCTTCCCTTTGGGTAAGCATTTGGCGTTGCTTGCCTACTTTCTAGTAGTTATCGATCAAATGTCCACTACTGTGGGGAAGTCGGGTGGGGGTGGGGGTGGGGGTCGAAGAACGGAAAAAAAAGCTTCAATCTTGCAAATATGGAAGTTTATTCAATAACTCAATCTATGATCCACAGACACTCTCAAATCTATCCCTCTCTCTCTCTCTCACACACACAGAGACAAACACTGTCACATCTTTGTCTCTATCTGTGTCTCTCTCTATCTATCACACACACACACCCATATCATACGAGCAACTTTCTGAGTCGCCATTCTCACCATCATCGAAGATTAATTACTTATTTTTTCAACAAAATTAATGTCTTCCTGATAGAAGTTGAGATCTTATATCACATGATTATGACTGAAGATATGTTACAGAGGTAGTAGCTGTTTTAGTGTGCTTTATGATCATCACTGGCTTGATGCGCAACTCAAGACGTCGTCGCCTCTGGCTTTGGTGCTCTTTTCTCCCTGGTACATTATTGGCAATCTTCTGGTTACACCACATGCTGAGGTAAACTGTTAGAAAATTCTTTTTGTTAAAATATATAGTCCATCTTACTAGAGAAATTTCTTGATGAGATTCACCATCTTTTTTATTTGATTTCTTTCTATCAAAGAACCCCATGGACATTTGATTCGTTGGTGATACACTTTGAATCGAATTTTTCTTATCAATTTCAACAAGTTTTGCTTTTGAATTAGAAAGTTGCTCAAATTGGATCCTTTCGATTTCGATATATGTTCCATATATTTACAAAGTGGTTCCAATTGATTGATATTAACCCTAGATCCTTGCTCCCGAGAAATGAATTAATACTTTCTATTCCAGATTCACCATCTTTGGAAATTCATTGCGATTATTTGTGGTGTCAATCTTAACTTCAATAGTTTAGACATTACCATCACCAGTATCCTAGCACACTGTATTCATAGTTCCTAAGAGCCTCTTCATAAAGACACTTCATCTGGGCCGCGCCAATTATTCTTATCCCGTTTTATTAGAGAAATTTCTTGATGAGATTTACCTAGTTAGTTTACCATCTTTGGAAATTCATTGCGATTATTTGTGGCTTCAATCTTAACTTCAATAGTTTTGACATTATCGTCACCAACATTCTCCCACACTATTTTCATCAGTTCGTAAGAGCCTCTTCATTACGACACTTCATCTGGGCCTCATCAATTATTCTTGTCCCGTTTTATTAGAGAAATTTCTTGATGAGATTTACCTAGTTATTTTACCATCTTTGGATTTTCATTGCGATTATTTGCGGCTTCAATCTTACAGTTTTGACATTGTCATCACCAATATCCTCCCACACTATTTTCATCAGTTCATAAGAGCCTCTTCATACAGAAACTACATCTGGACCGCGTCAATTATTCTTATCCCGTTTATGAATGCAGATTGGCAAAGTTTAGATGGGATATCATGTGGCTCCCTTTTGCGCCTTTGGGGTAAACTCTATTTTAGTGTATGGCTATTTTAGTTTGTTTGCTTACTAATTGATGAAAAAAAAAAAAAACTGCAGTGGGGCTGCAATCTGCCTTTACGTGGACCATTTACTGGACGAGTCGTCTAAAGAAATCAGGAAACTTCGTGGATATATGTATGCATACAAGGCCTATTGAAAATTCTGCTACCATCTAGCCTACTGATCAAGTTGGTAATTTCTTTTTCTTTCTCTTTTCTTACTTGTGAACATTAGAATTCCAGATTAGATATTCGTACTTAATTATCCGGCACCAAAAGTAAATAGAAACAAGTGTGAGACTAGTAGGCGTATGTGATGTAGCATTTGTACATTGGACTGGGTTTAAAGATAAAATATGGGTTGAACCTATGTTGCATGAACTCGGGAATGGGTGTCGGACACGGGTACATATCTAGGTGTCGGATCATTTCTCCTCTAGAATTTAGGATACTTGGACACGGCTTCGAAGCATCTTGAAATCAGACACAGTATATATAATCACGCTTTTTGAAGACAAACATTTATGAATATAACTAGTAATGCAAAATACATCAACAAGAACCAAATCCCTATCCCTATCCCTAAATAATATAAAAAAAAAAGGATAGCTTGGCTTATTTGTCTGCATTTGCACCATTTTAGGATGTTATCACCAATAAGAAGACTGGTCTTCCTTAATTTCCGCTGAGTCGTCTATCTTTTTGCCTATGTGTAATAGTTTATTATTTTTAAAAACATCTGTTAATTTAAAGAAGAACTGAAAGAAGTTACAATTTTAAATGTGTGCTGCCCTCACGTTTTGTTACGTTTACAATTGTCCAATTACAAAAATTAATAATTACTCCCTCCGTCCCGGCCTAATGGCCTACCTTGGCCGGGCACGGAGACTAAGAAAAAACAGATTTTATGGAATCTTTCACTTTTTCAAAGGTGGAGATTAAGAGTGGAGATTTTGAGGGTGGTGATTGTGAGATAAATTTATCATTCATGGACTAGGTCAATTAAGTTGGGACAAACAAAAACGAAAAATAGGTCAATTAGGTCGGGACAGAGGGAGTATATTAGTAAAAAACAGGGATATATGTTTTTAATGAAATTTGATGCATATTAAATAATATTTTTTTATGAACTTAAGATTTAATATTCATGTTGCCTACATAAAACAATGGTGATATTTTTCTCATTTTTGATACATAAAATATAGTGTGCGTATGCGTGTGCGTGTGCGTGTCTTATGACTTTTGTATGTTTTACAATCTTTTATAGCAACATTAGAATTTAAATACATATTATTAATGTAAAAAAATATTCTATTCCGTGTATTGCACTGGCAGACATCTAGTATTCTTAAAATTGAAAAGTAATCTCAAGAATCTCCACTGCTGCCATTGTTGAAGGCTCTGAAAATTCTCAATAGTTTTCATTACCGCCACAAATTAGTTGAACGAGTCGATCCTTCTATGAACCTGGAAAAAACAACTCGCTTTCTTCCCATTTTGGAAATTTTCGTGAAGGATCGGACACTTATTTCATGTCTGTGTCGTGTTGTGTTGTTTCCGACACTTCCCATAATTGAACAGTCCGAGCATCATAGGGGGTTGAGCCGCTATGTAAAATTGTTACACAAACTGTTCTAACGGTAAGGATAGAAACACTTGGAAGTTTCACAAATCATCCGCTACATAAGCTTCATTGTTAAAATGTAATATAGTCATAAGCTAATTGTTGATATGCTTACATCACTGCAAGTTTGTTTTTTGAAAGTTATACTTTACTTCCGATCTTTATAGCTCTCCGGTTTATCAGGTCAAGATTCTTTCGTTTTTTACGCAATTGTTTGTTCACTTTAGATAGGGTTAATTGCAAAAATAATCACTTTTATGTATTTCTGTTTTTTAGTACATACATAAAGATACGGTGCTTGTTTACTGATTAGCTTAGAGAATCATGGTCTCCATTAGCTTATCCATTCATGGGGGCCAGTTGTTGCTTGGTCGAGGTAGGCAATTCAGGTGGCCTAGCCTATCAGGTCAACACCATATGCCCGAGCCAAAACCAATGGCTAAGAAAGTTACCGATTAACGTTGATATACATACGATAATAGAATTTAAATATTTTAAATTTATTATTTAAATAAGAAAATCAACATTATCTATTATTGAATATGTCAAATATACCCATAATTACCTATATATTAAATCTTAGAATATTTCTATGGCATATTATGAAAATTATTTAACTTTATTCTAATATTTTATATAATTCTGAGAGGGGTTAAAGTACACATTCTTCAAAAATAAATACATATTACACCTATTATATATTTTTTTGGGTAAAAGATAGTGGAGTGGGGAGGGTGGCTCCGCACTGTATGTTGGGTCGGGTCGGTCCAATATTCTATTGGGTCAGAACTTATTGAGCTAGCCCAGTTCAACCCTTCCTCATTAAATATACTAAAATTTTTTGGCCGACCTGTAGCCTGCGAACTTTTGTCCCATGGGATTGGGTATGTTGGACCCAATAGTGTTGGAGTCTACATTTCTATGGCATGGTCTATCTAAAATGTTGAGCGGACGGGCCAATTTTCTCAGCTCTACTGACCACACACTATTTATAAACTTATTTTGTACTGATTAAGGAGCTTGGCCGTAGTATGGTGGTGAATCCTAGCTTAATTTCTGAATGTCTTGTTTGTTGAGTAGGCATTGGTGATTCCCCCGCGTTCGGGTTTTCTTGGCATGGGTGAGGGATATTCACTTTTGCAGCAGGTCTTATGCAAGCTACCACATCCCACCTACTAAGATGCAAGCTATAGTCTCGCTCGTGTTTTAATGTCGTGCATCATCTTATATATATTCTAGTTTATTTAACTTTTTTACCTATCGGACTGTGGCATGGAGAAACTCTACTTATTATTAGGCTTTTGCTATTTCGGAGCAACCGCTTGTGTTCTTGGCAATTTCCTGTTCTTTCTTCTCTTTTTTTTTTTTTTTTTTTATGTATAGAAATATTTAGTCTATTTCCGTCTCGGTTTTACAAAAAACAAGATTAATTGGATGAAAATATAACCTTCTAAAGTGTAGAGTAAGCTAAATTTAAGCTTGATTTATCACATTTGTGAAACAAAATTTCCTAAAATTTTAGCTGACTCGTATTTCGAGTTAAAAGATAATTTACATTGGACTTTTATTTTGAGATGATGGAAGTAATTGTTCTTGATTTTACAGAACTATCAGTGTTTTAATTTTATGAAAATGTTGATGAAATATTGATATTGTGGAAATATCCGTCCATTTTCCACAAGGTGTTGATGAAAATATTGGTGAAAAATATTAGTTTATTTTTCAGAAAATGATGGAAAATGTATTAATTTTTTTAAAATTGAACATGTATTTTATAGATTGTTATAACTAAGTAACAAATATTTATCTTAATTTTTTTTGCAAAACGACATCTTTGCCACTAATTTATAAATATTAAACAATGTAAATGTTGTTAACAATATAAATATTAAACAATACACTAATTTATACCTTCACTATTTCCACCGACAAAATCGACATTTCGTTGATATTTCGGCAATGTACGAAATCAATAAAAACCAAAATAGCTTGTAACAGTAATTTTGATTTAGTTAAGTGAAAGAAAACCAATGTTTTGCTGAAATTTCTCGAAATTTTATTCCTTGCATATTCACTGGACAATTTTGCATGAAGTTATTTTAATTTTTTATGGTAACGTAGATAACGTTTATGCTGTGCATTATAATGTATATGTCGTATTTTTTTTATAAAAAAAAAAAGTTAGGGTATACTTGTAAGTACACAGGTATTGTTCACACAGACCAAAACACAAACACATAATCTGCATATTCCCAAACTTGAGCTAAAAACAGTGGGTCGATGCTGATGCTTATCCTGCAACCCTCTTTACCAGTTGTTGGACCACTACTGATTTCTAGGCAATTAACAGAATGGTCGCCGTTTAAATCCCTAAATGTTAAACCCCTCGCGAGGCGGCAGAGCAGGATTCTGCTGGGTTTCGATGAATTAATGGGTGGCTTCAAAGATGATGGAGAAATGGGTGGCTTCAAAGATGATGAAGAAAAGGATTACGATAAAGACCCTGAGTTTGCTGAGATTCTTGGCAATTGTCTTGATGAACCGGACAAAGCCCAGTCCAAAGTAAGAGAAAGAGAGAGAGAGTTATAAAGAGCTAATATTTCATATCTGTTTGTAATTGTTTATTATTTTTCTTGTGTGTATTTAGATGGAGGAGAGACTGAGAAAGAAGAGGAACAAGATACTGCATACGAAAACTGGTTCTTCTAACCCAATCAAAGTGTTGTTTAACAAGTAAGTAGAGTAGTTATAATTTTGCTTGATATTTGATTTTGTGGGATGCATAAACCCTAGAAATCTTAATTATGACGAATTGTACATAATGCGCAGACGTAGTTTATGCCAGTGCAATTTGTCTTCTACTTCCATTGTGAGATCATGAACTAATGTTTTGAAGATGGATTGAATTCTGAACCATTTAATGAGATCCATTTAATATGGAGTCATGTGCATTTGCAAGTCCTCTCTTCGTATCAAACTCTTCAATCTAAATGCAATTCAACAATTTTCCCGTGTGGACACGCATTTTTAGTGATAACGATTAGAAAAGAGTCAGCAGGTTAGGATGGTTAGTTTTATTTGATGAGAAGCCAAATGGTTTCGAGTTTCAGCTTGAGGGTGTGTATTATATAATCGTCATATTCAGTCACTGGTTGCTTAAGAAAAGAACTCTCGATGAGCTTTAATCTCCCATGCGTCATGATAGAACTATTAGTCATTAGCATTGAGAATGAAATACAAGAATCGTATACCATATTTTTAAGTGCTGATATATATCATGCTATGCTTCTTGTTTCCTACAACGGAGAATCCTTGCATTGATACTCGTCTGTTTCGTTTCAAGTATAGATTATTATTAATCTGCATTGGACGAGTCACTTTGCGTATCCATGACTCGTGATTTATTTATTTTTCTGTATAAGAATTTGAATCATCTTAACCTTTTTTCCGCCCAGATTCGATTTCTCAAATTCGTATATATGGTTGGAGTTCTACAATGCCCCATTGGAGAAAGATGTCACTTTGATCAGTGATGTAAGTTTTTCTACAATGCCCAGATTTCATTTCTCAAATTCGTACATCATTGAAGTCTTATTTATATTTCAGACAATTCGATCGTGGCATATTGTTGGACGACTTGGCGGATGCAATTCTATGAACATGCAAGTAAGGGGGTGTTTTTCATTGCTTTTATTTCTGAAAAGTTATTAATTGTGAAAAAACTACTTCTAATCAAAAGTTGATAGTTTTTTGGAATAAAACTGATTTCAGCCAAAATACATAAGTTGTAGTGTTTGCTTGATAATCACTTTTTGCTATAAATTTCCTAACTTTATGACGCCAACAAAAACGTGAGATTCTGCTAATATATTTGTGGACAAATTTGTTAAATTGTACTTCAAGTCACTTACAGAAAAAAGGTTAAGCTGAAAAGAAGCATATCAGGCATGCTTCCAACTTTTAGCAAAAAATTGCTGTGGAAAAGCAAAAGCAGAAGTTCTCAAACACTCAAAATTACTTAAGTTGAGCTGAGAGCTGCAAAACTGCTTTTGTTAAGCCAGCGCAAACGCCTCATAAGCAGCCACGCAATTGAATCACAAGGATATGACATTATCTCTGAGTTTGCTGCTCCGTTTCTGACAGCTGTCGCAGTCTCCGTTGGACCAAAGACCTTGTTACGATGCTGTGCAAGGAGCAAATGTTACACCAACCACGTTTTACAACATAGGTGATTTGGAGGTTCAAGATAATATAGCCCGAGTTTGGTAAGTCTAACGGGGTGTTTCCCATCTACTTTTGAGCAACTGATTAAAAGCAAAGATTATGGTAAAAGAAAATTAATCAAAAGTAGGTAGTGTTTGAGAAAGTAGAAGCGTTTTATTAAACATTTTAAGTAATTTTTAGCTTAAAAGTTAGAAAATAAATATGACTTACTGACCAAAAGTTCCAAGAGGTTGAACGAAACGAACTTTACCCTACTTTCAGCTATTTACCTTATGTTGTTTTTTTATGTGTAAAGCAGGAGCTGCACTCTAAGGGGTGTTTGGTGATGGTTTTTGCTTTTGAAAAGATGATTTAAATTTAGAGATTATGGGGAAATCACTGGTTTGAGGAAAAAAGTTATTTATAACAAAAAATAGGAGATAGTATTTGGTAAAAAGTCAGTTATTTCTCTCAATGGATATCATTTTATTTAAAAGCTGAGAAAAGCATTAAATAGTAGCTTGCAGCTGCTTGTGCCTTGGAATCGCTTCTTTGTTTTTTTTTTTTGAAGAAAAAGTTGCCTTCCGAAACACTTCTAAATAGTTGTTCCAAGCTATAAGTTGATAAGTGATTCGAAAAAGCAAAGCAAACCACCCATAAAACACAAAAAATCACTTGAAAAAAGCAATGGTGATTGTCCATGGACATGACTTATGTTTGGTTGTGTATTAACAGGGTGGACATCGGGACGAGTGAGCCTTTGCTCTTGGATACTTTGATTAACGCATTGACGCAGATAAGCTCTGAGTAAGCCACACTTATCTCTCGCTTCCACAATATTTCAAGCTTTTTCTGCATCTACTAAGTGCCGTGGCTCACTTTTCGTACATTATGTGCAGTTATGTGGGAATTAAGCAAGTGATGTTCGGTGGATCTGAATATGAGAATTGGAAGGAAAACCTGAAAACCGAGGATGTCGGTTATAGCGTTCATAAGATTTAGAAGATTAGACGAACAGGTGTAGTAGGTAGCGATGATGCAGTCGTCTCTGGTTTGTTTTCGATGTTCCTATTTAGTTATCTTCAGCTAGTAGTTCTCTTCGAGGAGATTATCAGTTCCCCATATACGAGTAGGTTCTATGGGGCGCCCGGAGCCCTTTGAGGCCAGACCTTAGGCGCTAGGTCTCCAATGTTTTCTTTTGATTCTTCGAATTAATTGGGGATATTTAGTCAGTCGACTACGGTATTTGTATATTGCTCGAGTTATTTTAAATTGACTATCGTTTCGAAAAAGAAAAAGAAAAAAAAAAAAAGAGCTTGTGCTTTGAGGTTTTATAGTATTGTGAGCAGGCACGGATCTACGAATTCCTTTCAATAGAGGTTTTAAATCACCTTGCTCTATCGTTGATTACAAATTCTCGTTTTTGTTTTTCTGGTTTATTTTCACTTTCTACAAACTGGCTTAGTTTCTTTTTTATTATTAGGGTTTATTACCAAAAGCAACCTGATGTATACCCATTTTTACCACTTGCAACCTATTTTAAAAGTCGTCGTCGATTGCAACCTGACTTACTCTCGTTTTACCGATTACAACCTATTTTATAAATTTCGGCCAAAATTAAGAGCGTGTGCCACACGCGCGTAATGTTGAGCAAGTGGTAAAAACGGGTATACCTCGGCTTGCTTTTGGTAATAAATTATTTTTTTTTTATTTTTTCTTTTCTTCCCGCCATCATTTTGTAACGCCCGAAAAATTCCGCCTATTTATTTTACCAATTTGTGTGATTTTATTTTCAATCATCATTTATTTTATTCATAAGCCAACCCATTTCATGTGATTAATAATTTATATTTGGGCCGTCTAGTCCAAATATATAATTAATGGGCCATCAATTTTTTAGTTATATTTTTTAAGTCCACATTTTAAGGTCCATTTGCTTAAACAGATTTTCTACTCATCATCACATACATCTGTATTATCAGCCCAAAGTATAGGCCCAACCACTAGTTTGACTCAATTTGAGCCCAAAGAATTAAGGATATTACGTAGATGGAGATATATCATATCAGTTACAGGAATTTTTCTTAGTGGGTGTAAGGTGTGAGAACGTGGGTGAAAGGTGGGAGTAGTGGATTCTTAGTGGGTGTAAGGTGTGAGAACGTGGGTGAAAGGTGGGAGTAGTGGAGTGGTGAAAACTGGAAGCTGTAACCATACGTATTTACTTCTTATAAATACAAGAATCTTTTCTTTCCCTTTTACTGTCTACTGTCCCTTTTACTGTCTACTGCAAAGAACCAAAGAAGGTAAGGAATTCTTCAAATTCTGGTTATTGAATTTCTTAAGCCAACTCGTCCTTACCCAAAACTTTTCCGGCAAATTTCGCCGGCAAATTCGACCCCAATCCTTGAACCCAATTTCGACCCACCACCGCCACTTATCCGACCGACTACGGTACTTTTCCGCAGTCTCCGGCCGCCGTCGATAAAGAGAAGAGAAAATAGAATTCTAAGGGTGTAGCTGTGCATTTGACGAAGAGGAAGAAAATGGACAATGGCAGTGGAGGGCATGTAACAGTCCGTATGGACAATGACGGTGGAGGGCGTGTATCAGTCCGTATGGAAAGGTGGAGGGCGTGTATCTTTCCGTATGGAAAGGTGGAGGGCGTGTATCAGTCCGTATGGAAAGGTGGAGGGCGTGTATCTTTCCGTATGGAAAGGTGGAGGGCGTGTATCTAAATCCCAAATTCTCTGTTTCCAGCCCACATACTTATCTAAACCCAACTTTCAACACGTTATCTTCAAATTGGGCCAATATTTTTTTTTACCAAGCCCACTACTTCCAGAAAGAAAATCACAACATTCAATATATATTCATGTTTCCTCAACCATACCATTTGTAGCATTTTCTCACAATCTGATGATGATGTTATTATTATATTATTATTTTCAATCTTTCTTTAATTCTCATTTCCTTAACTTACGTTTTCTTGTTGAGATGAGTTATATACTCATTATTAAAATATTCCTCCTTTTTCATTAATTGTAGAATTTGAGAAGGTGAGTACGGGCCTAGGACTTTGGACTAATTCAAGCATTTGCATATCACACATCACACTTTTTCAGGTGGGGGTTTATTGTTTATCGCTTTAATTATTTTTACTTGACTGTATACATGTGCACTTATTCTTCAAGTTGTTACTTGCCAATACAAGTGACTATTCAATTTGCTACTTGCCAATACAAGTTTGGCTCATTGTCATTATGCTACTTGCCAATACAAGTTAGCTCTATGTGTCTTGTCAATACAAGCGCATCATTATGATAATTGTTACATTGTATGCCTCTTTGTATTTATAATTAATGTGATAAACTGTGATTCCCACGAGCTGAAGGAAGCTCACCCCAACCCATTATTGAACCTCAGGTAGAAATGGAATGAGCAATGGAAGCAGAGGTGGAGCCGGAAAGCATATTGTGGTATAAAGTTATAAATTATTTATATTTGGACTTAATAATTAAATGTGTGCAATATGGTGTTTATGATTTAGGATTTACATTATTTCAAAAGTATGGTGAAGTTTTAGACTTGTAGTATGTGGTAGTTGAGATCTTATGAAATTATGGTAAGCTAGGAGTTTAAGGTGATTTATATACTTCGTAATTATAATTGAGTATTTGATAAAATTATTATGGTGAATTGATGTGTTAGAGTCATCATTGAGAAATATTTAATAAGTTTTTACATGTTCTAGATACTTAACAAATTATCAGTGATTTATACTAGAATGTCAATTTGATTGAAGGAATGTTTAAGATGTGCGTGGTTTGAACAAATTATATTTTCCGCTGCTAATTACTTAATACTATCATCAAAATTCTTAAAGTATTTAAAATATTTCGTATATTTTCAATATTGATTTTAATATACTTTATTTTGTAAAATATTGTGACTTTATATATGATTATGTTAAATTACTATTTTCGTAATGGCTTGATTTTAAAATATAGTATTTAATTAAATAAATTAAATATCATGGCTTGATTTTGGGGTTTATAATTACTTAAAAATAGTCCAGAAAATCGGGCTGTTACACATTTTCTCTCTCATCCTCCTTTTTAACAGAGCTAAATCGAATATCTAAGAGTTTGAGTTTAGTTCATTAATTATCGAGTCGAACTCGAGCTTAATTTGTCAAATATATGGACGGCTCGTGAACTTACTCGAGCCTCTAGTGAGTCTAATCGAGCCCAAATGAATTCAATAAATATAAATTACAAATATGTTACTAATCATTATATAATTAAAAATAAGCTATAAATTTTTAAAATTATAATATACCTACTAAGATTAATTAATTACATATATACAAATGCATGGTTTTAATTATATAATTATATATTTTATTATAAGTATAACTATAAAATTAGAAATTAATTATAAGCATTAGCTTAATATTTACGAACTAGCTCTCGAGCCAACAAATAAAATTGCTCGCGAGCTAACGAATCGAATATCATCAATCTTAAGTTTGGTTCGTTTATTTTAACGAGTCACATTAGACTAGCCCGATCGAGCTTTTCACGAACCGAGATCCGAATAGTTTACGAGCGAATTGGTTCGTGTACATCCCTATCCCTCCCTTCTCTCTCTGACCTAATTCACCCTCATCCTAACACCAGTTCGTCTCCTCTCTCCACTAATTTCCGTAAATTTCTTCAACACGAATCCTCTTCTACATTTATGATTTACAGATCCAGAAGAAACTAACTCTGTTCAAAAATTCGATCATTATCCAGAAGAAGTACTTTGAACAGTTCGGTGAAATTTTGGAAGTTGTGGTTATCACTGATAAAGCTACTGGAAGATTCTATATATGCTACTGTTGGATAAGAGTTCAATTCTCTTCGGTTTATTTCTCAGTAGAAAATCTAGCTTGGAGTTGTTCTTATTTGTATGTTTTTGTATCTATACTCATTCATTTCTTCAAATTATCCTGTTGAGGATAGTTCAATTTTCTTCAATTTATTTTTCAGACGAAGATCTAGGTAGGAGTTGTTCTAATTTGTATGTATTTGTATCTATACTCGGTCATTTCATCAAATTCTCTTGTTGAAAATGATGGAGGGAAGAAAAGGAAAAAAAAAAAAGAGTTTATTACCAAAAGCAACCTGAAGTATACCCGTTTTTACCACTTGCTCAAAATTGCGCGTGTGTAGCACGCTCTTGATTTTGGCCGGAATTTATAAAATAGGTTGTAATCGGTAAAACGCGAGTAATTCAGGTTGCAATCGGCGACGAATTTTAAAATAGGTTGCAAGTGGTAAAAACGGGTATACCTCGGGTTGCTTTTGGTAATAAACCCTTATTAGTAATAAAAAATATATTATCAATATAAGAACTAAATTTGTTGTCACCTAATAATAAATTTGGTCAGTGGTCTTTTACTGGCCACATAGTTTAGTTGGTATGGGTATGACAAATGCATAATATTCACAATCAATCTGTAGAGACCATACTTCTCAATGCCACCTTTAGAGAATAATTTAAAAATCATTTTATACCAATAAATGTAATAAAATGAAAATAATCTTTAGACTTCATATATTAAGTTAAGGGAGACAAGGTATAATGTCCTTGTCAGATAGTGTCAACCCTCTTTTTTACTTAGTTGACTTTTTTCTTGATAATATGCCCCAAAATGACCAACTTGCCCTTTTTGTCCTTTTGTTAAAAAATGCTCTTCATTATTCTGATAAAACTAGCGAGCATTCTTTTATTTCAATTCAGTCCTTATATTTTATCCTTTTGGTTTTGTCCAAATAATATTTCAAATAAATTTCCGTCCTATATTTTCTTAATTATAAATTAACCCCAAAATTAATTTTCTCATGCAAAATTAATCTTTAGTATTATGGAAATAGTCCATTACGACCATATCAGGCCCATCATGCTTCCGTCATTTAAATTCTTGAAACATAAACCAAGTTTCGTACCTTTTTGACCGAATTGCCGTCGGGTCGTATCCACCGGTTTTTACGAACTGCTCCTCATAGCCCAACCACTCGATCGCAACCTATGGTTCCAGACGTAGATTCCTTCAACAGCAACCAGCACAGCCTCGATTCGTTTTCTACCTCGAGGCGTACGGTATTCTCCTTGGTTAATGAACAGAAATAAAACTTTGGAAGATGATGAACAAAAGCCCAACTTTTATTAAGAAATCATGAAAATATTATTACATTAGTACATCTCCTTTTGGGAGGAGACGACCTGTTTAGCTACTCATGGTAGCTACACTCTTCTAACACATACACTCGCAAACTAGAATGGAAAGACTGGAAACTAACTATTACAATGTTTATTTTGTTGTAAGAAAACAGAGGGGAATGGTCGATGCCTTCTGCTTCCTTCTACCCTGTATTTATAGAGGTTCAAGACCTCTATCCTTGAATTATTGCGTCCAGCTGTAAGCCTTTGATTGGCTCTTCAAATTTTCTGGATGCAACATCTTATCTTGTTCACATGCATGTGGTCCCTTCTTCACATGGTTCACATGCTGTGGACCCTTGCTTCACATGCAGCCTTCAATTATTCTGCAGTGAGTGCTTCCACCTTTTGTCGTTTTGGGTGGATGCAATTCTTGTGACTCATCCCATTGCTGTTTGTAGGGGACTCCTTTTTTAATTTTTTCTGGGTGGTCCCCTTGGCATCTTCTGCTTTCGCAATGGCTCCTTCTCGTTCCTCTTTCCTTTGTCATTGATGACAGGGAAAGCTTGCCCAAACAGTGCCTTTTCTTGTTCTGGGCACCTGGAACAAATCCGACTTGTCCACCGTCCGTTATGTGCCATATTGCAATATTTCCGGGCGGTCTCTGAACTTGCCGGCAGCTCGTTTTTCCATAACATCTCTCTTTTCTGCTCAAAGATGTTCTCCGCATATGGAGAAGTTTTGGATGTCATGGTGTTGATCAAGAGAGATCCATTCGCCGTCTTGTGGAAGACTTTGAAACTCCCTTTAATCTTTCTCATCTCCATGAGACAAACCCATATGCCCCATGCTCTCCTCGTGGTAATATCATCCTCCGTAAAGGTTGATACTAAAGGAATCTTGTGATCTTGGGCAGACATGTTTTTGTTGGCCTGCCTGGGATCAGGTCTTTGCAGCTTAATAAAATGGAACGCTGGATAAGACCCATTCTTGTATGGTTCTGGAGCCGCTGATGTAAACTTTAGCTCCAGAATATCTCCTCGTTCGAGATGGTTGTTATTTTCCCTTGTCTCGAACACAGCATTAAAAATCCATCCCGGAAGTTTTGAGATTTCCGGAAAACCTGGTGCGACAGTATAAACCGAAGCTAGAGCTCCGAAATCATACCATTCTTTTACTTCTTGTGGACTGGCTCCGGAGTTCGTCCACATTCTTGGATATTTACCAGATCTATCAATCTGGCATCTTGCTGGGTTAACTCCAGCTCCTGTGAGAATTTTCTCCCATGTTCTTTGGTAAACCTGAAAAGGAGAAACTTTAAGCTCGTTAATATCAATCTTAGAGGTACCAGCCATTGGCCTAAGATTGATCTCTCCCTCTTTTACCCCAGAGGTGATGGGTTGGCTTGAAACATCAGGAGGATTAACCTCCGTCTGCTCAATTGCTTCTTCGGTTAGATCCCTATAGGGATCCAACTTAGAACTCGTGCTCACAGTACTTGAATCTGTGGCGACCGGGTTAGGGGCCCGTTCCCGAAACTCGACTTTTTGCTTCCCTGAGGAGGCTTCCCGTCGGATAGGAATAATCAGGCTGTCCCAAAGGCAACTACTTGCCAGTCTGGTAGCCTTCATCGCGCTGTGGACTTTTAACAATTCCTCTTGTTGTACTCGACCCGCGACTTTGGCTTGAATATCCAAATCGTTGATCCTCTTGTCAAGCTCCTCCAAGCGTTCCTGGAGATGCCTGTATCCTGTTAGGATGGAGTTGGCTTCACTGGACTCCATCTCTCGTTAAAAAGTCTGCAAGAACATTCTCATGAGACTTTATAATGACAACCTCATAATCGAAGTATTGACAATCAGCTTGCCATCTAAGTAATCTAGCTTTCTCAGGTTTAGATTCAATATTTTTTGTTAAGAAAGCTTTAACACTCGTGTTATCAATTTTAAGAATGAATTTCTTAGGCAGTAGGAATAATGGCCATTTTCTGAAAGCCTTTCGCACTGCAAAGAATTCCTTCTCATTGATATGCCATCTTGCTGCTTCGTTTTCTCCAAAGAGACCGCTGCAGTATCGGCATGGCACTTCTCCATTTGGGGTAGCTTTGGTTAATACTGCTGCCCACCAATGATCACTGGCATCTGTATAGAGTACCAGTTCTTCATCATCGTTCGGTATTGCAAGCTTTGGAAGATCTTAACAAATCTCTTTAAGTTGTAATACTGATTCTTGGTGCTCTTTTTCCCATTTGAAATCTGCATCTTTCTTTAACAATGGGCTAAACACCTTCCTGTATTTTGCCAAGTTTTTAATAAACATCCCGGCAAAATTGACAACTCCAAGAAAACTTTGAAGTTGCTTCTTGTCTTTGAGGTCCTCTGGAAATCCTTGCACCTTCTCCACTATATGTTTTTGAAGGATGATTCCAAACTCATCGATCTCGATCTCAAGGAACTCGATCTGTCTAGTGGCGATTACTGCTTTCTTTTCTGATAGCACTAATCCTTCCTTATGACAAACTTCTGAAAAAGATCTCCAGATGTTTGATGTGTTCCTTCATATTCCTTGAAGCGATGAGTATATCATCGACATATACGAACATGAAATTAAAATAATCCTTGAACAGATTATCCATCTTCCTTTGATATATCTGGGGGGCATTTGCTAATCCCATTGGCATCACGTTCCAGATATAATGTCCTTGTGGTGTGGAAAACGCCGTATACTTCTTGCTGGCCTCTTCCATCTTAATCTGATAGAAACCAGATTTACAATCAAATTTAGAGAATACCTTGGCATTCTTGATGCAGTTTACCAAGTGCTCTCTACTCGGAATATAATATCCGTCGAATTCCAAGATATTGTTGATCCCTTTGTAATTGATCACCAATCTTGGCTTTCCTCTCTTCATTTCTCCATGGTTTCTCACCAGAAATCCTGGGCTACTGTATGGAGAGATTCCGTCTGAAATCAACTTAAGGTCCAGATGTTCCTTAAGAATTTTCTTCATATCCTCACGATCTGCCTGATTCATAAGGATTGGTTTGTACCGAACAAACTCATTTTCTTTTCCAGTTTTCACCTTCAAAGTTGCTTTGAGTTCATTCTTGTCCCACCATGCTAGAGGATCTTCATTGAAATTCCTCTTGATCCTTTTCTTGACATCCTCCAAAGATATTTGTTCTTCAATGGTGATATCAAGTTGTGGACTTGTTTCCATAGACGCTTTGAGGAATTGGATTGTCTCTCTTGACATTCTCTCATCCTTATCTCCGCCTAATGTTTCAGCTCGATATTGAAGGAGTGCATCTCCATATCTTCACTGATCCTTCATTTTTGGGTGACTTAGTTTTCCTTCATCACCACGCTTGCTGCGAAAATTAATGGGCATCTTTCGATGAAATGCCTCCCTTAATCTCTGAACAATAATCTTATGATCACATAGGGTTGTGAAGATAAGCTTTCTTGTTTCATTCTCTTGTGTGAACCGCTTGAATGTCTGTAGGAAGTTGTTTCCTAACAGAATATCAGCTCCCCGTATCATGGAAATAAATTGGTGGAGTCTTGACTTTGTACCATGGGGTATCTCCGGCTCCGCCAATCATGATTTTCGCTTGCTTAATTCCTCGTTTGAGGATAAGAACCCTCTTAGAGAAATCTCTTCCTGCAATAGCTGGTAGATCCTCTCCTACTCCTGTAGGAAAGATTTCTTGCTTTGCTGTGCATATTCCTGCGCCTGAGTCGATATAGGCTGCGAAATATTCCGCTCGATATTCTTCATATAACATCCCTATAGAGATGTATATCGAGAATGGACTAGTTGCCATTAATAGCGTGCTGCTTTCTTCACAGAACGTCACAGAACCTGATATTTTCTATGAGCCACTGTAAAGACCACCCTATCTGGCTGTCTTTCCCAAGGTTTGTGTCCCTCGAGAAACTCCAATCCAAGAATAAGACGTCCACTTTCTCGTCCTGCTATTCCTTGGATTATTAACTCGTTTTCTCCTAGTTGGAGAAGTCCTTCAAATCTTCCCAATGAAGGTTGTTGTAGATAATATAGGACATCACAAGGAAACATGTTATCCTTCTGGGTGATATCAAATACTATCTCCACTTCTCTCCATCCTTCTGGGCATTTTAATTCACCTTTCGTTGTGAATTTTTCTGGCTCCAGATTCTCTTGTGAGATAGGTCTCTTTTCCCATCTCCGACTCATGATTCTGCTATCATGAAACGAAACCCTTCTTGGTTCAAACCTTTGACTTGTTGCTCTAGTCATAATAGGTTGATCCTCGATCTGCATATCCATTTTATGGATAGGTGGTAACTCCATAATCTCCGGACGGACTGCATGTGCCACCTGCTCGAAGATATCCGGTATTTCGATGAACTCCTTTCCCACAAACAGTTCTGAATGGTGGGTATTGGACAGTGCATACGAAATACTGTAGGTAATAGAGTATGGTCTATTCCCTTCTTTCATCAACTCCTTGTTTTTGAAATCTTGATGAAGGGTTAGAACTCTATTAAAATCTCGATCTGCCAAGTTATAGGCAATCCTTGGATAAATGTAGGATACCAATTTCCCAGCATATAGATTACCTGAGATTCCTCCCAGACTTGCATCTCTCAAATTCTTGATTCTCTTGTCAAAGATAGCAATATCAATTGGAGAATCAATTCCTTCTTTGAATGTTGATTTGATCAGAATCCTAATGGCTCCGATATGGATCCATTGCATCTTCTGAGCAATCTCTCTATTCATCCTGCTTAGTTCCTCTCTGACTTCTCTCATCGGAACTAGCTGCATCTCCATCACATTACTTGTCAATTCCATGGGAATGGCAATTTCCCCGGCCGTGACCTTGTAAACGATATGATGCTTTCTTTTCTTTAGAAAATGTCCTAAAGTCTTGTCCAATCTTCCAACTGCAAATCCATCATAGACTTGGAGTTTTGGATCTTCTCTCTTAATTTTCATAAGCGTCTTATGAGAAATCGTCATTTGTGAGAAGAACCCGGAGAGATCTTCTCGCGTCTCCTGTCGGAAGACGTCTTCTTCTTCAGTCTGATTCTGATTCTGAAGACTCATCCTCGCTATAATCTTCTTCTTCGTATATACTTTCGTCTGAAGGGATTCCTTCAAACTGATATACTTGAATCAGATCCTGAAAGTATACAGCTTCTTCCATTTCTGGAGTTGCTTCAAACTTTCTGATTCCTCGTCTTTGATTGTCTGGACAATCTGTTGAGATGTGGCCTTTTGCACCACATGTCCAGCAATTGCAATCCTTGAAACTTTCATTAGCTCTTGTATGAGCCCTTCTGAAAGTTTTCCTGGTTGAAGATGATCTTCCCACGCTCATTTGATTTGAGCCTGAAGAGGAACTTCTACTCCTGCTTGGTCCTGACCTCTGCCCCGTTTTGTAACTACGGGCCTTCTGTTTGGACCAAAACTTTCTAGGTCTCCATGGAGTCCTAGACTTCTGGTTACCATCTCCTCTGGCATATGGATGATTTCTCTTCTTCATCTTCTTTTGCCTGAATGGTTGACCTCCTACAATAGTAGGGATATCATTTTCAACACAACATAGAGGAACACTTTTGTTTATTCCTCTTAGCCTCTTGTAATTCTTGTGGAGCGCCGCTTGATAGCATCACTCAGCAAGCTTGATCTTGAGGAACGACATCCTTCTTGCCACTGTATCCAAGTTGTTCTCTAGAGGTGGCTGATATTCTTTGATCAGCATTTCTCTCCAGGGACTGGGAATCTTGGCAAAGAATAAAGGAATGGCGTCTCTTTCCTCAATCTTCGATTTCCATCTATACTCTGTAAAGAGTTTGATGAACTCATCTACGTGACAAATATCACGTAACTCCAGGCTATGCAGTGCTTGCCTGTAGCGTCTGGCTTTATCATCTTCGGCTCCTTCAAAGTAGCCTACTCCAACGAATCCTACCTTAAGCACCTGAGCCATCTTGTCGACGATCTCTGGTAAGGCTTCGCAAGCCCAGACATTTGCTACTATCTCAAGGTTAGTAGCTTCCCAGGCAATTCTCGCAGATCCTTCTAAACTTATCTTTAGAAGTGAGATAAAGTTTTCTTTATCCAGCTCTAGTGTGCCAGCTGCAATCTTCATTGCTCCTGCCCACTCGTCTATGAGTAATTCTCGGTTCTTGAAATCTAATGTATCCAAGTTGAGAACTACGCCGTATGGATGTATCGGCTCCAACTGGGATCTCCCATAAGGCGATTGCATTATGTTTGGTCTTGGAGATCTCCTTTTTATCTCTGCTCCTGGAAAGGAATAAGCACCAGCAGAGAAATTTCCCGTTGGTGGTATATTTCCGCCTGCTGGAGGGTCATGGGATCCCTCGCTTTCCGCCACATTCGTCGGATTCTGTGGTGTATTTCGGGGAACCTGTTGATTTCCCGTAGATACATTCTCCTGCATCTTTAGATCTACAAGACCCAATCCTGCAAAGGACTGTGCAAGGTCGTGTAAATCCTCTAGATTTATTCTATCCATTAGGATAGACTCTTCCGGTTTAGAAAAGCAATCATCTTCTCTGCATCCATTGGTTCTCTCTTTACTTCGGTAGTTTTCCCTTTTTGATGTGATAAGGGTTCTGTGCCGAAGGATGGGGAACCTTCTCTTCTCCTGGCCATACTTGGTTTTGTTTCCAAGATGGTCAGTCTCCTTTGAACCTCCTTGAGTGTATCAAGGATTTCCTTCTGTTGGTCGAGGATGGTTTCTCCATAGCTTTGGACCGTCCTCTGGATTTCTCTAAGATCTGAAATCTTAGATTTTTCTCCGCTCACTTCTTCCCAATTTGGTCCCTTCATGATTTTTTCCAGAAATGTAAGTGAGGTTTATGGATATCTGATGGGAACTGATTTGGCCTCCTTCTCCAGATTTCCTTGGTGGGAAATCTTCCATGGATGCTGGCGAAATGGATGAGCTCAGCTGCATTCCCTTCAACAGGAATTTCCTGGTTAAGGGTCTTTCGTCTGATCTCTTCTCTCGATTCATCAGCGCTTGGCGTCTTGAAAGGCTGTCGAAACTCGTGGTTGAGTTTCTTAATTCTTTCAATCCTCTGATCAATTCTTCGGAGAAATTCTCCGATGAATTCCTGTCTCTGTCTTTCCAAATTCTGGAAATATTCCTGATTACTTGAGTCCTCACTCAAATATTCCTGTATAGTATTTTTTCTCGAACTTTCGTTCGGATTCATATTCCCTCGTATGTCTCCTCCGTTAGGATTGTACGTAATATAATAAATAAATTCATGACTTTCTTAGATAAACCTAGGGCTCTGATACCATTTTTACGTTCGGATCGGATCTTGCATGATTGTTTGATTTATAGGGTCGATTTATTAAATTGTGATAATTAATTAGGACTTAAAATTTGATTTCAAAATTTTGTTTGGACTTCACCAAAATTCAAATTATAAAATCTGAATTGAAATGAATTTTTCTTTTTTTTTTTTTTTTATACTCAAGGGCAAAATGGGTAGTTTGCTTCATAAAAGGATATTTTGTCAAGTATAAAGTGAAATAAGTAAAATAGGGGTATTTTGTTATGACATGGGTACTAAGACCCATTTCCTCTTAAGTTAATGTTAATTAATCGTGTTGATAAATGAAGTTCTGATTATTTTTAGTACGAAAAGTGTTCATATTTCATGCACAACAATTCTTGAATTGCATTCTAATCAGAGACCATATATACTCATCTTTGATATAGACAATTCTTCAATCTAATTTCCCCCTAAAACATTAATAACTATACAAATTTCACAGAATCAAAATATCTCGATCTTATTTATACCACACAAACCTTACAGTTGAAGAAGGTGAATGGATGATGATGATGCTGCTATAAACCATTAACAGTCATTACAGAGAGCAGCAACCTTTCAATCTTGGTGTCTCCTAAGAGGCCGACTTTAGGGCGTCCTGATTCGTAACTTTCTTTCAGAATCTGTTGGGAGGATTTCTTTTTTCTTTTACGCCGTTTTGGTGTTTCTGCCATTATACACCTTTCAGAATTGCAGACGTCTGAAAATTTTCTGCCCCATCTCATCAGCAAATGCATATGGGATCGTCAGGGGTGTTGAACGATTCAATTGGAGTTTGGTCAAGGTAGACCTCTTCTGCTTTAACTGGGACGTACCCCAAACAAAGCGATGCCTATGACGCGGTACGTTCAAGCACCTGACAAGGGCCAATGTAGAAAATACTATTCATGGACGGACCACTATACATGTAACTATCAACAATTCCGCGTTTTATTGTATCGCGCTGTACTTGACACTTCGGTTTATCTCAAGGATTAAAATGTAATATAGTACACGCCTTCGTCCCAAAATCGAAAGCTGGGTTTGCTAGATACCATCAGAAATCCAAGCATCTTCCATTCCCTCTTTCCACATTCCCCATTTCCACCTCACTTTCAAGCAACGAGCCACACACCTCGACATAAGAGTGCTCGTGGCGTTGGAAACAACATCACGGTGAACAAAGATCGCCATATCAGAGACACCAATACAGCAATCCAGTAAAGAGAATATGGCGGAAAGCGTAACCTCAACATCATTCACAGTCACATATGCCGTAATCCGCTTCAGCCCCTTCATCTGAAATCCGGATTCTACACCTCCAACGCCAGCAGGAAACGTCTCAAACTCGGACCAAGCGCCAGATTTCAGCGTAAGATCGCTAACATTTGGGAAAACATGAAGCAAAAACTCAAGAATGGACTTTGAAACTCCCACCGGAACTTCCCACCTTGTTGAGACAGCAGTTAAGCTCTCAACACCTCGGCCAAAAGGGAACGAAGCAAGTAGATTGCGTAGGCCCGAAGATTCAAGATGGAGTTTCTTCAAATTGGACATATTTGTTACATTGAAGTTGAAGGTGCTCTCTAGAGAGAGATTCAAGTGAGACAATGAGGGAGTGTCGATGAGAAGGAGCTTTGGCTTCACGCAGTGAAGCCAAAGGCTAAGAAGACGCGGGGCAATTATAGATATAGAGATTGGAGCATTGGATATCGTCCAACGACATGTTGTGAGGTGCTTGAGACGGATACTGGGATCTTTAAGGCCTCCTACGCCGATCAAATTGAGAACTTGCAGAGATGGGAAACAAGAGTTTATCTTTTCCAAGTTTTCGTCATCCAGTCGTATGAATTCGAGCGTCAAACTTGTGAGATTCGGCATTGGAGTTACACCGTCGATGGATAGCCACGCGTTCTTGATCGCGAGCTCAACAAGTTTAAGACCTGCGAAGACAAAAAAAAGCCATCCCATTCAGTTGATTTATAATCATCTAATTATTAACAGATGCAAAAGGACGAGTGTTCGAATGTAACCAAACTAAGTAATTCAAGAACTACTGGGATCTCGATTCAAAAAAATATTTGTTCGAACTCATTCGCTAATTTAAACTGAGCCTAACAATTCACACACACTACCCACATTAACACATTTTTCACACTAATCAAAATGTATATTTGATAGTTGCTTCCAAATTAGTCTCTCGAAATCATGCTAATTGCTAAATCACTCAATTCAATTAGAAGCTTATACGCTATTTTATTCAAACAATTTATTAACTTATAGGATCTTAAGAAATTACATCTAATAAGCCCTTAAAACAACTTACAAGATGTTTAAAATAAGCTTAGTGAAACACATTGCCAACTAAATAAGAGAACTCAAAATCACTTTTAGAATGGAAGTGTGATTCTTAAAGTGTTTGTAAACTCTAAATTTTGATTTCGAAAATCAGTTTTTGAGAGGCTGTAAACACGCTTCTATCAACTTTTAGCTTTAAAATCAATTTTTATCCAAACACTATCAAATTCTAATTTTTTCAAAAAATCAACTCAAATCACTTCTTTAAAAGCAAATGGTCTGCAAACACCCCCTTAATACCCCAAGTAAAGCCATGAATATACTAACGTTTCAAACATTTAAGCACATCCACAACAATAACGCAGCAGGTAAACGAAGTAATTATCGCGAAATGAGAAACGCAGCTCACAGTAAGAAGAAACGAGGGAAAGCAAATCGGATCTTCTCCAGCAAGACTGCACCCAAAAGTCCGCTATCGAAACCGACCTCAAATCTCCAGAAACCTTCGGCAGCCACTCCTTGACAAAATCAACTTCGGTTAAGAACAAATCACTCTCTTCATCCTCAACGTCGTCGTACGCCAGCGGCTTCTCGACGCCAACACAAACCGTCTCGACAATCCGCAAATCGGAGATCAGCTTACGGAAAACGTCTTTGAATGGCGTGATTGATGAGCGGGTAAGAGGAGATCGGGATTTGGCGTAGCGGTGGTAGGAGCAGTGGAGGTAGACGGAGCGGAGTTCAGGCGCGGCGGAGTTGAGGGATTTGGAGGCGACGCGGCAGCGGGCGACGTCGGTGGAATCGGTGAGGCGGCTGAGGATTTCGAGGAGGAGAGGTGTAGGAAGGTCATCCATGGAATTGGAGAAGATTGTTGATCAGCTGTTGATGACCTCGCGGTACAAAATGCACCGGGAAAGATTAAAGAGAATCCGTGTGTGTTAGCCTTCGTATAAAATGTTTCTGTTCTATCAATCAACAAAGGAATATATACGGGTATAAACGGATTACCCGTCTATAAAATATAATATAATAGGAAAGGAAAGGATAGGAGCACAATTTGTCCGCTAAAACCCACCGAGCCAACTTTCTCGTCAATTAATCGTATTTGTTCCATTAAATCGACTAATCATTCCATTATATTTAGGCACGTCTTATATATCGACCCTATAATTTTTATTGTTGCAGGAGAGCCAGAATTAGCTGGGTGCACCTAATTTGATCTTTGCACCTAATTTGTAGACCTAGATTTTTCATACTGTCGTTGGAACTTGCTAATCCTATCTAGCTGTACTTTACTTAGTTCGGCTAGCCTGCCTTGGTGTACTCCACTTAGTCCGTAGAATCGGACATATTGTCTCTGTAAGGTGTACCTAATCTGGTCCCTGCACCTGGTCTGTAGAGCTAAACCTTTTATACCACCGTTAAAACCTGTTAGCTCTACCTAAATGTACCTCACCTAGTTCGGCTAGCCTCGGGGAGACAGACCTGTCATCTATGCTGGGAGCCAGTCCTACTCAATGCACCTCGTTTGGTGCGTAGAGACGACAGGCTGGTCCGTAGAGTCAGACCTGTCGTCTATGAGGCTTTATTTGGCACTCTGAGTATCTCCACCACATCGGTTCAGTTTGAGATCATAGCTCTTATAACATTTGTCGGGCCTTGACTAGACCCTGATCTTCACATTGGTAATATTATCCGTTTTGGACCCAGTCCGCGTGATGGACCCAACAAAATGTTATTTTTCTGATTGGAATGGGATTGGTGAAAATCAATCTCTGATCACTAATCTAAATTACAGGATGTTCTACCAATTGAGTTACAATCAATTCCCAAATTTCAAATAGAATGTTACTTGTCTTGCTAAATTTTATATTTCTCATCTCCGTCCTTTGGGCTATCAAAATTTCAAAATCTTACCATTTTCATTCAACTGTTTCATTATGTTCCAAATGGTTTCACCTTATTGGGTGGAATCTCCTCGGTATCCAAGTGTAGTATGGTTATCATATTGAGACATACTGTTATTTTGTTTCCAACAGAGTTATGTGGCCCAAAAGAAAGAAACAAAAAAAAAAAAAAAAGGATAATTCCACATCACATACATAAAAAAAAATAAAGAAACTCCAAATTTTGTTGGTTGGGTAACTTATTAGACAGTGAAAATGTGAAATTCAACACGAAGAAATCACATGTTTTGAGTTTAATATGACAACAAACAACCACTTTTAACAAGACTAATTTTGCATTTTTCCCAAAACTAGCAATGAGCACGTGCGTTGCACGTGGGCTCATTTTTTTATATCTACTACTATCTCCGTCCCGCCTTATTTTGCACACTTTCCTTTTTCGGCCGTCCCACCTTATTTTGCACACTCCAAAAAAGGAAACTTTTTCCACAATCTTCACCCTCAAAATCTCAACACTCAATCTCCACCTTTAAAAAAGTCAAAGAAAAAGCAAAACTTGTTTTTTACTTAAATGATTAGGATTTTGATATCCTTAATTAATTTTGCGAGTACCCGCCCAACTGCCATTCTCAATCCACCTCGCTTTGTTGTTATTAAATGATCTCTCAGTCTGTACTAGCTGCCAGAAAATATTGAACACATTGGCCAAAGTAAATTCAATTTTCAATATACCAAAATCAACAATAAATAACAGTATATACCGATACCAACATAAAATTTAACATCGTAAAACAATATGTATGATTCAATAAATATCCTAGTAAAAACATAGTAGATAGATGTAATTTGCGCAGCCAGCCCATCGCGACGATACTATATGTCGAATTGGGCTGGACCAACTCAAAATTTTATTAGGATGAAAATTAGTGAGTCCAACCTAACTAATTTACGTAAGATATACGAGAGTGTTTGCAAATACAATAAATTATTAAAATCACTTTTGAGAAACACTTATAGTTGAAGGGTGCTTGCAATATTATATTTGGTCATTTAAATCACTTTTCGAAAGTGATGAAAGAGTGATTTGAGAAGTTAAAAAAGCCCATATTTTGAGGAGCTGGTTCAAAAAATCACTTTATTTTCAAATACTATAAAATTATGATTTTACCATAAACTTAATTTAAATCATTTTTCTATAAGCACATTTACTTGATAACAATCCCTAAATTTTTTGAGCCGATCCACCGGATTATTTATCGATTAAGTAGCGTCTATTGAATTCAATAGTTTTTGGCCAAGATTTTTCTTGCCAACTTTGGTTGAGTCAGTTAATTATGTCCGACAGATTTTACCACCTCAAAATATAGATGATATTAAACGATACTACCTTCGTCTTTTTAGTTGTCATTTTAACTTATTATTTTATTTATAAATAATTATTATTTTAATTTTTTTTTTCAATAGAAATCCTAGAGTCACAGAAAGTGTTCACAATAATAAAAAGGGTTAATAACATAAATCAACCTGTACTATTCGCGTTTTGACACTTTGGAACCTAAACTGTTTTCTTTTTTACCGATTGCAACCTATACTTTATGTTTTTCAACTTCCGGCAATATTTTCTGGCGAGAAAATTAAAAAATATTTAAAAATCAGAAAATTATTTTAAAAAAACTGAAATTATTTCTAAAACTATAAAAATACATTTTAATATATCTTAACATTAATTTGAAATGGTGGAATTATTTTTAAAAATATAAATTTTATTTAAATTTTTTTATATATAATAAAAAAATAATTTAAATTTGAAAATAATTTAACTTTCCGACTAGAAAATTTTAAAAAATATTTAAAATATTTAAGATCATAAAATTATATAAAAAAATCTGAAAGTATTGCTAAAATATAAAAAATTATTAAAATAATCTTAAAATTAACTTGAAATGGTGGAATTACTTTTAAAATTTTCAATTTTTTAAAAGTTTAAAATAATTTATAAATTAACTAATTTTTTATAACCTAGAAATTAACTAATCATACTAATTGAAATTATTCTAGGTTGTGTAAATTAATTTGATTAGTTTTTGTCATAATGCATACAATTTTTTTCAAAAGTTATTGGTGAAGCTATTGTAATTCTTCAACCTCAATACAAAATTTTCAAACGTACTAGAAAATATTAAATTTAAACTAACAATTATATAACTTAAATAGTATAACTTTTACTTTTATAAAATTAGTTGATATTTTTTACTTCTAACTCAAACTTATATAACATATTAATCCACTATCTATTTAAAATTTGATACGTATAACGAAATTAAAACAAATTATTCAGCACATTAATAATTGTATTCCATGTTTTGGAATTCGTTTTGTTACTAATTATATTGATTTATTTCATTCGAGATGGTATATCAATCGACAATTGTGCAACGGACTTCAGGTAATTATAATTTCAAGCAAAATTTGTAATGTCAAATTTAGATACTACAATTATTACATAATCAAATTGCCCACAGACGAAGGAGCTTGATCTCCAGAAGAGGAAATATGCAAATTTAAATTCCTCAGATAAAAATTAATACGAAAAATAATGTTTTGAAGAACAAAAGAAGAGGCAGCTTACAAGTAATACAAGAGCATTATTCAATCCATCTGAGCTGAATGATGAGTAATTTGAATTTTATAAATTAAAGTAGCTTAGTTAGCTGGAAAATCCTATTATAATTTTGTCATATTTTATATAGGATAAATATTCCATGAACCAATAATCCACAAGCTATAAGAACTGAATAAAGTACATGGTTGCATTCATTCCGGTGCTGGAAGATTGATGTACAACCCTCTGACTTTTTGTTGTGATAATAGAAAAGTGAAATTTGCTCATGTTGAAGTACCAGAAGAATTATATGATTTATTAACCTCTAACACGGAAGACTACTGAGTTTTGATTAAACATATGTTCATATAATTATATATTTTCTTTTACTTCATTTGGTGTCTAATTGGATAAGGAGCTAGCCTCTGCAAGAAAAGACATTTTTAGTTTTCGTGTACAATGAATGGTGTATCACAATCTTCAAGCATTAAAGACTGACGATGTTCATTCTCCGCTCCAATTGTATTTTGTGAAACTCAAAATGACGTTGAGAATATAATGAGACAGAACTTGCATGTCTCATAAGTTATTTTCTAGAAACTAATCAAAATTTTGAATAAAAATCCATATGCTAGAGATTTTTTTAGATTAAAGCAGTATTCTTCATTAGAAGATGTTGAACTTCATATTTCAAAATGTAACACCCCGATTTTCTAAAAGATTTTTAGACACTATTTGGAAGAAAAGGGTAACCTTTCAATCGCAGTTTATAAACAAATTAAAATGAATTTATCCTTTGACTAAGCGGAAACGTAAATAACTTGTATCTAAAGGTTCAAAATAATACTTTGTTTCAAAATGTAAATATTAACTTGATTGCCACACTTAATCGCAAAAATAAATAAATAAAACTAGACTTCTTAATTTGTTTCAATCCACAACACAAAATATTCAACAACACAAGTATTTGTAAAACTCAACTTTTCCTACTAAAATTCTCGAAATAAATAACTGGAAAATGCTAAAAGTTAAGCAGATCCAAAAAAGAAACTTGACTTTACTTGCATCCACCACCTCGCACCATCACCAAGCTCCAATTAATCTGTAGACACTGAAATGTAATAGGGGTGAGCAAGCCACAATCTCAGTGGGGATAAGTTTGTCGACTCCAAATACATCAGATGCAATAATAATGAAAGCATACAACACACTTAAATAGATGTTGATCAACATAGAAAAACCTTTTTCCTGTTGACTAGCATACCACAGCATACAACATAGCTTAGCATAGTAAATAACCTGTTGCCTATAGCCTATGGAATGTTGCGCTTAGACATCAAAATAACATTTAAGGCATTTAAAGTAGACAAACAACCTGTATAATAGAAATCCCCACCTGAAAAAAGTAGAAAGTGCAGTGTAGATGCAGATGTCCTATACTCCTTAGTCTTTGCTGACCTCGTTACCTTGTCATAGTAAATATATCGCTTAAGAAACCGTAGCTTTAAAATAGAATTATATGAAACAATATGATAAATATAAATATTAGGGTTCAAAAGAATAAATTTAGTTTTGAAAGATTGAATTTGAAAAGATGATCCTATGAAAGAAAATTGATCCGAATATACCATACGTAATACTTGCAGCACAAATCACACACACCATAGCTTATTAATTATTTTATATACAAATATACATAGTTAATCATACACAATATTATATATATATAATATACGACACATATACTTCTATTTTATAAACACACACATATACATACATATTAATCTCTTGTTTCCTACCATAACTACACGTACACATGCATAACTATGCATAGACACTCATCTGTACATCATCACTTGCATAACCTATATACACATTAATAATAGAATTACATGGAAAAAGGGATTGGCGAAATACGAAGGAACGAAAAGAACAGAACAAAAAAACATGAATTATAAGAGAGAATTTGTACCTTTGTTTCGGAAATTCGGCGGACAGAAAAGTGATATCGGCGGAGAAAGAATTCGGTGATATAGCGGTGATAAGTATTAGGGTATGAGAGGGAGTCCTAATCAGTCTAGAATTTAATAGAATTTTGATGGGCTGTGACATCTAGACAGGGTCTGATGGGCTTAGATGTTGTACAAAATAAGATAGACAAAAGAAAAAAAAAATTAACTAGAAATATTCTTTTGGCCCATAATATAAAATTTATAAGTAAGAGATAATTAAATAATTAAATAAAATAATACTAAATATACACGGGTATTACACAAAAGATGGGAGTGTAGATCAATGAGTCGATAATTCTCCAACATCATATTAAGTTGAAACTATATCATAAAAGTTAATTCTCATTCAGAGAAACAATACAAAATAATGCATTATTATGGATGTTATGACTCATTGCAATATCTATTGCTTTTTCCAAGAGGCGAGATTGGTTGGCATCAAATATTTGAAAGAGTAATGGTAAAGAAATTATCATAAAAAGAGATCAAGGTATATATTTTAATATAAATATATAGTATTTAAATTTAAACTCTATCTCTAACAATTCTCTTTGCTTTGCACCAAGCTACACTTTACATTTGAAAAAAAAAAAAAAAAACGAATGAATATACTACTACATCGAATAAATTATCCAGCTTTCACCTTATAAAATTATTCAACACAACACTGACCCTTCCTTATACATATTATGTACGACAAATAATCCAACAAATGTAGATGACACTTCTTGAATCATGTCACTATCTACTCTAGGTGATATTATATCTCAAGAGTAATAAGGCAAATATATTCATATCAAAAGGTTATTTTATTATTTCAATAATAACTAGTTTCTATATCAATATCAACCACAGAATTAACTATATAATGTTATTTATGTTACACAATCTATTTGATATATTACTTATTTTCTAATTTCATCTTTATTATTTTTTTAAACAGTTGTTGATAAAGGAAGTGATAAGAAAGTTTCATGTAGAAAATATAGTTGTTATAGGCTTCATATTCCAAATTGAAGGCAATTCACGCCTTTATTAGCTGGACTATTATTGCAACAATATACAGTTGATAACTATATAAAGTTGAAGACAACAAGGTTAAATTTTTTCTGAAATAATCAAACAAATTTGGAAGTAGAATTATATTAGGATTCATGGACATTGTCTTCAAAGAAGAAACTAGAGGCAATGAAGTTGGAAAGAGAATCATTCTTCCACAATCATTTATATGTGGCCTAAGGGATATGGGGGCCAGATATCTAGATGCATTGACATTAGTTCATAGATTTGGAAAACCAGGCATGCTTATCACAATTACTTGCAATCATGATTGTAAGGAAATTCAAGAAAATTTATATGATGGCCAGCGAACCACAAGATCGTCCAGATTTAATTGTAAGAGTTTTTCGGACAAATTGCATGATTTGAAAGATCAACTATTCAAAAAAGAGATATGTGAAAAGTAGTACCACATGTTCACGTTGTCGAATTTTGAAAAGGGGATTGCCACACATGCTCACATGTTTATTATTTGAAGCCAGAGTATAAGATTATTAATGTCGATTAGTTTGATAAGTATATTTGTGCAAAAATTCCTGATCTAGAAAAGTATCATGAACTATATGAGATGGTAAAGAGACATATGATGCACGGACCATGTGGAGGAAAAAATCCAAAAAAGTGATATGTGGTTAAAGATAATGCACGATTAGATAACCACTGGGTAGTTCCTTACAATCCATATTTATTGTCTAGATATGACCGAGCATTCGACATGCGTAGCTGCTATGTTGCCAAAAACTATAATCTCATTGAATGACTTTTAAATTCACTCGGTATCTGTCCAATTTTATAATAGGAAGGGTAAGTGATCATTTTACCCATTATGGTAACTTTCATATTTGTATGAGTTACACTGAAACCAAAAGAGTGTGCATATTGATAAGGTTAAACAAACGATTTTATCTATAAATATATCTTGAGTTCTGTATTTTTATATTTTTATTTTTGCAAAATTTAGAATGTATTACCTTGGTTTAGCTTCAATGAATTTTCCCATACACTTTTTGCAAACAGCCTTTTCATCTTCCTTGTAGGTTCCTCTATTACATCTGTCACATGCTTCAAACCATATCTTTACAATATTCTCCACATTGTCTACTATTCCGTTAAAACAACAATAGATTCTCAGGTACATTGAGAACAAATATTTTTTTAATCGAAATATAATATAATATATACTCTAAATTATTTGTATATTTAACTTACCTCTGTCAATGTCTCTCTCTTTCTATGATATCTTTAAGAGTCACTTTATGAGCATTTACCATTCTTTGATTCGTAGTCATTTAAAATATCTTAATTGGATCTTGTATTTATTTGACCTGCATATATTATTTCTAGTATGTCAGAAAAATAATTTTCCATCATCTTATTGGGTCTTCTAGTTTATTGCTTACCATCGGCAAATGAGCTCCATCAGAATTTGAGTTTATTTGCAGGACGCTTGCTGCTGTAGTTTGTAACTTTAATTTAGATGTAAAGAAAATAGACTGTAATTAATGCATTTCGTTTTGCGTTTTCCTTTAACACTTCCCACCAGAATTTTTTTTCGTTTATTTTCTTTTTTGATGACATACAAAATATTTATGTAGACATATATTATTATATTTGTTCAAGAATTTGTTAGATAAGAATGACGAAGATTACTTGAAAAGAGTTCGAGGAAGATTTTACATACTGTGTGTCCATGATGGTTATTTCCCTCAAGGTTAATTCTTGTCCCTTAGTATTTTTTACTATTTTGTTATCCACATTTGTAAGCATGTCACAAATATTTGGTACATTAAAAATATATGTTTGTTATTTTTTTGTCAAATTAAGTCGTATTTATATAGAGACTTAGGGTTTCAATATTTTACCAAATTATTTTTTGTCTCCAAGCTTGGTCTCGAGGTAAAAAAGAAAAAAAAGGTTTTAGCACCTTTTTTTGTCGTCAATAATAACCTTAAATCGTACCTTTCACCTTCAGATATATTTTGAGCACTTATACGTCCAATCACTTCTCCTTTGTTTCTTTGTTTCTAACACTTGTCTTTTTGTCCCAGACATAATGCTCTGGAAATTTCTTGTAACAATACATCTCTATCTTTAGCACACATGGAAAAGAACTTCGTGAGTATTGTTTTTAAATAATAGTGAACATCCACTATTTTCTGCAAATTTTGATTATTCCAATAGGTGATATATTATTGGTTAGGTAGATAAAGCTGCAATGTTACAACTGCTGGGTATATTTCATTTAAATTAAATTAAAAAATTCCTCACCTAGCTTCTTGAGTAGATACTCATCGCGCATCTGAATATTGTTTAATTTTGTCTATGGTGGCATTGTCATCATTTTGTGCCACATTAATCGCCACTTTATCATGACCTTTATAGATGTACTTGTACAAATACTTAGTTTTTGCTCAAGAACATATTTCTACATTGATATGACCATTATATCTAGACAATAAATATGGATTGTAAGGAACTACCTAGTGGTTATCTAATTGTGCATTATCTTTAACCACATATCACTTTTTTAGATTTTTTCCTCCACATGGTCCGTGCATCATATGTCTATTTACCATCTCATATAGTTCATGATACTTTTCTAGATCAGGAATTTTTGCACAAATATACTTATCAAACTAATCGACATTAATAATCTTATACTCTGGCTTCAAATAATAAACATGTGAGCATGTGTGGCAATCCCCTTTTCAAAATTCGACAACGTGAACATGTGGTACTACTTTTCACATATCTCTTTTTTGAATAGTTGATCTTTCAAATCATGCAATTTGTCCGAAAAACTCTTACAATTAAATTTGGACGATCTTGTGGTTCGCTGGCCATCATATAAATTTTCTTGAATTTCCTTACAATCATGATTGCAAGTCATTGTGATAAGCATGCCTGGTTTTCCAAATCTATGAACTAATGTCAATGCATCTAGATATCTGGCCTCCATATCCCTTAGGCCACATATAAATGATTGTGGAAGAATGATTCTCTTTCCAACTTCATTGCCTCTAGTTTCTTCTTTGAAGACAATGTCCATGAATCCTAATATAATTCTACTCCCAAATTTGTTTGATTATTTCAGAAAAAATTTAACCTTGTTGTCTTCAACTTTATATAGTTATCAACTGTATATTGTTGCAATAATAGTCCAGCTAATAAAGGCGTGAATTGCCTTCAATTTGGAATATGAAGCCTATAACAACTATATTTTCTACATGAAACTTTCTTATCACTTCCTTTATCAACAACTGTTTAAAAAAATAATAAAGATGAAATTAGAAAATAAGTAATATATCAAATAGATTGTGTAACATAAATAACATTATATAGTTAATTCTGTGGTTGATATTGATATAGAAATTAGTTATTATTGAAATAATAAAATAACCTTTTGATATGAATATATTTGCCTTATTACTCTTGAGATATAATATCACCTAGAGTAGATAGTGACATGATTCAAGAAGTGTCATCTACATTTGTTGGATTATTTGTCGTACATAATATGTATAAGGAAGGGTCAGTGTTGTGTTGAATAATTTTATAAGGTGAAAGCTGGATAATTTATTCGATGTAGTAGTATATTCATTCGTTTCTTTTTTTTTTTTTTTCAAATGTAAAGTGTAGCTTGGTGCAAAGCAAAGAGAATTGTTAGAGATAGAGTTTAAATTTAAATACTATATATTTATATTAAAATATATACCTTGATCTCTTTTTATGATAATTTCTTTACCATTACTCTTTCAAATATTTGATGCCAACCAATCTCGCCTCTTGGAAAAAGCAATAGATATTGCAATGAGTCATAACATCCATAATAATGCATTATTTTGTATTGTTTCTCTGAATGAGAATTAACTTTTATGATATAGTTTCAACTTAATATGATGTTGGAGAATTATCGACTCATTGATCCACACTCCCATCTTTTGTGTAATACCCGTGTATATTTAGTATTATTTTATTTAATTATTTAATTATCTCTTACTTATAAATTTTATATTATGGGCCAAAAGAATATTTCTAGTTAATTTTTTTTTTCTTTTGTCTATCTTATTTTGTACAACATCTAAGCCCATCAGACCCTGTCTAGATGTCACAGCCCATCAAAATTCTATTAAATTCTAGACTGATTAGGACTCCCTCTCATACCCTAATACTTATCACCGCTATATCACCGAATTCTTTCTCCGCCGATATCACTTTTCTGTCCGCCGAATTTCCGAAACAAAGGTACAAATTCTCTCTTATAATTCATGTTTTTTTGTTCTGTTCTTTTCGTTCCTTCGTATTTCGCCAATCCCTTTTTCCATGTAATTCTATTATTAATGTGTATATAGGTTATGCAAGTGATGATGTACAGATGAGTGTCTATGCATAGTTATGCATGTGTACGTGTAGTTATGGTAGGAAACAAGAGATTAATATGTATGTATATGTGTGTGTTTATAAAATAGAAGTATATGTGTCGTATATTATATATATATATAATATTGTGTATGATTAACTATGTATATTTGTATATAAAATAATTAATAAGCTATGGTGTGTGTGATTTGTGCTGCAAGTATTACGTATGGTATATTCGGATCAATTTTCTTTCATAGGATCATCTTTTCAAATTCAATCTTTCAAAACTAAAATTATTCTTTTGAACCCTAATATTTATATTTATCATATTGTTTCATATAATTCTATTTTAAAGCTACGGTTTCTTAAGCGATATATTTACTATGACAAGGTGACGAGGTCAGCAAAGACTAAGGAGTATAGGACATCTGCATCTACACTGCACTTTCTACTTTTTCCAGGTAGGGATTTCTATTATACAGGTTGTTTGTCTACTTTAAATGCCTTAAATGTTATTTTGATGTCTAAGCGCAACATTCCATAGGCTATAGGCAACAGGTTATTTACTATGCTAAGCTATGTTGTATGCTGTGCTATGCTAGTCAACAAGGAAAAAGGTTTTTCTATGTTGATCAACATCTATTTAAGTGTGTTGTATGCTTTCATTATTATTGCATCTGATGTATTTGGAGTCGACAAACTTATCCCCACTGAGATTGTGGCTTGCTCACCCCTATTACATTTCAGTGTCTACAGATTAATTGGAGCTTGGTGATGGTGCGAGGTGGTGGATGCAAGTAAAGTCAAGTTTTTTTTTTTGGATCTGCTTAACTTTTAGCATTTTCCAGTTATTTATTTCGAGAATTTTAGTAGGAAAAGTTGAGTTTTACAAATACTTGTGTTGTTGAATATTTTGTGTTGTGGATTGAAACAAATTAAGAAGTCTAGTTTTATTTATTTATTTTTGCGATTAAGTGTGGCAATCAAGTTAATATTTACATTTTGAAACAAAGTATTATTTTGAACCTTTAGATACAAGTTATTTACGTTTCCGCTTAGTCAAAGGGTAAATTCATTTTAATTTGTTTATAAACTGCGATTGAAAGGTTACCCTTTTCTTCCAAATAGTGTCTAAAAATCTTTTAGAAAATCGGGGTGTTACATTTTGAAATATGAAGTTCAACATCTTCTAATGAAGAATACTGCTTTAATCTAAAAAAATCTTTAGCATATGGATTTTTATTCAAAATTTTGATTAGTTTCTAGAAAATAACTTATGAGACATGCAAGTTCTGTCTCATTATATTCTCAACGTCATTTTGAGTTTCACAAAATACAATTGGAGCGGAGAATGAACATCGTCAGTCTTTAATGCTTGAAGATTGTGATACACCATTCATTGTACACGAAAACTAAAAATGTCTTTTCTTGCAGAGGCTAGCTCCTTATCCAATTAGACACCAAATGAAGTAAAAGAAAATATATAATTATATGAACATATGTTTAATCAAAACTCAGTAGTCTTCCGTGTTAGAGGTTAATAAATCATATAATTCTTCTGGTACTTCAACATGAGCAAATTTCACTTTTCTATTATCACAACAAAAAGTCAGAGGGTTGTACATCAATCTTCCAGCACCGGAATGAATGCAACCATGTACTTTATTCAGTTCTTATAGCTTGTGGATTATTGGTTCATGGAATATTTATCCTATATAAAATATGACAAAATTATAATAGGATTTTCCAGCTAACTAAGCTACTTTAATTTATAAAATTCAAATTACTCATCATTCAGCTCAGATGGATTGAATAATGCTCTTGTATTACTTGTAAGCTGCCTCTTCTTTTGTTCTTCAAAACATTATTTTTCGTATTAATTTTTATCTGAGGAATTTAAATTTGCATATTTCCTCTTCTGGAGATCAAGCTCCTTCGTCTGTGGGCAATTTGATTATGTAATAATTGTAGTATCTAAATTTGACATTACAAATTTTGCTTGAAATTATAATTACCTGAAGTCCGTTGCACAATTGTCGATTGATATACCATCTCGAATGAAATAAATCAATATAATTAGTAACAAAACGAAAATAAAATAAAACTTATATCTAAGAGGACATCACAATAATTTATTAGTTAGTGTGGTTGACTCAACCCTCTTTTCATTGAAAAACAACACAACGTATAAGTTCAGTTTCTAGGATCTAATCGTAAAAAGTGAACTTGTACCGAATTGAGCGGAAAAAAGAAACATTACCGCATTTTCTATATTCTCTGCCAATTTGTTCAATCTCAGTTCTCCACTAATTTCTTCAACTTTGGATTATGTTTCTCTACATTTTCTACTAATTTCTCTAACTTCGGGTCTTCGTTAATTTTTCCAACTTCGGATTATGCAAGCTTTGACCAATGATTGTTAGGCTAAGTATATTAAATAGGTTTACAAATTAGGTAGTTTAATGATTAAATAGGATTATGAAAGAGAGATAGTTTGGATAAGTGAATTTCTGTTGGATATATTGATATTAGATAGAATTAAAAATTAGGTAGTTTAGACTATTGGATTTCTGTTGGATAAATGATATTTAATGATATTTTCATTATTTAATAAAAAGATTAAAAAATCATTTTATTTTAGTAAGTTCCCATTTATTTTACTATTCTGGGTTTATTCGATTTTGAATTAAGATAAGGAACCTACCTGCCTACTTTTTGTGCGTGCATGTGTGTTTTCCTCAAAAATTCAGTTTTAGTAAGGTATTACGTTCTACTTTGTGATTAGAGGTGTAAATGAGATATTAATATTTTTTTTATAAAGCAAATGTTAGTTTTGAAAATAATGTTATATTTGTCGTACGACAAGCTACACATGTGTGCGCATGTGTCTATGTTCTTATATAAGATTCAATTTTGATAAGAACGTTTGTTATCACTATTCTTCCTATGTTAATGTTTATATAAGATAAGATTTATCACAACGAATTTGCTTACTATTTCTTTTTCTCATTCAAATATTTTAGGCTCTTAATTCTTCTAATATTAACTAACTTAAATAAATAGTGTTAAGAAAAAATAATTTTTATTTTTTCTATATCTACATACTTTTTCCTCTTTATATTATATTAAAATAATTTTAATATATAGTCACATTATATGCAATCATAAGAGCTTAAATTGTGTTTACTTTTTAATGGTTAATTAAATAAATTTAACATGTAAAAATAAAAATTGTAGTACAATCTAACTATGAATAGTAAAAACGTAAAGTTTTAAGATTGTGCCATAAAATTTATCTTTATTTTTGAAAAAATAATTGACAGTGTGAATATTATAATATGGTAGTTTAGATAAGATGGAAAAATATATATATTTGATTTTTTTATAATATCTTAATGTAATATTATCTAGTACAATTGCTTAAAATAAATGCAAAGAACATATCACTGGAAAGCTCTATAAATCTGTTTTAATATGAAATTAATTTCGTTTCAAAATTCAATGTATTTGAAAGTTTAATTATGTAGTTTTTAGGAGGAGTTTGAATATAAAATGACTTTTTTTTATAATCACATAAGGAAACATAAATTATTTTAAATTACTTAACCACACTTAAATTTAATACCTACTAAGAATATTATAGGCATCACAAGAAAAGACGAAACATAAAATAAGACAAAAAAATTCATACTTTTATATGAAACTATTTTTTTTTTTTTTCAAAATTCAAAGTATTGAAAGTGTAGAAGAAGAATAATTTAAGTATGTATTTTTTAGGAGGAGTTTTAATTAAATAAGAACTATTACTTTTTATATACAAGTAATTAAATAATAATATATTTTAAGTTACTTAATACTACTAATGCTTTGTACAAAATATATTTAATTCATTTATAGCGTATGACCAAAGTATGCGTTTTTAAAATTCAACTATGATCAAAAGACATAATTTATTTTTGGTATACTACATATCTATCCTATCTATATTCTATATATAAATATATATATAAAAAAAACCATCCCAAAATAGAAATATTAAAATTTTCCCACCCAAATCTCTATCTATTTATGGAAATAATTACTTTTGGTACATATATCTTGACAACAATGAAGTATGCTCTAATTGGAGATAATTCGCCGTATATTTTCCTAAAATATAATAAGTCACCATTATCCCCATTCAATATTAACTCTCCCACATTCAGTATAAGTTGTCCGAGTCACAAAATGATACATTCACGCAACCATCCAAAATTTATTCGAAATCAATATATTTAGGCATAATTTAAGTATACTAATTGATGTTGATGTAAATCAATTAGTATATATTCAGGATATTTGTTGATACTTTTCCACCCAACTATTACTATTATTAAAACCATAAAAATTATTTCTAAAAGATGCAAAATAAATTTGGTTGATTCTTTGTCTTATATTTAAGTCGTTGATTCTCTATTTACTTGTTAAACTATTTTAAATATCCTTGAATAATCGTAAGTTTCGATTGGTTAGATTTTATTTTTCTTAAATAAGTAAAAATTAGGAATTATTCTTCAATAATCTCATATTGGAAGTACTTTTTTCTACAATTTCAATATACCAAAGTCTGGTGCATTTCCAACAAATGGTCTTATATGTGATGAAATAATTCTCGGCAACTTTTATGAATTGAGATGTAGCAGCTGTTAATTAGTTTATTTATTTATTTGGAAACATTTTGAAATTTCTTATGACATTTAGTTTTTATTTATAATCCAATTTAATTACAATATCTCAAATTAATATTTTGTTAAGATATTAAAATAAAAACATAATCAAATATTATATTATAAAAATGCTATTTTTGTTGATTGATTAATCGTATCAGACGTGGGCATTTATCGAGGGAGAACTATTTGTATTGTTTTAGTAAATAAAATTAATTAATTTTTTATGCAAATAATCGAATGACAGTCCAAAGTCATTTGCCAAAAAATGTGTGGTCCAAAAATAGAGGGCATACAGAACAATTTAATGTTTTCAAACTTTCATATGTTCCCATATTATTTAGATGTCCAATATATTAATGATAACTTTGATGATGTGTGATATGACATGCTTTTTTATTATTATTTATGTAATATAGCTTTTTATATTGATCAGAAGAGGTTAAAAGTTACCCTTAATTTTTTCAATATATTAACTATTATCTTACTATATTATAATCTAATAATGACTCAAATCTACTCAAAATTTTAAATTTCGTCTAAATCGTGCATCGCACTGGTACAATGCCGGTTTATTAAATAAGATGCGTTTTCTGGTTATTCACTAATTAAGGAATATATATAACATTTGTGGTTAAATTTGGGAAATTATGGATTATCAACATATAGTAAAAATATTATTTCGATATAAGAAAATATTCCCCTATATATGGTGAATATATAGGTCATTTTATTGTATTATATACTAATCTTCCCCTAGATTTATAAATTTATTTTATTTTCTTAATAAAAAAAGATTAGTCAATTATTTTTTTTCAATTATTTTATCTTATTTTTATGGTTTAAAATAAATATATATTCTAAATCGTGCATTGTACGATGAATGATTCTAGTTGTGGTTAAGAATCCTTAAATTCTACTTAAAAAAAGAATCCTTAATATGATTTATGAAAAAGATATTCAATCTCGCAAGGAAAGATATTTGAGAACGGCACTATAACAAATTTTAGCAACACATGTGAATTAAATTATTGAAATCTTGATCGGGAGCTTCAACTGATCCATTAAACTAAATTATGAAGTGTAACTTTCATGTTTGTAGATAGTGTCTGAAAACGGATGGTTCTAAAATAATTAATTAGTTAGACTTATTTAAAAAAAAAAAAATCATCCTATCACAATTATATACTCTTCTTAAAATAACTTTTAGATCTATTTTAATATGAAACAAATTTTATTTTAAAATTCAAAGTATTAAAAGTGTAGAAGAATAATAATTTAAGTATATAGTTTTTAAGGAGGATTTTGAAATATAAAGGAACTCTTGTTTTTCATAATGAAGTATGAGAAGACATGATTTATTTTAAATTACTTTAACTATACATAAATTTAATACTTAGTACAGATATTATAGGCATCACGAGAAATGACGAAACGAAATAACAAGACTATTTATCAATATTTCTATATTAATACTAATACTAATTAGCAATAATAGATAGATAGATAGATAGATAGATAGATAGATAGATAGATAGATAGATATAGATATAGATATAGATATAGATATAGATATAGATATATTGGATATATTGGAATATTTTATTATTTGATAAAATTACTTAAGTATCCTTGATATTTAATATTGTGTAGGGATATTATAGTCGTCACAAGAAAAGACGAAACATTCACACTTTTATATTAGTAATAGATATAAATGTAATAAATAAATATCTCTGAGTGGGTTATTTTCATCAATATTTACATCAATATCTACTTTAATTATTAACTAATCATTAAATAACAACCTACATCACCTATTTCATCATTTTTTTCAATAAATTGCTAAAATCAGTTAACAGTGATTGAGAAAATCATTACTTTTTTCACTCAGTAAAAGGTATTGCACCGTATAAAATGAAAGTTACCACCAAAACTATTAGATTGTTTATTCACAACCCACCACAACCCAATTTATTAATAAAATATTCATTTATTTCTCATCTACATACACAACCTATTCCACAATTCAAAAAATACATTTTTATACTTTATCAACAACCTAACACAACCCAACATTTTAATAAATATTAATTTTTTTTATCCAAATACATAACCTATTTTCCAATAAAATCAGTATTTTTGCTACGGTTTAATAATTGCAAATTTATTTTTAGCGCTTTTCTAATATATTTCAAGGGAAAAAAATTTATTTTAATTTCGCAATTAAAATAAGGTAATTTTTTTCATGCACTTAAAATGACATGCTAACACAATAACTAATTAAAATTGCAAAAGTTGTATTACGAAATTGAAAAAAAAAAAATGAATTAAGCTACAAATACATGTGAGAAAAGAGATTACATTAGACTCTATTTATAAAGTTAAAAAAAAAAAATAAAGAGCTTCAAATTTCAATTCAAAAATACGTCAACATTAAACTCTACTTGTAGAGAGAAAAAAAAAAAAAAAGAATTTCGATAATTTTTTAAACTTTTTGTAAAATAAAATTATGTCATTTATTTATCATTAAAACTATATCCGATAAATAATTTAATACAACTAATAAGAGGGTGACATGTACTAATGGAGTTGGGTTGTGAAATGGGTTGGTTGACCAACCCAAACCATAACCAGGTTGTCAAAATTAATTTCTTTTCTGCTTTCTTTTTCTATTAATTTCCTGTTGTTTAGCCACGACCTGGGGGAAAAGGTCGTTGATAAACTAAGCCTTAGGTATAAAAATATATTAAGATCTAAACCCAGCAAAGTTGTATATGTGCAAAAAGCAACTAATTTACATTACAATAAATTATTAGGTCTAACTGTCTAAGCCTATATAGATCTAAACTCAGTAAAATTGCATGTGCAAAAAACTTGCATATGTGCAAAACGTAGCTAATTTTAACAATGAATTATTAGGTTTAAACCTATATAGATCTAATCCCAGTAAACTTGTATATGTGCAAAAAGTAACCAATTTTACATTACAATGAATTATTAGGTCTAAACATACGCAAATCTAATCCCAGTAAACTTGTATATGTGCAAAAAGTAGCCAATTTTACATTACAATGAAGAATAATATCTCAGAATATCTACCAACCTGCATCGCATTCACACGCATTCACAATCTAAACTTTGGACATCTCACTCACCAAGCAGACACAAACATTAATACTTCAAGAACGATTCGTTCGAAGAGACTGTACTAGCGTATCATAATCCGGTAGCTTCGGATGAACATGACTAGCACTTTGGTTACTGGAATCCTTCTCTGCCGAAGTCTTGTTACGGCTAATAGATGGCTCCGTCTTTCTTGACGACTCTTGTATAGCAGAAGACTTGTGAGTGACCTTCGATTCCTGAACTATCGGGGGTTTTGAGCTCGTGTTAGTGTTCCCCTTAACAGATTGAAACCGTTGTTGTGACTCAGATGAGTAGGATTTTGTAGGAGGTCTTGTTTCCACGTCATCATCAGAATAGAGTGTTTCTGATATAAGCCTCGTTTTATTGTTCCTGGGATTGACCTTCGATTCCTGAACCATCGGGGGCATTGCGCTCGTCTTAGTATTCCCCTTCACAGATTGAAATCGTTGTTGTGATTCAGATGAGTAGGATTTTGTCGGAGGTCTTGTTTCCACGTCATCATCAGAACCGAGTGTTTCTGATATAAGCCGTGGTTTACTTTTCCCCGAACTAGAAGGGAATGCTTTTGTTCGTTGGGACATCCCACTACGAAGATGACTTGTTCTACCAGAGGATTGCTTCGGAAGATCCTCATCTGTGTCGCTGTCATCAGACCCGAAAATTGGATTTGGTGCTGCTATAGTTCGTTTTGTCTTACTATTCTCCTCTTCGGTATGTATGTCCTTGTGATCAGAACTCTTTCGTAACGATTCTTCCTCCTCTGAACTGTCACTATACGATTCAGACTGGGGATACGCCGACCTGCTTTTTTTGTGTTCAAACATTGCCTTGCCACGTCCCTTGTTGAAAGACACATCAGATTGCTTCTTCAAGTAAGGGGGGTTGAAACCCCTTTGGCGAAAACCCCCAGTAAGTCTACCAAGATTCAGGCCCCCCTCACTTTCAGGACCGGAATTACTAGTGTCGAGTTCTTTACCGTGGTGCCTCTCGCTGTCCGTTTCCCTGCTGTTCAATCCAGATGGCTGATTTTGTTTACTGCGAGAATCTCTAGAAATGCTACTGTGAATGGATCTGTCTGTGTCGTCTTCAGTCGCAGAAGAAGATCCACCAGATTCGTCGAATTTCACTGCCATGGAATCATCTGGTTTTGAACCACCCGTAGACCTCTCAGAAAAATCGCTCTTTCTATTGAGAAACAGCGATGAAGGTGACTCTTTGGTTTTGCTAGTGCTAGATCTAGGACTCCAAGAATCAGTGTTTGTTGAGAGGCGATCGTGTGATTTTTGACCCAATAGCGGCAAATGGAACCCCTGCTTTGGCTCATCATAACTAAACGTATGATTTTCGCTGTCGGAATCAGATTCGTCAAACACTGCAGCAGATTCACGGGAATCTGTCTGGGACGCCTCTTCGTAAATGCCCTTCTCCCCAAAACCCGAAAAGGAGTCCTCAACAGCACCGTATTCAGGGTCTCCGGAATTCGCAAATACGTTCACACCATTGGATATGCTAGAATGAGAAGGTCTAACCCTTTCTCCTCTAACATTCTCAGATTTCTCTTGCCGGACATTTGCACTTTGAGGATTAAACGACTGTCTTTGCGCTGTACTCACTCCACCTCTAGACACATTGTTCGATGAGCTGTCCCGAGAATAATACCCTTCTGCATCTGAGACACCACGATCCGATAACTCATCATCCATTGATGCTTTAGATTTCAGAGAACCTGATTCACTATATTTCTCTGTACCAGTATGACCACTGTCATTAAATCTTCCATCAGTCTTCAGATTGTTCCGTTTCATCCTATCTGTTTCCTCATTCCGTGACCTAGTAAGTCCAGAAATTGATCCGTCCATCGACTCTTGAGAAGTATATTTCTCAGTACCAGTATGACCAGTGTTATTAAATCTTCCATCAGTCTTCAGATTGTTCCGTTTCATCCTATCGGTTTCCTCATTCCGTGACCTAGTATGTCCAGAAATTGATCCATCCATCGACTCTTGAGAAGTATATTTCTTGGTACCAGTATGACCAGTGTTATTAAATCTTCCATCAGTCTTCAAATTGTTCGGATTCATCCTATCGGTTTCCTCATTCTGTGACCTAGTATGTCCAGAAATTGATCCGTCCATCGACTCTTGAGAAGTATATTTCTCCACACCAGCATGACCAGTGTTATTAAATCTTCCATCAGTCTTCAGATTGTTCGGTTTCATCCTATCAGTTTCCTCATTCCGTGACCTAGAATGTCCAGAAATTGATCCGTTCATCGGCTCTTGAGAAGTATAGGCTTCATTAATCAAAACATTAGGATCCGAGTTACGTGATTCCATGGAGTACTGCCTGCCATGGCTTGACAGCCGTGCTGCCGCTCTAGCAGCCATACTTGCTAATTCTGCAGACTCGGCAGCTGCCTGTGCAGCCGACGCGGCATCCTTAAATTCCATATTCCACCTCTGTCCATTCGTATTGCTACTGATTTGATATAAGTGTGCCCACTCATCACCTAATGCAAGGAAAAATAAAATGACGAAAAGCAATAACCGTTTCCTACAAGAATCAGAAGTTTCCAATCAGTTGAAAATACGGTACCTGGAGGCCTTGCTTCGTGTTGGACGGATGTGTTGATACCAGAAGATTCAGAAGAACTATTATCCACCTTGTTGTTACTTTGAGGGACTGGGACATTTTGGCTTTCGAAATGCTCCTTTCCAAAAGAACTCGGTCCATTCTGATACAATCAGAATACAGAAACTCCTAATGATTAAACCTTTAAAAGAGATAATATTGCAGCACAATTGTACGTAGAAAGCCCTACCAGCAAATCACTGGCTGGTACTGAGTTCTCTTCAAATGATTTAGGATCCCATTTGACATTGTGCTCCTCTGCTATTGCACTCAAGATTTTAGTTTTCGTCTGTCCATCAGGTGCAACTGCAGACAACTTCTCAACCACCTGCAACAGAAAGGACGAAAAATTAGAGATATGTAGATGCTGAATAGCATTCAATGGACACTTACTCTCTGCAACTACCTGACACATACCATACGGCTTACACCACAGTCTGGACGAAGTTCTAAGGCTGCAGTCGTGAAATCCTTTCCGTATTTCTCCGTGAAATGCTTCCTTACATCTTGAAGTTCAGGTACATCTCCACATCTAGGTGATGCAAAGACTACAGTTGCAATAGCCTCCTTCAGGTCGATGGGGCAAATCCTACGAGATTATGGGGATATCGGTAAAAATGCAATACTTATGAACAGCCTGAAGTGAGTTCATTATCCAAGTACAAGTGACATAAGATTATGCAGAAACGAATAATTTTGATTGAATGCACTGGATTACAAGAAGAAATAAACAATTTTAGCGAAAAAACATGATTTCACTCACTAACAAGAATAAAGAAAACTGTCCAAATAACATATGCAATCAGTCATATATAAAAAGTTTGATAGTTTTCTTTTTCCTTTTTTCTTGCTTTTTTTTTTTTGTTGTATGATAGTTGATGACAGATTCAAACTAATTACAGCAAATATCACACATGTTTCTCAGAGTTTCTTTAATTTTTTTATTTGGACCTGCAAAAAACTCCAAAAGACAAAGCCTCATAGTGAGAATATGTACAAGCAAGGCAATGCTGCTAAAAATAGAAGTATGGTCGACCTAAATGAATATACGTACTTTTGAGATTCAATTATAGGCAGACGCGCAACAATGAGTTCGCAATATATCTGCATAAGATCATATGCAGCCATCATTTTCTCTTCCCTAATCACATGTTCAACCTGAAAATGCATAAGGTAAGCACCGATCACATTTAAGAGTAGTGATGTAATATAAATCACAACTAGAGGACAAGAGGAAATTCAAGGATTCAAAAACTTGCATAAGGGGAAGAAACTGGAAGCACACATAAAAATACACAACTTGGATTCTATCCAGGTTTGGCTAATGTACTGACCTAAATCCTAAATATCTACTGCCAAAATTAACTGAAACTACTAGACTTGGCCTCATGAAATAAAATATGCACCAAGCATGAGTTAACCAACACCCTATTTCACATGCACATCTCAAGCAGGGATTAATTATTTCTCTAAAGAGATATACTTCTGGAGATCATGCACATACTTTCCTTGTCCTAGCAAAAAACTTCCTTAGCTGCAGGGATAATTTACTTCCCTAAGCACATGCTACAACTTTCATTCACCATATGATACCTAAAATTGTATATTAAACTCATGAAAGCAAAGGGAAGTAACCACAGATCTGATCTCGTTTTCCATCCACATTTCCACTGAATGTGCTACCCATTTGCATCAATACATCTATCCCTCCACTAAGATGTTCTGCTTCAATTCTAAACTGCTATAGAGATTATAAGATGAGTACAAATACAAACAAGCATCTCTTATGTGTTGGCAGTGTTGCTGAATTTTTCGATCATTGGGCAAATTAACACACCAAAACATATGCGATTTGAGCATTTTATATCGTACATACGAGATATAATGTGATATCTAGATCTGGTACATTCTATAAGACAATATTATATGAAGATTGATCTCCCACATTGCTCCAATTGGATTCAGCATAAACTTATATTACTATTCCAAAACAAGGGAGTTGTGTATACAACTCATTAGGATAAACGAAGACAATATATAGATCAGTTTTTATAATCCATCAGCTACAAACTGAATCTCCATCAGACCGTAGAAGCAACTGATCAAAATTGAAAAATACACAATACATGAACCAATAAAAACTGAAACACGATGCGGATTCTTACTCTAATTCGAGCCGTCTGATCCTGTCCAGATTCAAGTAACTGCGCTATTTCCCTCTTCATCTGCTTCAACTGCACTTCCTTCTTGTTCCTCAATAGCTTCAGTCGTGATCCAGCCAGCCTCAGCGAAATCTTACTGCATCAAATCCAGACCGATATTGAAAGTTTCAGCAGCAGATAGCAAAACAAAAACAAATAAACCTAACTAAAAATCCAATAAATTCATGAATTTACAATACTACATATAAGAAACGGAAAAAACATTTGTAATATATACTATTATGAATTATGCGAAGAATTTTATGAGAGGGTACCATTTGGACGGATTGAAGCTCCGCGAAAGCATGTCTTTTGAATTCTTCAAAAACTTTGATTTCTTCATCTTCCGATTTCGTCACAAACACAAAATTAACTCAAGCTAGTATGGAAGCTAGTTTCTGTATCGAACAGCAATGGATTTTACTGTTGGATTGAATATGATCAGACAGAACCCCCAAATGTTTTATTGAAAAGAAGAAGAGAAGAAAGAGAAAGAAATAATGGGATAAGTTGACTATTATATTTCATGACTAAATTGACACGTCGTTGTTTTTTTTCTTTTTGACAAGAGAAAAGGCAAAAACTATCATATTGTGGAGTAGAAATAGAAGACACAATGGACTTGTTTGTTTATATTTACATAGGCATTTTTTTAATATATATATAATTAAATACCTGAATTATTTTTTACAGATAAAACGTCTGAATTATATTTGGTTCACCATTTTTACTTTTATATTTGTTTCAAATCCATGATTAAATATATCTAAATTGAATAGTTGTATTGTGTCGCTTAATTATCAATTTATCTAATATAATACAATATATTTCAATTAATATTATTTAATAGGACAATCCACTAATATACTATTTAATTTTATACATATATATATATTATATTATATATAAATATATATAAGCACATCATTTAGATAGTGTGCCCTGTTATTGCTAATTAATCTAATATTATTAAAAAAAAAATCAATCATCATTCAGTAGACCTATAATTTACTATTGTTTTAATAAAATAACATTATTAAATCATAAATTTTAATTATTAGTCACCTCTGTTTAAACATAAAAAAATTATCAATGCCATCCCGTCGATTGTTCCAAATTTATAATTGGAACGAATTCGATTTCGGAGCATTTCATCGTTTCATTTGGGGATATATATATATATACACAAACTTATAATCATATACATGGAATTTTTTATATATCGTGAGCCGACTAATTCTAGAAGTATCTATTTTCTTGGCAAAAAATATTATTTAATTGATAAAAATATTACTTTTTCAATAAAATTATGAATAAAGGCGTAGGTCTCTTGTATGCTAGTTGCATAGATATTAGATTCATACCATTTTAGTTATGGATAAAAAAAAATATTAATATTTATATATAAAGTTATCGCATATTTTAGATTAATGTACCATAAAATGGAACTCCCTCCTAACCACCTTATCTTGCACATTTTCCTTAAACGATGTCCCACCCTATCTTGCACCGTCTAAAAAAGAAAAGTGACAACGTTATCTCCACCCTCAAAATCTCCACCCTCAATTCACTTTTGAAAAGTCAACAAACAATAAAAAAACAATTTTTTTTTATATCTGTGTCGACTCTCTTTGTGCAAGATAATTAGGGACTGAGGGAGTACTTATATATAAGCATTTTTTAACCAATTAAATAATATTTCGCCACGTCATTGATCCAAATCCAGCGGACACAAAAAATGCCTAAATCAATATAAATAAATCCTGTTTTTACTCGCAAACCCTTTAATTAGGGTACAAATAGCAAAGCATGGCGTACAAGGAGGGAAAGCTCAAGTTCCTAAGTCCACGTGGATCCTTCTTTGTTTTATCCTATAGTCTTGTCGGGAAAATATTTCGTCTGGTATTTTAAATATCACTTTCTTGTGAAACTCAAGAACAGATCTAAACAGGTTTAAGAGGATAAAAAAAAATCATCCAACCAATTTGTGAATTAATACAAATAATCCTAAATTAAAACAACGGATATCAGTGGTCCGTAAATAGGGTGGTGGGTAGAGGTAGTAATTCGGAGGTCTGGTCGAGCCTTGTTCATCGGACTAATATCATAAATTAGGTTGGATTGGATTGGACCAGCCAAAATTTTATTAGGTTAAATATTATTGAGTCCAATTCAGTTTATCCTTCTTAAATATACTAAGGTTGTATTTGATGGAAGGATTTGAGCATAGATTTGCAATTCATAGTCTCAAATCCATTAAGGGCCCGCTTTGTTGCAAATCATCAATGGCAATGGCAATGGCAATGACAATGACAATGACAATGACTATGAGTATGAATGAGGGGTCAATCATATTGTGGAATGAAATGGGGGAAATTGCAAATAATCAATGACAATGAGTATGAATGAGGGGTCAATCATATTGTGAAATGACATGGGGGAAATTGTTAATAAAATGAGGTAATGATTAACTTATTTATTACGTACCAAGCATCATAAATTGAATGAATATTCATTCATTCTCATTCCTTACCCCTAAACCCCTGAGCAAGTGGACCCTGATTTATTTTCAGCTATTTTTTAAAGGATTTGAGTGAATCTCAAATCATCTTGAGCGAATTTCAAATCCATTTGTTTAAAATTCATTCATTTCAAATCCAAATCCAAACACAACCTAAGATTTTTTAGTTGACCGGTAGTTTGTCGAACTACTGGCCAATTAAATCGGACATATTAAATCTAGGGTTAATTACGAAAAAGATCCTAACCTTTGATCCAATTTTCAATTGCAACATGTCTTTTAAAACTTATCAATTTTGGTCACCAATCAATTTTTTTTTCAATTACATTGACTAATTTTTTTTCATTCGATTTTGTCGTCGTCTTCACCGTCAAATGCGTCTGGATAAGACCTTCATTTGTTCACGAACAATTTCATCATTCGTCATTTTCATTATCGTTAATTGGTAATTGAAGTTAGTATGCCAATTCTTCGACTCTCAATTAACGATGGTGAAAACGACGAATTGAGAAATTGGTCGATAGTACATGCAGATCTAGTCAAGGCGCATTTAGCGATGGTGATGACGACACAATCAGATATCAAAAAAGATATTCGATGTTATAATTGATAAAAGTTTATAGTTGACGATCAACATTAATAAGTTTATAGTGTAATTAAAAATTGAACTAACCGTTAAATTTGATGTTGTCGTAGGTCTAAGTTTCTATTCTTCTATCCCAAGTTATTTTGCACATTTTTTTTTCGGGTGTACCATCCTATTTTGCACACCCCGAAATGGAAAGAAATCTTACAATCTTCACCTTTAAAATCTCCACCATCAATCTTCATCTTAAAAAAAAATCAACTAAAAAATAAAAAATATATTTCTTTTATTTCACGTGTTGGAATGAATGTGCAAAATAACTTAAGTGGAGGAATTATAACTTATTCCATCTAAAATGTCGGGTTTAGGCTCCGGAGGGGCCCATTTAATGTAACGTGTGAGATAATAATGTGAAGTCAGTGTCAACGGAACTATAATATTGTTGTCAACCCCGCGTCAATGGTTGCAAAGATTGAAAAATAGTAGTGGTAATTACTTATTAGGACAAAGAAGAAATATCTGTAGAAAGCGAACAATGTCACGGCGTTGTTGTCATTTGCCAAAGTCCTTCCAGAAACGCACAAATCCATTTTCCTAGCAATTCCCTCAAATCAACGATATTCTAACCGCCACCAACAAAAATAATAGTAATAACATAAATTACTATTTTTAATCTGACAAAAGTAATTTAAAGATTTTAATATATGTATGGATAATTCTTAGGTATTAATACAATCTACTTTTAACTTATTATAGTAGGTAACACAAAATAGTATTTTATTTATTTCTTTTATAAAGTAGGTCCCACTATTACTCATCAATCTTTCCTTTGTCAAAATGCTGACAATTTTTACTTTTATTTTATTTTATTTTAAATTGTATTTTTCTCTTTATTAATATTTTTATGATTGAAAAAAGAAACGAAAAACCTCATCTAACCTTTCTTTATCTGTGTTTTATTCCAAATGTTATTAGAAAATGGTTCTCATCTAAAATATGTAAAAATTTATATACATTTTAAAATTAAGCTCAATTTAAAATTAATATATTCTTTCACAAACGAAATTACGAAATCTCTCTATAATTTTAGAAAATGAATTTATACAATTAACATTCTTATTTTTTCTTAAACTAAAATTTCTCCTAAATTACTTCCTCAAATAATATTAGCGTGCCACGTCTAGCACCCATAAAGAAGAATTTTACTATTTTTACTTTGTTCGAAGAAAATTCATAAAATACCTATTATAATTATAAATAGAAATAAGTTATGCAATATACTTATAAATTTTAGTTCACTAAATGAGCAAGATATTTTTAGTTTTTCAAATATCAAAGCCAAGAGATTTCTTAGGCATGGATAAGTAAATATTTTCACCTAAAATATGTATAAATTCATTAAATTAAAATTAACGGGCTCTCCACAATTCTACAAAATATGTTAATACAATAACATTCAATTTCTCTTATCAACTATTTTTTCCTAAACTACTTTTCATAATAATTTAGCATGCTACGTCAAAAACGGAATTATGTAAAGGATTTTACTAGGAAATATTAAAGTTCCCCCAAAAAATGCCCAAAAAAAGAAAGAAAAACAAGAAAATACAAAAAGATTTTCAAGAAAACAAAAAATAGTAAAATTCTAGAAAATAAAAAGAAAATTTCTGGAAGAAAATTATAGAGAACAACCTTCCTTTTTCTTTTGATTTTCTTCTCAACTTTTTGGGAATTCTGCATTCTTTTTTCCTTTGAATTTTTATTTGCGGGATGTTTTTCTAGGAATTTTCATAATCGCTACAAATTTTATTAATACAATTTTTTTATTATATAAATTGTGCCATTCTTTTACTCAAAGATTATGAGAAGCATTTTATTTTCATTTATGTGAATTTTTTATTTATTTTTATACTAGTATCGTACCCGTGCGATGCACGGGAAGATATTTTTAATATTTTTATTTACGTATTTTATAGTATGACTTGATTTTGATTATTATTGAATGAAGGTTAGAGACTAAATAAAAAATGACTATCAACAAATAAAAGAAGATATTATAGTAGAAAACGTATATGTAAAAAAAATCCTAAAATACCAAGAAAACTAATAAAAATCATTAACTATATACACATTAATATATAATACATAAAAAGAAAGAATTATTCCAACTACAAATTCTGAAAAACTTCCTTATAAACAACATTTGTAGTAGTCTTTCTTTTCGGATCTTCATCATCACATATTAAAATCTTCAAACTCTTTCGATTAGTGACGCGAGAGATGACAACATACAACTGACCATGCATGACTGAAAACAGGTTTCTTCAGGAACAGACCAACATGGTTAAGTGATTGCCCTTGACTCTTGTTTATAGTCATTGCATAAGAAATGATAAACGGATATTGTCGCCTTTGAAATCGAAAAGGCATTCTCTTGCCTGAAGGAGTCATAGACAACTGAGGGATGAGAACAGTGATACCAGCATTATCACCTGATATAACCTTTCCCTCAACCACATGATCACCAAGTTTAGTAATCACTAATCGAGTACCATTGCACAACCCCTGTGAATGATCTATGTTTCTCAACAACATAACTGGCGTGCGCTCGTGATTCGGCACGCCAGAACATTTGATTGAATTCAAAAACTCAGGAGTATGAAGATCATTCAAAAGATCAACATTCGCATCAGATTTACATGGTGTATCCGAGCTCAAGTACGTCCTACCTTCTGAATTGTTTTTGGATGTCATATACTCATTAATAGAATCAACAACATTAAGAGTCGGCGCCAGTATAGCCCTACCACGTAAATATAAAGTGTCATCACCTACTTTTCCAAAATCCAGATACGTACTTTTCACAACAGTCGCCATAGCACTTTTACCCTTTTGCAACAAAATGTCTTATGGGATGTCAATCTCAACTTCTCCACCATTAGGTCCACCAATAATTCCATCCCCAATACTTGCAATCCATTCTGAAAAAGCTCTTAGCTCATGATCATCTGCATCATTGGGAAGATTTTGCAATCGCATGTTCTTTTGTCAACCTCAACACCTTGAAATGCGGCCACAAATAGGAAGAATTAATTGTCGCAGCATACACTATATCCTGTCTTGTTCCTTTTGGAACAACAGGCAGAATTTGCCTAAAATCTCCTCCTTGAACAACACTCTTTCCACCAAACGGAGCTTCTTTTCTTTGTTATGTCACAAAGTAACTTATCCAAAGTTTCGAAATAATTTTTGTGCATCATTGGAGCTTCATCCCAAATAATCAGTTTAGACATACCAATCATCTCAGCCAAAGGACTTCCTAGAGTTATGCTGGACGAAGAATCCTCATGAACATTCAGTGAAATTTTAAAACGCGAATGCGCTGTCCTTCCACCTGGCAGTAGTAGCGACGCGATGCCACTCGATGCAACGTTCAAAACTATCTCACCCCTAGAACGTAAAGCAACCGACAATGTCCTCCAAATAAAAATCTTACCAGTACCACCATATCCATATACAAAGAATGCCTAACCATCACCAGAACTCACTGAATTCATAACAGAGGTATACACAATTCGTTGTTCGTCTGTCATTTCAGCTACAAATCTGGTGTGTTCAGCAGCCAAAGTTTTACGATCATACATGAGTTCATCAGCAACGAACCGATTTCCAGAAGCCGCCAAATTCGATAAGTCTGCTGTTAGCATGGGATCGTAATCAGAAAGACTCTTCCCATGACTCCGTAACATTTTCTCAATCTCCACAATAGTAAGATTTTTAATTTCTTCATCAGACAACGTCAAATCTACATAAAATATATTGTATTAATCCATAAATTAATAACCAAACACTTATTTTTATAAAATAAACAAAATAAATTATTTTTTAATAAAAATAAAATCATAATTAGTTTTCCTCATAACACGTTGTTTGTGCAAAATATCATCTGATAGATGCATCCAACATTGTTCCCACACGTGTTCAGGTCGTCCAATTGAGTTAGAGAAGAGGAGCGTAACAAACAAAATTCTCAAGTGCTGAGCAGAAGCCCAATGACTGGCCTCCTCAATGGCATCTATGTATTCTCTATCATCCTCTAGTAACCCCCTAGCGTAGCAAGCATCTCGATAGGTTTCATATTGTACCTTCCCAACCTTTCTAATATCAGCATGACATTTGCAACCCTTAACAATGTTGAAAAGACACCTAGCGTAGTAAGGATCACCACATCCAGGTGGAACATAATGAAGCCTACATATCGCTTTACCCTTTTCTCTTTTAACCCATTCTCTATCCTTCCGCTTCCACACAATTTTTTGTGGAAACTCAGCATAAGTCAGATTATTTGCCTCTGGATATTTCTTATTTGCTTCAAACCATCCCAAAAACATACTTTGACTGATACTTTGTCGCTCCATAATATTCTCTAATTGATTACCTTCAGAAAAGACAACAGACTGTTGATTCTCAAGATGGAAACTCAATCGTTCCACAGGAGGATATCGATATTGAATTTCAAATCCAAAGATCCTCCAAGCAGCTTCACAGGGAGATATGTATCTACAATCGTAGTACATACTAATCTCATCAACTGTATTACCAGACGCATTATCTTGACTTGCCTTGTAAAAACCAGCAGTAACACGATCATGGCCTTTGTTTATGTACTTGAACAAATACTTTATAGACCGAGATTGGTTGCACCACTCAACATTTATGTGCGCTCCATACTTTAGAAGAAGATATCTATTATGGGGCACTACATATCCATTGTTCAAAGGAGCACCACTCTTCATAACAGTCCTTCCATCATCTTTTCGCTTATAGACTGGATAACCCTCGTCATCAATAGTTGTAGAATCAACGAATCTTTTCGGGAAGTGCTTCGCACATTTACCATCATCGTCCATACACGGTGAATTTGGACGCGCTAATCCACACGGACCATGTATCATGTACTCTTACACAACAGAGTAATATTTTGGATCAGATACCTCATCAGGTATTTCCGTAGAAATTATTCGGTCAATGTCTGGTCCGGTTGGATATTTATCTTCTTTGGCAAGAAAAAGAAGGACGTGAGCACGCGGGAGACCATGCTTTTGAACTTCAATTGTGTATACCACTGCAAATAATCCAAACAATATATATTTATATATATATTTTTCATAATTTCGAAGTTTAATCAATGTTACATGTAAAATTAGCCTTAACTAAAATACCTGCTATGACATTGCAAAATATTTTCTTGCAACGAAGCTCATTAATAAGAGCATCAAGTTTAATCTTGAACACCCTAACAACAATATCAAGACGATCCTCTGGCCTTAAGTTCCTTGGTTCAAGAAACCTAACAATCTCTGGCCATTTTGGATTGCATGTAAAAGTAATAAATAGATCAGGATAATCAGCCCATCTACAAATAACCATTGCATCCTGATAACTTTGAATCATAACCCGCGGACTATGTGGACGGCAAAACAATCCTCAAACCCATATAAGTAATATCCGTTTCACCTCATAGCAAAGCATCACTAAGACCACTATACAACTCGACTCTCAACACTTTTTGATTTAATCTGATAAACAACAGTCTTATGGATTCAATGATTGTATAAAGATCAACAATAATTTGTTGCATCAGCCTCTTACTATACAAAACATTTGCTCGCTCATAATGCCTTTCTTGTAGGCGAAAAGCAGCAAACTCTCGCATACTAACCTTTTTACGTCCTCCACCAGCAGACTCCCTTCCAGAAGCAAATGGAATATTTTCGCTATAACCATCCTCACCATATGGGAACAACAAAGGATACTGTAAACTTAAATAAGATGAGTGCATCTCGTTAATGCGTTTCAACGAACCACTGCGTGTTTCAACTATTATGTCACGATCACCAAGCGCACGATCCAGGTCACCAACCACCAGGGCTGCTACTTCTGAAACAGCGGGTAGAGTCCTCTCATTTACCAATTTTATTCTAACATCAGCACGTCCTTCAGATACTATCTTTTGAGCAGCCATCCTAATGTTTTGACTAACACATTGTGCTGATCAAGCATGGATTTCAAGTCTTCTACAAACTCAGTATGAAGAGCTTCATTTTCTCTGTTTTTTCTGGCAAAATAAGTAAATATATGTGTTTTAACACAGTAAAGATAGAACATAAGTTTCGTATACAAACATGACAAATTAAATAGTATTCCAAATTAAAAATTAAAAATGTAATATTATTACCTCACGACATTGATTCTATTTGATATTTCATTATCAGTATTGTATATGTACAGTTGTGCAAACTTTGGAGTTGAACCTTCAGATGGAAGAAGACTTCCAATTAGATGATAATTCTGACCATGTAATTGGAAAACAGGAGGTCCGCCGCCAGTGTTCATGCTAGAATCGATCTTTCCTCCCATTGAGGTGAATGAGAACATATTATTGTATGTCCGTATATTTTCTAGATACTGCTTGTCCAAATAGGAGATCTTGTAAAAGTTGAAGAGGACGTGGAAGTAAAGGAAGTTGAATCTTCCCCTTCATGCAGCATAAACTATATACCGGATATACAGACTTCGGGAATGAGGACAAACGTTCCTCATACCAAAACAATGCGGAACAATGATGACAACTACACGTGGTATCACCAAAATCTATATTCTCTATTCAAATAAAAATATATAGTAAATAATCTTGATAGAATTATAAAATTCATAAAAAATTATACATGGAATATAAATTATTAGAAAAAAATAATAAAAATTAACTACTACAGAAGGATTATTAATGTGTACTTTCCTTGTTCCGGCAGCTTCTGCATAGAATCAATAAAATAACATTATTAATATTTTTAATTTTTTTTTAAAAGAAAGTACAGTTAATTGACTAATAATTTTACTGAGACAAATCATGTAATATCTTACGTCTTCTCGGTGGTTTCTAATATTAACAGGTTGTAATTAAGCTGGTACATTAATAGAATCACCTCCAGTCAGATTAACCAAACTTGATACATTTGTTAAACTTTCTGCATGTGGAGTAATATTTGCATTTCCTGAAACTTTAAATTATTCATAAAAAAATTACACAAATGATTAATATAATTTTGCTCAATTGAATTTAAATAAATAAAAAAAATAACAAAACTCGTAACAGGTGTACCTATTATGGAAAACGAAGTCGAATTAGAAACAATTTCATTTGCACAGTTCTCTACAACAACGGGGCCTTTTTGGCGATCAAACTGATTGGCTCCAATAACTTAAAAAATAAAAACATTTAAGTTAGAACAAATAATTCCCAAACAAAACAGTTTAATAAATATTGAAAGAAAAATATAAATTCTAGAATAATATTTTATTACCATTGGTGATATCGGAAAATAGACTCATCTCAAATGGATACGAAATAGTCCCTTGACTAATGTTATTGACGGATGTTGTTTGCTTGGAAAATTTAGTAACAACTCCACTACCATTTGTGTTGGATGGAGTTGCATTTTCTAAATTTAGAAAGAAAAAAAATAATTTTAGTTAATATGAAGATATTTAAAAAAAAAAAAACATTCCAACAAATAACTATATCAACTTCTGATAAAAGAAAGAATTACTTTATTATTATGTTATTCCAACTATGAAAAAATATAATTATAAACAATAATTAATTTTTTTTAACTATAAATAATAAGATGTGAAACTGAAATACTTCTAACTAAGAATGTTATTTAGCTTTTAACAAATAAAAAATAAAAAATACATTAAAATAATAAAAATTCGCATAGTTATAATAGTTGTGCTCAAAATAATAGTAAACAAAACTGCAAAATTACTTACGTATACAATAATAATTATTTTAAAGAATTATAAATCTTAAATGAACTCCATTTATGTTTGATTAATCAATAATAGGCCCATTTCTTATTCTCATAGCAAATTTCTAAATTAATGACAAACAAACTCAACCCAACAAATATTTTTTTTTTTGCATAAACAAATAAAAGAAAAAAAACAAATCACAAACATATCTAAACTGAAACAATGTAAAAACCCTACTAATATTTTAATAACAAAAAATAATATACAATTAATAAACAATTTTTTTAATATAATATTTACACTACAAATATATATGTTCAAATCTAGCTTTAATATTATAAATAGTAATTTTAATTTCAAACAAATATAAATTACCATTGAAACAAAATTGAAAGAATTAACATATTAATGAAGGAACGAATATTTATTTATTAAGAATATATCAATTAAAATATATATTTATTGGAAGAAATTATTTATATTTTAATTAGCTAAAACTAAGTAATTATATTATTTTTTATAACATATATAATCAATATAAGATATAAAAAATGACTTCTCCAAAAGCCCATTTAAAATAAATCTATATATATCTAAACTAAAAACCCAGCCCAACAGCAATTAATATGGGCTGCTGATATATACACAGCAGCCCAATACCATAACCCTCTAAAATAAAACATACTACAATAAAACCCAAACCCACAGCCCATTTACACTCATTTATATACACTTGTCCTGATAAGGACAAGAGTCTTCTAGACTCTACGGAAACACCCACCTCTTCATCTCCACCGTCATTTCTCTCTCTACATCAGTTTCTGAGTTTTCCGTTTCTCTCTTTATCTCTTATCGAATCTCAGTTGAGATAAGCCCCCTCCATAATTCGTTCATTATCTTTGTTTATTTTGAGTAGATTAGAACATTCTTAACACAATTTTCTCTTTTAGAAATGATGAATTCAAACTTTTTTGAAATATTTTAAAATCTTTAATTTCAGTGTACAGATCTAAGGTTTCAGCGCAAAATCTCTAAATCTTCTGATCGAAAAAGTTTTTAGTGATTATAAATGTCTACTCATAGGTGAAATTAGATTTTTTGAACGGATTATAGATCTATGATGAAAGGGGCTTTCAAATCGGTACATTTTATAATAAAATCCCCTTCTGAGAACAACTATGCTCGATCCTTTCACTAACCATTCATGCATGGTGTATATGTCATTATCTTGCAAATGGCTTAATAGATCTAAAAGTTTGAAAGAATTTTTCGGATTCTAGTGATGAAAAAGGGTTTCAGATTGATGTTCAAAGTCATTTTGAGGGTCAATTCAGGGTTTTCATAGGAATGTAATTTGAAGATGATAGGGGTTTCTAGATCTGTTTCACATTTCTGTAAAGCTAATATCCGATTAGAAATTTCTCATATCTGTTCTACAAAGAGACATGCAGAAGGTAATTTTATGTTTTTTTTTTTTTACTTTTATTAATATTTATATCCTCCTAAATATGTTTTTACTGGTAGATATATGGCATTTTGTGTTTTAGTTTAAAGTACTATGTTAAACTGTACTTTTATTGCCTTAAATATCAACATGTAACGATTTTCTGAAGGTATAACAGCTTTATCTGAGTTAGAATTCAACATGCAATGATTTTATTAAACTTGAATAAGACAGAATAATTAGAAACACTAAGCATCCGTATGAATTGAATAATGTACTCTATTTTCTGTTTATCTATATATATATATATATATATATATATGTTTAGAAATTTGTTTTGTAGATGATTATTTTGACAAAAAGTGGTTAAAATATTGATAAAATGTTAAAAATTGTCTACTAAATCCATATTTTTAACGCCTAATTTTGTTAAAAAAAAATGTTGATAGAGCAGTTTCAACATGAGCACACTTTAATAAAAAATGTTATTGATTCTCATATCATTCATGATGAGAACATATCATATGTTTGTTGGATGTTTAATTGACATAATCAATAGTAAGATCTAATGCAAGTATCTCACATTTCATGTTTATATATACTAAAATCAATAAATTCATATTAGTTGAAATTTCATCGTAAACAATACAACCATCTTTATAGTAAACTGTAGGCTGATACAGTAAGTTAATCATATTGTGATATCATGGAGTGCTTTCAGAATGTTATTTTAATCTAAATTTGACTATTTTGATAAGTGTTATTATCAACAATGATGTTTTTTTTTTTTTATTTACTTTATTTGATTAGTTAGAATAGTTATATATGCTTACTTACAAATGTTAATTTTATTATTTACTTTATTTGATTGATTAATTTTTTATTATTTACTTATTAAGTTACGAACTTAAATTAATTATCTACTTTTGTATGTATCATGAGGGACCACAATAAAAGCAAATAAGTACATCAATGCAAGAGTATGATGCTGATCGAAGAAGCATTGCCAAAATTACCAACATGCATCAATACTGTAACAAAATACTGGACGGTTCATTTAGCACAGACCAGGTTGCTTGTTTGGTTTCACAAACAGATAAGTTTCTTTCTAATTGTCTTAGTAATCAGTTTAACTTTATAAATACATCATCTCATAAAAACAAAGCAACAACTAACTTTTTTAACCATTACAAATTGATCAATGTTTATGTAGATAAAAAACAAAGTCATCAATCATTACAGTTTCAAAACAGCGGACATACCTTCTCTTGCATGCTTTTTTCCTATAATAATATAACCTCTAAGTTTCACCATAGTTTTCCCTCGGTCTTTTCTTGATGGAAAAGTATATGTTATTTGATCAAGCTTTCTTCATGTTGTATAAAATATATAGCAATTTTCATCAATATGCATGCTTACCATATATGTTACAACAAACATTGCATAATATTAGACTTCACAAACATTACTTACTCATAGTTATGTTCACTTGTAATCAAAGAATGCTGAACTATGACATGCTTTGCTACCAAATAGTGCTTCACTAATGTACTTATTTTAATTTAGTTAGCCTTGATTACACTAAGATTCATGCATCATTTTGATATGGAGATTCAAAATTCATTCTAATTAGCTTAAGAATACAGGTTCATCAATAATAGTCATTGCTTATAATCTAACATGAACTAAAACATTTTCAAGCTTGAATGAACAAATCACATAATAAGATATTTTGTTGTCATTGTTTATGAAATCATATGCACTGCACAACAATTGACTTTTTATGCATATTTTGTATTAAGTTATAATGAATCATTGATTCATATATTGTTGTTGGAATGAAAAAACTACAAAGAACTTAGACAGCACATGAATTTGATAAAACTTTATTTATTGTAAACTATTTTCATAGACATATATGATTACAAAAGTTACCTGATCTTGCTTTATTTCATAATACTAGAAATTCAATTAAAATAACTGCAGGTACACAAAACTTCAACCAACCATGGATATAAGCAAGAGGAGTGTTAATATCCGGAGTATCAAGAATCAAAATGAAATAACCATAAGCAGATAAGTCATCTCTTTATAACATTTGACTCTTTTTCATTGTTTATAAAAGCATGTTGATTAAACTACTTGAACATGATATAATCTAGATTATTGAAACTAATTAATCTATATAAAAACTACAAACACACCTTCACAAATCAGAACTGCATGTTATTCCTCCACTAATTCCGTCATCTCTAATTTAGACTCCACTTTGAATATTTAGGGCACCATAAGAATGAACTCCTGTAATTCAGTAAGTAGGGTAAAAAATGATATAATTTATCCGTGGAATGAATATTTATAATGAGTATTTGTTGGGATCTGTATTTTCTTTCACATATTCTGGTTATTTAGTCACATATATTTTATCGAATAGATCTCAATATATTTATAGTTATTATCTTCATAAATATTATTTTGATTCATCCAATCATTGATAATTTATATATTTCACCAGATCTTCAACTTCATAATCAATTATAAAAGAAAAATATTTGATCTTTTTAGTTTTTGCAAAAGTTTCTCTAGTCAATATGTTTTTTAATAGAAACATAAAATAACTTGAGATTTTCAAAATCTGGATGTAATATAAATAATTTGTATAGATTATATATATATATATTTTTTTTTTTTTTCTTTACTAAATAATTGGTTATTATTGGTTCTAGTTTTAGTTCAACATAAAACTAAAAAATATGAACAATGCAACAAGTAATTTAAGAAAATTGTTTTTATATAACCAAACATAAATATATAAATTTATAAAGTGGAATGAATTAGTCTATATTATATGAATATAACACTTATATTTTTGTTTTTTAATAAAATTTATATGATGTTTAATTAGTTAAATTTTAAATTATTACCCATTGTTTGTTAATAGTTTTTTGTTTCATAAATAATTTACTAATAGTAGATAGAAATGGTAAACATATTATTAAAACACATAAATATTAAATGCATTACCCCATAAAATACTTTTCATATTGTTTGGTATACTTTGTTCTTCTTTGTAAAACATTTTCCTTTTTTTAATTGCAGGTTATAGAAGCAAGAGATGATTTTGGAAATTAACTTCAATTTACAGCTATAAATCAAATTTCAACAACCAACTATGAAAGAAGAAAGAAAAGATAAGTAAAAGTTTTCTCACTAAATATTATATGTGTTTCTAATTTAATGCATTGTAATTTCATAAAGTAAACAACACAACATAATATGTGTTCATTATGACTTACTAATGAAAAAACAAATGGGGATGACTTTGGTTTTCACATTATGTTTTAAATAGACCTTGATTTGCTGAAAAATCATGTTAATCATTCATATGAAAGAGACCATATGAAAACATAGATTAATGAATAAAAACCCTAAACGAAAGATCCATAAAATTATCACCCCTAGGAGGTTGCTTCTCCAATGTAATTACATCTCCGTGACCAATGATACAGTCATCCAACATGTCCCCACAGCCAGTTAGGTAGCAAATTTCTTCTCTCTCGATTTCGTCCGTATCCAATCCAACTATCCACTCTCTACTACCTCTTAACAACATTGCTCTTCCATTGATTATATGACCCCATCTAAGAAAATGATAATGAAACTCTTCAGGAACTTTCTGCAATAGAAAATAGAATCAATGTTACATCATACTAAACTTATATTAATAAAAATTTCATAATAAATTCAATAAATACCAATCTTCCCATCTGAACATTATTGTGATGAACTGATACTGTGAAGGATGGATATTGAGCATTATTAACCACCAGAACTGATACTTCTGATTGCGGCATCTCCCTATGTCGATAACTTTTTATCTTTTCTAGGTTTAACTTTTTTTAAATCTAGTTTGAAACAATTACAGTGTTCTTAGAATAACCTTTATATAGTTATGGAATAGTTATTTATGAGGATAACTACTGAAAAATATATGTGTTTATTCCGATGTATTATATAATTGAAGATTCACATATTTTTTTGGGTCAAATTCTATTCATATTACTGTATATAATTCCTATCCAGAAATCTTACAATATATTTATATGTCAGCCATAAATATGATTAGATTGGCACAAACCTAATATTTGTATTACATGATATTTGTCAAATAACAGAATCCGAGGACCCACTTAGGCACAATCATATAATATTTTAATACAGGTTTAATGTTGAGCCAATATTTGTGTAAGATTCATATCTCAAAATAATAGATTTTATAATATCAAATCTTAGATAGTATTTTAATATATTTAATATGAAAGTGTTTCCTCAATTCTCTCATAAATTGTTATTATTTCAAGATTCCATTACCCTTATATGTTTCTGTTTTTGACATTAGTTTTAATGCATATTCTTTTTAGCCAAGTTTAAATTATGAGATACATTATTTGTTGTCCTTTAATTTTGGTACCAGTGTACAAATACTGTAAAATGTTTGCAACAATTCGTTTATAATTTATAAACATAAACAAACAAATATTCATAACTTAATTTTAATTTACTTAATTTGATTACTTACATTAGTTATATATGATTATTTAAAAATGTCTAATTTTATTATTTACTTTATTTCATTACTTACTTTTTGATTATGTACTTTTTAGTTTCTAAACTTAATTTGATTATCTACTTTTTAATGTAGCATGAGGGACCACCACATGAGAAACTAAGTACATCAATGAAAGAGTATGATGTTGATCGAAGAAGCATTGCCAAAATTAGCACAGACAGATAAGTTTCTTACTGATTCGTTTATAATTTCGAAAAATATACAAACCAATATTTATTGTGCAAAGAGTTGAAAAGTTGAAAAAACAATCGATAAAATTTATATAGTAGAATCAAAATATGAAATGACTCTCTTCTTCTTTACTGAACAAACACCCTAAATGAAAGATCAAGTATATCACCACCCCTAGGAGGTTGCTTCTCAAATGTGATAAAATCACCACGACCAATCATACATTGATCCATCATATCCCTACAGCCTGTTAGATAGCAGAATTCCTCCCTCTCTACAACATCAACTTCCAATCTAACAGTCCACTCCTTAGTTCCCCTAATAAGTGTCGCCCTACCATTGATTACATGTCCCTACTTTAAAAAGTGATGACGAAACTGTTCAGGAACTTTTTGCAAGAGAAACAACAAACATGCTTTGGCAAACAATTGCTTTCAATTGCATACATATAGATTAGGGATTCTTTAATACCAGTCTTGCTCTGCGACCATGCTTGTGCTTCACAGCAATTGTGAAACACGGGTACGGAACATTGTTTACCACCAAAACTGATACAACACTTTGAGTCATCTTCCAATTGAATAAAGTTTTTTCTTTGTTTTATTTTGCTTGTTTGAAAAAAAAAAATGTTTTTCGATGAAATAGAATGGGCGCATCTCATATTTATATAGAGGTTGGTCAGCTTGATGACCCCATATCATAAAAAATATGTTAATTTTAGAATCAATATTTTGTTGAGATATTTTAGGTATAAATATGTTTTCTTATATGTAGCATATATTGTGAATAAACAGTATATATATACATAGATACTGACATATTATTTTTGAAACAACACCATATAACTTGTGCTTATTTAGACACGAAAATTAGATTTATATATGATATATATAATATATTTTCACATAATAAAGGATGTAATTATATAGATTAAAATTTCATCATGTGTTATTCCATTTTTTTTTTCATTACCTCCTAAAATGTTATAAAAAAATTGTGATACTTTAAAGATCATCTCTTCTTATCTATATATATGTAAACAGATTTGATTTATCAAATTTTACTTTATCATTGTTATTTTTTGTAATTTAGTTATATACACTTTAGCATTGTTATTAAAATAAATTGTTTTCATAATATATCTAATCATACTTAAAATTGTATTGAATTTTCATTAATAGATTCTTTTAGGGTATAAGAGCAGTAAACAATAGGCTTCATTAAACTGCGGAAAATATTATTTTTGTAGACACCGGACCTTAAACATAGTAACTATAATGCTACCATAATTCAATGCAGGCTAAACCTGAACATCATTATTGACTAAATCAGTATACATAGACACGAAAATTCAAGCATTCATCCTGCTCAAACTCTAGCGTGAACTCCCTCTTGAATCCAATATTATTATCAGCAAGAAATTTGCCACAGTTAGTTAATTCTAATTTCTTCCATGGATCACCACCAATTCCAACAATCCAATATTGTATTCCTCGAAATATTTTAGCAGTCCCTTCAAGCAAGTGGCTCCATTTGATGAACTGAACCCTAAAATCATCTGGAATCACCTGAACAATAATAGAGTAAATCATTCAAGTTTGTTAATTTTAAAACAACCAATTTACTTTAAAAAAATTACTTATAATATTTTTATAATTAATGATGACTTATACCAATGTCTTTGATTTCAGGATCTCATCAGTAATCTTGACATCAAACGACAAATTTTCATCTTCGGATATAACAATTATTTCAATGTCTGGGTCCCTACACATTATAACAATAAGATTATCTTCCATATCAATTTATTCATTGTTAGATTAAAAAACAGTTGAATACAAAACTTGAATAAGAGAACTGCTTACTGCTTTCCCATGTTTTAAACTTCAATGATTCTTCTGTTTCAGTTAGGAATTACAAGCCTGTTGTGATTTATGTTTCTATTACGTCAATAATAAGACCTATAAATAAGCATATTTTTCTGACTGTCTAGGGTTTGAGTATATAGATTTTCTGATTTTATTGCTTTACTTGATAAGAGATATTTATGCACTAAATATTTGTCTATTATGAATACAATGCTTATCCAGATGGTATTTTAGGATATCTATATATATCTAAAAACATTCTATAACATATTTCACTGAGTTGCAGAATACATTTGTTATTTAAATAATGATTATAATTTTTTTTTTTTTTTAATATTCAGTATAAACATCGTTTATCATATTTTAATATTGTCAGTAGTACCAATATAATACTTGATAAAATATCCATTTATTATGTTCTTTACATAGGTCAACACCAAGTTTAGTTTATAATTTATTTCAAACAAATTATGGGTTACTGTATTTATAATATTAATATAATAAAATCATAAATTTGATACTACTCGGTATTTATATGTTTGAATAATTTATTTGTAATTGTATTTGTATAAACTGTTTACACACCTTTAAAAAATAGTGGATGTAAATACATAAACATTTGTGTGATCTCTATATTATCATATTTTCATTTTAATGCCTAAATTTTTTTATATATTTGTATCCTTTGTCTAATTTATATTACAACTATTATTGTTGAAGTGTCTTAAATATTTTATATTTAAATATATATATATATATATATATATATGCGTATATATCAGCTAATTTTTATTTGTAATTGTATTTATATAACTTGGTTAAGCAGCTTAAAATTAGTGAATGTAACATACATAAACATTATAGTTTAATCTATGTTATTATCATCTAATTTATATTACAATTGTTTTATTTTTTATTTTTTATAAACTTAGATGTTTTATATTCAAATATGTATATCAGCAAATATGTGATTTTAATTTATATTTTAAGCCAAATTACTTATATGTCGTTTTAATTTGTCTTTGAAAACAGATATTTTCATTAAAAAAATTAATGAGTATATCTTAATTTTTTATAGAACAAACAGATTTATATCTTTTATAATTATTATTACGTCTATTTAATTAGTGCTTATGCATATACATTTAAAATTATTATCTAATAATGCAACATAATATTGTATTCTGTAAATTGATACTTAATTGAAATATATTTATGTAGTCAATAAGTTAATGCGTTTAGTAGTTTGTACATCTATTTTATAATGAATTGAACACAAATAAGTAATCAAAATGGCAAACAGAATAACATTGTCAATAGAAAAATAACTTCAAAACACATTAATTTCAAAACTTTTCCTGCTTGATAGTTTTCCTGTTAGTCGAGTTTTTATCGAGGTAATCCAACAGCTTACGCTTCACTTTAAGTCCCCGATCACCATCATCAACCTTTTCTTTTCCATTAGAGCGGCCAATTTCCACCATTGTAGTCTTATCTGAAGTATCATCATTGTCCTCTAACGTTTGTATGTTCTTTTCAGGAGTATTCACTTCATCATCGGAACCACAATCAACATCAGCTGCATCCTTGCGCACAAGCTTGGAAATCAAATCCGACTCCTGAGAACAAATAGTAAGTCACAACAATTTATACAATATTTTCAAAGTCATAGAATTCTAATATATTTCATTCATTAGTATAATTAAAAATATTTTAAGATTCATAGGATTCTAGTATATTCCATTCATTAGTATATCACATTAAAATAAATTGTAAAAAATTGATTACTATGATATTTTCATTACCTGAGGCTCAACATATGTTGAACAAAACCGTGCCAATAGTTCAGGATCATCAGAAACCTTTGTTACAGAAGGGTAACTCTCCCGCCACGTGATGTATCAGTCTTTTTAGAAACTTTAAAGAGTACATTTCTGTCCACAAGTTTCGTGATGTAGTACTCTAGAACACCAGGCTTAGCATCCTATAGATTGCATGCAATTATTTTGTTGTAAAACATGTAAAAATAATTGGAAAAACTATTGTATAATAACTTAGTCTTACATTGGCTGTCTTCCCAAATATAATCTGACACTCACGTTTCATCAATGACACGAACTTCCATCTTGAACCTAGAGAAAATTAGTAATAATATTAAGTATAAACAAAATTTGATGTAATATAACATGTTTTTTAAAACATTATTCTCAATCTTAGGTAGAATAGTTACATATACAACACCATAGGTTAAAATATTATACCTGAAATTTTTGTTGGCTTGTACTTCACCACACTGACGGCAAGTCCAAATATTCTCCAATTTGTTCAGCTTACGATGGCATGTTAAGCATACCATATACCACAAATCTGTAGCATTTTCTATCTCAGCTATTGCACAGTAGACCCAAAATACACCATCCTAAATATTTAAATTGAAGCTCAAATTTGTTACTGAAATATTATTCTAAATATTAAAGTCATTATTTATTATATAACTTTCACTACCTCTCCCTCATATATCTCTTGCAGATTCCTAACAACAGCACGGCCAAAAGAGAACTCACTGCTCAGCGACGCACCAGAACATGAAGCATGAGATATAGTGACTGGTTTTGATCGATTCGGAGAATCAGCAATCCTAAAAAGTATAAATAAAGTAAGTCGCCATCTTAACAAATCTTAGCATATATTCGTCGTATAATATTGTAACAGTTCTTTAAGATCAATTTTAACTAATCTAAATTTATTGATTAGATATATACAGATACACATGAAATGTAAGATACTTTCATTAGTTTTCAATATTGATTCTTTCAAATAAGCATATTAAGCATTTGATAATTTCTCACCATAAATAATATGAAATATGTGAACAAAGTATACTAATGTTGAAATATTTTATCAAAATTTACCTCTTTTTAAACTCATTTATCTCCCAAACATCAGCATTTACAAAAAGCTGGGTGCAGTTATAAGTATTCGATACCTTCACAGAATCTGCATAAAAAACATAGTCATAATGTTGCATCAAGAAAAAACTAATAAAATTAGTTTGAGCACAGTATAACTAATATAACATTCTGCAGGGTACGTACCATTGTACACCTTCGGCCGGCAGAATTGCATTACTATCACAACTGGCTCAGTGGTTTGTTTGTTATAAAAAGGTAAGACTTGATCCACAAATTCTTCCCACAATGTGATGGTCAATCTGTTTTCACTTTAAACAAAATATGACATGCATAAAAATTCATAAATTGAATGAATTTTAAGAATAGAATAATTGATAATAAAATTAAACTAATACATTTAATCTGAATTAGGTATATACCTCAAATCTTCTATCTCGATCTCCATCAACCTCTTCGGTCCCTCCTTTGTAGGCATAATTTGAGGTGAATGCATTTCCACCAATCGACCTATGACATCTAAATTTTATAGAATACCAAACAAATACACAAATAACCTTAGTAGTTGCCATCAATTTATTTATATATTTCTCATAATTAAATGAATCAATGTATAAGTTAGGTACCAAATAGCAAAGTCTCATCCTGTTTCTTCAATTTTGAAATCCAATCAAATGACCTAAAAATGAATCTATCTTTCGAGAACGATGTGTCACGGATATGTTTAATTTTTTTCTTTCCATAAAAGGAAAATTTCAGTGGGTGAGTAGCAGTTTTAAATCTCAGCTCATCTTTAGGAACCATGAAATCAGAAATGATGTACAAATTTCCTTCCATAAGTCGCTGTCGAGCAGTATCTATATGGTTCAGCCTTGCAGATCCCCTTATAGTGGAGCCCTGATTTAAAAAAAAAAACATTTATATTACAAACGGTGAACTGAAATTTAAATGCATTGTAATGTATAGATTGCTGATATATTGTCAAATTAGCACACAATTGTTGGTGGAGCATTTTTTATAATTGCAAGCAATTATACAACAAACACACAATTTGATATTTTTAAAAAACTGTGCATTATTTTACACTTTAACAGAACAGATAGTTTATAATACAAACTGTAAATTGCATATTAAATGAATTGTAATTTTCTATCATTGTTGCCATATTATTAGTTTAGCACATAATTGTTGGTTTCGAAGTGTTTCTAATTGCAAACAATGATAGAAAATCATACGCATGTTGATATATTCCAAAAACAGTGAATTATTCGTCACTAAAATAGGAAAACAACAAATATGTCTGAACATTACATATTTTTCTATTGGGCAATTGTGTAGTTTTATTGAATAGATGATTTTAATACACAACATTTACATAACATCTATCATTAAAATGTTTACCTCAGCATCCCGAAAAACGCATTCGAAGCTCTGAATCTGAGTAGGATTCTTGTACATTGGTATATTATAAGCACGTACCAGACGCATTTTCAAAGCCCAATCATGCCTCTTAGCATAGACATCGCTTATTTTGGAGAACACCGGAGGCATTTTTCTTTCAGTATTCTCGACTGTATGAAAATTGTAATTTTCATGTTTTGAGAGTGACAAATTTATGGTGTATTTATAGAGATGTAAATTAGGGTTTGTAATCTATATATTATGCAGCAAATAAATAATTAGATATGATTGAATTTAAAAAATCTTTTTATTATACCAACTTGTACTTATCTAGATTATGAAAACTATCCTATAGCCAAAAAGATCATCAAATATTGAATCGCTGATTTTACTCAAAAATTGATTGATATTTATGTAAAAATATATCGTTTGTTACAAATATTCCATTTTGCATGGAACACTAAATCCTAACATATATTTTCAGCGAAATAACAAATATATACCCAAAAGAATAATAAATCTTCTCCATCTATTATTGCCGGAAAAAATGGTGGGCAACTGGGCCCACAACAATATTAAAATAAATAAAATATAAATTTGTGTAAAAAAAAAAGTTTCCCAATTTAACAATGACAAATGAGCGGGAAAAAATGATTATTGCCAATTCAAGTAAAAAGTCATTTTTGTTTTTAGATATATATAGATATCATGTGGAATCGAATTTTATTCAAAGTTTATGAGAAGTCTTTTCACAATTTGTATCTACATAGATATATATCATACCGAATTTTAGCTATAAAAATCATAGGTTAGGGAAATGAAAATGACAAAACAAGAAGATTGAGTAATGGGATTCCTGCGCAACACCAGTAAGAAGGAAATTAAAAAGTGAAAGGAAAATAAAAAACAGAAAACAAAATGGGACATACATAGTTGAATTTAACATATTGTAGTAATTAGAATATAGTGACCAGTTTAACAAGTTGTAAGTAACTTCATTTGAGGGCCAAGATTAAAAGAAGAAGATCTAATGGTTATCATCTATGATTGTATTAATATAATTGTTGTATAATAGAAGGACCCTATATATATATATATATAAATTTTCATTTTTTGACTTGGGTTGGAGGTGGAGCGAAGTTGCAGGGTGGAGGGAGGGGGTGGCACAAAGTGAGATCGTGGCAATGCTAAAATTATAATATAGTTGGTGACCCTGAGGGTAAGGTCACCTGAATATGCGCATTAAAGAAAAAACTAAATGATAAAGTTATGACAACCTCTTCACAACCCACTCATATTCCACAATCTGCGACATGTTACTACCCCATTGGTCGTATTAAATTATTTATTGGATATAGTTTTAATAGTAAATAAAAATTATAATTTTTATTTTACAAAAAATATATATATATTTTTTTAGAAATTCTTATTTTTTTCTCTACATGTAGAGCCTAATATTGACATTAGGGTTGTGCATGGAGCTTGGAGATTACCATCGAAATTGGATCGAAACCCGGACTGAATTAGTCCCGAATCGAAAATATCCGTCGACTATTTGGCATTTCTGAACCGAACTAAACCGATTATTTACTTGTTACGAAATCGAATATTTCTTAATTTTTCGCACCGAAAACTGTACTGAACCGTACCGAACAATACCAACAAGTTATAAATTTAAATATATATTATCCCTGAAAGATTAATTTAAATAAGAATTGAAAATTACATTATTAATAATGTAATCTAAATAATTAAAGAATCTTATATTTAATTATTATACAATTTTCAAACACATTTGGTGAATTTTTTATACTAGTTAAATATTAATATATTTGGTTCAAATTCAATATACTAGTTAGAATTAATATATTTTTTATCTGAACTGTATCGATAAAAACATTAACCGTAACGTACTGTCTCCATTTTTTGAATTGGTAATGGATACTCATTTTTTTTCCTTTATAAATTGAGCTTAATGTAACATTTTTCTCTCACATATTTTGGGAAGCAGTATCATGGATCCAAATGATCCAAATTATTTTTCTTAATCCCAAAATTATTCAAACACCCAAGATTATACAAACTCCCAAGATTATTCAGACTTTGAATCTTTTATAAACTCTGAAGATTACCAAAACTCTCAATATCATCAAACCTCTCAATTTGATTTGAATCTCAATCAAGTTCCTATCTCCGCACCATTTCAAACTTCACAAAATATCTCCCGAGAATTGTTCCAAAATGTTGGACAAACAAACAACACTCAAAAGGTTAGTTGGTGTGTGAAAGAAGATATTGCTCTCATATCATCTTGGTATTTCATTAGTGAAGATAGAGTACATGGCAAAATTCAAAAGGGAACTTTGATGTGGGTACGAGTTCATAAAATGTTTCTTGAAGCTCGAGCGGAAAATCCGGAAGAGATCAAAGAAAGAAATGTTGATTCACTGAAATCAAGAAATGTCGACAAACATTCAACTTTTGCAATTTAAATGTAATTATTATGTTAGCATGTTATTAGAGGTGGCAAAATCGGCACGGCCCGACGGACGGACCCAGTAAGCCCGATATTTTAGATGGGCGGGGCCATAGAAATGTAGGCTCGAAGTACTATTTGGCCTGATCGAGGGGTCTGATGAGCCAAAAGCCCGATGGGCACCAGGCCGGCTCAAAAATCTAAGTATATTATAGGGAAATACCCCGGGCCGGGCCAGCTAATTTTAGGCCCGACTGACCCGGCCCGAAATATAACGTTAGCAAAAATATTGATTTTATTGGGAAATAGTTTATGTATTTGGATAAAAAAATTAATATTTATTAAAATGTTGAGTTGTGTTGGGTTGTTGATAAAGTATAAAAAATATATTTTTTGGATTGTGGAGCAGGTTGTGTATGCGGATGAGAGAGAAATGAATATTTTATTGATAGGTTGAGTTGTGGAGGTTGTGAATAAACCTATACAAGGGATGCTGAAATTATAGTATAACTACAAGAGATGCTAAACTTATAGTAAAAAAAAAAAAAGTTATTTCATATTGGTTGCGTTTGTTTATGATTGCTAGTGGTTGGAGTACTGTAGGCTATGAGAATAACGTGGGTACTGTAGGTTATGAGAAATAAAGTGGAATTAGTAGGTTGGGGGTAAATAAATGAGTGTTTATTTATGTTGGTTGGAGTATTGTAGTTGTGGTGAATAAAGTAGAATTAGTGGGTTGTGATAAATAAAGAATATTTATTTTGGTTGGGGATTGGGTTGGATGGTGATTATAAAACCATGTTTATCAACAATCCTCCACAAACCATTATACCAATAAAATATTAATTTCTCTCTCATCCACATACACAACCTACTCCACAACCCAAAAAATATTTTTTTATCATTTATCAACAACCCAACATTTTAATAAATATTAATTTCTTTTATCCGAATACATAACATATTTACCAACAAAATCAATATTTTTGCTATGTTTTAATAATTGCATATTATTTTTAGCACTTTTTATAATATATTTCAAGGAAAATAATTTATTTAATTCCATAATTACAATAAGTTTTTTTTTTTTTTTTTGATACACTTAAAATAATTACTATACTAAAAGAAGGACCGCTTGGGACATGTGGCTGTTTAAGAGAATTTTGGGCTGATGTGTAAATTTAACTGGAGATTTTTTTCTTTTCAATAACATATTTAATTTGAACAAAATATATTGACGTCTAACTAGTATAAAAAAAAAATTACTACGTCAATTTATTTCCAACTCACTAAATGTGTTTTAAAAGTTGTATAATAATTAAATATAGGATTGTTTAATTATTTAGATTAAATATAACTAACGAAAAAAATATGAATAATGTAATTTTCTATATATCTAAATTTATAATTTGTTCGGTATTGTTCCGTACGGCTTAGTACAGTTTTTGGTTCAAAAAATTAAGAAATATCCAAATTCGTACCAAGAAAATAATTGGTTCAGTTCGGCTAAAAAATGTCAAATAGTCGACGGATAATTTCGATTCGGAACTAACTCGGTCCGAGTTTCGATCCAATTTCGGTAATCTCCAAGCTCCATGCGGACCATGCACAGTTCAAATGTCAATATTAGACTCTACTTGTAGAGGAAAAAAATAAAAAATTTCAAAAAAAAAAATAAAAATATTTTTTGTAAAATAAGAATTATTTTATTTATTTACTATTTAACTTATATCTAGTAAATAATTTAATACGACCAATTGAGTAGTGACATGTGGCAGGTTGTGGAATATGACCGGGTTGTGGAAGGTCATCCTTCTAATATCATTTAATCTTTTTCTTTTTGCAAAAGGTTTAACTTATTCAGGTTGAGGGTCACCGATAATCATAGTCTAATATAAAATGTGATAAAATTGATTTGATATGTGTAAGAGTTGGTTAAGGAATTATGGATTTTGATTAAAGTGTGTCTTGGGAATTATGTGTTCGTTTGATTATTGATTAAAGTGTGTATTAAGAATTGTGTTTGAGTGGTGATGTGTGTAAAAGTTAGTCGGAGAATAAATGAGTGATGTTTTGTTGTTCGATTGGTGATATGGGGGTCTCAACTGGGAAACAAACGCCACCCAAATTAGGCCCAATGCACAACGGATTGGCCCAACCTTTAACAAACACAGTCATTATCTCTCTTGAAAATAAATTAATTTTTAGAACCAACATCTCAAACTTTGGGTCTTCTTAATTTCTCAAAATCAACTTTTAATCACTTCTGGAAAGTAATTTTAATGACCAATTATAGCCATCCCCTAAATTCAAAGTGCTTCTAAAAAGAAATAATTTGTGGCTCAATTGTGTTTACACACCCTTGAAGAAAAGTAATACACCTTCTAAATCCTGGAATACACCCATATTTCTACATTTCCTTTTTAAATTCTAAAATATATTCATGCTAGGAATGGTTGGAATTTGATTTAAATAAATATAATACACACTCGAGTTTGCAATTCTTACGTGGTTAAAAATGTAATTTGCGAGGAAGTAAACTGCATATGATTAATCCATGTCACGAATATATGATTGTGGTATATTGAATTTCTCAAAATTAAATTTTGGTAAGTAATAAATTAGAAAGTTATCGACTTAAGAGAGTGAATCACACATTGGTAGAATAGTGATGTTGGTACTAGTTTATGTACTGGGACATGGTGGGTAGTCTATTGAATATATACACTTGCATGTGGCAAAATGAGCACACTACACACACGCTCAGTTCAATTAGCTCAAACCTTGGGTGAGTGTCAGGCGGACAACATTGGTTCTGGTCCAGGACTCAGTCAGCCTTTTGGCCAACTTGGTTCAAAGAAGCTCGATTTTGCCACTCAACGAATTAGACCCATGTTTCTCGTGGCTAATGAGAGCTCGAATGAACCTTGATAAGTGGATTTCCAAATGGTCATGAGTTAATTGTGTAATAGGCATCGGGACATAAGGTGCAATACCTGAATGTTACATCTAAAATTTAATGCCATAATAGTTCACTATGGGTTGTCTTTAATTCTGTAATTAGTTAAGAAGATGACTCTCTCTCTCTCTCTCTCTCTCTCTCTCTATATATATATATATATATATATATATATATTACTTAGTTTCATGAACATTACATTGTAATTCTGAATATCATAGCAACCAGGGCAAGACAGCACCCTATCATTCTGCGGGGGAAAGATTGCGTGAGGAAAAAAGTTAGGTCACGAACTAGGCAGGGCCAACTAATACATCTGAAATGACCTATATTCTTCGGTGATCATATTAGAGTGGTTCAAATGTTGATCCTTCAGGATAGAGCAACATTGTCGTGATGCAAATGTTTCTGAAAATAGGACTTCGATGAGGAGAGAGTCATTCCAAGTGATGCAGCAAAACAGGCCAGGACACCTACAAAGACATGCAATTGCTGCCACAAGGGGTCCGGGAAATAGTCCACAACAACTTGTTGGGATTATAGCGAGTCAGCCAACCGCTTATCTGATGTGTTCAGGGCTCACCAGCAAGGATCCACCGATGAATCTACTGTAAAGAGGTTGAAGTAGATAAGACATCCACTACCTCTCAAACACTCATTCTATAATCAGAATGTAGTACACCAAATGGGGTTATTGAAGTTGTGGTAGCAGAACAAGCTGAGACTACTACAAGCGAGCAACAATAAGCTAAAACAAGATGCAAAGAAGAGCAAGCACCCTACACACCTGTTGTAGCTATCTCAATTGTTGCTGACCCAGATCAACTGAGGAAATGGGTACTATACCTGAAGATACCTCAAACCCCTCTTAGTTGAACAAATTGAAGAATAAGATAACAACTCTTGGACTATGAAGAAGTCCAGAGGAAACTCCTTCCAAGAGCAATAATGATGGAGTTGAAGATTATCTATTGAAAATGAGTACAATGAAATGGAGCAAGATGTTGACTCTACCATTGCTAGCATGAGCCAGATAACAAAGCCGAACAATGTTGAAAAGATGAAGGTTGGTGTGATGGACTTAGATTAAGAAGAAGAAAGAAAGAATTGCCACGGAGTAGGTTGATAATGCAATGCGTAAGCAACACATGACGCAACAGTTCAAGACACTACAAGCGTTGGAGAGGACACTTCAAAAGACAATCATTCTACTGATAAGCCCTCTAGACCAGTTGAGGGGGAAGAAAACAACAATGATGACGTTGATATAGGACATGATGATGTAGGTATGAAGCACAATAAGATCAGTCTACAACACCCAGAACTAGAGCTATTATTAGTGAAGTAGATGCAAGGTGGCTACTGCAATGGAAGGAACCAATAGATCCAGAGAAAGCTGGAAAAAATTCGCAGGGGGAAGCGACCAAGTTCCCTCCTGATATGTATGCAACTCAGAAGCGCCTGAAGCACTACGCACAATTGTATTCGTTGCAGGCAGACGTCAAGAGAGATCGGAGAATAAGTCTCAACAACGGAAAAATGAGACAGTCTGATGTTGATGTGGGCATTGGATCAACACACGTAACCATAGAAGTGGTGGAAAGACTAGAGCGTATTGTATCAATCACCCAGTAATCAATACAACAACTATGTCAAGCCATAGGCGACAATTATTATGGAGTGTTAATTATTTTAGAAGCAATTAGTAAAGTTGTAACCATTATTTCAAATAACATCTATGAACTCGTGGCCAACTTTATGAAGGCAACATAGAAGGAAAGCAGGTTGTGGAAGAAAATAATGTCTACATTGAGGGAAGAATCAATATCTTCATTGCCTTATTTGGAGACAAAATGAAGAAAAATACTGCTCGACTCAAGGTCTGTGCAGGAAGAACTATCCCTTATGTGTTTTGAGTATAACATGCAAGGCTAAGAAAAATTCAGAACCTGCCGGAGATTATGGCATGTAGCGTCCTAATCCTAATTAAGGAATCTGGATGCTACTTAAGTGCCATAAAGTCTAAAATTTTAGACTCATTTATTTTTCTCTTTTATAAAACTTAAGCATATTACCGTTAACTTATAAGAGAGGACGCGCTTAAGAACTCATAGTTACAACCATCTGTTAACATAAATGTAAATAAAAAAATTTCAACTGAGTTATGCTGAGTATTTGCCAGTTATGACCTTACATAACTTAACAACAAAATAGACAAACATAATCCTAAGTGGGCTGCTTGCCACAGTAGCGGTCCCGTTTCCATCAGTCGTCATTACCTGAAATGGACTTTTAGGAAAATATGAGTTTTTTTATTCAGTGGATAAAACTATTTAATAATCGTAAACTTGATAATATACGCATGGTAGAACTACATTCATTCGTATAAATATAATCCACCTGTTACACTTTCGACACGTATGCCAATTTCATTTATTCATCGCTAGTAACCCGTAGATTAAGAACAGACTCAACCACCTAATTAGGGTGAATGGTGGAACTATTTCATCGCGAATAGTCCTGTAGATTACGAACAAACACATACATAAGTAAACGAGTAAATAGCTTTATCCACTTATGTAGATTAATTCGATTGACTTTTTGGAGAGAAACAACCTGGTCAATTCCTCGTCAACTTAGCGTAGACTTAATCATTTCAGTTACATTATTATTTATTCCCTTTCCTCAATATTACTCTATATCATTGCTCAATGCTCGTTAATACATAGGTATGCTCATTTCTTTAGTTTAGGTTCGTTTCAAACTCTTTCTTTTCAACTTAGCGTATCAGTTCATTGCAAATGATATGTCCTGAATCATAACGTATAGCGAAATATGTAACACAACACACACATAACACTATTATCACGAATCGTGCCACATATAACACGACGTACACTATTGCCTCAACTAATCATGACAAATGTGAAGTTGAAACTCTTTCTTTTCAACTTAGCGTACCAATTTATTGCAAAAGATATGTCCTGAATTGTAACGTATATCGACATATGTAACACGACACACACTTAACACTATTGTCACGAATTGTGCCACATATAACACAACACACACTATTGCCGCAACTAATGACCACAAATGTGCCACGATATGCACTTGTCACAACAGTCTAAAAGATTAAAATTATACGAATTCTTGACAAGTGTGTTGTGGCAAGCGAACATCGTGATAAATGAATATCGTACCAAAACTAATATAATGGTATAATTATAAGATGACTAAAATTATATTATAAAGGCCTAATAACGTAAAAATACACGATCTTTTGGTCAACTATCAAATACAGCTAGAGGTGGCAATTCAGGCGGCTCGGCCGGGCCGGGCCGACCCGACCATTTATTTTGGGCCTAGAAATGCTAGGCCCGGCCCGGAGGACCTCGGGCCATCGGGCCAAAAAAGCCCACCAATGAGTTTTTTTCTTTTCTTTTTTATTACTTTAACCATGAAGTACAATTATATATTGAGGCGAACTTCAGTTTAATTCTCTTAAGGAAAAACTTAATCGGAAGATAATATATTACTATTCGTTGCAATATGGAATGATATCTATTAATCTATAGGCATGTCTCAAACCCCAGATATAACAATAATAATAATAATAAAAAAAAAAAAGGAATGTATGATGATATATAGTTATATACTACACGTCACAAGTTATTTAATTTCTGTGTACGTATTATACTACATGTTAATCAATTTTTCATTTTTCGACACATAATAATTAATGAGCATTCTTGGATCCAATTCATTTTCTATCTTCGGCTAATAAAACTGAAGAATTAGAGTATTAAATTAGTCAAATGTTTTAATTTCTCGGTAAATAGATATATTTATGCTCTGCTAGAAAAAGAAAAAAGAAAAACATGTTTCAAATAGTACACAAGATATTACCTAATTCCTAAATTTTTCTTATTCGATTAGTGAGGGGAAAAAAATTCAATTCCATCGGGCCGGGCTTGGCCCGCCAAAAGAAAAGCCCGTTTGGGCCGGGCTAAAAAAGCCCAAATTTTTTCGGGCCTCTAATATTCCGACCCAGCCCGCTCTATATTTCGGGTTAAACGGGCCGGCCCATCGGGCCGGGCCAGTTTTGCCAACTCTAATACAGCACGACCTTTAAATACACCACCTTTTATTTTTTTTCAATTTAATACATGGGAACTAATTTTAAATTCCAATAGTTGACATGAAACTCGAATCAAAATTATGGGACATAACTTTTTCTTTGACATGAAATCATAAGTTTTATTTTTTATAACCCATAATTTGGTGGAATGACATCACATATAAATTAACAATAGGGATTCAGTATGGACTCTTGTTCTCCTCGAAACGGTGTGACTATAGCGGCTCTGCGGTCTATCCTTTAGAGATTAAATAGGTTTGGAGCGCTCCAATTGTGAACCCGAATGAATGCTAATTGTGGTTGTAAGAGAAATTAAGTCGATTTTCCTCCTACGCCAAGTGAACGATGCCTGTCACCACTGCTTTGGTGAAAATTATGTCCAAAAGCTCGTGTAATTATGTACGCAATCATACAATTGGTTAATTTTTATTTGCAATAGCAATCTATATATATATAAAAGTAAAATGAGGATTATTATTGTAAATTACATTTTCCCGCCAAAAATATATCTTTAATGCATTCTTAATTTCTTCTGATGCATTAATTATATTTTTTTCTTTAAATTAATACAATATTAAGTATTACCTTCCTTAATAAATGAATATATACTTTATTAAATTAAAAGAAAAAGTTAATGTATAATTTAATGATTGACTAATTAAATTATTATATTTACAAATATTAATTAGTTATAATTAGTCATGGGACTACGACTTTCACATATATTTATATATGATAATTAATCATGAAATTATTTTTTATTAAATATTCATATTTTCTATTTATGAATATTATTTCTTTATAAATAATAATTACACTTTGCAATCTAAACTATGAGATTTTACATGTGCTACAATCTATATTTCTATTTAAAAAATAAAATTGACATGCTTGAGCTAACTAGGTTTTTTAGAGTTCTCAATATAAACAATACATCGTCGCATTTTTTCCTATTTTGCAACCGAAGCAAAATATACAGACATATATATATATATATATATACATATACATATATTATTTAGATATCTTGAAGAATTCATATGCTTTATTCTGTTAGTCCAACTATAGAATAATCATTGAATTTTATTTTATTAATATCAAGATTTATTTAAAATCTAAAAAGTATTTGAGTATATTAAACCACCATGTAAAATATTAAAACTTGAAATTAATTTTTCTTAAAATAAAGTAAATAGTTATAGTTAAAATTTGAAAAATTATTTGGATAAATCAAAATATTTAAAAAAAAATGAAAAAATAAATAAAAGAAAACACTAATTTTCCTATAATACGATTCAATTTATTTTATTTGATATATTTTGATGTGTCGTGTGATATTTATGTATTTGTGTTAGTTCTAATATTCATTTTCAATTAAGTTATTGCGGTGTTTGCATAGGTTAAGGTGGATACACACACACACACACACTAAATATATGTTTGTGTTTCAATATTAGGAGATATTCATTCTTAAAAGTAGATATACTTTATTTTTACATTGAATATTTTATCTTAATATAAATTTATAAAATAGTTATTTATAAAATGTAAATTATATTAAATCCATATATCACTTGGGAGAAATTGATATTTACATTATTTATATTTTGAGTTTATATCATTTTGCAACATGTAGTATGCGCATTTTTCACTTTTTTTTTTTTTTTTTCAATCACAACCTAAACTATACGTTTTTTCACGTTTGCAACCTCTGCCAGCAATTTAAGTGCGGAAAATAAAAGAATATTAGAAAAAAATTAAATAACTTAAAATTTAAAAAAAATCTAGAAATTAATTTTTAAATTCTAAACATCATTTAAAGTACCAGAAAATTAACTTAAACATGTTGAAAATATCTTAAAAATTTGAGTTTTTTAATAAAAAAATCAAATCAAATCATTTTAAGCAAGAAAAATAAAAAAGTTATTATTTTTTTAAAATCATAAAACTATTATAAATTTATGAAAATTCTCTTTTAAACTCTAAAAATTTATTTAAACTATTTGGAAGTTATCTTGAAAAATTATTTTAAAATCTATAAAATTTCATTTAAGACATGTAAAAGGATCTATGAAAAGTCAAATTTTATGATATAAGTATCTTTTTAATAATTTTTTTGACTTTTAGAAATATTTAAAGTTATTTGAAGTAATATCAAAATTATTCGATCTTTTTTTATGAAATTGATTTTTTATTAAAATAATTTCTACATGATTTTCAGTTAAGTTTATGATATTTTAAATAATTTTTAGAATTTAAAAAATAAATATTGTATTGTCTAAACATTTTTTTAATTTTTAAATAGTTTATATTCTCTTCGAAAATTGCTACCAAAGGTTGTGAAGGTGGAAAAACACAAAGTTCAGGTTGATCGTAAAAAAAAAGAAAAAATGATTATTCAAATATTCATTTAGTTAGAATATAATAATTCTATGTTTTTTTATATTAGATAATATTTTATTTAATTTAATAAAATAACTAGTTTTTAAATAAATTTATGTGCATCGCACGGGAGCGATACTAGTTACAAAGAATAAAAAAATAGAAGTAAACATACTCGTCTTCCATTAAAAATGAGTGTGCGACCACAATCCTTTGTCTAGTAGAATATCACAAAAAATATTTAGCTTACGAATTCTTATTTTGCTATGGGCTTTAGGTTCAGAGGATTTATTTACCGGATTAACTAGAATTGTTTAAAAAAAATAAAAAAATCCATGTCAGAATATTTATGGGGTCCAAAATTCGAATTTGGGGCTCCATGTGAGCAATTGAAACTCAAAACTACCCACTATGTATTAAATTGAAAAAAAATTAAAAGATTGTGTATTTATTCGTTAAAATTTAAAAGGTCGTGTTGCATTTGATAATTGACAAAATGTCGTATATTTTTACGTTACTAAACCTAATACTCCCTCTGTACCGAGATAATTTGCATATTTTCCTTTTCGGGATGTTCTAAGATAATTTGCACACCCTTAAAAAAGGAAATTTATCTTACAATCTCCACCCTTAAAATCTTCACTCTCAATCTCCATCTTTGAAAAAGTTAACTAAAAAGCCAAAAAAATCTCTTTTTTATTCCATGTGCCGAGAGGAGTGTGCAAATTATCTGGAAACGAAGAGAGTATAAATTACAAAACAGCTGCTTACCCTAACTTTTACTTATTTTCAAATACTATGAAATTTTAATTTTACCATAAAAATTACTTTTTCTAAACGCACATTTTGTTTGCAAATTGTCTCGGTCTCTCGCTCAACATACTTCCCCAGGTTATATGCTCATTTGCCTATTGCAATTTCTTTCATCTTCGTCAGAATTGCAAGTTACACTCCCTACCTCAAGTTGAGTTCTTCATTTTCCAATATTAAACCGCATGAATTCGAAGCCGAAAAATTATTACAAAATTACAAAATAAACTAATTAAATGCTTGTTTGCATTATTCACAATTCTCTCTGCGATTGCATTACAAATTCCGGTTATTCGATTAGTGATTTCGTGGTACAGAGGGTTTCTGTGTTTTTCCTGTAGAAAAATGAGCAAATCACCGTTGCCGCTGCAAAATGTGGGCGGAGCAGAAAAGCAGGTGATCAAGAAGGAAGCTTTGGTGAAGCTTTTGCGATGGCATTTTGGTTATTCCGATTTCCGAGGGAAACAGTTGGAAGCTATTCAAGCTGTTTTATCAGGTCCCTTCCATTTTGCATGTTTCAGTTCAGATACATTAGTTAACATATACAGAGTTTATGGGTGATATAGTGAAGGACCTTTATCCAGGATTATGTAGGGCTGTAAATGAGTGGAGCTTTCGTTTATTTGAATAAGAGAACAAACTTTTGAGCTCGTTTTATAAACGAACTGAGCTTGAACATGATTTCCTCGGTCACTAAAAGCCCGCGAACAAGCTTGTTCGAAACCCTATCAATTACAACAGTAATAATAATAAAAATAACAATACTCGCACTACATATAATATTATGTTCTTCTATTACCACTTATTATAATGAGCATTTGGTTAAATTCGTTTATTTTTATGGAAATTTAAGAAATGTGCGTTTATTTGATGTTATGTGAACAAAATAATTAGTTGTTAACAAGTACAAATGTTCATGAACATGCTCAAACATGTTTGTGAACTCGTTCGATTAAAAATAAGTGAACCAAACATGAACCCTTACAAGCTCAGCTTGGCTCGGTTTGGATCGTTTGCAGCCCTAGGTTATGGTGATTAGTATTCGTGTTGTTATTGGGTTATACAAAATTTACGTCGAATTTCACTTTGTAATTGTTGGCTATTTTTTATGGCGACACAGGTAGAGATTGTTTCTGCCTGATGCCAACTGGTGGTGGAAAGTCGATTTGTTATCAAATTCCAGCTCTAGTGAAACCGGGGATTGTGCTTGTTGTTAGTCCTTTGATAGGTGAATATGACCAGTTTTTGCTGATTTCTTTTTCGAATTGTGAAAGGTTATGCTGCACAAGTTCTTCTTTTGCAGGCTTGTAACTGCATTATTTTTGTGATTTTAGCCCTTATGGTAAGCAGACTTCATTTGCATTCTTATTGTTCCAATATTTCTTGGAGTTTAATTAATTTGTTTAAATAGAAGCATTTCTTTTTACTGTCAGGAAAATCAAGTTATGGCTTTAAAAGAAAAAGGGATTGCTGCTGAATATCTTTCATCAACCTTGACTGTCAAAGCCAAGAACCAGGTATTGGAATTGTTTTATGAGTGGGTAGTGATGGTGGCATAAGCTAGATTTTTGGTGGATCAAGTGAAGTAAAGATTGGATGGACTTAATGCAAGAGTAGTTGTTCATGCACTAGCACCTTTATCTCAAATGAATTACTGTATCTGATGTTCCTTATGTCAAGTTACTTACTCTATCTGATTCCTTGAGATCCATTATACTTCATATAATTTAATTAACATTTTTAAGTAATGTTACGAGGATTGAATTGTTAAAACTTGACTCCTTACATAGTACCGAACAATGTTCTATAGCATGGAAAAGAAAATTATATCAACTGAAAGTTTCACATTGGGACACTACATATGTTTGCTTATAGTTGAGTAGCAGTTAGACTTTAACATTTCAGCCTAAGCTTAGAACTATTGTGAGCATTTATATGCTTGAGCATCAAAGTTCAAGGTAGAATTGGATACTAGTCAAGAGCCAATCTTTGTATATATTGAAATGGGAACACTCATAACTTTTGGGCGTGGAGTTGGTAAATATATCTGATACGAATTATTTCAGCTGTACAAGGATAGGAAGGTGATTCACATGCAACGATGTTACAGTTTGACATTCAGCTACTTGCTTGGTGGTAATTCATTTAATTCTATTCACCCCAATCAAGTAACTCATCTTAGAGTGCTCAAAGCCAAGGATTCTGAGTTGGTTTCTTAAAGAAAGAAGTAAAGAAAAAAGAGCTGGCATTACCTTCCCTAAGCATATATTGATTCTAATTGACAACCCTATATATGTGGAAAGATAGTGAGAGATGCTATAATGTGTAGTCTAAACTAATAAGCCCTCGAGTCAATAATGTATTTATAGAAAAATTGGGGAATTTGTAGAGAACAAATCCCACACTTTAAAAGTTTTCCTCCGAAAGTTCTTTGGCCATCATAGGAAAATTTGAACCCATCAAGTTCTAAACCCTTTCATCACGTTTCACTTTTATGCCTTATCAGCTCAAGTACTTGGTGAACTATTTTTTAGAGTAGGTCCGCTACCTTGTTGTTTGCAGTTTGCATTTCTTTTTCCCAATTTGAATTACATGTATATTAGTAGGACGTGAAGGTGGGAACTGAAGCTTATCGCTTACAGGAAATCTTGTGTGATTGCTGAGTTCTGACCGTTCAGTTGCTACACATAGCTTTTTGTTTTAGGATTATAATCCACAAGAAGTTGTTATTTAATTTTAAGTTCATAAATTAATGTCTGATGATAATTGGGAACCTAATGTTGGATGAAATTTATGGTAGCAACAGCCATTGACCTCGAGTTCCCCCTTCTTTATATTGTGTTCAACACTGTTGTAGACAATAGACTTGTGTGCCTCTTGAATCATTTTTTATTTTCATCTTAGTGGTTATAACCATTCCTGGCCTTTGAACTTCATGGGGTGTAGTGATAGGATATCTGAAGCTATGGATTTTAAAAGCGTATCAAAACATGAGAAGGAAAAGAATTGATCAGTTTTTTTTATGAATTCATATTGATCTTCTTACTTATTTGCTGTTCAGATATACGAAAACCTTGAATCGGGAAAGCCATCTTTAAGGTTACTGTATGTCACACCAGAACTGATAGCCACATCAGGGTTTATGGCAAAGTTGACAAAGATTCACGGCAGAGGATTGCTAAATCTTATTGCAGTTGACGAGGTCTGATCCCTGAGTTCCAATATGAATGATTGCTGCCAAAGGCTGTTATAGTAGATTGTGTTTTTCTTTTATTGATTTTATTTACACTTCTGATTATCTTTAGGCGCATTGTGTATCAACATGGGGCCATGATTTCAGGTTGCTTCTCATACTGAACTTATATTTGTTACTCGGATAATCCTTCATATTTTACTGATGAATCCGAGTCCTATTCTTTATTACGACAAATCTTGCTTATACCTCATCCTTTTGTAGTTTTAGTGAGCTGTAAAAGTCACTGTTAACGCAGTTAGTACCATTCAGACAGTCAGAATCTTTTTTAATCTGTTTTATACTTGAGAATATTGTAATTTGAGAAATCTTTGAGCTTTTGTTTTCCCATTGGAGTTGTTACATCAATTTCCAGCTTTGGCTTGTGAATTGTGCCAAGCTGAAGGTATTAGAATGTGTCAGCAATTGTAATAGAAATTCTTCAATATATATAATAGCATTGTGTCACTCCAGGGTGTCCGATGTTGATCAGACCCCCTATCAAACCACGAATTGGTTTGGATTTATCTCGTTCCCATTTACATTGAGGTCTTGATACACTTTTGCGTCATCTCGTGACTTGACCTCTCAATTTGGCGTTTTGAATTAGTTTTCAGCTTGTTCTTGAAGTCCTTTATTGGAATGTGATGCAGAGGCACACTTAATATACTGCATTCGTACTCTATTTCTATGAATAAACCTCCATTTCTTCTCTCTCTCTCTCTCTCTCACACACACACACAAACAAAATTTATGTACATGAATATTTATTTCTTTATACATGAATTCTTCGCTTATGAGGGCTTTCTTGTACTATAGCTGTTTAAGTATTTCTAAACTGTTTCCTCAATTGTTCAATAATCTAGGCCAAGCTACAGAAAGCTTTCTTTGTTGAGGAATCATTTGCCCGGCATACCAGTTTTGGCTTTGACAGCTACAGCTGTTCCTAAGTGAGTTTGATCAGATTTGCTGCCCATGAAAACTACCAGTTACTGTTCCTATCATGATAAAAATTCTTCAGTGATTCTAAATAATTCAGGATATCCATGTTATTGTATGTATTTCTTTCAACAATAGAAACAGATAGTTGTGTCGTGCTTGAACACATGATTTTTACGTTTTCATTGAACTTATGAATATGGGATAAGAAATTAGAAAACGAATTTTGTATGTCTCAATTAAATTTATCTGGAAACTGGAGCCTTTGAATTTTTTGTTTATAAGGAGTAGAGCCTTAATTCGGGATTTGATACTTCTGCAGGGTTCAAGAGGATGTGGTGGAGTCCTTGAGTTTGCAAAACCCTCTTGTTTTGAAGTCTTCATTTAATCGTCCAAATATTTATTTTGAGGGTAAGTTTTTGCATAGCTTGATTTGATTACCTAATTATAGTTCACTCTCTCAGTTTCTCTGTCTGCCCATTGATGCATACCATGTCATTTGTTTATCTAAACGAGAAAATATATCTGTTCATGTTCCTGGGCACGACAGATGCTTATGGTACAACATTTCTTGACTTTTTTATGGGGAAAAAAATTAAAACTCATGGGCAAGTAGTGAAGAAGGACTGTCAACAATAAAGTGTGATGCATAACAGACCTTTCCTCTCAATGAGGGCACTACTATGGTGGTTGAATATTTTTTGTGCATTTTCTTCAGTAAGGGTTAGATAATTCTAACATTCTGTTATTCATCATGCAGTTCGCTATAAAGATCTGTTGCATGATCCATATTCCGATCTTTGTAATTATCTCAAATCCTATGGAAATATTTGTGCTATTATTTACTGCCTTGAGCGCACAGCTTGTGATGATCTGGCTGTTCACCTATCTAAGAATGGAATTTCTTGTGCTGGTAATAAGCTATTGTTGTAAGCAGTTTCTGACATTAGGTATATTCAATTATCTGAACTGCTTTTATTTCTTCCACTCTTAGCATATCATGCAGGATTGAACAGTAAAGTTCGGAGCTCTACCTTGGATGATTGGCTCTCCTCCAAAACACAAGTAGTTGTGGCTACAGTAGCTTTTGGGTATTATTTCTTTCTTTTATTCCCCCATTTTAAAATGTTTTATAACTTACCTGAACTTCCTGGTGTCTTGCACTTCATTACATATCTTTAGGAGGAATCTGTAACATTCCCTACGTGGGTATTGCATCTCTTTATACTGCTTCTTCACATTTCTTTAGGAGGAGATTTTGAACATCCACTAAGTTGGATAGAACTTGGCGAAAATTTCTTAATACAGCAATTTGAAATCACCGTAAAAAATTAAAATTTTTCTTTCATGACAGAAAAAGCTACTGAAAACTGAATAATAGTAGATGTCTATGTTCAAAACCTGGATGCTACATGAAACAGTAATTCATTTAATTAAAACAAAGAACTATATATCACTTGTGAAAACTACTGGTTTTGCGTTTCACCACCAGTGTCATCATGCATCGACTCCATCACCTGCTTGTTCTGCATCTTAACTTGCCTTTATCTGGGATATGAGAATATCAATATATAAGCTGACAATTTGTAAGTAATATAATGAGAGTCTCTTAACACACGAGCATAACTCTGTGGACAGGTGTGATGTCAATTTGTGCAACTATAGTAATATAAGAATATATGAATCTCGTCGGCAGTGTAGAGACCCAACAGTGACTAGCAACGTATATGTTCTTGGGACCCTAGACTGTCCACTTGCCTTCTAAACCAACCACAGATACATTATGGTCTTCTTGGGGTGGGGATTCAGGGCCTTTGGTGAAGTAGCCAAACCAGCCATTTGCCACACCTGATAATTGGCAAATCTTTTGTGAATCTATTGTTTCAATTACATTGGGCATGAGCTTGAAGTTAAAGGACAAATTATGCGACCTTCATATCTTATTCTATGTTTCTGAAGGAGTGTCTTAGCAGGCTCTTGCTTTTGATTTTTTTTAGTTTTACCTTTAACTATTTTCATCTGTCTCACAATGTGCAAGGTTCTAAAATTTGCAGAAAGCCTACATACCCCTATATCCATCTAACAGCTGTTCAATTTTCATGTGGAATTAACTTGGGTTTTTAATCAATGTCGTATCTTGGTTTCGGAATCACCTCTGGAGCTGTCCTGTCGCTTACAAATCCCTGAGGTGGTGGTTATAATGCAGGATGGTATGCAACTATTTTTTAAAAAGTTTTGTGTAATTTAGAAACTCTTTAGCTCTAAAAGACTAGGGTAGATGTCCTACATTGAGGCATTAGTAAAATAATTTCAGGGCATAGATCGAAAGGATGTCAGAGTTGTTTGCCATTATAACATCCCCAAGTCCATGGAAGCCTTCTACCAAGAATCAGGTCGAGCTGGTCGTGATCAATTGCCGTCTCGAAGTCTGTTGTATTATGGAGTGGATGATCGTAGAAAAATGGTGATTTATTATCTTCCCATGGAATCATTTCTTCACTTTTCTAGTATACAATGAAGTCATTCTATATTTAAGTGAGAATATTGCAGGAGTTTATCCTTGGTAATGCTAAAAGTAAGAAGTCACGTTCTTCAAGCTTGGAGGATGATTCCTCCAAGAAATCCCTAGCCAACTTTCACAAGGTAAATAGGTGTATACCTCATAGAGATCTTCTCTATCTTTTCTTGATGGCCCTTGGTATGTGCTGCATCTAGATGATTGAATACTGTGAGGAGTCTGGATGCCGAAGAAAAAAGATCCTTGAATGCTTTGGGGAAGAGGTATGACACTGGATGAATCAAACAGTTTGGGCTATTTTTAAGATTGATACGAAGTAAAAAAACACAATCTTTTCTGTAAATCAGGTACCAGCATCATTATGCGCAAAGTCTTGCGATGCATGCAGACATCCTAATGTAGTTTCGAAATATTTGAAGGAGCTTACAAGTACTATCACTTCTCAACATAGAAACGGGTCATCACGGATATACATAAGCAGGTTACAGATTCCTTGTTTGTATTCAGGTCTAGTGATTCTCTTTGTTGAAAAAGGATCACTTGTTTATCCGCTGCTTGTTTTTATTGCGCGTTCCATTTAAGTTAGAAGTCGGGATTTTCTAATATCATTCAGTAAGTGCTGCCAATTACCATGGTTAGTGTAATTTATAGTTCTTTATAGGTTTGACCTAGAATTGTGTGGATGAGGTAATGGTAACTGAAAAAAACACTGTTACTTAAATTTCAAAAAGGTGTTTCATGCAGCCATGTGGAGAAAGAGAATCCTACACCTGATACCAATCATTGTACAGTGGATTAATTTATCACTTTTTGCCTAATAATTTATAGAATTGTAGTTAAATACAATACGTGGCTAATACTTTTTTTGAATATATTCCAACTTGATTGATTCAGTCTCTTATATACCGAGTTTTGCAGGACATTATTGTTTAGTTTCTCCCTAGTAAAGTGCGCTTTAATAAGTTATGAGATAGAGTACATACCTTCTGATATAGATGGAAGGATGTTGTGGAAGTCATAGCACAAGCCAAGTTGTTCATTTTTCTTTTTTTCTTTTTTTTTGTTTCATCAGTCCAATTTTCTGCCATGATGAGCAGAAGATGCAAAATTTGAAATTAAGTCATTTAATTCAAGGTTCTCCTCGAGATTAAGTCACTTGAATCAATTTTTCCCAATGTAGGTAATTTGGCTACCACGGTACTCATTCTTGAAGCAAATGTTTCAGGATATTGTAAAAATGGTCATAATCCATCAGAAAGTTCATCCAATGAAGGGCGTATGCTTGTGTTCCATAGTTGGTTACGTTATGATATCAGGGGCTATATGTTTCGCTAGTTTGCATCATTATAGTTATCAGTTGGAAAATGACTATCTCGCATTGACACTTAGGTTGTGTTTGGATTGAGGGATTTGAAATGGATGGATATAAAATCAATGGATTTGAAATCCACTCAAGGTAGAAGGGATTTGAAATCCACTCAAATCCTTAAAAGAATAGCTCAAAATGAAATCATGGATTTAGAAATCCATGGTAATCCAAACAACAATAATGAATTTGAGACTAAGAATTGCAAATCCATCCTCTAATCCTTCCATCCAAATGCAGCCTTAATAACTTATCAATGGCATGACAAAATACTAAGTATGCTGATTATAAGGTTTTAAATAGTTGCATGAGTGTTTCCTATACCATCTTCGTCTTTCTTGGATAAGGTGAAGCATTTAACCCAATTCTTATTTTCTTCCTTTTCAATGGTGATGCATTACATTGGACATGCGCAACTTTTTTTTTTTCCTCGTTCCTAATTGATAAAATTTCAGTTTTTTATAAGATGATGATAATCTTGTTTATAGCTTGAAAAAAACCTATACAATTTCCCTTTCCTAATTGTTTAATTGTTTAAGTCCGTTGTCTTAAAGGGATTTTAACATTTGTCACTATTCAAGAGCCTCCCCCTCCACCCAAAAAGATTGCAGTATGTTGTCCCCGAATTCCTCTACTACATCAAGTTGGCAGCATGATGTGGCATTGATCTTTTGTTTCCAATATGTTTTACTATGGTGACTTCTTTCCAACACTTGCAGTGATGTGTGAGTTGTTAATATGCCTGGCAGATAATCATATCCATAGCATGAAGCGGGCGAAGGCTCCTTATGATGTGTGCGTGTGTGTGTCTGTGTGTTGACTTGAATGGAAACCAATCATTTCTTTTGTGGGGGCCGGGGGGGAGGGGGGCACCACCCCCTCCCCCTAAAATCATTTACCACAGTTTTTTTAATACAGAAAAGAAAAAAAAAAAAAAAAAAAAGAATTTGTCTAAAATCTGCCCCTAGTGGATCAAAGAGTGCAGTTTCCACATCAAAGTTAGATTGGAAGCAACCGTAACCTGCATAGATATTACTTTCTCTGTCTTACAAAAAAAAAAAGATATTACTTTCTCTGGCACCCTCTTGATAAGTAATTGCTGAAGAAGTTATCTCCTCATATTTGTGATAGTTTTAGAATGTGATCATGGTATCTGTATTTATTGACCAATCTTCATTTAGCTTACAAACTTCCATTTGTTTGCTTTTAGTGACTCATTTATGTATATCTTCAGCAGTTGTTCTGATTTCTGTGACGAGGGACAAGTGTCAGAGTTCTGGGATCGTGATGATGAAGCAACTGGATCTGAAGAAGATATATCCGATCCTGATGGTATTTTCTAAACTGTGAACTGAATATTGAGCATCTAAACGATTTTTTAGTATATTTGTTTGCTTTTACATGATCTAGCTTGGAGTGCTCGTTCTCTTTATTTTCTTGCTGTTGACATGTTGAGATGTGGTTTAGATGCCGTAGAAATTGCAAAGAATGTAGCAGATTCAAGTGTACCATCTGACCAGAGATTACGTGAAAGGATGGAGTTGTTGCAGCGTGCAGAAGAGAACCATTACCGGGGTAAAAATTACCAAGACAAGCAGGTGAACTTTGGGTTCATTCTCTCAATTCGTTGGAGTTTCTTTGTTAGAATTATGCATCAAGCTAGTTTGTCATGGTGGGTACGATTAAACAGGAGATGCAAGCAGAATTCACATTGAATTATTAATTTGAGTGATGATAGAATTTAGGGGGTGGGCTTTCAAGAGGCGGGTTCTGGTACCCGACCAGACCCGCATGGGGTTTACCCAATCGGGTTGGGTATTTTCTAGTCGTGCGGGTTTTGGGTTTTACCCGACCCGTGCCTCTCGGGTTTAAGTCGGGTCCGGACGGGGGTTTGCGGGTGCCCTATGTTAAAAAAATCAGCCATAATTGTTTAGATCTTTCAATAACTTAAAGAAGCAAAAACAATTTCAATTTCAAAAAAGTAGCTTTGAGAAAATCCGATATCCACGGGAGCGGGTACCCGCAAGATCGGTGGAAGATCAAGTTTTCTTTATTGGGTACCAGACAATCCGAAACACGCAAAAACCTGACCCGAACCCACCCCTATTAGAATTTATTCTGAAGGTTGTTTGTAGTTGTTTGGATATCACAAATGGTGCAGGGTATATATATTTTACGACGTGCTTGTGCCATTAATTGTGAACTTGCACTTCCCCTTTCGAGTTTTCTTTGTAGAATTTGCATATTTGTAGTTTAAGAGGAACCATTTATACTTACAAAATAGGTAAAAGACTATCTGCTTGTACTAGCGGCTAATTGTTGACTTCTTTCTTTGATGTATATACCTCCCTGCGTCCATAAAAAGAGTCCTATTTAAACAAGGGACAACTTTTTTTAGTTTTTGTCAATTAAGTGAAGGTATAACCTTCAAATAGCCGTGAATTCTCTCTTATAAGACTTTGTAAATAGCCGTGTATAAAATTGTTCTTGAAACATGATTTTTTTATGGAACGGAGGGAGTAGATTGTAATTCTGCATGTCATTGTGCAGTTGATGATTGATTTTCTCTACTTTACATTGATTTCCTATGATTCTTGAGTAGAACAATGTCGTGATTTCCTTTTTTGAGCCTCGGCTTGCTATTAATCTCTCCTCGGATGTTCATAGGCCATCAAATCTGACAAAAACGCGGTATCTGCTACATTAAGAGAGTCGGGGAAGCAGAGGCTTCTAAACGCGATGAAGCAGAACCCGGGGCTTCTCAGCAATTTAAAGTACGGTACAAGGCGAACCCTCGTTTTTATCAGATTATCTGATCTTTAACTCAAGGTGAAATCTTTTGTTTTGGGGCAGAATGGACTCTGTGACATCTGCTGCTGAGACACTTGAGATCGAATGCTATAAAAAGTACGTGAAAAGTGGCAAGTCGTTTTATTTGTCCCAGATGGCGAGTATAGTGAGGTGGTTGTCAGCAGCAACCCCTGATGAACTAACAAGTAGAGTTGGTACAACTGCTGACATGTCACCGGAGATTGTGGCCCCAGAAGTGAATTGCTTGTCTCCGTCCCTGTCCCTGTCACCATCACCCTCTCCGGTGACCACACAAGTTTGCAGCACAAAATTCGCTGCTTCTGTTCCTCAGAATACCGCGCCACCACCTATTCTGTCTTTCTCAGAATTCATTAACAGAAGGAAACCGAAGGATACCCCGTCTAAAAGACGGTCGAGCGATGGCGTTAGCCGAGGTATGGAGAAGAACCATAAATCTAGCTCTTAAATGGAAGTTCACCTTTACTGTTCCCATAGGCTCTATTCCCCCATTGTTAAGTGATTGGAGGTTGAAGATGATGAGAATATTATACAGAACATAATTGATCCATTGACAGAATATGTAATCTTGCATTTTTTTAGGGTCCATTTGGATGGAGGGATTTGAGGGGTGGATTTGAAAATCCATCATCAAATCCACCCAACTTGTTTGGCAAAAAAAATCGAATCAAGGGTTTAAATCCTTCATAATTTTTTAGTTCATTTTGGTTGGATTTCAAATTCATCCAACCTCTCATTTATGTATAGCCACATTATCACACATTACACACAACACATTACAAATACCACACAAACACACGCATTTCACACACTGCACACAAGACCACTACACTACACTACACACACTACCCACACAACACTACTACACTACACACTCTAAATGCACATACTACACACACAGTACACACAGTACACACATTTTCATTATCATCATCCTTTTAAAAATGTTAAGAAAAAACTGAAAAAGAAAAAGTTTAAACAATTTAAGTCTACTTATTTGAATTTAAACATCCAAATAAGAGATTTGAAATGAATTTGAAATAAGTGGATTTCCAAATACAAAGAATTGAAAATCAAATCCTTTACTTTCCAAATCCTTCCATCCAAACACAACCTTAGATTTTTTTTTCATTGTTTGCGTTATGTTTTTCTTTTGTTTTTTGTAGCAGTATAAAAGCCTACTTTTGAGTCTTGTTACACCTTAGGTAGAGTAACACTTGCGTATCATAAATGCTTAGATCTAAGTCCATACAATAGGTCAGCTTGATCTGACGGGATTGTAAATTTTTGCTCGATTAAAGAAATATAAAATCTTCACACCCACAACAAACAATCTAAGGAGATAGTTGAACAAGAATGTAGGTGGTCGTAGCACGTCCGCTGAGATATTATCCTGGATGAATTCGATTATTTGAATAGTAAAAGCGATTTATGGGTAGGAATGGAGTAGGATATAATGTATACCGTTCATGTCAAATCATAAGGTTGAGGATGGTAGGTTTATATTATTATATTGTAAAATGTGATGTATATAATGATCCGATGATTGAATGATTAGATAATGATTAAAAAGTAGGTCGAGAAATGTGAAGTGATGAAGGATACAGTGGATTGATTAATTAATGATCGGTGAGAATGCTGGTGGATTGTTATTTGTTACATGGTTTGTTTGTATTTAATTTATAAAAATATTTGAATTAATATTAATTTGTTTTAAATCCGAAAATTTTATTTAAATCGTTTATATATTTAAGTGGTGTTTGCAAACTCATTTGGTGCCTCAAAATCAATTCTCATAATTACTTTTGAAAAGCTGATGTGTTTGCAAACTATTATTGGACTTCAAAAGCCATTTTCAACTGGACTTAAAATCTACTTCTAAGAATCCAGTCTATGGCAGCTTTTGGATTATTTTGGCTTTTGTGTAATTGGATGGAACATTTATTTTATTTTATTTATCATTAAAATCTATCATTAAATCCTTTAATTAAAAAGATACCCCTGCCAACATACCCCAATATAACAAAATTCACATTAAATTGTTGTATGTTAAAAAGAAATGGTATTTGTGTAAATTAATTATTAAGAAGTGCTTTTTGTGTTGCAAACACTCCATGTATAAAAGCACTTATAATTTATATAAAATCACTTTTTTCTCAAACACTCTCAAATTCTTATTTAACAATCAGAATCAATTTAAATCACTTATTCAAAAGCAACATTGTTTGCAAACACCCCCTTATTACTGTTATTTTTTACTTTTTTTGCAACAAGCAAGATTCTATATACAGCAAAATGGGGTCTAATTATCTATATACATAATACTTCGTTTTTTTCAAACTTCTTATTTCGTGTTCCATTTGTAGTACGTTTAGGATATACTCTGCAAAAATTCGCGATTAGTTTCAACTCGTCCTCGTATAGCGCTAGACTCTTATTGATCGTTTATATTTTTTTTCGAATTCTTTTTGCCTAACTACATATATGAACCGTCCAACTTCGTCTAGGCCTAGACTAATCGTTAAATTATAGTCCACCTTTGACTAATGCATAACAACTTTTATAATATTGACATATACATAAAAATAATCAATCATATCATATGCTTAGCCCAAACAATAGTTTTTAACAAAATACATTAGGGCTACTAATTTAGAATATTGTTTAGATGTAGCCTAACAAGAAACATTACTTCAAAAATATCTCTATTCAAACAATATTTTAAACTAACATGATAGGACTACCCAACTAAGACATCAAACTCCCAATGTCACTATCCTTATTTATATGCATCTTTAGATCTGCAAGACCTAATCCAAGAAAAGATTTTGCAAGATTGAGACTAGGTTAATTGTATCAATTTTTATTGGAATAAATTATTCTTACTTAAAAAAGCTATCATCTTTTCACTATTGACCAGTTCCCATTTTACTTCTGTAATTTTTCCCTCTTGATGTAACAAAAAAATTGTACCGAAAGATGATGGTAGTCGTCCTTCTTCTCTTCTCCTTGACGTGCTTGGTCTGTTTTTTAAACTGGTCAATCTCTTATGAACATCCTGAAGAATTTCAAGGGTCTCCTTCTGGGATGGTCTCCTGGACTTCTCTATAATCTGAAATCCTAGAATTTTCTCCTTTGATTTCTTCTCAAGATGATCCCAACATATATATTCCCAGAAATGCAAATGAGGTTTCTAGATTTCTGATTGGGTCAGGGTGGCGTTGTTGTTCTCCACATCTCCTTTGTAAGAAATCTTCCATGGATGTGGATGACGTCAATGTAATCAGTTGCATTTCTTTCTACGAGTATGTCCTGTATAAGTTTATTTTGTCAGATTTCTTCTCTTCCTTTATCCAAAACCGGTTTCTGGAAAGGCTTCTGTAGCTCATTACTGAGCTCATCACTTCTTTCAATAATTGTGTCACACCTTTAGCGTAGATTTCCAAATAAACCACGGTTTTGCACTAGAAATATTCCATGTTGTTATTACTTGAGTTTTCACCCGAGTATTCTTGTAAAGTTTTTATTCTCGAACTTTTGCTCGGATCTATAACTTTCTTGTAATGCCTTGTCCTTTAGCATAGTACATAACATGACAAATAATTTATGATTTCTGCATAAACCTATGGCTCTTATATCATTTTCAAACTCTTAGTAATTTTAGGATTTTTCTTGAAAAGACTAAAAAAATGTTATACACAAATAGTAGAAAACAGTTGGCTTAAAACAATTGACACAAAAATATTTGACATGGAACAGGTTGGTAGACATTGTTGACAAAACAGACTGTTTTGACAACACTATTTAGTTTGAGCATAAAAATATTTTTTCCAATATGAAATCAAAGTGCTAATTTTACTTAACAGAATTCTATGTAAAACTTACAAAAAGTATTGTAATATCCAACAAAATTATAAAATATGTTACGTATATATAACTATTTCTACTCTTAATTTTCATTTAATTTATATTGTTATTATTATTATTATTATCAAGAAACTAGTATCCAAAATGGTGTAGGTCCAATAGGCAAACCTCAACATGGTTTCAATTGGAGTTAATTGAGGATTTTCATCCTCAAAATTAGTTACTACCTAGAATTAGAACCATTTAATACCCATGATTCCATTAAATTGAGGATTTCTACTCCAAAAAAACTGCTAATATCCATGATTTCACCTTAACTCCTCTTATAAAAACCACTTTTTTTTAAAAAAATAAATTTTCCTAATCTAAGAACAAAGAAAAATCCCTCCCCTCCCCCCACGATGACTCGAATTCAAAGTAGTAGATGCTTTGCCACTTGAGCTATCCAACCTCGTCTAAAAACCACTTAATACCAATGATTCCATCTAGTGGAGGATTTGTAGCCCAAAAATCAGCTAATACCGATGATATCACCTAACTCCTATAAAAATCCTGCTGAAACTCACAAATGATTGCATTGCTTGTCTCTCAAAATTTCAATGAGTCTAACAAGGGGTACTAACACAAGGTTTACTTTTTTGTGGATAAGATATCAGGCCCAACAAAATTAGAATTTCCAACTTCATGTTAATTCACTCCTTTCACTATTTCGCGGTGGAGATTTTTATTTACTGATCGACTATTAAATGCTATTTGTAGAATTTTAATTTCTATGTGCAATGTGTTATTTTCTATGTGTTGCGATCTAAGGTTATGTGAAGGAATGTTCGATGTTCAAATTTACTACGTAGCATTTGAATAACAATGATCGGAATTTGATATTGTTTTCTTGGGATATGCTCACATGCTCAAATTTATTTATATTGGTCGATATCCAGACATTACGTTACTATTGATGCCTATGTAGCTATGATTTTGCAAATGTATATTTAATTTTTGACATGCATATTCCCACAAACCTTGTTGGTTTGCTCACCCAATTATTTTCTTCCCTCTTTTAGATTGAGATGCTAATGTGACATGGCTATGATTTATTGAAGAAATTGAACTTTAATTCTCCTTTCTATTATAAATTTGAAAAATTGTTTCTATTTCTTTTGGATATTGTCTTGTCTCAACAACGGAAGATTATTTGATAATTATTCTATTGATCAGTAGGATTTATAGTGATTAATTAAATTATCTAATATTTACAAATTAACCTGGAGCAAAAGATGTGCTTCAAAATTCCTATGTACATATTTTCACCGACAAAAGAGGATGTGACAAGTACTATATTAATTTTATTAGTAAGAGCAATGTCTGTAAAAATTATGACTGGCTCTGATTTATTTTGGTGCGAGTACTAGGTTCCCATTATTCGCCTATATTATCTGATTCCTTCCCGCTTAATCACATCTATGTCTCAATCAGCGTCGCCTAGGTCCTAACTAGTCGCTAGATCCCAGTCCACCGTCTAATTACACCTAGCGATTGATTGAGAGTTTGTATCACCGAATCTATTTGTTGTTATCTGTCCTGTGGGCTCTGCAAATGAGCCAAATTTCCAACTTACATGAGCATTTCATGTTGCCTTTTTCTAATCTGAAATTTTCAATAATTGTTGAAAAATATAGCCATGTAAAAACAAGAATGTAACAACTAAATTGCAGGCCCTGTGCCAATTCAGCATCTTTTTTTGGCCAAATTACCAAAAACCCACCTGATTGTTGACTTTTTTTGTCTTACATTTCTCTTACAAGTCCAAGGAAGGTAGTTTTTTCTTGCGTTTCTTCTGCCTACTTACCTACTCTCAACTTAAATTTCAGAATTTATTCTGATTTGGAGTGAGTAAATTTCTTGAGATGATAAGGCAGAAGAGTAGAGGTGGGTTTGTGAAGAGTAATGTTGTTGTTGTTGGTGTTAAGGCTTCTAAGGAACTTTCCAGAAGTGCTTTAACATGGGCTTTAACCAATGTTGTCCAGCCTGGGGATTGCCTTAGACTGCTCATTGTCATTCCAACTCATACCTCAAGTCAGTAACTGCTGCTTTTTTTCGGAAATGGATCCTCTGTTGGGTAGGCATCCTAGCACACATTGCTGGACATTATAACAACGTAACGACATCGCTCTGGTGTTCAGCACTGTGTGCTGGGATGCCTATCCAACAGAGGATCTAATCCCTTTTGGATTTTACTGCTTGTTTTGCTTTTAATTTTGACAATGATCAATGGCTCTAATTCATGATGTGTATGTCAATTCCAGCTATATTGCTTTTATCATCATGCTTTGCTCAAAAAAATATTTTGTTGCTCAGATTGTTGAAATCTACTTTTATCAGCTTCAGATATTTCCTTTGATTACAACAAAGTTAATAATTCATACAGCTCTATATGTTATGTCTTCGAGTACTTTGTATTTGTTGTTGGAAAATAATGATGTATTTTACAAATGATTCTATTAATCGGACTGAAAACATTGAGGTAAGAGTTGAACTCTTTGTTAATATTACCCCGTATACTAGTGTTCACGAACTACAACAATTGTCCCGAAGATACAACTTTGAACTTTTAACTCGAAAAATGTTGAGATCTATTTATAGATATTGAACAGTTGCGTTGTCAATTTGAAATAGACACTTCTGACTCTTGGAGACACTGGTTCGGATGTAGCACAACCATTCACGAGTGGCTCGTGACAGTTTGGTGCATTCGCACTTGTGCGACGTGTGCACCTGGACTTGAATGGTGTTCTTCACTATTTCCCATTTTTTGCTGCTAAAACGACAGTAGGATGCACCACCTTTTCAAAGTGTTCATCTTAATAAAGAGTTTCAATTTTCCCACTTTTCTTTTGTGGAACTTTTATTCCCATATCTTTTCTCGCTTTTCAACTATTTGCATGTTTAAGTTGTTAACATTCGGATTAACTTTTCATTCATATAAATGGAATTTGAGAACATAAACACAGTAAATCATCTACTCAGAAGGTAGAATACCATTTTGCAACTTAATTTCTTTTTATCTTGTGAAACACAAAAATTAAAATTGTTCAAATATTGGTCAACATTAATCTTTCGAAGTCAATTTCTAACATGTAAAACAACATTCACTTAAATACTTAAGTAAAAATATATATATATATATATATTTTGCGGAAATGTCAAATGTGCATCATTAGCTTTACAGTTTGGTGTAGTATTTTGAAGGTGGTCTTTGTCTACAATCTAAATTGATATTTCCTTTTTTTTTTTTTTTTAGGTAAAAAACTATGGGGATTTAGGAATTTCCATGGTGATTGTGGAGGGGGATTCATGTTGGGCACAAGTGTAGAACAGAAGGAGTATATTAGGGATCTATGCAACCACATGATGTGTGATTTCCACCATCTCTATGACCCTCAAAAGGTGTTCAATTCATCCTCTAATCTAATTCTTTTTCTTTTAATAACTAGTATTACTCCCGTGCGATGCACGGAAGACTGCTAATAAAGTAAGTTTTCATTGAATTAAACAATATATGGTTATATTATTTGAAAATGTGAACATTGTATACTTAATAAATAAATATTTTATTTTTTTGAACATATAGTAAAATTTTAAATAGTGTAAATATCCGTTTCTCCCGTGTAATTCTTGAATTAAATATATAAATATATATATATATATATATATGTTTGTGTGTGTGTGCGCGCGCCCTATTTATAAATAAATTATTGTTACATAATAAAATTAAAATAAATATCAAAATATATAACAAATAACAAATAAAAATTCCTTTGTTAAAATTATTTTTTATAAAACTCTGACATACCGTTAGTCGGTCTATATCCTTCTTAACCTATACGAATAACCGCGAATAGTTCAATTAATTACATATGTTAAAGAAAACAAAAATATAATAACACACTAGTTATTACGAAAATGAGATAAGATAATAATAAAATAAATTAAATAATTTATAAGAAAAATAGATTTTCTTTTCAAATAATCCTATATTTTTATTTTTAAAAATACTCTATTGAATTATTTTTATATAATTTAATTCACAATATAAATGTATCAATGCACAATAAAAAAATTAAAACATAATTCAACTTAAAGAAGGTGAAAAGATGATTAAATTGATATATTATATATGAATATATATTAGAAAAAAAAATTATTAGTATAATAAAAAATCCTAAGGAGTTTTTGACAAAGAAACACACTAACAAAATGCTGAAACTGTAATATCTTTTAGGGATACATACATGAATATTTTTTCTTGAAAATATCTCATATGCAATTGGATGAAAAAAAAAATTTTTACATACTTGGCTAAATTTTATTTTATCATGCACACACATATTTATATATGGATTAATTTATAGAATAAAATTAATATGGAAAAGTAAATACAACAGATTAATTAATAAAATATTTTAAAAAATTAAATTAGAAATATTTTTTTTAGAAAAATTCTTCAACTAATTCGTATTGCGGTTTAAAACATTACACAAACAAACATCTTCAATAAATCATTTGTATTTATTTTATATAATATCATACTTTTATATATGTGATATTTAAAGTATGTGAGTTATTCAAATATTTAAATATTTAAAATTCTTCAACTAATTCGAAGACAATTTAAAGTATGTGAGTTATTCAAATATTTAAATATTTTTATATTTTATTTGGTTTTGTAATTCAATTAATTTTTATACTTTTATTGTAAATATTATACTCCCTCAGTCCCGGCCTAATCGGCCTACCTTGGTCGGACAAGGAGACAAAGAAAAAACAGATTTTGTGGAAACTTTGACTTTTTCAAAGGTGGAAATTAAGGGTGGAGAATGCGAGAGAAATTTGTCATTTATGGGCTGGTCAATTAGATTGAGACAAACAAAAATGGAAGGTAGGCCAATTAGGCCGGGACAGAGGGAGTATTATTTAAGGTAAAAATTGATTAATGCAAAAAAAAAAAAAAAAATCTTGGCTTGGAAGAATAAAAAAAGATATAATTGAAGTTGGTTAGTGCGACAAAATATTTTTTAGGTTGCAAAGTGTAAAAAATATATCGTTGAGATTGATTCACGAAAAAACACAATTGAAAAGTATAACAAATGTCATAAAATTTAGGTTACTATATATAAAATAATATTAACACAATATACATTATATAAAAATATGAATAGGTAATAAAACACCAATCTCAATAATAATTATGATATATAAACATGCATATGCTCAAAAGTCCACGTCTAATAAAACAAACATTGTTATTATATATATATGCTAAATGTAATGATTTAATAAATTATTTATAAAATTAATTATTGATTTTTTGCCTTTAATTTAATGAATTATGAGTTTAATTACTTAAAAGTTATTTTTTTTTTCTGGTCGTAACTAAAGTAAAAAACATATTTGAAAATTCATGTGAAAAAAAAATTGTTGAACTTTGAGAAAATACTCAATTAATATTTTTTATAAGGAGAATTATTTTATTAATTTTTACAATAAACACTTAAATATAACCTAAATAATTAATCAATAAAGAAGTTATTATTTTAAAATTAAATATCTCGCTCATTATAATATATGTGATATGGATGCCAAATTGAAGATTGTGAAAAGATGAATAATTTGATATATCTTGCACAAAAAATGGATTAAAAATATAAAGGTTATTTGCATTTAAAAAATTGAAAGAAAATTATAAAGTTACCAAAATTGATAAAAAACTTACCAAATTAGTGTAAAAGTTTTTGGAGGGAAAGTTAAAATGACAATAAGGCCCTCCATTTAGCTTTTATATATATATAGATTCAATAATAAAGGTGTCAATTCAGACTGATCTAGCCTGACTCAGCTGTGTCAGTCAGATTGGGTATGGTCAGGTGAAAATCGGTAAAGAAATTAATAAGTTAAGTATGGCACATCTTCCTATACAGGGTCGGACCTAAACATGTATAGGCCTAAGTCGAATTTCTAAATGGACCCCTAGAGTATATTTTTAATTTAAATGTTTTCCTATACTTCTCTATTTTATTATTACTTCTCTAAACTTTTCTTAATATAAGTTTAAGTTATTTATTCACATATGTCTCCTTTTATTCATAGTGGGTTGGCTCATTTTAAATACAACGATTCTTTTATTTGAAAAAAAAAAAAAAAAAAAAAAAGAAAGAGGAATGCTAAGCCAACATCAGGTTTGGTAACAAAGAATTCTAGCAAAAAAATAATAGAAAAATGGCAACAAAAATTACGAACTAGCAGTAAGTACGATAACAAAGAATATAGGCCAAAATGTCAACAAAAGTTACGGAGTTGAGATTTGGACACGCATTAGCAAAAACTTAGTGACATACTTCTATAACCAACACATCTTTTCATGCAATATTTTTGACATATGCAAATATTCTAGATTCCTAGAAAATTACAATATTCTCGGTCCGAGTCCACGGATTCTTTGGCCTTTGCACAGGCCCGGTCCTGTTCCTATAAAAGGTTGGCCAGTGGTTCATCGAATTTTGCTAGACATGTTGTGCATGATTTAGGACAATTTATTTATGGGATCAATTTTATCACTTCTACATAGGGTTGCAATTTACAACAAATCAAATTCACAAATATTAATTCAAATTCGAATATAAATTGAATTTTAAATAGTGGCTCGTATTCGATTCATGAACAATATTCAAACATATTTGACTCGGTTTGAAATTCGAAAAGTTTATTTTTGTTATTTTTTTCTCCTAATCTAAGAAATAAAGGAAAAATATTCCCCTTAAAGAAAATTTCATTTTTATGATTTTATACATTTTTTAAATATTCAAATACTAATTCTTTTTTTATTTTCAAATTTTAACAATATTATAATATATATTTAGTATATTATCTATTTCATATATATATATATATAGATATATATATATATATAGATATAGATATATAAATATATGAACATGTTAAATACAACTACACTTATATTCGAAGTGGAATTCAAACTTTCTGAATCCAAATTATCATCGAATTAAAATTATTTATTTATGGTCGTGCTATAGATATATGGCATTTAATAGTTATTTTCACTTGTGTTGCAGGTAACTGTGAAGATGAAAGTGGTGTACGAGTCCAAAGATGGTGTAGTGGCTTCTGAAGCCCAGAGGGCTCAAACACAGTGGGTTGTATTGGACAAGTAAGCCCATCTTGTATACTTATGTTTCCTACAAATTCATCTTTTCCATTTTCTAATATCTAAATGTTTTCTACATTTTCTTAAATCAATCATATTTATCCAATCACAACAAATAAAAACTCATACTAAAAATAACGAGTCGACTACATCTAGGGCGCTACCAAATTAGGAAATTTTAATATATTCTAAAGAGTACACGATTACAAGTATATCATAGAATTATGTGCGATGTAAAAAACCTAGTTCTAACTATCATGACTTTTATATATATATATATATATGCTTCAAGCCCAACAATATACATACAATTAAAATTTTCAAGTCCCTCCTGAATCCATAAACAAACGTACCCCATAGCAATCCACATTTGTGTTTCTTATCACTTTGTGTATGTTGTACACCATGTATTCCCTTTCATAACATCTATAGAGAAAATTCCCTTTTTTGCTATGCAACTTGCATTGCACGTGTTCACAAATTTTGGGCTATGTTACTCAATGGGCACAATGCGCCCCTAAAAAATCGATGCACTCTACTCCCACTCGTATACGAAGTCCAAGTTGTTGTGGCTGATCAAGATTCATAATCTAAGTGTGCTGATCACGGTTGCGGATATTAACCCGAATGTGAAGAAGGCATTGAAGATGGTGACAAATTCCAGCCAATTTACAATTTTCAACAAAATTTATCCTCAAATTGAACCTGGTCCTAACATACATGACTAATATTGATCTCGATACTAACATATAGGACTAAAGTTGATAATTCAAAATATAGAGGACTTTTTCTGGACCGGTCCTAAGTTACAAGACCAAAAAGGATTTTTCTCAACATCTATATGAAGACTTCATTTAATCGGTTCATACTTAACAGGCAAATAAAAAAAGAAGCTGATTTTTGTATGGAGCAGCTAGACTGCAATGTCATAGTAGTTAAACATTCTGATCACCCAAAGATTCTTCGGCTGAACTTCGTACAACAACACGAGGTGCTGCCGTTTAAGGTCCCAAACGTGACTCCCACGTGCAGCCCTGACAGGATGACACCCTTAACATCAACGCCAAGCTTAGACAAGTTTATGTCTCCATCTTTCATGTCTGAAATTGATTGGGAACCAAAGGTCAAACACATTTCATCAATATCATACACCTTCGATGAATCCGATTCTGGTTCCGATCTGAGCTCTCTTTCTATGAGTTCAGTCGATGAATTTGCAAAGAGTTTGAGAGAGATAATATCATTAAACAAAAGAGCATCTCCAGATTCTCCTCCACTCTGTTCTGTATGTCGGAACAAGACACCGTCATTTGGACAACCTCCTCAATTGTTCACGTATGCGGAGCTTGAACGGGCCACTGATGGATTCTCACAGGCGCAATTTTTAGCTGAGGGGGGATATGGTTCAGTGCATCGTGGAACCTTGCCAGATGGTCAAGTTATAGCTGTCAAGCAACATAAATCCGCGAGTAGTCAGGGTGATCGTGAGTTTAGCTCTGAAGTGCAGGTGTTGAGTTGTGCACAACATCGTAATGTTGTGATGCTTATTGGATACTGCGTTGAGGATAATAGACGATTGCTTGTTTACGAGTACATCTGCAACGGCTCTTTGGATTCTCATCTATATGGTACTTCAAATAACTTATTATTTTATGTCAATGTTCTGAATGTCCTAAAAATTTCTACTTAGAACATATAGATAGTAATTTTTTTATGCAGGAAGTAATCGACATCCACTGGATTGGGCTGCACGACAAAAAGTGGCAATCGGAGCTGCTCGAGGGCTAAGATACCTACACGAGGAGTGTCGAGTAGGATGTATAGTCCATCGTGATATGCGCCCAAACAACATTCTCCTTACTCATGATTTTGAACCATTAGTATGTCATTTTCTTTTAAAATTTGGGTTTATTACAAAAGAATCACGACCTTTGGTCCAATTTTCAATTGCAACAAGACATTTAAAACTTAGCATTATTACTCACCAACTATTAAAGAAATTCAATTACAACATCAGCCGAATTTTTTTACATCTAATTGTGTTACCACCACTACCAGTAGACAAGTCGTGAAGGGATTATCCTACATTATAACATATTTTCCCATCCAATGCTATAATTGTAGTGATTCGTGATTGAAGTTATTATGTCACATATTTCACTCCAAATTAACAACAATGGAAGTAACAAATTGTAAAATTGATGGAAGACAAATGATGGTCTTGCCAAGGTGCATCTAAAGAAGGTGGTGACACCATAATCAAATGTCAAAAAATATAGTTGATGTTGTAATTGAAAAAAAACATCAAAGTTGGATAGTAGTATTTTAAAGGCCATGTTTTACTTGAAAATTAAACTAAAGATCGTTATTTAATTGGTAATTAACCCTTTAAATTTTTCAGAACATAGTGGATTGTGATCATTGACAGTTGTCACGGAATAAAGTCCTTAAAGACAATTTTGATATCTATTTTGTTTTGTTCAAATAAAAAGGTTGGAGACTTTGGTCTGGCAAGGTTACAGGGAGATGGAGAATCAGGGATAGAAACAAGTCGAATAATTGGAACATTCGGGTACTTGGCTCCCGAATATGCTCAATGCGGTGAAGTCAGTGAAAAAACCGACATCTACTCTTTCGGTGTCGTGTTATTGGAGTTGGTCACCGGAAGGAAAGCTATCGACATATACCGACCCAAGGGCGAGCAGTGCCTCACTCACTGGGTAGGAATCATAAATCTATTTTTAATTTAATTATATTAGTTTCCAGTAGATATGACAATTTCGGCCTAGGCCCTAATGGTCCGACAAATAGGAGAATAGCCAGACGGTTTATTCGAACCGACCTACTATATTTTGTTCATGCACATAAGATAAGGTTATATTAGGCCATTAACTTACTAGTTTTTAGAGAAGGGCTAATATTCATTTAAGATTTATAGTTTTGTATGACACTTTTACTTATCTTTACTGTGGAACAGGCACGTCCCTTGCTTGAAGAGAGTACACTCTCTGAACATGTTGATCCATGCTTGAACAATTGCTACGTGGAGGAAGAGGTCGAGGCGATGCTCCATTGTGCTTTGTTGTGCTTACGAAAAGACCCTCGGTCAAGGCCTCGAATGTCTCAGGTAAAAATAGGTGGAATAATCTAGGCTCCTGATTGAGAAAGCCCAGAAATCAGGCCCGAATTAATATATAATCTAAAATTCAGATCTTCCATTAAAATTTTCCCGTTAATAATGTGTTTATTGTCTTTAATTGTATATAAAATGAAATCAAGACAATAACTGAGATTCCATTATTTGCATAGACTACTGAAGCAAACGAGCTATAACTCAGTTTTTGTTATTTGGTAATGTAGGTAGTCACGATGTTGGAAGGTGACATGTTAATGAGTTGAGATTTTGTAAGGTTGTGCTACGAGAATAGATTTGAATCTACAATATCATTCAAAGGTTGTACAGATTTATTGTTGTGTTCCAATTCTTTATTTTGATGTGATGATATATGAATGTTAAAAGTTCTTTTCGCAGTAAATGAAGTTAAAACAGAAACAATACAATAACAAGGGATACAAGAAGTAAGAATAAAGATGATGCTCTAATTCTTTCATTTGTATGGCTTATCTAAAGAAAGACGTCGACACACTAGGAAAAGAATTTAACGTCGCTTTGTTCGAGAGGCTGTTTTGTTTATTTTCTATCTTTAGATTAATGTGTGGTTTTGATATTATGAACATTAATTTGAATGCCGCGATTTGTGGCTAATTCCTTAGTTTCAGCTAACATGGACGTTTGAATCTTATATCATGATAACCTTGTAACTCATTCATTAACGTTTTTTTAATTTCTTTCCTAGAATAATTTGTGCTATTTGATATAATTATGTATGATGGGCGGATAATTAATTTAGATTGATCATTTATGTTGATATCTATGATCTAATGTTATGATTTTAATCATTATCCGTAATTGTAACGAGTCGACACCCGTAAGTAGCAACTGGTGAATCAATTCACTTGGATATCATAAATCAGGATCAAATGGATCGATCTTGTGAATCCAATATCTTGTGCACCATGTTATCCTAATCCTTAATGTGTTTAGCGAATCAAATATAGAGCGCCTATTCTAGGTTGTTTAGTTATATCGGTTAATTAAAGAACTTGTTTTTAATTAACTACAATCAAGGGATAATCCAAATTGACAGAGCTTGTTGTTGAGTTAGGGATTGATTCTACGTGGAATAGAGGAGAATGACATTAATTTCAAGGTTAATGAAATTAAGAAATAACTCCACTGGGAATCGAAACTTTATTCTCAATTGATCTCGATTATTTTTCTAGCTCGTTCTTTTGCCATTTTATAGTTCCATATTTAGTTAATCAAATTCCAACAACCCTTCCCCCCCCCCCCTCCCATTGTCTCCTGTATTAATTTAATACATAAACCATAGGTAGTTCGACTGCTCCTTGTGGAATCGATCATTACTTACTGCTACTACTAGTTAGAGGTGACAATTAAGGTATGTTAATTTTGTGTGCTCTGACGGTCAGGGACCAGCTGTATCTAGCTTGTGCTCGCTAATGAAACATCACTAGGCTTACTAACTGCTTGACAGTTGAGAATCGTATGCGATGAACCAATCCATGTCAAATAGATTCTTCTGAACATTCAGTGGCTTCAAGTGTAAGTCTTTCAAACTTGAGTTAGTGGCTTCAGCTGTAAGTTTTCAACTTCAACTGTAACTGTAAGCACTACATTCTCTCTAAAAAGTTGCATATTCTCAGCTTTTAGCTCTTTATATGGTTACTTGAGTAGTACCAGATTTATCAGGTGTGACTGGTTGCTTTCGTAGATGTACAACATAACTCGAAGAGTTGCCGGGCAACTGCGTGAGTTGAGAGCGCAACTCTTCAATCTTCGAATCGACTATAGTCATGAATTTTTCCAATATTTGGTCGGTGGTGTGATTGTGAGCCTCAAATTGAGATTGAATAAAGTTCATCTGATTATCAAGCATTAAATGCATCCGACAAACAACTTCAGCTAAATCAAGGTTAGCCATGGATGGAAAATGAAAGCACCAATTAATACTACCTCAAAGGAGGAAGAGAATAATGTAACTGAAAAATGCACATTTCGAGCAGATAAAACTTCACAAAACAGAAAATAAACTTCTCCAAAATATCACTCCATCCCCTCTCCTCTCTTTCTAATATTTATCGTTGCCGATTACAATTTATTCACATGCATTACCACTCCAATCCAGCCCTTCTGTTACAGTAAATGTTTCATATTATGTTACACTCAATTCAATACATGACACATTAATTCGCGACATCATCCAATACATGTGTCAGTTGGTGAATATGATGAAACACAAAACAAAACACCATAATGTAACTGATCATCTCATATGCTATCACTCTGCCCACAACAAATTCCTCCTCATTAATTATATGAAATATTCCCTGCTGAATCACCAACAATATAGTCCCTGTGCCAGATTAGTGGTCCCCTACTGCCTTTGGTGTTTGTGATGGGTTTGGACTTGTCTATTATTGGGTTGTATGACTCAGGTTGAGTCGGCTAGTCCAATTACCACCTGTATCTTCACCTTTATATTTTTTATTATAGAAACTAGAATAGACGTGACAATTTGGACGGATCGGCCGACCCAAGCTAATTTATCGGGTAAAAGAGTATGTGATATATATCAAGTATGGCCGGATAACCCAACTTATAATAAAAAAAAATGGCATTCTCCATGTTTGACTTAATTTTTAAAAAAAGAAAAATTGTTGAAGGAAAAACACAATTAATGTGCCTTCGTCAAAAGTAACTCATGAAGGACAATTTAGGTATTCACTAAATATTATGTATCTGTGAAACCCTTGTATTTGACACCCTATATAAAGGGGATCTGATGAATAAGAGAACCCAAAATTATTCCGTGTCTCTCTTCCGTCTCTCTTTATTGTTCTTCTTTTCTATTTTCCTACAACACGTTATCAGCACGAATTAGCTCTTTGAAAAAAAATCACAAAAGAAAATTAGTATTAGCAATTGATCGTACAGATGGTAACGGCACCGGAGTTAAAAAAGTTTCAGATAGCTTCTCAATTTCTCGCTACCGCTATTCTCAAAGAACAACGAAAAAAAAAATTTGCAGCACTGAAAAGAATATGGAGGAATTGTGGTGGAATATGGAAATATGAGCAAGCAGGGGATATATGATTTTAAGTTGATCCGTGCGGAAAAGAAACTGCTGGATTACAGAAACATATCACTTGATGCGTGGATCCGGTTATTGGATACGAAAATTTATCATCGCGCTAAAACCAAAATAATACCGCATGTTTAAAGAGCACAGAAAGCCGGTTCAGATGATGGGTGGTCAATTATCTCAAAGAACTCTTTCAATAATTGTTGGTAAAAAAAAAAAAAATCCAAGTCATCCAAAAGTTGCGTCACCATCTGCAGAACCACTTGTTCACTTATACTCTGATTAAAGGCATGTAATTATGCTCTGAATATATTTGTTTTGAATATATACAAATTATAGTTTTGTTAGATCTATCTCCACAACTTGTTGATTAACTTTTTCATTTTTCTTGTATTAATTTGATCATATCATCGGTGTGGAGGATGGATTGGAAGGATGTGATCCTTGTCTTCAAAGAGGTTGAGAATTGCCATAGGAAATAATCGTGTCTTTCCTGCAAGGTAAATCGAACACTCTATTTTGTGAGTTATTTTGCGAATTACATAAAGTGGCATGATGTGTAATGCCTATGAGCAAATTATTTTATGCTTGATATTCCATATATATTGTTCCTATTGAAGTATGATGAAATATTATGATATATCATAGCCTTATTATTTTCATACATATATGCACTTTACCTTTTATTATGCACAATTCTGGCAATAATTTTGTTGGGTTTTAAATCATATTGATTGTGCCCAATTATGCTTTGTCTAATTCTAACTTCTTATGGTATTGAAAGTTATGAATCAACCATTTATGCCTTAGAGGCTTTTACAATTTCGTAAATAAGTTTATTTGCATGACTACATGACAATTGATCATTGTTTTGCCTACGAAGTTAGTTATGCTTGATAACTTATATATTTCCATGATAATGAAAATTCATGGGCTATACCAAATTAGCACAAATCAACTTTGTGATAAAGTATTTTCATAAAGTATCGAAAAACTTGTGATATATGGTCCCGAAATCTAATTCAAAAGAAAATAATTAAACCAATTCGATTCAAATTTGAATATTAGACTCAGAAGAAATTGAGTTACCGCAATTGAGATTCCTAATAGGAAAATATTTCCATGAAAAATAATTACACCCTGTAAGAACTCTCTTACGATCATATCATCAACTGACAAAGCACTGTCTGCCATAGTAGAAATCACAGTCAATGCTCTAATGAATTTGAGATGACATATTAATCCTAGCTTACACTAGGAGTATTGTTTAGTTTAAAAGTACCCGATGAGATGCGGAATGCAATAAAAGAAATATTAAAAATGTAGATGAATCTCTACTTCCGGTATTAACTATCTAGTGGAAAGAAACCCACTCACTAAACTACAAAAGGGTCAATAGCCTCGATAAGGACACGTTGTGTCTAAAAACACATCTCTCTTTATGTGTAAAGAAATCACAGAAGATGATATGATACATAAACCTCTTTACTTTCCTACTCTAATGCTTATACTATCGAACTTGTATAGGTTAGAGTATGAAATAAAAGAATTACAATATTCAATTGGCTAATCAACCAGTGCAAGTAGTTGAGAGGCATGATCAGTTTCTTCTAAAAAGTAATACCAAACGCGTTGGGATAAAGAAAATTCTCTAGCCTAAATATGATAAACTAAATAGTGAAAATAACCTCAAAGTAAAGGGAACAAATGTGTCTGTCTCTACAGTTGTGGTAATGATACACCGCAAAGTAAGGGACATAGAAGCTCTGGAGGCCTTCCGATGTGCCTACCCCAAGTGGACAGGGTGGTTATAGAAACAATGTGCAAAAGACACATCGGACCCCTCTAAACAAAAGGGATAGAGTTGGTAATGAACTTCAATAAATATCATACTTTTGTATAAAAACTGCTAGAGCAGTTAACTATAAGAGATACAGGAAGTCCAAAGAACAGAGACTCACTGCATCACTGCATGATGCCATCACTGAATCACAAGTACTAAAAGGGCGAAGAATCGTCGAATTCTCTAGATGTCTAATGACATAACAATTATAGTCACAAAACGCTCTATATGCACCAAGAGCTACTAAAACATTGCTCAGTAAAGATACACGTGTCAAAGATTATCATTTAGAAACTACCTGTGAGAATGGAATTGAATATATTATAATACTTCTAATGAATGTGAAAGAAAACACAACTTAGAGATTAATGAGTCAATCTAGTGGTATGTACTCCAATACTATGATGATCGCTGGGTTAAATATTGTACCAAAAGTGAACTTTGGGACACAAAATTATATATTATTACCCACAATGGACTTTGGGATACATATTTATATGTTGTCACCCAAAATGGACTTTGGGACATGATAGGGATAACCTGATCAGCTCGGGTCGGGTTAACACCAAGGCCCACTATGCCAGGGCCCGCTGATCGGCCCAGCATGCACAAACCCAGCAAGCGCGTAAAGGCCCAGCACGCGCAGGCCCAGCAGGTCCGAAGACACGCGTCGGTCCAGAAGCACACGCTGGCCCAACTTATGGCCTGTTCCGCGACTCAAGGCCCAAGATTATAGGGATTTAAGTAGGGTTTTGATTTGATAGTATAAATAGGAGGAAAGAACTCTGATTTGGGGTTCGCACTCTGATATACTGAATTACTCCGTGAAAACTCAACATTCTAGTAAAAGAAACACTCCGACGATTGCCGTTTTCTGCCCGTGGACGTAGATCTCCGGATCGAACCACGTAAATCCTGTGTGTTTTTATATTTTCTGCGTTAATTTATGTTGAATGTGGTCGCCACCGGATTGCGCTTTATCAATTGGCGCCGTCTGTGGGAACGAGGCTCTCTTCTCTCTCCTAACTCACCTCGCCGTTGACCTCGAATTTTCACGGCAATAATTTACTGTTGGTCAATTAAATCCGGCGATCACTTACGTCGGATGTATTTTCTATCTATGCCCCGTATTTTGATTCATTACGCGACAACCTTCCATGGTTGCGTTTTTACAAATCTAGGGTTTCACAGCCGCTGCCCCTCTCCTTGTCGTTTGATGAACGGCAACAACAGCATGTCGTTGCGGAGTTATGTCGACACCTCCCTTGGCTTCCAACGTTCATCAATTCTAGGGTTCCGGCTGCCGCAACTCATTCCGGCGATGGCACCATCGTATCATTCCCCAGCTGTCCCACATGTTCTAGGGATTCAGATCATAGTTTGGTCTCACAATCGAATGGGAAAACCACCTTGCACCCTGAGATGGAATTTCAATTTCAGGACTTGTGTCACAATATCCCGTGGCTTCTGCCATACATTCGGCATTCAACGAATTTTCCTCCGGTCACACAGGTATGCTCGAATTCTAGTCTGAATTGTCATCTTGGTTCTCATTCATATCTGCGTAGCACTCCGGGTCATAAATAATTCTCATGCTTTGGGATTTTCATCAAGTCGTTCTGTTGTTCATGATATTTCTGGGAATATGTATTCTTCGTATTCTACAAATATGGGTTTGCCTACGACGGTCATTGATTCAGGATTGGAACCTGTTGCCTCACAAAGTCACGTGGCCTCACAAGCTGCCACCTCTTCTATTTTGGATCCTTTTGTCCCACTAACCCAAGTGGGTGCACATGTTGCCACCGCTTCAATTTTAGAGGCTGCTGTCCCTTTAACCTACGTGGGTGTACATGCTGCCACCAATTCAATTTTGGAAGATGCACATGCTGCCACCAGTTCAATTAAACCTCCGTCTTCGGACAATCAAATCTCTCCCCCGATCCGTCCGGGGAGATTCGCGTCTCGTCTCCGGACAACTAAACCTCCGTCTTCGGACAATCAAATCTCTCCCCCGATCCGTCCGGGGAGATTCGCGTCTCGTCTCCGGACAATTAAACCTCCGTCTTCGGACAATCAAATCTCTCCCCCGATCCGTCCGGGGAGATTCGCGTCTCGTCTCCGGACAATTAAACCTCCGTCTTCGGACAATCAAATCTCTCCCCCGATCCGTCCGGGGAGATCCACATTGGCAATGTCCATGTCGTGTTCCCGAACACCCGATAAAGAAGTTCTTATTTCTGGTTAATTATTTACGGCCTCCGAGCCAATATTCGGCGCTCCGGCGTTGAGATTTAGCGAGCCCAACGACTCGGCTGCGGATTAGACCTCGGCCAGACTACTACACTCCGGTGTTCTCTTTACCTCGGTCATAATACTACACCCCGGTGTCCCTTCACCTCGGCCATACCATCACACCCCGGTGCTCCCTCCATTGTGGCCAGAATAATCACCCCGGTGTTTTGTCCGCTTCGGCCAAGATGACAAATCCTTCCAACGCGTTTTTGGTTTATGGGGAATTCGATATCTCGCTATATGCCCCGTGTACTTCGGTCCAGCTCGGCGCTGCGTCCGCCAACCACTCCGCAGAGTCCCGGGGACGCGGATGAATTCGATCCTTCATAGACACTTTGGCCCGCCAGCGACCCCGGTCCTTCTTACTTACGGTTCCACCCCGGTGACAACCGAAGCTCCTACCTCGCTCCGGCTGGGGGAGGGGCATCTGATAGGGATAACCCGATCAGCTCGGGTCGGGTTAACACCAAGGCCCACTATGCCAGGGCCCGCTGATCGGCCCAGCATGCACAAACCCAGCAAGCGCGTAAAGGCCCAGCACGCGCAGGCCCAGCAGGTCCGAAGACACGCGTCGGTCCAGAAGCACACGCTGGCCCAACTTATGGCCTGTTCCGCGACTCAAGGCCCAAGATTATAGGGATTTAAGTAGGGTTTTGATTTGATAGTATAAATAGGAGGAAAGAACTCTGATTTGGGGTTCACACTCTGATATACTGAATTACTCCATGTAAACTCAACATTCTAGTAAAAGAAACACTCCGGCGATTGCCGTTTTCTGCCCGTGGACGTAGATCTCCGGATCGAACCACGTAAATCCTGTGTGTTTTTATATTTTCTGCGTTAATTTATGTTGAATGTGGTCGCCACCGGATTGCGCTTTATCAGGACACAAACTAATATGTTGAATTCCACAATGAACTTTGGGATGCGGACTCATGTGTGCTACCAATAATGGACTTTGGATGGACATTCTTTCTTTCGAGTGAAATACAAAAGGGATGAAAATCTGATACGATGTACAGTGTCAGTGCTAATTATATTATAACACAGTCAATGCTTTCTAAAGTACTAAAAGCACGACCAACATCCCATTCTGCCTCATTAACTGTTTTAGGGCATATCACTCATTCTACCAAGCCTACTATTTGGTAATAAGTAGGATCGAGACCTTCCTATGCCTGATATATATGTAAGACAATCCATTCTTACAAAAGATCATAATATAATATATGTGGACCTATCAAACCAGAAAGCGGGCCATTAAAATATCTATGGTTCTGGTAAATGCTTTGGCACACTAACTGATCATCACATTATTGTCCACAAGAAATGTTGCATTTGAAAAACTCCTAGAAAATATTATATAAGGGCCACCACCCTCACTTCATAGAATCTATAAGACTTATTAACTCTAGAGAGTTCTCATCATAAGGACTTGATGATTATTGCATATCTGTCAGGATCAATGTATAGTATCCTTTAACCCATGTGCATACACAAAAATGGTCTCACATACGCCACCATCAAAAGGATATAGATGGAGGATTAGGCATTGAAATGCGCACTAAAATGCCTATCAGATATGGGGTTGTGCAATATCGTTGCAACTTTACTTTATTTGTCTCAGACCCACTGCTAACCAATAATTTATGTGTACCAGTTGGTAACTGAATTTAGCCTGATATTTTTACATTTACGCATATTTGATTACGCAGTATATGTGCCTATTTGCGTCCCCACAACGCATAAAAATGGGTATTTTAAGACAAATTAAATATTTATGTTAGGTTATGGATTTCCAACTATTACCTGCTATTTGGAACCTTTAACAGGCGAGATCTTTTTACCGCAAGATTGATGGATTGTCACTTTAATGAGACTGTCTTCCCGTCGTTAGGGGGAGATAAGAAAAAGAATTTTCTAAGGGAACGACAGGAAGTGTTTCTCAGTATGTCTCATTAGGATCCCCAAACTTCATAATGTTAAGTGAAGTAAAACGAATTATCGATCTTCAAAGTATGGAAGATTTGATTGTTGATGCATTTGCTAAGATCACTAAAGTGACAAGATCATATATACCAGCTGCAAATGTGCCTGTAAGGTTAAAAGTCCCTAGTAAAGGGCACAACACCGCAGATAAAGGTGTTGCAACCACACTTAGTGGAGGTGTGGTTGAGGCTGTGGCTCCCAAAAGAAAATGGGGGATGCCACGTGGTTCGATGAACACCTGCTCAAGGAAGGAGATAGGTGTGGCACAATTTAAATCATCAATGAAAAGAAATACTCTCAAATTATCTCTAATTAATTATGTCCATGAATCACCACTGGAGGACGCTCCGAAGTTTAATATGATTCTAGAGATAATGAGAGAGCATGTGAGTTAATGGAAAAATCTTTCACGTGCATTGATGATGTATACATTGTTGCTCAATGAATTATAGAGCACAATAATATCGAACCACGCTCTATTGTAAGATATCAACAAAGAGCATATTGGCCTATATGGAATCAATCCAGGTAGAACTCGATTCTATGACAGAACAACAGGTATTTGGTTTGGTAGTGCTAGCCTTACCAAGTGTAAAGCCTGTAGGACATAAAATATATTTTGTCAGTAAGCGTAGTGAGAATAATAAGTCCTGAGATGCAAAACTTACCTTAAAGCACAAGGTTTTCTCACAAAACCCTGGAATTGACTACGAGGAGATATTCTCCCACAACGGACGTCATAACGTCTTATCGATAAGTTTCCGAAGGATTGGAAATGCAGCATACTATTGTGGTTACAACATATCTCTTTGGGGATCTTGTTATTGAGATATGTGTACGTGTCAGATGGACCTGCATTGCCCAATTCAAGTAACTCTAGACCACGGAGTGCATTTACAATATTAGATTGAAATGCTCACTTTGATTGAAATAAATCTGGACGGAAATGGCATACTCGTCTGAGTGACTACTTGATTGGGAAGGGAAAGAACAAGTAGTATTGCCCCTATGCATTTATAAAGAAAATAATTTCTATATTTGCAACTATAGCAACTTATGTCGATGTTAAGGACATAATAGGTACTCTTAAAGAAACAAGAGATACTGTGATGTATTTGAAATCTAAATTGAGATAAAGGATCATGGGAAAACTCACCGAGTTTGTGGAATATTAATTCCTCAGTTTGCATATATCCAAAAGATTATCAGGCGATTTCACATGGATAAAGTGCAATCTGTTAGTACTCCTATGGTTGGTTGAAGTGTGGACAAGGAAAGATCCATTTGAGTTCAAAGGAAATGTTGAAAGAGCTATTGGGAGATGAAATTCCCTACTTAACTGAAATGTGTGTATTATTGTATTGAAAGCTCAATGCACTCAACCATGTATTACTTTCTCAAAGAACATGTTGATATCTTTTACTCAGGACAACACAAATATCAGTTGAATGATATCAAATAGTATTTTGACATGTGAAAGAAACCATTGACACATATTTGTTCTTCCCATATTAGAGACAAGAGAGATTACAAATGAAATTGTAAAACTCTAAAGAAAATGTCAAATGCTCTCATATATAGAGATAGAAGGATTACAAAAGAATATGTAACTCCTAAATAAATGTTGAAGCTACCCCCACTACGAAATACCGAATACTACTTTGGTTAGTTTAAATGTTGGTTATCTTGTTAGCTAATGTAAAAGTCATTATCAAACTGGTTACGTATCACCACGAGGAGTACAATGAAATCTTGAAGATCCACCAAGCACAACTCATTTATCAACCCCACCGAATTAGACGAAGATGGTTGTCCTACATGAAGGAGTTCTTAAGTACTATGGTTGAAGACCTACCACAGAAGACCGACCTAAATTTATGAAGATAATGCAGTTTGCAACAAGAAGATAGAACTATGCTACATAGGAGATGATTATAGGAAGCATATGCCACAAAGTTTGTCTATAACCAGCCACCATAAACTTTCCTCATGATTTATATAAATCGAGGATGCGGAGATTTTCAAAACTCTCCTAATAGATGTACGTATCAGGGGAGGTGTGTAGACTTCAGGGGGAGTCTCAACATAGGTGCGTTGCACTCTTTTTCCCTTCGATCAAGGTTTATTTTTTCCCACTGGGTTTTGTTACTTGGCAAGATTTTTAACGAGGCAACGAGTTATGCACCAATTCTCCTTTGACTTGGCACAAGGGGGAGTGTTGAAGGAAAAACACAATTAATGTGCCTTCGTCAAAAGTAACTGATGAAGGGCAATTTAGGTATTCACTAAATATTATGTATCTGTGAAACCCTTGTATTTGACACCCTATATAAAGGGGATCTGATGAATAAGAGAACCCAAAATTATTCCGTGTCTCTCTTCCGTCTCTCTTTATTGTTCTTCTTTTCTATTTTCCTACAACAAAAATAATATTGTCAGATTTTGAAAAATCCAAATTTGAAAGAAATTGACTTCCCCCTCTTTTCTTCCTTATATCTATTCTCTCTTTTCTCTTCTCCTGACTTTCCCTCCTTTCTTTTTCTCTTAACTCTCTCAATTCTCTATTTATCTTCTTATTTACTTTCACAGCTCCATCATCATGTTCGAGTTATTTTTGCAGGTGTGTGTTTGTTCTTATTTTCTTTCATAGCACACTTTATTTTGTTTCGCGGTCTATAAACATTATATTTTTTTTAAATTTAAGGTTGTGATTATGTGATAGTTTTCTTTTTCATTCTTTAAGTTATGCAAACAATATAGTATATTTGTATTGAAAATCGCCGAGTTATTTAAAATAACATGATTGTTTTGTGTTTAAACAACCGGGTTGTTTAAACACTGGAGTTATTTTTTAACCAAATAATTTAGTTGTTTAAACAACTCGGTTGTTTAATATGTCAAAACATGAATTGTGTAAAAAATAGGCTATTTTTTATTGTTTGGAATAAGTAAGGTCATTCTTAATAGGTAATATTTTGACTAGGCTAGTTATGAAAATTTTCTAAAGAGTATTGAGACCATCCCAACCTATATCACTCAAATATATTAAGATTTTTGGGTTGGTCCGTGGCTCGTCAGTCTTTTAACTCATTGAATCGGGCATATTAAGCCCAATGGTACTTCATATAGGGATGACAAATTGTCGCGAGCCTAAATGGAGCAGGGAGAGGACGGTTTTGATATCCCCTGATCCAATTCTCTAAATAACCTATATATATTCATTATATTTACTAGCAATGAGCACGTGCATTGCACGTTGGCTCATTTTTTTTTATAATTATTAATATTTTAAAATACTAAAATTAATTTAAACATAGAATCAAAATCTACTCCCTCCGTCCCGGCTTAACCTGCCTAGGTTGACCGGGCACGGGGATTAAGAAAAAACAGATTTTGTGGAATCTTTGACTTTTTTAAAGGTGGAGATTGAGAATGGAGATTTTGAGGGTGGAGATTGTGAGAGAAATTTGTTATTTATGGGTCTGGCAGGTTAAGGTGGGACAAACTAAAATGGCAAGTAGGCAGGTTAAGTTGGGACGGAGGTAGTATTAAATGTGTAGAAGAATAATAATTTAAGTATGTAGTTTTTAAGGAAGATTTTGAAATATAAGGAACTCTTGTTTTTTATAATGAAGTATGGGAAAACATAATTTATTTTAAATTACTTTGACTATCCATAAAAATAATACTCCCTCTATTCCAAAATAGATGATGTTTTTGAAAAAAAACAGAATAATTAAGAAACAAATATATTACCAAATATAGCCCCTAAAATTTGTGGAGATAAGATTTAATGAAATCAATGTGAGTAGGAGGTTGAAAAGTCAAAGGTATTTTTTGATTTACATAGGGGCAAAATAGAGAGAAATGGTGAAAAAACTTAAAACATCAATTATTTTAGAAAATGATTAAGAAGCTAAAACATCATCTATTTTGGAACAGAGGGAGTACTTACCAAGGATATTATGGGCATCATCAGAAAAGACGAAATAAAATAGCATGACGAAATAATCCATACTTTTATATTAGTACTAATAATTAGTAGTAATAAATATATGTATAGACGGAATTGGATAGCTCAAGTCGCAGAGCATCTACTACCTAAACCTTTGGTCCTGGGTTCGAGTCACCGTGGGGGGAGGTGAGGATTTTTTCTTTGTTTCTTAGATTAGGAGAATTTTTTTTTTTAAATATATGTATATATTAATGGATAGATAGATATAGATATAGATATAGATACAGATACAAATATTTATAACCAAATAAATAATTTTAAATTTTAAATTACTTGACAACCCTTAAATTATAATATTACTAAGGATATATTAGGGATAACATAAATTGGACGAAACAAAACATTCATACTTTTATAATAGGGTATAGATAGATATTAATCATGTATATAAATAATTATTATTATTTGAAAAATATATCTTATTTATTAATATTGTATATAATTTTAGTGCATAATACAAACATAACAAATAATACTTAATATAAATATACATAATTACTAAAAGTATAAAATATTATTTTTAGTGAAAATTAATTCAACGGAATAATCGATCTTGCCTCGATCTCGGTTAATCCTGTTTGAATCATACGACCATTCACGGGTCGGGAGTGCTAAAACTCTTTCTGAAGATCCGTCCTATTACCACTTTGCCAATATAAGATGTCGACTAATTCATCGAACCAGACACGTTTTAACAGCTCTATATTAGAGTAGATCCCATCTATTTTAGGCACAGAAGAATTTAAGGAGGACGGAAACAGCCTATTCCATCCCACGTTCCCAAAAGACAAAAAGAAAATCGGAGCTACAGCCCGACCCGACCCGGGTCGTTACTATACAAGTATAGAGCACGCAATTCACGTTTGTGTCTTGCCTGGACCAAAGACCGATTGTTTCAAAACCCCTTTGGACTCGCGCCGGCGCCGGCAATCTCGCCATCACTGTTAGGTAATTCGCCGATAGATTCTTTCAGTCTTCCTTGTATTTGTTGTACATGATAATTGAGCTCTGAAAAACTTGTTAGCTTGACTAAATTTATTGAATTGTGTGTGTTTTTGTTTTCTTACTTTGTCTTCCACCTCAAACTTTGGATTATAGTCTGGTGTGAAAAAGTTTATGCAATTACTTTGATTGATGATAGTAGGGTTTTGCGTGGTCATTATTTACCTCCTCAATTCTATGCCGAATTCTAAGGATTTGTAAAAGTCTATAACTGCTGGTTGGGCGGTAGACTAGAGCCCAGCGATTACTCGAGGCCTAGGCGGGAAGGAATCGAGAAAAAAAATATAGACGGCTATGAGTTGGGGAATTTTTGCAACTTTGGCCAAATAAAACGACTTTATTTAATTGGGAACAAACTGATGAACTGATATTCATAATATAAAAACACATACAATGACCTAAACTAGCACATCTACACCTCTTGACAAAATTCTGAGCTAGACACCCTGTCGTGGTATCTGGGCTTTTGCGGATGGGTGTAGAGATTAAGGGCTGCAAATCGTTAATTTGTTGTCGGCTTAATTTGGTTTTTAAAGCTGGTTATGTTCTCTGGGCATGGAACCGTTGTAGGATGCGGGCGAGTACATTTTTGTTTGGTATAAAGATGGATGTTCACGCCTACGTGTGACATTGTTTCTGAATGTTTATGAGATCTTTGGATAATGGCCAATTATTGAATGTCAAATGCATTGTGTGTGAGTAGTAAAATTGGCATGTGCAATTTCATAAAAAGTGCAGAAGTAGTCTTCAGTGATCGCCTAATTTTCATTCCTTGTGGAGAACAGTCTGATTTCTGTTGTTTTCTTAATGTCAAAGCTGCTACTTTATATTTAGTTTTGCCTGGATTTATAGTTTGGTATTGATAGCTTTATATAATTTCACTATATGTTTCTTTTAAGTATGGTAGCATCAATGGGAACTTTTTTAGTGCAATTATCTTTGTCCGCTGTTTTTCTGATAATTGATAACTTGGGTATAAAAAGACTACCACTGAATGCTCAGAGTTAATAAACCAAAAAGAAAGATTTTCTCATAACATTAGTGCACTGGATCCAGAGTGAGAGTTTAAAGAGTAAGAGCGGCTTAGCATTGAGAACAAAGAAAAATTGAAATAAGGAATATAAATTCATTCCCGCCATGCACTTTAATGGACAAGATTCCATCATATTGAACTGAACAGGGCAAGCCCAAGTTCAGGGTATTATTTAAATTTGTGACTTTGAGCATGGTTGACGAATAACTTTTTTTTAATAAGAAACAGAGACGAATATGGATCACTGCAGAAGCTACCCTTTCTTTGAATGCTATAAAAGTGTGTTAATTTTAATATTATTTCACTTAAAAATTAATATTTTCCTAATTGAGCTGTTTACAGAACCATTTCTTCTTCTGCGTCAAATATATTAGTACTCATTTATTATTATTTCTTGAAGAGAGAGATGTCGTTAGTCTATGTAATATTGAAAAGTGTGCTCATTGGCTGTTATTTTGAAAGAGCTTTGTATTCATGTACAATTAAGTTTGTACAATCCACATAGAGGAATATACTTTCTTCCAGAATTATTAATGGACGACCATTTCCGGAGTTCTTATTATTACTTGCTAGTTTTTGGTGAGAAATTAATTCAAGTACCTAGCCATAAATGGCTTTCATGTTTCAGACTTAGCTAGGAATTGGTGCTATATCATGTTTTAAATTTTTCTCTCTCTTTCGGGCGTATGTTTCTGTTAGGGATTTCTCATCCCTATCATTAATAAAAAATATGATACGATCCCGTTACGGGTGTACGCAAGGAAGAGACCAAGAGTGGAAGTGGAGGAAATCAACGAGCTTTGGTGACAGTTATTTATTATTATTATTTCTTTTTGTTTTTGTTTTTGTTTTATTTATCTTTTCTGATTTTAGTTAGGATTTAGTTTTATCTAGTTAAGCCCATGGGCTTTAGGTTGGTCTATTTATAATTGTGGGCAGTCTTGGATTGAGGGGATTACGTTGATTTTTATGTTAAGAGAATTCTTCTCGCATACAGCGAATTTGCTGGTTACTAGGGCAATTCGAGGGTAAAATCTCGGGTTTCTAGGATTGTTCCGAGTTTATTCTTATCAAAATAATTCAAGTTTCTTATCAAAAAAAAAAAAAAGATTTGTTACTGCTTAAACCTTGTTCAGGTGATCAGTCAAGGGAAGTAATAACAGAAACATATTTTATTTCTAATCTAATACTTCGTACTTCCGTTATGCTTGTGCCAGTTTGAGTGCATCTTTATGATTCCTCTCCAGTATGTCTTGGGTGCACGTCTGTCAGTGCTATTTCTTCGGGCAAGCCAATTTTTGCTTTCGGAATTATAAACCTGTTCTTTTCTTCATGCTTTTTTGTTCCTGGACAATGTCCTAACTTTTCAGACAAATCTGTGGGGCTCTGTTATTTTATTTAAATCTCTAAATTCCAATGGTCCTTGTCGTAGTTTTACAGGTGTTTGTTGTTTCAATGCTATCTTTACTGGTAATGTTCAGGAAAGAAGAAAATACGGTTTAGGATTAACGATCTTGGTGTTAGAGAAGAGTAGCCTGATCGTGAAGTAGGCTCTCGGAAAGGGTGGAGTTGGGCTTGGATTGGCAGAATTTCTAATTTTCTGTTTCTAAACTTGTATAGCTTAGCATACTAATTATTTGAAATTCTTGAGTACTTCCAAATTTTCATGCTACCAAACATTATGCAGCTTCTTGGACTTTGCAATTCAGTTTCTATTCTAAGCACCTGAATTCTGTCACAGATTTGAAGGACCCAGAAAATCAGCAATTTTTGTTTTAGAAGAGGGAATTGCTCTGTTCTCTGTTTGCACATATTCTTAACAGAATATTACAATTAATGGACTTGGCAGAGGCAATGGGTGCCCAGAGAGGCAAGGTTCGGGTCAAGAGGAAAACCTTGGAGGCGGTGTTGCAGCAATGCCATTTGGCTCTCCAACAGCTTGCATCTGGATGCGATGATGACGATGAAGATGTCAATGTTAACGAACTCGAGGTTCGCCAAGACTTAGCAGAGACCTCCTCTAACCCGACCAGCTGTGACACTGACACAACTGATGTGAAGGTTTTTCTCAGTATCTTATGTGTTTTTTTCTATATTTATGCTAATTCTAATGATCTATCTAGATGAGTCATATATATACAAGATTACTTTCTTTACGTGAAGTCCTAAATGCATAATGGTTTAATAAAATTAAGTTCATGAATGTGTCTCAAATAGTGTATTAAGGCCATGTATTGGGTGCCTATCTATATAATTCTTGATTCAAGTCTACTGTTATGACCTCTAAGAGTGTTGACTGCATTTGTGATAGATCTTGTAATTTCTTTTTGGTCCCGTAACTTTTCACTCGTACAATTGTGGTCCCAAAAAGAGTAAAAAATTCAATTTGCATATCTTTAGAATTTGTGCACATTTAGTCCTTTTCGCCGTCATTGACTTGGTCAGAAAATTGCATGTGCCGGTCACGTGACATTTTTTCTGGCTGATTTTTGTAAATACATGGCACCGGCAAACGATCGACACATGTGATTTTCCAGCCAAATTAGTCACCGGCGGCAAAAAATGACTAAATGCGGACAAATTATAGAGATACAAGACCAAATTGAAATTTTAACTTTTTTTGGGACCAAAATTGTAATGTGGAAAGTTACGGGACCATAAATAATTTTAACCCAGTTAGTGAGTACAGGAGTTTGAGATAGATTTTTTACATGCTAAATCGGATCTTCTTCTCCTATTGCAGCTTTATGGCCTCTTGAAAACTGGTGTTGAATGTGCTGATTTCCTCAAGAAACTAGAACACGCCCAAGCGTCTCTTCCAGACAAAATAGCCGGTATGGGTTCAAAATTACTGGTGACTATAAGACTTATGTGTACTGTGTTTGACCCTTCTTTGGTTTGGGTAAAAGAAATAAACACTTATTTATAATAAAGTGCTTTCAAATCTATCGTGTGGATTTCCACAATTTACACACTATTTTATTCATATCATTTGTGCGCCCAGTAGATTCAGTGAGACCTCTGCATGACGAATTGATGGAAAGAAACACTAGGGCGTTATTATGTTTTGGGAAAATAGTTTTTTTCGTCAGTTATGTTGTACCCATTCGATTTCTACCCTTTACGTTTTTGAAATTTGTCGTTTATGTTCCAAAATTGGACTAGTAACCGTCTGCAGCAGATTAACCTTCCGGTAATTGCTGACGTGACTGCGTTTTTTTCATTTTTTTCAATTATCCGTGTGGCAAAGGTGTTCCATGTCATTAAAAAGAAAATAATGATTCAATGCCCAAATTCTCAACTCCATTTCTGTAACTTTGATCACCATTACTATCCTCTTCAATGTCTCCAAGAAAATCCCCCCCCTCTTGTGCTCTCTTCTTGGCATCCATAGAGCCCAAACAGGAGCTTAATAGGATTGTTTAGAGTCTTCTTATTTTTAAATGTTTTAAATGATATGGAACCACATTTGCCACGCGGATAATTGAAAAATGAAAAAAGTTGCCAGGTCAGTAATTACCGAAAGGTTAACCTGCTGCAGATGGTCACCGGACCAATTTGTCAAATTTTGAAATATAAAGGACAAATTTAAAAAACATAGACCAAAAAGGACAGAAATTTACTGAGTACAACATAATGGACAAAAAATACTATTTCCCTTATGTATTTAAACATGATTCTGAAGTTAGTTTTTCTTTAAATTGGTTCTGTCACCATTGTTTTAATACCCAAGAATGCAGAGGACAGCAGCTCCTGGGACATGGTCAGTGAAAACGACCTTTGGGAAGGTGGAAATGTCGAGTTTGAACCGGAAGATTTTGTTTTGGTTGGGCAAGAAGATATAATGGATGGTATAGCATCATTTATGGCTGCATACCTGCTGTCCCTTAAGCAAACTAAGGTTGGATAATTTTTCATTGTTGCTTGCCTATTTATGTGTTCACAAGATCGTTATTATTATTATTATTATTATTGTTGTTGTTGTTGTTGTTGATACTTTCTAGACCTGTTTTTACATTTTAGATTCACCCACCACTTTGTCCTGTATCAGATATATTGATTTTTTTTTCTATAGTTATTGATTGAGAAGTTATATGGTGGTTGGGTTTTTTTTTTTTTGGGGGGGGGGGGCAATGGAGTCCCTTCAGGTTTCGTCGTTTAATGGTTATTGGTGGTTGGTTCTGGGTAAGGTATTAACCGGTGACGTGGTTCAAAAACATTGTCCCCCTATTAGTGCGTGCTTTGTGAAAGTGATTCTGAGAACACGGATCACGCTTTTGTGCACTGTTCCTTTTCTCTTTCTCTTTGGAATAGGGTTCTAGCTGTCCTGAATCTGGTTTGGGCTGCCCGCCAGTCCATTAAAGAATATTTTGCGATGAATTTGGGCAGATCCATTAGCAAAAGAGCTAAATTGTGGTGGGGTATTGTCGAACAAGCTTTATGTTGGTCGATTTGACTAGAAAGGAACTGGAGAATATTCGAGAATGTTGAGGAATCCCTAGAAGTATGGGATTGAGTTAGGTTTAGGGTTGCATGGTGGATTTCCAACCATAAGGAATTTAGGGGTTTTCACATTTTTTATATTCTTAGAGATATGAGCGTTGTACTAAAGCCGTAGGATATTTGTTCTTTTCTTTTGGGGATTCTTCATCCCTCTATAATTATTTAGTTTATTAATAAAAGTTCCGTTTCTTATAAAAAAAAATAGTTCTCTCTTATTCTAGATAGTTCCATGTATAACATCCAACCAATAGAAGATATAATAATTATTAGGATGGATCCTTCCATTATTTTTCATTGACAAATCTGTTGATATGTTTTGCAGGATTTGTCCCCAAACCAACTTCAAGCAGGTGGGTCCAATTTTCTTGTCTGTCAATCTCAAAGGATTCAATTAAAGGAAAATCTCATGAGTAGGGGTGTGCACGGGACAGTAGGGTTCGAGGATTTGAAAAATGCGAAACTGTACCATAGTTCGGTACTCCCAAAATGTTAGAACTGGAACCGAACCAGACATTATAACTTATAAATATCCGTTCCAAAATCCGGGACAATTCGGTACAGTATATCAGAACTAACGGATCTAGTGGAATGGTTTGGCCCCATACACTCGGTTATTTGGATATTCTTTTAGCTTTTTATATCAATGTTAAATTGATATAAAAATTTCAGATACTTATGTCAAAGTTGAACTGAAATAAAAATTCATGTTGCATAAATTCATTAATAAGCATTTCAAGTAAGGTCGTCAAAAAGTAGTAGTGTAGGAAGGTTAAGTATAAAACTAAATGAAAAAAATACCTAGTATGATTTTGCTTCTTGGTTTTATACTAAGGTATCTACTTTGTATATACTTTAATCTAATTTATATGGAATGTGTTGGTTAGAGGATAATATAATGTATTAAGATATAGTATTTTTCTTATATAGTCTTTTTTAATCCCGGTATTCGGTTTGAGACAGTGCAAACCAGTTCGGTGTAGGTCTGTGTGGTTTTAAGTACGGATATCTACGAATATCCAGAACTGTACTATACACTTTTTGGTACAGTTTGGTTCACGGAAAGTAGATAGTTTGGTATGCTTTTGGGTCGATTCTCAGACAGTTCGATAAATGCCGAGATACATGCACAACCCTAGTAGTTAGTCCTTTCAAGACCTTACTCTTCACTATGTTTTATAGACTGAGAAAATTAAGTGTTCTAAATTAGTTCTGAACTTTTTTCCAGCATTGAGCAAGACCTTCTCTATAAAAAAGAGGAAGGGTAAGCTTCGGAAGGCATGGGACGGAAGCAAAGTACTTTACAACGTCGCGTCCTGGGGAGCTACAGCCGTCGGGTAAGCTATCTTAAACGAATCTGTTCATTGTCGCAAGTTCATCTGCATTTTGCTAAAATATAATATGTGAAGAGCCTTTTTTGACATTGAAGTAGAAAACCCGTTGTTTGCTTAAAATGGCAGTGGTCACATGATGTAAACGAACAGGTTGAACTTCATAACATCAGAATTTGAATATTGCACGAACTTAATATGCATTTCACAAAGTTTATTTTCTGCCCATTTGAATAACAGAACAAATATCTCTTTGTCGTGCTGTGTAAAATATGATTTTTTTCGTCATGCACAAGATTGCGAAAAATGTGAACTTTCTACCTATCACTCCCATTTTAGATGAAGAAGTTGATCTGCTTCCCATTTCATGGTAGTGAGATAAACTAAGTTACATGGGGCAGTAGTTGCTAGCTTTGAAGTTTCCTTCTGTCTTCTGCCCTCGGGTATTGTTGTTTAAATGAATCTAGTCGAGCCGAATATGTTGTTTAAGCTTGGTTAAAATATTATGGAACTTCTAATATTATGTTTGAACCTGTTTGATTATTAATCAAATCGAGCTTGAAGGGGCTTCAATCGAGCCAAACACGAGTCGAGTTCGAGTAGTTTGATATTTTTACATATGTTTGAACAAAGAGTAACATTTGTAGGAAAAGATTCTCTAACACGGCTAAATCAAGATACCGAAAATAAATAAAAAAGCTAAAAAAAATTCTGAACTGCTAATCAATCTTTTTTGGTATGGTGGGTTCTGGGTTTTTTCTTTTTAATACAATCCTGATTGGGGAGGAGTTGTGGTGGGATTTGATCCCTGGTCTATGACCTGAGTCACAAAGTGCTCTACCAACTGAGCTATATATAAATTCCCAATTCTGTGCTTTTAGCAATGCCATTTCGGCATTTATTTCCTCAGGACTTCTATATACTGTCATACATCTTCTGCTGGATTGTCCGAAACTGTAAACCTTATGCATACTGTGATTTGTGCTGTGTGTGGAACAGAATATATCAAAATCCTGCGTTATTTAGAGCCGCCTCAACTGCATTCTGGACATCGTGTCATGTTATCTCGAAGCTTTTCTGAGCTGCATCGATGACCGGAGATTAGATTTCACTAATGTGGCTGGCCCAAAGTTGCTACTTACAAGCTGTGTAATATATTGCTTCTATTTGTATGACACAGTTCATTTGGTTTTAAGGTTAATCTGTAAATATTTCAGTGCTCTGTAAATGTCCCTTCCGCTAGTTGATATGTCAAGTGAAAATGGATGCATATTGCATACTTATATAAGCCATAGCTATAGGGTGGTTATGTGGAATAGCCGTTGCTATGAGAACATAAACCGAACCACGTATTTGACACACAGCCATATGGATGTACATCGTTCTGTGCGGATGTGTGGTGAAAAATAAACGAGGAGCAGTGCTCCAACCACTGGTAACTATGACAAATCAAGTTGAGCTGAACACGCTACTGAATTGTGACTAGAAATTGAGTAAGCTTGTTTAGTTATCAATTGAATGTACATCGTTCTGTGCGGATGTGTGGTGAAAATTAAACGAGGAGCAGTGCTCCGGCCTCTAGTAACTATGACAAATCAAGTTGAGCCGAACACGCTATTGAATTGTGATCAAGTTCTAGAAATTGAGTGAGCTTGTTCAGTTATCAATTGAGCTTAGAGTAGAGTTTGAGTATGATTATGCAAATATATACCAGCTTAATCTTGTTTGTTATGTTTTTTAGTTAAATTGAGATTTTAGCAAGGTTGGAGAAGTTGTTAAACACTAGTTAGGTGGTGGGTTGGGATCTAGCGACTAGTTGGAGCATAGACGTGATTAGACGGGGGAAAAGTGAGAAATAAACATAGCTGTCAATGTGATCTTAGACTACTAATCCGCCAACAACCCACGCTCGAATGTCACTAAGGTATGATTTTGCATGATCAAGAAACAAGGATGAACTAATTCAAGAGTACCACTCTCAGATTCATAACGAAGCTATTCGAGGAGAGAAGGGAAGATCTGGTAGAGATAGCCAAGTCAATGTAGAATTCAAAGTCCGCAGAAAGTATTAATTTCTGTGCAAATAAAAAAACAAATACTTTATTGAATTAGATGTTTATAGATTCTATACTTGTTTAAATGCAATTTGTATATCTTCGAACAATCTCTAATTAGTAGGTTGTGTGATGAACTGAAATAAGAAACGAGGAAATAAAAGAGAAAGGACTGCTAATTCACCAGTGCCACTCTCAGATTAAGTATTAATTACTGTGCAATTAAAAAGATGGACCAACGCCATATGTTGGGCCGGGTCAAAAGTTCGATGGGCCACGGGGCCCCTAAAAATTTTAGTATATTTTAAGGGAATGAGCTGGGTTAGACTGACTAATTTTAGGCTCGATAACTTTTTGGGCTTGCACAACCGATCACGATGTACGGTGTTGACCCAATGGGCCAGGTCCAGCTGTCCAAATTGCCACATCTCAGTGATGATGAATCAAAAATTGAAGTGATAAATATAGCAGTAGGTACCAAGAAAACAAGCCTGTATAAGCAGAACTAAGACATGCACCAACTAACCAACAAAAGGATAAATTTCTGAGCTAGATTCTTTTTTTGTCCTTGTAATTTTGTGGAAGATACAAAATTGCATTTCTATACATAATAGAAGAATTGTACAAAATGTACACCTAATTCCACTGGTAATTCGATAAGAAGTTGCAATGTACTCTGAAGTAATGAATAATAAAAGAATCGCTATATACTCGAAAAGACTGGGTAAGTATATCTGCAGTTGTCTGCGTTGTGAGTTCCGGTATTCACTCAATCCGTGCAAGTCGGGATGGGGGCAGTGTAACATGTTACAAATCAATCAACCTCCTTTGCAGTCTTAAACACCTGTCCCCCAGAGCATAACAAGCCCATCATCAGGTCTAAGACCGATATTTGTAGGCAGTTCATATATTTTGTTATTATTGTTATAATTATCAAGAATCACGAGAGCCGAGGACCATCAAAGAAATATGCTTAGCACTGTCTGCACGCAAACTATCTCCTCTATATCCGATCTGGGAAGACAAATCATGTTCAACAAACCTCAAGCTCTACCCAGAAAGAGAGATTCGTAAAGTATCAACCTCAAGTTAATAAAGATTATCGATTTACCTCATAATTCACGTCAGGAGAAAACCACCGTAATAGCACTCCAAGATGTACAACAGCAGGTATTAGTTTGAACAGTAATGGTGTCGTTACCTGCCACAAAGTATTAATAAGAAAACTAGACAGTTTGGAATCTGAAAGTGGGGTGCAACATTTTATATCATTTACTGGAAGAAAAGAAGCATTTTAGATTGACGAAACATGTAAAATCTAAACAATTGCAGTTGCCAGAGTTCATTCTTGCATTAGTATTAAGTAAATAAATATAAAAGGGTCGATTGTGACAGGATAAGGATGTTATTACAGTAAAAAATGGGATGTATTTCCAGGATTTGAGTATCTTCTTTCAGGATAATACCACTATAAAGAACTTCGTGTGTCTTACAGTATTCCTGACTAAGTGCACACAGTGGCATCAGATTTGGCTGTGTTGGTCGTGCAACATACTGAAAGTCACTTCGTCCAAACTCATATACACTTGATGTCCACCCATGTTCAACACAAATGAAGTTGGGTATTCTCATCTAAGCGAAATTGAATCTACATAGGTTTTTCCAGAAAGATCAACACTTAGTGTTGCAGAATCCCTCTTTTTTGGAAAGAACTGATTGATGTTGTAAACCTCTAGAAGAATCCTCCACTCAACTAATTCACATGAGCATATAGATATAAGATGGTCATGTTTTTTTAATAAGAAACGGAACTTTTATAAATAATTTAGATAATTACAGAGGAATGAGGAATCCCCAAAAGACGAACAAAACTCCTACGGTTATAGTACACAACGCATATCTCTTAGGATATCAGAAATGTGAAACCCCCTAAATTCCTTATGGGTGGAAATCCACCATGCAACCCTAATCTTGACATATCTTTATCCCATACTTGTTCTGAGGATTCCTCAACATTATTGAATATTCTCCTATTCCTTTCTAGCCAAATCGACCAACATAGAGCTTGTACGACAATACACAACCACAATGTAGCTCTTTTGCTAATGGACCTGCCCAAATTCATTGTAAAACATTCTTTAGGGACTGGGAGACAGCCCAAACCAGATTCAAAAGCAGTAGAACCCTATTCCATAGAGAAAGGAATAGGGTTCAACCAATTCCATCAACTTTTTGTTTCCAGAGATAGGGTCCAACACATCAACCTACCCACAGTCTGCTTAAATAAGGACCAACCTCAAAGTTCTGAAATTACATCTTCCCACATTTGTCACTGTCTTATACATTGACCCTAACATCACTATTGTAGTAGAAAGTTCTGATTTCAGAAGTACTGAATAGAATTCCTAATTTTTCCTAGCTTTATTCTTACTAATTTGCTTGGACAAGGTAATGGGGTTTTGCTTGAAACAAGTTTAATTTCTAGAGAGAAAATGCAATGTATCTAAAACGTGTTTCAGATAATAAAATCCATTGTCATAGTTTACTAGAAATTTTGCTGTTTGTAAATCTAACTACACAATGAATGTAGATCCTACATAATTCTCTTTTTCCCTCTTCTTCTTCCATTATACTCCCTCCGTCCTGAATGAACTTGGACTGGCCCCCCGGCACACATATTAAGAAAAGTTGTTTTTTGATAAATGTTAACTTAGTCAAATCTGTTTTTACCTTTATGTGATGGCAGATTTGTATTTATGTGATTAATGTGGGGTAGAGATGTAAAGTTTTATTTCCTGAAATGGAAAGTATGCAAAAGGGGTGGGACACCCCGATTAGAGAAGTATGCAAGTTCATTCGGGACGGAGGGAGTAAATTTATTTTAAGAATCTCGACGTAAAAATATCAAACGAAATTATAACCACATTCAAATTTAAAATGTTATAAAATTACTGTCAATTCTATAAACTTCTTTTGAAATACCCGGAATAATAAAAAAGATCTACTTATTTTTCTAAAATTCATAATAAATAAATATGTTCAGATTATATACACTAGTAAATACTTTCCAATTCTTTCCATATTATCACACCCCATTAGGCTACGCTCCATGCCTTAGCATAGGTGCTTCTGAGACATGTCATATACATCTGATTACACTAGTTTTGGCCAACATAAATTAATTCTTAGTTACTTCAGCTTACACAACAAAAGAAGCAAGCATGTGTTGCAGTACGCTACTGATCATTTCAAACATCCAAAAGTATCTTCAGTTACGTAAAATGTGCAAGAGACCATTTAACATACCAACAACCTACGCACAATACATTTTGGATACTGAAAATGTCATGGAATATCATCAGTCAAACACGATACACAAATAAATCAACAGATTTTTCCTTTAAAAAGTTATTTCCTTCTTTACCCTTACATCTTGTTTAACAAAACAAGATGTAGTATAGTTTTTGAAATGGGATAAAAGCACTTAATCACAGAACAAAAAACCGGACAAATTACATGTACTTTTAATAGCTGAAAATCATAAACCTACTCAAGTAGTTATGTGAGTGATGTAATACTCTTGCCTGAGTAAACTATGTGTCAGCCCAAGAATTTATCTAACAAAAAATGTTCATTTTTCAAACCCATTGAACCTGTCACCCACATTTTGGATATTCCCATTAGAAGCAAGCATGGTCAATTTCAGTGTATTCAATTGTCCATCAAAAGCTTCAGGAGGGTTCAAAAGAATTGGGCATTCCTAGAATCTCAAGCATGTTCACATGAACCTTCTCTTAGTGAGACGTATGTTCTAAACTGGAATAAAATTCAACAGGATGTTTTAACATTCCTTTAGGTAGAATTTGTTCCCAAAAGCTAGCTTCTTGGGAGAGGGTGCCTGAATAGTATAAGCCTGTATGCTAGAACCATACTTTAGCAATGAGGGATGCAACTAGGAGTCTAGGGGACTAGGACCATAACATACCACACCGGAATCCACCACCATCCAATCTCAGTCAGGTCACCCCTTCCACCAGATAGGGTCGCTCATGGGGATCGCTTGTATACCAATCATCACTACCCCATGAGCAGAATTCATTCCTAAAAGCCAGCTTGTCGGAAGTGGGTGACCAAATTGGTATAAGCCTAAGCCATCCCACAGAAATGTGGGAAGCAATCAAGGATAAAATATCATACTTCATAACACTCCCAAATGAGGATGGCACATCATTCCTATGGCTTCTACTATTCTCCATCTCCTATCTCAGTCATGATACTCGGGAAGTTCTGGTCAAATGGTGTGATTCTATGGAGGTTAATGCTACTTAAGATTTGCTGATCATTACCGTGAAGCTCATCCATCTTTCAAGCTTGAGGACATGCTTTTTCTTCAGGAAGGGGGTAGTGTTACAAATGCACAATCAAGCTTCAGTTTTGCCTGACTGCATTAGCTTGATTTTTGTAAAATTTATTGTTAGTGATGAGCCATTTCTGCAACCTACGTTGCAATAATTTAACTAGTTTATATCCTTGTAAAACTAAATATGGTGATTGTGGGTAGTGAAATAAAAAAAGCAGAAAAATATCCTGGTTCTATGTGATCGTAAAGTCTAAGCTTCCTCAAACAAGCTTGGATTAAATCTTCCCACCATAGGCCGCTCAAAAACCGCAACAAAGGTAGCGATCTGTTCTTAATAGAAGACTTCCATCTTGATACTCCTACAGTCCTACTACACGATCAGGATCCCGTAAGCATAAAGCATTTTGCCTTTTCTGGAGGCTCAAGTTGATAAAGTCAGATCTATTATGACAACCTGGCTACACTTGTCCCGGATGATTTACATCGCTCACAATTTTTTTAGATACTATTCATCCCATCTCGTCCATACTGAACAGAAATTTTTTTCTCAAACACAAAATGAATGCAGCCGCATGCTATGTTTGGTCGATGATACTAATACATACAAGAATGACAGCTGTTTGAAATATTATAAGAACTATCTCAGAATACAACAGACGCAATGCACAACATAACTCCTCCAACCAGTAGCTGAGATCCAAATAAAAATCACCGAAGGAAATGAAAGAGAGTACAGCGATAGCACATAACAAAAGTCTTACATACCAGACTAAGAGCTGTTGTCCCGAGAAGCAGCATGTATAGTTTACCCTGCAATAGATATTGCCTTCAGTTAATGGTCAATCTCAGCAGAAGATAAAAGTTTAACCAGGACCACAACCAAGGAAGAAATGAAACTTAGAATATCAAGCAATAAACAACTGGTTTCCTTGACGTGGAAAAGATTCATAGTAGTTTGTGCATATATTCTAGATAAACAGATATTTTACAAGGAAAACAAAAGCAATGATGTATACCGAGATCAGCTTAAGATTTGAAGCACGACTAAGAAGAACAAAAGCAAATTCTCCAATCTGTGCAAGAGACATCCCAACCTGCTTGTGCAAATAACCAAGATTCTCTGGTCAACAAACAGCAAGATAAGATTTTAGAAGATAAAATTGGGGAATAACATACAAGAAGCGAAGTCTTGTTGTTGTAGCCAAATCCCCTCACGACCAGACCGAACACAACAGTTTTTATAATGATCACCAATATAACAGATGCCACTAAAATATCAATGTGGTTCCAAAGAAAATGAACATGAATAAGCATTCCAATGCTGGCAAGGAAAAGAGCAGCAAAGAGGTTTCGTATTGGCTCAACCTACAAAACAAAGAGTTCCAGTTAAGAAACACCTGTCCAAAGATTAGTTGAAACCACAAATTGACAGATCATTCAAAAGTACCTGCATTAATTATCTACTAATAAATGTCGATAAATTAGCATTTTGATGAGTTCTTTTATTGGGTTGAGCAGGTAAAGGAAAAGGGGAAGGAAAATATATAAATACCGAAACTAATTTAGGAACTTAATGCATCATGAAATTGTATCAAAATTGGACTCCGACGATAATTATCGAGAGTTTTAAGATCACTAATCAGTTCTATTTCGATAAGGCTCAATTCCATCTTTTCAGGAAATGATTGCTTCAAAGAGATTACTTCATGTAAATTACAAACTTATTAACTAATTAATCTCCCTTATAGAAACTTATTGACTAATTAATCTCTTATCCCTTACAGAAGGTAACGGAAAATGTATAAATACCCAAGCTCATTTAGCAACTTAATCCGTCATGAAAGTGTTTCAAAGTCGAACTCCAACAATAATTACAGAGCGTTTCAGAATCACTAATCAGTTTATTTGAATAGTCCAAAGTTTACTTGAACCTTAAAGAAGACAAAACTTAATTCCAAACAGAAAAAGATTGCTTCAAAAAGATTAAAGCAATTAAAAGAGGTAAAAGAAGAAAAAGGTGGCACGAACTTCAACTTTGGGAACGCATTACGTGGTAACAGTTAGGTGTCTATTGTTGAAAGGTTTTGGAATTCTCTTCAGATAGATAACTTCACCTTTTCTCTGGTTCATCTAAAATTAGGAGGATAGTTTCTGAATAGATGATAATTCAGATCACCGGTTTTTGCTAAAGGAGTGCAGCTACACTGGTGGTGCGAAAGAACTACATGTAGCTCGATAGAGAGGGAGAAAAAACTAGACCTGTTCAAGAGTATGCTGAGCAAAATCAGTAGTTGATATCATCACTCCAGCAGCAAAGGAACCCAGTTCAAGGCTGAGACCCAACTTGTCACTACACTGAAACGACACAACACAACATTGCTTAATGTTGAAATGTATAAGTTTGTATGGAAGGGCAGCTGCCAGAGTAAGTAGATGAATGGAGGTTTAATTGGAAAGAGCGAAAATATGGCATATATATAATTATATACAAATTCCAGAGCAATTTTAAGAGGGTATAGGAACATGAACATAATATTAAATGTCATTTAAGTGTGAAGCGTCTTAAGCAGAAAATTGGATCTGAGGACAAACCCAAGCAACAAGGAGGCAGAATGCGACGGCTGCCAATTGGTAGAGTTCATTAGTCTGCAAACAAAGGACTCAGTCAAACACCAGAAAGAAAGTTCAAGAGTCTTATTGCTCAAACCCAAATTCACCTGTGAGGACAGACTAATCATCAGCTTAAGAAACCAAGGAATACAAGTGCGGGATAATATTGACAAAGAGGTCAAGAATAAAATTAGCACCATCAACCTGTAAAAGAAAAAGAATGATCCAATAATGACACGGCAAATTATTGAAAAGAAAGTCCAGCATCATACAGAAAATAAAGAAGAAATCTTCAAACTATTTTTCGGGATCCAGGATAGATTCAGAAAACACAACTCCAAACTGGGAATTTATTGTGGGGAAAATTATATAGCAACCAAAATCTTTAAAGCATACACCAGTCGTATAACACCTCATAAGTACAAGTCAACAGTAAAAAACAAAAGCTAAGCAAAAATCAGATAAATAAGGTAGAGATTAAACTACATACACTGCACCTAACAATTCTATTTAATTATGTGTATGTACTAAAACACAAAAGAGTCGAGCTTCAGTCCACATCAACATAATAGGAAACCATTTCCGAAGGCTGTTATTGACTTACAATTTTGCCATGGAAATTATTCCTTGAAGGGCACCAGAAGTACCACCAAGGATAGGAAGAAGCGCAAATAGCAAACCCACTGTACAGTCCTGGCAAGCAGAGGCATCTCAAATGTCGGAAAATGACACTAAAATGTTAAAATACTACCAAACTTACAAGCAAGGTGGTTTAATGTACAAGAACTGTAATAAAATCTGTCGGTATCATTTTACATTTGCATAGAAGAATCTGACAAGAGGATTTAGGTTTTGGCTTCCAGATATCAAATAAACTAACTTAAGAGGATACGGACCTGCAGGATCAGGGTTCCAACAGTGACCTGCCCATATAATGTATCAATACTATTTTTTTCCATCAAAAATTTTAGAACCTGCATGCCAAAGACATCATCAAATCAGTTTGAATTAAGTCCTCAGCAACAAAGATGAATAGGAATGTTTAAATCTCTACTGGTCTATTACATGATCATTGTCCAAAATTCTACATATCCATTTCTAAAATAGAGATGTGCACGTGCACACACACACATGCACACGCACATATACATGGACAAAAGGGTCTCCTCCTTCGAGATGCAGGTACTATGAGTCCTGTTATATGTTGCTCTATCCTCATCTCGATGGAGAGTAAATTGGGGTAAATTTGGTGATCGACTGATTAAAAACGAAACCCATTATACTGCATAATATCCACACACTCCATAGGAAAGAATTCATAGGGAGTGGAGGAATACTCTGTACAAGTATTTATGGATGTTATAAGTTACACAAACGGATTTAAAACAGTGGCAACAGTATTGGTGGGACCGTGGGAGTTCTTGGTATGCTATGGGGGATTTCCATCAGTACGGAAATTTCATTTGTCAATAATGTATACCGCCTTATGCATATTGCTTTCTAGATGTCACTGCAAGATGGACAGAAGACATCAATATAAGTAGTCTAGTATGAGTGTTTTGTAATTGCCCCTCACGTTTCACCCATAAATATATGAAGTTTCCTTGGCCCGCATCAGATTTCGTACTTGTTATATCAAACATACTAAGTCACCATAGCTACATTCTGATTATTTTCTCTCAGAGAAATCCCAACTCCTCATTTCCCAGAACCTTGTTATCGAAGATGTCAATTATTTATACACAAGAACGAGGAGAATCAGCTAGAAAGATGCTCAAACATTATATACAAGCCAATTCTTCGGGGGACATTACTGTAGTTACAAAACAAACTGCGTTAATAGAGAATAGTATCATCTTCACGAAATTAATTAATTGAAGAATAGTATCATCTTCTTCTCACAATTAACAGGAGAAATTACTCAAGATGTACTGGATGCATTGTTAAACATTTCTTAGATTTTTTGTATACAGGTCTTTGGCCCTCATGGTCACAGGAAGAGATTCTTGCTAATATCACCAGAAAAAGTACACTGAATGCTCATTCCCCCCTCCCCGTCCCCAACCTAAGTGTTTTCTTTCCCCAGAACAGAAACACCTTTGATTTTTCATTTTCCAAGAAGCTCTTAACAATCCTCCCAAAATCAACCTATACATCTAGATTCCTTCTTTCTCCTACATATTTATGTTTCAAACACCTACTTACATTTACAAAATAATAAACAAATTATTAACAGTATACCTAATAAAAGTAATTAATTCGACATAACTTTCGTCTCCTGCTAATATATTCTCATTCCAGTACTTGTATATATTTAACTAAGATCCTTTTTTTTGGGATCGTATGGACTCCCCTGAAAAACATTGGCACGCGTGTAAACGAGGTACTCTACGAACTGAGCTATAGTCCTTAGTGCTTGTGATGCATATTTTATCATGTATGTTATTTGTTGTTGAGATGAATATTATACGATACAACGGCCTACATTTTTTAGTGGTATTGCTTAGATTCTTATTGCTTATGGGGAACATGATATTTATAATCTATAGATGGGATGGTATCCATGCAGTTCTCTTGGATATGATAAATGGCCTACTTAATTCAGTGGTTAGAGTATTGCATCCATAAGGGGGACGTCATTGGGTCAAAACCAATAGTAGGTAGAACTTTGTGGACAAGAAACGGCAGGGAGTTATTCAATCCCATAAAATCAGGGATTAAACATGTTTTCAGGGAAATTTATTATTTTCCTTTTTCTACTCTAGGATACTTGTGCAATCTATCTACTTATGTAATTAGAACAATGATCAGTCTTTTCTTCCTTTTCCTCTCTTCATAGTTTTTCTACAAACTTAAAAGATAAAAGGTAACATAACAATAAAATAAAAATTATCATTTCAACCCACAGACCTAACAAAGAAAAACATTTGACATTATTTTCTTCCACCTAAACTAACCGAAATATTACTTTCATGAGTTCATCCTCACAGAACACCCCACTATCATAATATATCTATCATCCAAATCAGAAAGCCATATTATTTTACCTCTCTCTTTCCTCTCTACCTACTTAATCTCATTGCTTAAAAGCAATCTGAGACCACGTAAAAATAATCGACTATTGCAGTTCCTTCAAGTAAAGACATTAAACAACTTCCCTACATTTTAATTGGAAAAATTCACAAAAAAGATCATAAAAAATTGAGATAAAAGGAACGAGCAAATCTCGGGACTTGATCTTCTACTTACACGCAGTACAAGAGATTCTTTCTGAAACCAGAAAGCTTTTCTATAGTTTATGGGGTAATATCCATTACAAATAGGCAAATACATTTATCTGCCCAAAAGGTCGGTACAACTCAATCAACTAGTGGAAGAGCGGGTGGCCAGTCGATAGTGCTGACTATGAAGATCTAGACATTGCAAGTGAGAAGTGAAATAATATATGTGGATATGTGGATTACTAGTCAGTAAAGGCCTGGACCCAAAGGGAAAGGGGAAAGAGGCAAGGGACTCGTCAATTCAGACTTGCTATAAGTAGATGACTAAAGGGTTTGATCTAGATATCTGAATAGCTATCATAAACTACTTCTAGCTATCACATATGCCATTTCTTTGTATGTGGGGTGGCCTACTCGCTCATGTGGACACGCCCTATGATGGCAGATGACATGACTCATTTATACCTTATGCGGGGGAGGAGCTCTTCCATCACTAATTTAAGTTTTTTTCCCAAAAGTTTGGCACCACACTTTTGCACCTTCTGCCGATATCGTGCAAAGACTGGTAAGATTCTCAATGCATTTACTCATGGTAAAAAGTGATATGAAGTTACGCACACAAGGAGCATTTTCCTATATAATGTGGAGAAAGAAAAGAAGCTTGATCCATTGAATATCATTTAGCTTTCAATTGAAAGACTAACAATGCATTTACAGCATTGCAAACTACTGTGGCATACTATCTTGATTAGAAATTATTTAATCAAAGGGAAGAAGAGTCTGAAGACTATCAATTATGAGATCAGATTATGTTTAAACGTATAGCAATGTACTTGCACATGGAGAATTGAATTCCTTTACTTTGGATACACCCTTGAGGTTGGACTCTAAAAGAAAGAAAACTCACTTGATAGTTTACAGTAATGTACTTTATTGCACTACTCTAATTTTAATGTGTCATTACCATAAATAGAGAAAAAGAAATACAAGATATCAGCAATCACCAGCAGAATTATCTTTAACCTCAAACCATCAAAACACTAACTTAAGAACAAAAAGTAAGATAGGGAGGTACCACTGCCGTTGAAGACATTGAGAGGAAGACCCCAACAAAGACACCTTCAGATATTACCCCACCACATAACTGTGAAAGGTATCACTAACACCATTAAGAACTAAAGCAGAATAAAAGAAAAAATGTAAATTTTAAGGATAGTATTCAAATATTAAAGAACAAAGTCGAAACATGATAGAGAAAATCTTAAAACCTCCTCTCACATATTCATGGCTGAATAATTAAGCAGGAATTTACCACCTACATCAATACCTTGTATAACAACTTTGTGATTACAAATTAGACAATATCCAATAATTTTAAGTAGAAAGAGTATACCAGTGCTGTTATCCCACACAAACACATGAAAAGAGCTATCTGAAGCAACCCACCAATGACAGCAACTGCTCGCACGACACGAATCTACATCATTAATCATATAAACCATCAGATATTCTCTTTCAAGTTTCCTAATACAACACCCCACAGAATGAAAGGGTGTAAAATTAGATGCACCACAAGACCAACCTTCACCGCAGAAAACTCCAGGCCCAGTGCAAAAAGAAGAAAAATAACTCCGAACTGAGCCACTGTTTCGACCTGCATGCACATAGTACGAGAAATTGGCTAATAATTTTATTTTCAACCCATAATCTCCACAAGGAAGGGGTCACAGAAGTGATACGTAATCAAATACACAATTTTGATATTAACAAAGAAAAAAGAAGTATAGAAAGCAGGCAGCATACCTGGACCATTTCACTGACAAAACTGAAGCCCCCAGGTCCAACAACAGATCCTGCTAGTAAATACCCAGTTATGACCTGCAAGTTTAAAACAACAGAATACCACGGGTGCTCATCAGAACATAGGATTATTGTAAACTGTCACAAAGCATCAGCTACATCCCAGGGAAAACAAAACTAGGAGAACTGATGTAAACAGAAAAGTGAATAATCAGCAAACTTAGCGCAACACTTTCTTAGAAATCTAACCGGTTGTCCAGCACAAGCAAAGGCAATTCCACCACAAGTTGCAGAGACAATCACAACAACTAGATCAGATATGAGTCTGTCAAAAATAGACCAAAAATATTAAAACTGCCGGAGATATTGGCCAGAAAAAAACTAAAATTAAAAAAGGAGGAGAAAATGAGAGCTCTAACCTTAAGTCCAACTGTAGGACAGGATATTTTGACCTTGGCTTGGACATAATGAAGACATTGTCCTGAGCATAATTTTCAATAACTAGAATCAATTTCTTCCTATATTTACAAAAGGGGGAACTTGCATTTGTTGTATATTTGGTGCATAGAATATCATAACTGAAACAAACACTAGAATGTTAATTCTACCTTATTATCTATCAAGGTTGGTGTCTCTTCAGGTCGATTCTCGTTATCAAGATTAAACACATTCTGAAACGGAAATGACCTATTACAAAGATAGAAAATATCAATTGAAATCGAACTAGGATTTCACTGTAGTGACAGAAACAAAAGATAATCATTGCCATAGACAGCAGACTCTCGATATGCAGGGTACAGGTTGAGGAAGCGTACTTTTCATCTTTGGTCTCATTTTTCTTGGGATTTACTCTAGCAACAGTTTCCAGCACTGCCTGAGAATTCAAAATGTTTCATTGCAGGCAGCAAAGAGAATATAAATGAAACCAAGAAAGAAACTAAAAGGAATTGAGAAGAATAACTGCACATAAACCAAACAATTGATAGAGGGAAAATAGGAATAGTTCAGATAATTCTCTTAATCCCAGTCATATTTCTAGGTGTAATGGAATGATGACATGTCATGACCCAAATGACAGTGGATTCAGATTTCAGAAGAGAAAACAAGCAAAATTATTGCTTTGTAAATGCAAATCTTATCCAAAGCCTCATTATTCTCCCATCCTCTCAAGCGAAAATATCGAATGAAACTTCCCACTGTAATCTGATTCCCTGTCACCTCTTAAGTGGTGACTTTTTACTATGTACCTTATTACACAATTTATCATTAATTGCCATGCCAGATGCTACCAGCTGAAAGAAGAAACGAATCCAGTATACTCTAAGAACCATAAAAATATATGAAGTTTACTCGTGCAACCCGAACATCATTAACTTGACAGCAAAGGGACGGAATCAACAAGTGTCCAGTTGAATTAAACTGTCAATTGTGGTGTAAATTTTGTTATATTGCTATCTTTTGAGACTGTCAACCACAATATTATCTATTATGTCATCCTTTTAGGCCCTGAGCACACATTAGCAATAACTTCAAATTCGCGAGTGAATGAATAAGACTGGTTTAAAAGATCGCAAAATCTTCACGCAATCCCTGCTCCCATACACTAAATAACATCCAACAACTCAAAAATAAACATGTTTAAGGCATGCATAGAATAATAAGAAATGCTGTAGACCTGATTTTCTTTCACACTGTTATTGAAGCTCCCATGATCTGTAACTGCAAAAGTAAAAAGAGAACACAATTGTATACTCAGTTACATATTTCTTTCCATCTAGAAATGCCCAATCCTCCATTATTTAATATAAGCAAAATCTATAATTTAATTCACATATAATCCAGTTTCAGTTCCCATACATATATATATATACCAGAATTTCAAATCAAAGAGACCTCATTCAATAAATTAACACGAACAAGTGATTGTCGTTTGCATTACTATCAACTAAAATCTGAAACTTAGATTCAACTTTCCGCAATAATTCTAACTAAAGTTAATAAAAAACTATGAATACATCGTAATTTTATCCGAAGGTTGTGATCGATAATTACTCTAATTCACATCTTTAAGGTTAAAACCTCAACTAAATATTTACCGCAATTCTTTCAAAATAAAAAGTAACGTATTTAGGGAAACTGTACAAAGGAACATTGAGGAATAAAAGAAATATAACTAAATGCAATTGAATCCTTGAGGAATAAAATCCTAACATACAAATATAAATCATAAATAAGGCACAGAATTTCGAGAATAAAAATAGGGCAACAAGAGTACAGTTTACAACAAAGTAAGGGGCAAGGACGGTGATCGGAGATCAACACTAACCGTCAGAAAGTTCTTCGGTCTCGTTGAACTCTTTCTCCAATGCGTGATCAAGTATTTCAGCAAATGAATTTTCTTTCGGCCTAGACGTATCATTTGAAGCCGTACCATTTACGACGCCGTTTTCAGGCAACAAATCGTCGGCGTTGAGTTGCGAGAAAAAGAATAAGAGAATTATAAGAGCAGAAAATGTCGGCGTTTTCCCCATTGATTCTATTTTGCAGAAGAGAGAAGGAAAATTGAGGCAGACGGCGGAAGTTTTACGGAGACGGGCGGCCCGAAGGTGGAGTATATCACATTATCCCAGATACTCACTGCTTTGAGATCTGTTAGAAAGATTTGGGGATTGGTGAGGTGCACGCGGGTGGTAAGGGGTGTAAGACACGCGCCGTCGTGTTCTTGGCCGTTTCAGGAGGCTGTCTGTTGTGCTCGAATTTTTAAATTGGATTTGTAAACAATCGCACAACCAAACTTCATTTATACAACAACAACAGCCGCGTAAATCATCCAAATCCTTTTTTCTTTTTTTCTTTTTTCTTTTTTCTTTTTTTAAAAAGAATTTAAATCCTGTTGATGGAAAACACAACGGTATGTTCAAATCCTGATGATGGAAAAAACACAACTGGTATGACACAACGGTGTGTTTTCAAATTCTGATAATGGAAAAAAACAACTAGTATATTTTGGCCAAAAGTAATTGATGACAATTTAAGTATACAATAATATTAATGGATGTGTGACACATTATTCATTTATATTAATTTATTCATGAAACCTTTGTATTTAACATCGGATAAGATGAATGAAATAACTAGTCTTTTGCGACTCTCTCTTTTTTTTTTTCTTGTTTACTTTCACTTTTCCTGTAACACGAGTGATTAACCTATAGAAAAATCCATTGCTTTACCTATAGAAAAAAAATCATGGTTGACGAAGAAAAATACTACGTTATTTTTTATCTCTATGGCCCCTTGAATGTTGCAGTTGTTGAAACTACAAATTCTCTCTAGAAAAGTACGAGAAGCGCCCTTGAAAGACTCGTGTCTTTCGTACAAGGTAATCGAATCACTCTACTCGATATATTAAATGTAAACATATATTTTGATTACAAAACCATGTGGCATGATGTGTATTGGCTTATGGTTGTGACACATGTTCTTTTTGTACTTGATAATTTACATATTTTTGTCCAAATTTAGGCATGATAACTAAATGAATATTCCCTCCGTCCCGGCCTAATTGGCCTACTTCCGTTTTTGTTTGTCCCAACTTCATTGATCAGCCCAAAAATGGCAAAAAAAGTCAACACTTTAAATCCCTACTTTTTCAATTTTTTCAAAATGTCATTCAGATTTTTATAAAACACTAATTAATTATCACAAAAAAATTGATTGCACCATAATTAACCAAACACTAAATTAATCATAACCCAAACCCATTTTAACCCAAACCCTAGTTTTCATCACGGATTCCTCCCTCCCCCCTCAATCCCCTCACTCAGCCTCTCGTCTTCTATCTGTATCTCTCTAAGAACCATCTGGAAACCCTCATATTTTCTGGGTTTTAGTTCTTTGAACTCGATCGTCACTCTCACTCTCTCGTCTTCTCACCCATATCATCCGCTCACCCATCCATATCATCCGCTCACCCTCTTCATTGTCATCTCTCTCACCCTCTCGTCTTCTCACCCATAAAGTCTTGAAACCTTAATCTTCAGGTTTTCTGGGTTTTTATTCTCTGATACTCCCTGCCCCTCGATTTGGCCAGATCCACACGTAATCTGGTTGATTGAAGGCCAATTTCAGTGCTTTGATTGGTGATTTGGGCTCGAGAAGAAGAGAAGGCGTCGAATCTGTTCATATATGGAGATCGAGTTCCCTGAATCGCCCGACAGTTTTGTTTACGACTCGGACGAGACTTTTGTGCCAGAAACCCAGTATGATGAGGACGAGGGAGTGGAAGCTCTCCCTCCTGGGATCGAGGAGCCCTTTCCCCCGTCCCCGATTCACTTCTGGCAATATTCCCCAGAAATGCAGCGCTTCATCTTCGAGTGTGTTGCAATCTGGGTCCCGTTGGTGAAGAGTTTATTTTTCTGACTCTTTTGTTGATGAAGTTTGGGGGTCTTCTGAAAACCCTAATTTGTTGATGAAGTTTGGGGGTCTTCTGAAAACCCTAATTTGTTGATGAAGTTTGGGGGTCTTCTGCAAACCTTAGTTGGTTTCATCACATTTGGGGGTCTTCTGCTGCCTGCATGTTAATCTGAAAATGATGAAATTTGAATTGCTTATTACTGCAATTGTGTTTTGTCTTTGTTGTTTTGTAGCTTATTCAAAATGATTATTATTTTTGCTTGTTGATTGATGTTATAACTGCCCAATTAAAGTTGGTTTCATCACATTTATGTTGAAATTGAGCTTGATTTAAAAGCACTTGTGTAGCTTAATTTGGTCAATTAGTTTGTCCAAATTAATGTTGCCCTTTTGCTTGATTGGTGGGTATTTAGGTCAACCCCAGTGATGAATTTTTTCTGAGGAGAATGCTGAAAATGATGAAATTTGCTTGCTGATAACTGCATGTGTGTTCTGTCTTTGGTGTTTGATAGCTTATTCAAAATGATGACTATTTTTGCTTGCTGACTAATGTTATAGTTGTCCAATAAAAGACATTTTCATCACATTTATGCTAAAAATTGAGCTTGATTTAAAGGCAGTTGTGTAGCTTAATTTGGTCAGTTAATTTGTCCAAATTAATGTTGCCCTTTTGCTTGATTGGTGGGTATTTAGGTCAACCCCAGTGATGAATTTTTTCTGAGGGGAAAAAAAAAAGCAAAAGCACTTGTTTTCATTTGATACATGTGTTTACAGTTTAAGCCAAACGAACACTTTCATTAGTGTTTACACTATAAACAAATGCCAAAAAATTGCATGATTGTTTAAAAACTAATCTACCAAGTACCCCAATTCTCCCATAATCCTTCCATCAAGTTGTTGGTCCATTTGGCCATGCTGTATCAAGTGCTCGATGGTCTGCCTAACAAGCTCTTCTTCAACTTCTAGGGCTTGAGGCAGTGCATCAGCTCTTGCTAGTGCAGCCTTTCCCATATGTGGTAGCTTATAACTATTCTCACCTTTGTCTTTCATTATCTCCACCATATAGCCCTGCAAACTTAGAAATATGTTGTCCATTTCAGCTGGTTCAAGATCCTCAATGATTTGAGGACATTGGACACCGAGTCATCCACATCATAGCTGCGTGTCTCAATTTGTAGTGATTGAAGGGCTCTAAAATAGCCTAAATTCAGCACATCGGTGTCCGATGAGTTAGGTGGTTGAAACATCAGCTTGATGTCAAAACCATCAGCTGTTGCAGCCTCTCTAAACTCAAGATCTGTGTCCATTAGAGGCGGTCTTGCATTATCTTGCTGAATTATAATTGTTTTACTTGTATTGCTTGGCCATTTTGCTTTGATTGTTGGAATAACCTAGTTCGTGTAGCCAAATGATAATACAATTTATCACAACTTTAATGTTTTGTAAAGTCATCAATTTCAACCCTTTTTTTATAAACCTTAAAAAATGTGTTAAAATTTGGAGACTTACTAACATTAAGTCACTAAATGATGAATTTATTCTGATAGTGATTGAAAGAGTTACCTCTTCCAATAGGCAGCTCTTTATTACAACACTGTTTACCCGAGTCAATTGATTTTGTAACCATTGTCCCTCATATTCTGTTTGCGTTGTTTCTGATGGCAGGCTCTTGTTTTGTGAATGGGGAAATACCAATTTTCCCATAAAAAAATTAGTTCACCACCCTCTGAATGGCCGAGCCACCGCACACATGAACATGACCTTCGGGATGAACCGTTTGCTTTTACAGGCTCGATACGGTTCTTCCTCGCCTACTAGCTTATATGTTCGCTCTGTTGCCCTTTGCATATAGAACCATTTCTCGTCTATGTGTATGACATTATGCATGCTTTCGTATTTTCATTTCATGCTACTTGTGACCTGATGCAAAAAACAAATGTTGTACTTCAGCCTTTGGATTTTATTTGCCTCAATCAATGTTGATTTTATTGCTTTGGTATGAGCTTTAATCTTACCTACCTTGATCCATCTGCCTATTTGTGACTTACTGACCTCTAACTCCTTTGCTAAACGCCTGATTGCACCCCTCTTTTCAAACGGTATCGCCTTCATGGCGACTTCGTCTAGTTTTTTATACTGGACGGAGGTTGTCGGAGCCTTACCTCTGGAAACGAGAGTAACATTTTCTGAAACTTGTTTCTTCGCAGCTTGCCAAATGCGACGAACCGAAACTCCATATGATGCAGCCACTTCCTTAGTGATTCTGTAATTCAAAACGTCGTCTTTGTTGTTCAAAAGAAGACGTTGAGCTATGCGAAGTCAGTCTGATGGAGCAATATCTTTGCCCTTCTCGTGATTAGGCATTATATAATTTCTGTAATTTTTTTGTTTTCTTGTTGTAACAGTTAGCCAAAACTGCATTGAATGCATTTGTTGTCTTATTTATAGACTAATCTAAGTGTTAGGTGGAAATTAGTTTGAAATTTAGGGGGGAATATTCAAATGTAATCCCAAAGAGCTTGGAAAATTGACTGCTGTAAATTTTAGTTTTTTGGAGGGATTTCTCCCCCAAAAAAATTTCAATGAAAAATTTCATTCTTCTTTTTTGTTTATCCTTTGCCACGGTTTTTTAATATTTTCTGTTTTGGAAAGCTTTTTTGTTTTTTAAATTAGGATTAAAAAAAGAAGAAATTTTTCATTCAGGATAAAAAAAAAAATTAGGGAATGGTTAAAACACTAATCCCTACCCAAAAAATTAGTGAAATTTAAAAAAGTCAACAAAACATCACACTCAATTGCTTTTTCTTAGTCTCCGTGCCTGGCCAAGGTAGACCAATTAGGCCAGGACGGAGGGAGTATATGTTTACAACTATGATTTTGCGCAAACTTTGAAATTGATATGGGCATTTACTTATGTGTGTGTGAGTGTGTGTATATATATATATATATTATTTTTTTAATTATGGAATTTGCAATACTATAACTTCAATTGTCCATTAATGCTCCAGTGAAAGGAAAGCTGCTGAAGAGAGTCTGAATCGGGTACTACTATGTATGATTGCCTATGATCATTTTTATTTTGTTTTTTTGTTTTTCTTTAAAAGCTTGCAGGGATGGTTATGGAAAAATAGGCGTTTATTTGGGTAATTGTAGAAGTAGTTGTAGTTTGAAAATAATTTTTAATTGTAAAAGATGATGTTTTGTGTGTACGAAGTTGTTTATTGATTATTGTGTAATGATAAAATCAATGTTGAGATTTGTGTTCATGAATAATGTTTATAAACAGAATACAAAAGCTAAATTGACATCTAAAAAATGGAAGTAGTACCTAATAAAGTTTCTCTTTGTAACATTGAACAAAATCTGCGTGATTGCTATACAGATAGTTCTATGCAGGCAGACATTCTGCATCGAAGATCTTCGGAAACTGCCTGGAGAGGCTGCGTACAATTTAAGGAAGAGTAAGGTGAATAAATTCTGGGAAGATCAGTTTAGCCCTAGTTTTTAGGGCAACATATGGGGTCGTGGTAGTTTTTTCATTGTTCTCGAAATTTACCATTGATGATATTAACTTCCAGTCATGCAGCCTTTCTCCGTGGTTTCATGTGTCATGTTCGTGTTAGTAATGGCCGCTACGACGATTGCGGATGATCGATTGCTGTCGTCGATCGTATACAACGTCACAGTTTCAAAGAACACAGTAGGTGCGCATCGGACGTTGATGGAGGCTCTTGCGTCTGCTCCAGCTCACAACAACAAGAAATACTACATTCACGTTGAGGCGGGGACCTACGTCAAACGTATAGAGGTGTGGCAGAATTGCACAAATATTATGCTCGTCAGAGATGGTGCTGGGAGCTATGGATAACCAAGGTCCAGTGGAACCGAGATGCGAGGACCTATCGCACCTATGACACTGCTACGTTCGGTGAGTTTATTCCTCCCATACATTCTGCTGCTTCTCCACCTTGCTTTAATATTTGAATGGTGGACATTTTATGATAGATTTAGAATGAGTGGAGTATGTTATAATATAATTTTCGTGGCGCCCAGCTTTTTTCCATTCTAGTCGAGCCTTTCGAGTCCGATGATTTATTGAACCAATATTTATGTAGTATAACCTATCTAAAATATCGATGGATTAGCCAGTTCATCGGTTCGAATCGATTTTACCACCATTATAGCGACTATTCAATGATTAGGCTACCAGCACTAATGCACCGGATTCCATCAGAACTTCGAAGTTAAGCGTGCCTAGGCGAGAGTTAGGGGTGAGCATTCCGTCGGTTCGGTTCCGAAATTTTTTGGTTTGGCTCGATTCGGTTGTCGGTTTAGGTTTTAAATTTTTAACATCTTTATTTTTTAATTTTTTATAGGAAAAAAATCTCGATTTCCATGATAATTTTTCTCTAAAATAGGCAAATTAAAGAGAGACCAAAATATAGGTTTAAGTTTTATTTTTCATGCATGAGACAATGTGAAAATTACTTATATATATCAATTCAATCAAGAAAAATAATATACAACAAATAAATAATTGAAAATATATAATTACATATGAGTATTTCGGTTCGGTTCGGTCAATTGAATTCATTTTTGTTAAAAATCGAACCGAACTTAAATATAATATTTGGAACCGAACCGATTGTATATACAATCCGAACCGATCCGAACCGAATAACTCGATTCAGAACGACTTTTAAATTTCGGTTCAGTTTTGCTCACCCCTAGCGAGAGTAGTACTAGGATGGGTGACCCCCTGGGAAGTCCTCGTGTAGCACCCCTTTTTGGCGTCGTCGCCTCTTCCTTCTTCTCCCTATTCCAAAATTATCAAATTTAAGGACATTGCTCGTCTCCGGCGACCAAATTTGCCAGAATCTTGCACATGCCGCGCATGTAATGCTTAATTTTGGGGCTTTCTGACGAGGATGTCTATGAGGCAAAAATAGGCCCACGTGACCCGCCACATCATTTAATGACTCAACATCTACAAAAAAAGTAAAAAAATAATAACACATCAGAATATCTGAATATTAAATCGCTATTACTGGATGTAAAAAAAAAAAAAAGAGGACGTGCTTAAAGTTTAAAACTCATTTATCCATTTCTCTCTCTAGAATGCCATTAAACATGAAAATTGAAAAATTACAAAAGAAAAACTACCAGAATTTTTTAGAAGAAGAGACGTGTCTTTCCCTAAATTTGTGCAACTCTCTTTTAATATTAAAGGTAGATTTTAACAAAGTAAAACTAATGTCCATAGTGAATTCTAATAATTAAAATCTTCTCCACATATTGGAACTTAAACCTTTTATTTTCAAATTTTGTGATTTTTGTCGTAACAGCTAAGTAGAATGAAAGGCAACCAAATGGAAGAAGACTCGATAATAGCAACGATGTGTTCAAGGCTAATATGGAAGAAATGTCGGACTGCATTTTAACAAAGTAAAAGTTATATTCAGAGTGAAGCTCAACAACTAAAGTTTTCTTCACATAAAATTGCACCAAAAAGAGGAAAGGCGGCGGCTATTGCCACGACAAAAAGCTCTTTGCACACCACATTCACTATGTACACCACATGTATAATATTTAAATTTTTATAATCTTTTTACACACCACATAAATGTCTAATTTTACTCTCCCAATAAATTAAAATAAACATACAAAATACAAAAAGAAAAGAAAAGAAAAAAGAAGAAAGAAGATTGTGTTGGCGTCATTTGTGCTCCATGCTCAACAAATCCTCTTCTGCAAACTAAAATCTATGGCCATTTTCTCCCATAATAGCAGCATCAATAATTAAGACAGCCATATCTTTCAATTCAATAAGAAAAGCAAACTATACGCACAAACAAGCAAACCAACATCCAAACTGAATTCAATCCTAAATTATAGATCAGATTGATGTACATTTATGAATACAGACCCTAAATACAAACAATTTGCACACAAATTCTTGTAAGCAAATTTTGTTATTTATATCTTGCGAATTTACATGATCCATTGTCTTGTTTTATGTTGTCTTTCAACTGAGTTAATGAAGTTAGAAGGTTAGGGTTCATGAGAGAATAGGAAGAAAAACAAAGTGATTGTTCGTGCATTTTTTTCTTCCTTTTTGTTTTTTTTTTTTTTTTTGTTTTGTAGAGTTGCGATAAAGAAAAAAGTTTATTTTGTCTAAAAAATAAATGTGGTGTGCAAAGAGCTTTTTGTGGTGGCAATAGCCGCCGCCAAAAGGAAAATATAGCGATAGAAACTATTACTTCTAATATAAAATGTACTCCCTTCGTTTCAAAATAAGTGTCCTTTTAGTTTTTTTTTTTTTTTTAAAAAAAATTAAGGATAAATATAAAACACAAATATTACCATACATAATCCATTTTATTGGATATATTTTGTGGAATAAGAAAATAATCAATAAATTAAGTAGGTTGTTTCTGATAAAATTGGAAGAATTGTGTTTTTTTTTTTTTTTTTTGGTACTAAAGCGACACTTATTTTGAAATTTGTCATTTTGTCTAAAAAGACAGCTATATTGAAACAGAGGGAGTATTACTTTATTCTATGTATTGTATTGAAATATATTGTGAAATTGGAACACTTCAGCGTAATCTTATAATTTAATAAAAGAAAACACTCTATAAATAAATTTAAAAAAAAAAAAAACTAGACATATTTTCCCGCTCATTTTATTTTCTAAAGATGGATAATTTTAAATTCTTGCTCATATGAAAAATATTCGTATATATATGGTCAAATCTTCCTAATTAGTTCTAAACTTATTTTTTTTGGCAATTTGCTTTATAGAAAAACTATAGGTGACAACTTGGTTGATTCATTTAATTAAATAAATTACTAAAAGGCAAATATTTTTTTAATTGTTTTCAATTTTCTCAATGTAAAATTTATCAAATCAATATTTTTTCATGGTCTTTAATTTGTGTAAAATGGGGCCATTGGAATGGTGGTATAGTAGACTTCCTTTGAAGTCTATTATGTCGGTGTTCAATCTTTGTTCAGGTGTTATATTTAGTTGCTTTCTGATATATAATTTTTTTTAACCTGATAAATCATTTATCTATTCCATCTGTTAACTTGTTTTCTATTTATATGTGAGAATCTTATTTTACATGCTCTCTGATCAGTTTTAACCCATAATATTTGGGCTTAAGCATTGAAGGAATTATTATTTTGATCTCTTTATGCAGATGTTCAATTGTCATGGTAAAGTCAGAGACTGCCACAATCAAGGTACTTCTCTTTGCTCGCCTTTTATTGAATGTGTGGAACACTCAATATTGACTGTAGTTACCGAATACGTCAAACATTTAATTTTTGTGCTATTGATTTACCGTCACATATTGGATATGAGTATTTCTCTAATTGTTTCTATTTCCTAAAATATATGATGTTTTTTTTATTTTTTTTTCTTTTTAAATTATCTCAATTTGATGTTTATTATGCAGATCCCTGAATTGGACTTTGAGATTCCTCCCGAGGCTCGATGAATTTTTATGGAGACAATATATATGGAAATGGTAAGCCACATTATTAACACCATCAATAAATTTCGGCTATTATTCGGCAAGTGGTTCTTCAGGACACCTTACAATTTGAAGGATGAGATAAACGACGTCGTTATTGTGAGAGAGAATCAGTGGATTATTTTTCCCAATTTTTTCTTCAATTATGAAAAAATTAATTTTCTTCTAACTTTACAAATAATCTTTTAACATATACTACACTTTTTCTTTCATATATTCATGCATGTGTGTGTACAATTATATGTTTATAAAATTAATAATGTGCCCAATGACAAATTACCAGATAATATATCTACAAGACTGTTGGCAGCTTCTAGCAAGGTCTATTTTTTTCTTATTCGAAAAATCTCTAATTTGATAGACGATATTTCTTGTCCCTAAAACAAATACATTTTGTCCCAATCTCTCGTTATATTCCATTTTAGGATTATCCCCTTTATTTATGTGTAGTGATGGTATTATTATATAAAATTACAAACAAGTCGGTGATGGATGATTCACATTGTACCATGCAGCTAATTATGTTCAAATGTGGACTGCCATAATTCAAAATACTCTTGGTAAGGTGGTATGGGTATTATATGAAGGAGGTAGGGATTTGAATCTTTCCCTACCCATACTTTTCAATTTAAAAGGAAAAAACAATACAAGAAGTCATATTTTGGGTCAATGTAAAAGTTACGACGAAGATCAGACCAAAAAGTGGGTACATCTTATGAAGTAGATTCTGATGCACTTTGGAAAACTAAAACTAAACTAAACTAAACTATACAACAACAATAGTCGCGTTAATCATCCAAATCCTTTTTCTTTTTTTCTTTTTCTTTTCCTTAAAAAAATGTTAATCCCGTCGATGGAAAATAAAACGATGTGTTAGAATCCTGATGATGGAAAAAACACAACTGGTATGACACAATGGTGTGTTTTCAAATTCAGATGATGGAAAAACACAACTAGTATATTTTGGCCAAAAATAATTGATGACAATTTAAGTATTCAATTATATTAATGTATGTGTGACACATTATTCATTTATATTAAATTATTCATGAAACTCCTGTATTTAACACCGGATAAGATGAATGAAATAACTAGTATTTTGCGTCTTTCTTCTTTTATTTCTTGTTTACTTTCACTTTTCCTGCAACACGAGTGATTCACCTATAGAAAAATCAATTGCTTTACCTATAGAAAAAAAAACCATGGTCGCCGAAGAAAAATACTACGTCAGTTTGATCTCTATGGCCCCTTGTATGTTGCAGTTGTTGAAACTACAAATTCTCTCTAGAAAAGTACGAGAAGTGCCCTTGAAAGACTCGTGTCTTTCGTACAAGGTAATCGAATCACTCTACTTGGTGTATTAAATGTAAACATATATTTTGATTACAATACCACGTGGCATGATGTGTATTGGCTTATGGTTGTAACACAGGTTCTTCTTGTACTTGATAATTTACATATTTTTGTCCAAATTTAGGCATGATAACTAAATGAATATATGTTTACAACTATGTTTTTGCACAAACTTTGGAATTGATATGTGCATTTACTTATATGTATATATATGTGTGTATATATATATATATATATTATTTTTTCAATTATGGAATTTTTGCAAATTTATAACTTCAATTGTCCATTAATGCTCCTAGAGGTTTTTGTGACTATAAATCGTAAATTAGTTAGCTTGATAAAATTCTGGAATTTAAGCTTTGTTTTGCCTGTCAATGCAAATCAATCTTGTGACAAAGTATTTCACATAGTTAAAAAAATATGTGATACTCAAAATCTAATTTATAAAAAAATGATTGAACCAAGTCATCCACGATTTTGAAATATTGGTGTAGATAAATAAATTTTGTGTCCAATCAAATGGCAACAAGTGGAAATTAATTAAATATCAATAAAAAAATACTATTCATGTCTCATAAATTTAATAAATTAATTCCTAAGTATATAGTATAATTGATATATAATTTGGGCCAAAATAAATTATCTACCAACACTTTGGCAAGATGGCCCAATCAAATCAAAAAAGACCCGGTCAAGTCAAAAGGGCCTAATCCAGCAAGAAGGTCTAATCAAGTCAAAAGCGCTTCTACAAATAAAAAGGCCCAAAAGTTAGCTTGACCCAACCAAATCAGGCCAAGTCAAGCCAGACCCAACCAAATCAAGCCAGGCCCAACCAAATCAGGATTAGCCCAACCAAATCAGGCCTGGCCCAACCAAATCAGGCCAAGTAAAGCCAGGCCCAACCAAATCAGGCCAAGCCCATCAAATCAATGGTGACCAATCAAATAGAGCCACATGGCGAAGAAAATATGGAAAGAGCTCATCCCACACCTATAAAAGGAGGCATCTATTCATTCATTGAAGAAACAAGGAGGGAGCTTCAAGAAGTTGGAAGAACTCCAAGAAATCTAGAAGACTCAAAGCTTTTGAAGACTGAAGACGTTTTGAAGATTCGAAGATATTCTTCAAGATTCGAAGAAGTTCTTCACCAAAATCATCAAAAAGTAGCATTCTATCCGGAATCAAGCAGTTCGGCCTTCGGACAAACGTTACTGAAGAACAACTTAGGTGGTGGAGGAGATCAAGAAAAAGATTTCACTCCAAAATTTCAAATTCGAATAAAACATTTGAAGAGAAGAATCGGAGGATTGAAGACTGGAGATTGTAACCTACAAAGTTCTTTATTTGATCCAATTTGGATTTAATTTGTACATTTTTTTGTGTTTGTTAATTCAGTATACAAAATTTGTTGTTACAATTGGACTCATAAGGAAATAAGTACCACACTTGGAAAAGATACACTTCCACAACCATACCACTCACCAACACCAAAGTAAACAACTGTATGGCAAAGTCAAAGTTAATGACGCTAGTCGGAGGACATTAAGCCAAGAACATATTTTTATACTGACACTTGGAAAATGGGTGTTGAGGGGAAGTTCATATACCTGCTATTCAATGAAGCTGCCCAAGGTAATTTTATTCTCGGGGTAACAACAGTTTTGCAATGAGGGGGTCAATGGATACTCGAACTTGGGACCGATTTTGATTACAAGTTTTGTTATGATCGTGTTAAGAAGCTATCACGGTGCTATGAGGTGTTCGCGAATATCACAAAGTTCGACGGAGTTCAGTTCAATCCACAAGTAAATAAATTGATGTTTAATCGAGAAGCTTATCATAACGTCTTAAAGGTATGGAATTTCAATTTATGGTCCTTTATGAATATTATCTTATGCAATTTGCATCTTTGGGTTGATGTTTTTTTATGGGTGGCCAGTTTTCCATTTTGTATTTTTGCATTTCAACTAGCTTTCTCTAAATAAAGATGGATCCACTAGCTCTGGCATACTTGTGTAACGGACAACTAGAAATAAAAAACCTACGCAAGTTATTTGAAGTAAAAGAAGATTTGGTGGAGTACTATAAACTAAAATAACTCGGGTGGCTCAGTTGGGACCCATAATCAGTCAGTTTTGCCCATCCAGACAGCTAACTTGATCAACGACGACCCTAACCACTACTTCCGATTAGTGTTTGCTCTAGTGTTTAACTTTAATTTTAAAACAAGAAAGTGTTCTTGTTTTTAGGTTTATATATTTAAGTATTGTATGTTGTCTATCATGTAATTTATTGAAGAATATTGTACCATTCATAGGTTTGATATAAGTTTGTACAATATTTTCGGCATCTAGTTATTTGCCTGGTTCCATAAAATGTGCTTGCATTATTGTTCCTAATCTATTTTTACCTTTTTTTCAAGCAAGGCATGTGATTCACTTTTTGCATTGTGCACGTGATGGGCAGTACCAAGGTTGTTGCATGAATGAACAAGTCATTCACATGATGAGAATATGAATTGGCGCCACAGTAATGCAATGCAATAATTTTCTTCCTTTATATATTAAAGCTTGACTGGGTAAGGTAGTCCAGTGTGATTTAAAAATGGCAATGGATTCACCATCACCTCATTCTCGAAGTGACTACTTTCACGATGATTAGTGGCCGGAGGAAATTGATAGAACTTTTATCGATGTCATATTCAACGAGGCCGCATATAAGGACTTCTCAGTGGGAGCATACAAAGCTGATGTGGTGAGTCATGCTTAGTTCGTGATTGAGTTTATACACCAAAAAGAGTTCGACTTCTGGTTCTTATGGAAGAAGCTAAAAAAGCTCCAGCTGAGGTACTCAATTTTCTGCAATATAATATCACTAAGTGGTTTTCGTATGTTAGCGAGGAAAACAGGGTGGAAGCTACTGTGGAATTGTGGACTGAACTGATTCAAGTAAGGAAATTTAATTTTTTTCGTTTTATTTTAAAAAAATACGCAATTTAAATTAAAAAAATAAATCAAACAAATTATTTCACAGGTGAATCATTTTGCAGACGCGTACAGAACAAAGAGTGGACCGTATTGGGAGGAGTTGTAGGCGGTCTTTTGTGCCGTCCCACCATATGACCCGGATCAGGATTTCTCTGATGATGAGGCATAGCCCGTACCGCTTCAATAGTAGTGTGTCTTACTACGAACCTCCTTAAGCTTGATTATGTTAGTTTAATTAAATGCTCGTTAAATTTATTATGGAATATTATGTTCTTAATTAGTTAATTACGAGGAATGTAGTCGTGTAAATCAACTGGAGGTGGTAAGCCAGCACACCTAATCATTTGATTCAACTTTATTAACGTATTTCATTCAAATTGTATGTTTTAGTATATTTTCCAATTGGTAACATGGTAAATAGGCAAAAATCCAAGTCAAAAACAAAACTAACCAAATGTAGGCAAACATAAAGCACTAAAACAACATACTAATGGACTTACTTGTACATCGGTCAAATAACAAAGAGTCAAATATAATTAGATTCACATCATCAATGATCCTAAATAAGAGTAGCAGTACTAGCTCTCAATCTGCTAAAATCGACTAAAGCTTAATCAAAGGGCCTATTAAAGAATATTTGGCAACCACAAATCAGAAAGGTTAAACAATTATAGCTCACAAAAGGTTAAGTCAAGTTATTCACCATCAAAAGAGATATAATCATCGAGAACCCATTCCATTAAAATATCTTAGAATCTGGAATATCCCATCAAACTGAACACTCCAACTTCATCCTCTCCCATTCTTCTTTGGCATCGTCCAGTAAGCCGAGGAAGATAACAACGTCCTCCGTCTTCTGGGCCAACAGTTGAGTAGCCTGTAGTTTGTCCCGGAGAGTGAGGCTCTCAATCTTCGAAACATAGTTGTACATGTTGCGTCTAGCAGAGGATAAGTCCTGCTCGAAGCCTATGCGCTTAGCTATGTTGCCCAACCTGCTCGAAGAATTTTCGCAGAAGTTGCTCACCATTTCGGAAATTGGATCTAGCCTTGAGCTAGCCTTCCTCTTTGAGCCACTTGTTGACTTATCCCCTACGGAGGAATCAGACTGACTTTTGGTTATTGGGTTCGTTTCATTGGCTTGTTCATCATGAGCTCCTTTAGCAGCTTCTTGTGCATCCTCGACATCTTGGCCAACTCCATTTGGCATGTCTGCAGCACCTTCACCACTACCCCCGGCTCTTGCACCGTTCGCCCGATCTTTGCGGAAGATCTCGCACCAATCGGTATAAAGAGGCCAACTTTTGTGTTTCATTAGACGAACATTTAGATCAATCTATTCAAGAAATCAAATGTGTTATAATCACATCCTCATCAAAGTCAAATACAAAATGCTGTAAAAGTTTCCTTTTAATGACACCTTGCTTTTGACTTGAAATTTGGATATATGAGGTCTATAAATCAGAAGTCACCTAAATTTTGCAACTTAGAAACATGAAAGTCTAGTAACCGAGGTTTATCTTAAGATAAGCATCCTAAATCTCTTGGGTACAATCGATCATGCCGCTTGTGTCTAACCCAATACCCGTCTTAGGGAGAATAGGTTGTAGTAGCTCCGCTTCCACATAGTGATTCGAGAGTTTCCGGTTTGCTTTATTATCCGCTCCAACTGCTGCAAATAGCCACCTCAGAAATCGTTGTCCAATTTCCATATGCCTGCCATTAGCTCCTTCAAATCGATAATCAATACTTCTTCCCCCTAGCACTCCAGTTGTGCCTACCATTCGTCATTCCTAGCCCGGTGTGGTTAAGGGCGATTAGCTGGTAAACGGTCCATTTCAACCTATCAATAACAAGTAAACTCACATGCAACTACAACTGTAAATGTCAAAATTTGCATTAATTCTCTAGAATATGATACTACTATTTACAAGTCTATAACACATGGCCATAACTTTAACAGATGCAAATGATGCCAAAATGTACTACATCAAACCTATTAAGTCAAAGAAATTATCATTAAAAATAAAAAAAATAAGCATATCACGATAATAAAGCAAATATCATAAGTAGATAACAGAAGAACAAGTAACACATTAATTCAATCAAGATTGAGGAACAAAACACAAATTATATCTCCTGGGCATTTTAAGAAAACAAAAAACACAAATTAGGTGGTGTGTCAGACAAATATTTCGTTCAAGTTTTACATCCCACTAGATAAAAGTCGACAAAATCCATTTTTAACTAAGCATTAGCCAAATTCCACTCATCCCACATTTCCTGAGCCAATTGATTGCGCCACCGAGTCCAAGTTCAACACTATCAATAAAATCATCCGCATTAGCCATTGGATTATCGTCTTCAGCCCCATCAAGTTCTTCATCAGCCACCTCGTTCGGCATTTCAATTCTTATGAGATTGTGGAGCAAGCACAAGCCATAATCATCCGATTTTGTACTTGAATTGGATAGAATAATAGACTCATCAGGATGGCAGACCTTCTTTTCATTAGTTTGAAAGTCCTCTCAATTACATTCCGCGCTTTGGAATGGTTCATGTTGAAGAACTCTTGTGGGTTTTTGGGAGCATTGTGGCCCTGGCTCCACTCATTCAAGTGATATCGCACCTATTTGTACGGTGCTATAAATTCCTCCCTGCTCGTGTAGCTGTTATTGCAAAGATAATTATGGCCTAAAAAAAAATAGATCGAAAACAAATAAGAAATCATTAGAACATTAACAAAAGACTAAAGTAGGGAATGTTTAATGATATTTAAGTTTCTTGTTTATATTAAAAAATACTACCGACCAAAATATATAATCAACACTAGATATCTGGTACACGTGTCCCGTGCACGCACTTTAGGGCACTTTTAGTGTCATTTTAGTGTCAATAATGTGCATAATCACGTGTATTTAGTGCTTTTGTACTCTCATGGGTAAAATAATGCGTTTGAGTTGTTTTTGTGTTAAGACAAGTGAAAAAGGATCGAAAAAGAAAGTCAAACGATCGCAAAGTCGGTGGATTGATCGAGGCAACAAAAGGAAGGGCTAACTGAAGATCTCGGCCGAGACAAGATGAAAATCTCGGCCGAGATGAGTCTCCAGGGTAAACATGAAGATTTGCAGAACTGAAGATCTCGGCCGAGATAAGCAATGCATCTCGGCCAAGATGAGTTTCCAGGGGATTTCAGGATTTTCAAAGGACCAAGATCTCGGCCGAGATGAAATCCAATCTCGGTCGAGATGAGTCAAACCCTAGCCAGCCCCATTTTCTCCTTTTCACGTCTCGACCGAGATGAAGTTGAATCTCGGCAGAGATCAGCCTTCGACCCACCAATCTGAAAAACCCTTTTTCACGTCTTGGTCGAGACACACTTTCGTCTCAGCCGAGATTCCTTACCCTGTTTTAAAATCCTAAATGCGATTTTGCCTATTTTTTACTAGCACTTTCTCTCCTTATATATATATATATATATATATATATATATCTCATTCGAATTTGACCTAACCTTTTGATACTTTCGGAAGCACTATTCAGCCACCATCACATCCAAGGAGGAGAGAAGGGCAAGAAGAAGTCACATCATCTTCCCCATTGATCATCCTTGGGTTTTATCATTCTATCTTTATGAATTCTTGTATTTTCTGTAATTTCTTGATTGTATTAGGTGTAATGGGTGGCTAGCACCCTAAATTCTACCCTTGATCATGTTGAACCTTGATTGATGATGAGAATGTGATTATTGACTCTTGATGTTACCTTATTTATGCAATTTAAATGCTCTATAATGCTTGATTGGATTGTCTCATGCCTAGATGCTTGTTTTAGGATTGATCACCCTTTGGGAGGCATTTATTGTATGTTGCTAGAGATAGAACTTCACTTTCCGTGATTGTTGAAGCTTCAATCTCCCTTAGTAGCGAATAATGCTTGATATAATTGGTGGCATTATAGAGTTTAGCCTCTAAACCCGATCTTGTCGAGGTTTATGCTTTATTTATCCCGTTGTTCTAGCTCGTGATCACCTAATATCAATTAGTGTGAAAAGAGCTTGTTTTGATCACTAATTGATTTGGGTAGGGATAAATCGATAAGCGTACCTTCGATTTATCCACAATTAAGAGACAACACAGTCTACATAAGTGGACCTTGTAGATTGTGGGATAAGGGTTTAAATCGCATTGAATTTGGGACATCAACGATAATCATTAGGTAGTCGGATTCAAGGGGATACTAGATCGAGGGTAGACCTTTTATCATATTCTAAACCCGAAAAACATTTGTTATTTGTCTTTCTTTGTTTGATATAAAATACCAAAAATATTTACTGCTTATCTAGAATTTTAGTTGATCACTTATTAGCATTTAGTTGTTAACTCAATCCAACTCCCCTCCCCCCCTCGTTTACTTGTTTAAGTTTATTACCCTATCCATCGTAAATCATTAGTTGCTTGTAATATCCGAACAACACTAATCCACTGTTCTCCGTGGGATCGACCCTTACTTACCACTCTACTCGTTAGAGCTGTAAGCTAAGGTTAAATATATATTCCATATACAAATTAATTTGGTACGGTCCAATGACACTCGTACCAATATCTGTCAATCTAACTCATTTTTTATAAAGTAATCGGGATCTCGGATTCTAATAAAGTGGATAAATAACATATGTTGCAAAATTTAAACCCACAATATGATCTCTACGTGAACTTACTATTACTTAATCTTATCCTCTTTGAAACAGACCACTCGCAAAAATCACGACATTTCAACTTACCACATCCTATTTGCAGTAAAAAAATAAAAAATTCACCACAGCACGTATCACAAACTGCTGAAATTGTTAATTCTTCATTCAAAATGTTTACTAATATAAAACATACTAGCCACATTATAATGAATACCGTGGAATACAGAAAAATTTCAAGTCAGCTAAACAACTATACAAAGAATAGTACCTTGTGGAACCCTGAACCCATTTGGCCTTGTGATCGCATCCCGAAGTACCCTAGAGTCCGCCGCTGATCCTTCCCAACCGGTTAACAGATAGATGAAACACATGTTACTGTAGTAAATCGCTAGGAAATTCACAACAATGTTCCCCTTCCAGGTCCGGTAGCGTGGTTTATTGAATTCGCGAACCATAACACCAATGTATGTTCCGTCCAATGCACCGAGACAACTCTAGCATGCACAAAAGTTAAATAATCAAGGTTTGTGTTTGATAACAGTTTTAAACTTCTCAAAATTAATGTGAAACAAGAAAAACATGCTAATGAAATAAATGATGGAGTAGTTTACCTTAAACCATTTTCACCTCGGATGTAAGCAATCTTTCTCAACATGTTTGGGGGTTCACAAGTAAAGTTTCATAACATTATGTATGTACATACTTACGGTTTGAGAGCTTCGCTTAGAGTTAAATTTCATTACCTGCAGTTTGGTATGGTGGGCAAGCACGCTTAAGAAAAAAGGCTACCTGCTGGCGTACTTTCACATACCTAGAATCTGATAAACCCCCCTGGTGTCGAAGAAGGTGGTAAAAATGAGAAAAGCTGCCCCTGTTCATCCTCAAACTATTGAAACAATCTTCGTCAGTGAAATCCACAAGATCTTGCATGTGTTCAATTTGCGTAGGTATTCGATCGGCCATCCTATATCTAATGCCACCCCCCTATGATTTTTCGGCCCCGATTCTATCATCTTGGCTCGAGTAAGAGCAATCATTAAATTTCCAAATAATTGAAATACTATTTCTTCCACAATCAAAATAATCTCTGCTGACCTTCGATTTAAGCGTGCCATTTCAATCTCATAAACAATCTGCACTAAACATTTTTATCATTCAACAAAAAAAAAAAAAATCACAAGTGCTTTGTATTATACAATAACCACAAGTAACACACAATTAGTAGCTGAGAGGTAAACCAAGATTTCAATTATGAAATGAAGGGCGTTCAAGTTTTACAACATTCCAACCCATAAATTCACAACATTTTCAACAAACAACTACTCGACTTCCCAGTCACACTGCATAAAATTGGTACCAGCAAATTTTGGCAAACTAACTGACTCCAAAAATTAGCAGACTAGTTCACAAAATTTTAGCAATACAACATTATGTACCGACCAAGAAAAATTTAAAACAAACGAATAACGACTAAAATTCCCAAACAAAACATGTAGATGTTGTTGTAAAGCCATAGGACTGTATTAACATAAAGAAAGACAAATATCCGTGTCCAACCAACAAATAATAAAGAATCTGAGAAATATACATGAGAAACAGAAAATTCGGAGAATTAAGCGCAGAACCCTATCCTTCAAGCAACCACCCACGATTTTTAAATCGAAGGAGAAAAAGGACAAAATGAAAAAGGTCAGATTTGAAAGTATGGAGAAAAATGACATACCACCGTTGTCCGAATATATATATGTAAGGTGATGGGCGGAAGAAATAGAGAAGCTTTTTACCTTATTGAAGGGTTTTTCTTTTGGACCTTCGAAAGTTGTTGCAGCTGATAGGAAGTGAATGAGATATAGGTTAGGTTGAAGTTGATGAGGGAATGTAAGAAGGGGGCAATTATGTCTTTTCGTTTAAGTTAGTAATCGCCCATATTAGGGCCAAGACCAGCTATAGGACCCCCTAGAGAGGATGGGAAATATGTTGGGCCCAACATCAATAAGGAAGGCCAACGAAAATTACATGGCCGATATGGATTGAACCAAACACCATAAACGCCCAGAAAAGCCCTTATTTCCTGGGCTATAAGCTCAACCAAACGGGGCCTAAGAGGATTCTTTAGTTAAAGACATCCGATGAAATGCGGTATAACATAAAGGAAATTTTGGTAACATTGATGACTCTCAACTTTCTTAATTGACCGGTCAATGCAGTGAAATCAACATAAAGAACTATCAAATAGTCAATTACTTTAATAAGAATGTATTGCGAATAAAAACACGTCTTACTTTCCGTAGAAATGAAATTACATGATATGATATGATACACAAAAATCTTTATGTTTTCCCACTTCAATACTTATACTGGCAAATAAGTATAGGTTGGAGTATGAAAATAAAGGAATTGCAATATTCAATAAGCTGCCCAATCAATCAAGTAATTGAGAGGCATGCTCGTTTCTTCTTAAAAAATAACATCAAAATATTGGGATAAAGAAATATTCTATAACATAACTATGGTGAACTAAATAGTGAATATGAATGTGGTTAGCTAGAGCACTCAACAAATTTAGCATAGTTGCATTTTCTAGTTTATGAAGCAGACCAACAAATTGGGGAGAGTACTTGCACGTGTGCATGAGACAACATGCAACGGGAAACATATAAACTTCATAACGGTTTTTATTTTTTTTTTATTTTTTTTTTATGTTTCAATCTGTGATGAGTTAGTTACTGAGTTTTAGCAGTGGTTTTCATTTCCAGTCTACAACATATACTTGTATCTTGTTTTAGGAGATTATTATTCATTCCTAACAAGAGACTCAAACGAGAGATATTATAGAGAGACACAAGAGAGAGAGAGAGCAGCAACAAGAGCATCAAGAACAAGGATGAGTTCTTAGGAGTGCTCGTGTGTGTGTTGCATCTGTGTGATTAACTTTTGTTTCTTGATTCTTCAATAGTAAAACAGATCAACCCCCGTGGATGTAGGCCAATTGGCTAATCTATGTAAATCTTCTTGCAACACAATCAAGCAACGGATGAAGAGTGTTTAAGAGTCTTGGTGAGGATCCATTCGAATTGGTTGATAAACTAACACATCGGCACTGTCTGTGGGAATTTGAGGGGAATTGAACTAAGATCATTTCATCACCATGGACGCTACAAAGTATGAAGCAGAGAAGTTTAAGAGTAAGAATGATTTTGGTTTGTGGCAAATCAATATGAAAGCCTTATTGGTGCAACAAGGCTTGGCAAGTGTGTTGAAGGGGGTTAAGGAACTTCCAGAAAAGTTAGATGAAGCTCAGAAGAAATAATTGATGGAGAAGGCACACTCTGCCATCATCCTGTCCCTTGGTGATAAAGTTCTTCTTGAAGTGGCCAAAGAGAAAATGACAGCAGATGTACGAAGCTAACTTGAAGATCTTTACATGAAAAACACTATGGCAAATAGGTTGTACATCAAACGGAATCTATATTCCTTCAGGTTTTCAGAGGAAAAGGGAATGGAGGATCATCTAGATGAATGTAATAAGCATCTAGATGATCTTTAAAGCATCGAAGTTAAAATGCCAGATGAAGACAAGGTAATAATACTCTTGAACGCATTGCCAAAAAGCCTTGACCACTTGAAGGATGCCATGTTATATGGCAAAGAATCAACCACTACACTAGTTGAAGTTAAAATTGCACTTACGGGAAGAGAACTGTAGAAGATGAATAATTCAAGACAAGATCCCACGGACGAGGGATTGAACGTAAAGAAAGGGAAGGGTTTCAAGTAAAAGAAACTGTATCTTGTTGATCAAAACAAGAAACAATTTCATAACAAGCATAGAGCCACATTTGGAAAAGGAACCAGGAAATGTCATCTCTGTAAAAAGAGGTGGACAATTGAAGAAAGATTGCTTTGATTGGAAAAGAAAGAAAGCAACAAATAATGAGAAACTAAATACAACTAATATGGCAGAAGGTGAAGAGGAAACAAATGTACCAAACATCACAAATGCCAAAGCTGAGGAGAATGAGATTCTTGGTTCAAGTTGCATCTTCAATATGTGTCCACACCTCAACTGGTTCACAGGGAGCAGAAGGCCGGTTCAGTGATGATGGGAAATGATCAAATATGTCCAGTCAAGGGCATTGGAGAAAAAAAAACTGAGAACTCGTCGTGGATCTGTCAAGTTACTAACAAAAGTTAGGTATATCCCCCAGCTTAAAATGAATCTAATAAGTATTGGAACTGTAGAGAACAAGAGATACAATTTCAAATCAGAAGGAGGATATTGTATGTCTTAAAAGTTTTCAAGGTTATGATGAAAGGAATAAGGAAGCTAAGTTTGTATTATCTAATGGCAGAAACCTTAATAGGGGATTCAGGAACTATAATAAATGATGAATTTGTTGTGTGCATGGCACAATTGATTGGGGCATATCAGTAAGGGTGGTCTTAATCAGGGAAAAAAATCTCGTGAGATTTTGGCGATATCTCGCCAAAATTGAGCAACCGAGATGAAATGAACCAGTAAGTCATTTCTGTCAGTTTCGCGACGATATCTCGCTGAGAAATCAGCAAAAAACTTGACAATTCTCTTTTAGGTTAGACTGTTCTTCATTTTGGTAAGAATCTCGAAAAATCTCGGCAAAATCTCTATTTCGTTTTTTAACTTCTGCGTTTCTGTATAGATGCATATATATGTATCTATATATTTTTGTCTCTCTATCTGCTATGACTTTTTCTCTCTATTGTTTCTTTTTAAAAAGTTAGAATGTGATATTAATCATGGTGGGCCCAACTAATTAAGTGGGTTGCTACTAATTCCTATAATCTGTTTTAATTGATTAGTTGTTTTAATCTTTTACGTTTTTAGAAAAAAAATTATATCTTTTATTTGTTTCTAATCTTTTATGTTTTTTTTTATAATTTTATTTTTATAAACTTGACAAGAGTAATGTAACATGATTTATATTACAAATTCTCAATTTATATAATAATGCTAGACAAAATGTAATTTTTTATAAATATTTTATTTTTGAATTTTAAGATGAATTTAGTTATTAAAATTAGTTATTAAAATTAGTTATTATATTTTAATATATTTTGTAAAATTTTCAGTTCTAATATAATTTTTTGTGCTAGTAAATAGTAATGTTATAGAAAAACTTCAAAAAATGTGTATCATGTTGATAGCCACTTTTTATATTGTTTAATATTTATAAATTAGTTGTAAATATATAAAATTTTAAGATAAATATGTGCATTGACAAAAAGTTATAATGCGTACCATACTGCCATACATTGTTTATAGTTTTTTATTTATAAATTAGTTATAAATATGTCTATTTGAAAAAAAATTAAGATAAATAAGTGTATAAAGTTAGTTATAACAATTTAAAAATTATTATGTTAAATTTCCAGATTTTAATAAAATTTTCGACATTTTTTTAAAAATTGCCCCGATATCTCCACCGAATCTCTCTAAATTGAAAGATCGATATCTTCCTAAAAATTGATATTTTCGTTCTTGGTCTTAATGAACTATTGAAACATAAAATATTAAAGAATCAAGGGAAATTCAAAATTGACTTATGTGAAAATTGCATTATGGGCAAAAGTAAAAGGAAGTCATTCCCTGTAGGAAAACATAGCTCAAAAGCTCCACTAGACTATGCTCATTCACACCTGTCGGGTTCTTCTAAAGTAGAAACTCTTGGAGAAGGAATATATTTTCTAAGTACTATAGATGATTACGCTAGAAAATTATGGATATACATCTTCAAGAACAAGTCGATGCATTTGGTAAATTTCAAGAATGGTGTAAGGAGGTAGAGGTTGAAAAAAGCAACAATGCTTAAATGCCTCGAAACTGATAATGGGCTTGAGTTCTTAAATGATGAATTCCATAAGTTTTGTAAGGATAAATGGATGAGAAGATATAGGACTGCACCTGGAAATCCACAACACAATGTTGTGGCTGAGAGGATGAATGTGACAATACTGGAAAGAGTAAGGTGTAAGTTACTCAGTTCAGGGATGCAAAAGAATTTTTGGGGTGAGGCTACATCTACTGCAACATATCTGATTAATAGAAGTCCATCAACAACTGGTTTTGTGGCACCCGATGAAAGGTGGAGTGGGATGGTGCCATCATATTATCACTTGAGAACTTTTGTATGTATGACATATGTACATGTCAAGCGATAAGCTAGATACTAGAGCCTTGAAGTGTGTTGTGTTCGGAAAGGATAAAAACTATGGTGTATTGACTCTAGCATGAATAAAGTTTTGATAAGTAGAGATGCAGTATCATGTGAAGGTCAAATGCCATTCAAAGAGAGAAAAACACAACATTAGTTATCTCTGCACCCAAAGACAAAAGTCAAGGTGGAGCATGATAAGCATAATGATTAGCTCAAAAACTTTTGATGGAACAACTGATCTTGATGGTGATCCAAATAAATGAGATGATCTCAGTGGGTATCAACTGGCAAGAGATAGACAAAGAAGGGCAGTGAAGCCATCCACAAGGCATGGAGATGAATAACTTTACAGCTTATGCCTTGAGTGTTGTTGATGAAATGTAATTCTATGTAGCAAATAATTTCATTGAACCAACGAAGAGTAAGGAAAAAGATCAGCGGATGGTTGCAACGAAGGAAGAGTTGGACCCACTGGAAAGGAATGACACATGGATCCTAGTGGATAAACCAGCTAATCAGAAGTTAGTGAGTTGCAAATGGATTTTCAGAAGAAAAATTGAGCTTGTTGAGACAGAAAATGTGAATTACAAGGCAAGGCTTGTAGCAAGGGGCTTTACACAAAATGAAGATATTGATTATAGTGAAATATTCTCACCAGTTGAAGCATTGTTCAATCAGAAATCAATAAGGACAAATTCGGATGAGATGGTCTAATAATGTAAAAATGTTACACATATTGGTATTGTTCCTATAACAAAGGGTGTACTGTATATTCCATCTTTTAAGTATAATCTTCTTTCAATTGCTCAGCTAACTGTTCAATCTAGTATGCAATGTTTGTTTTATGCTCATAAGTGTTTGACACAGGACCAGATGACTAAAGAGTTGATTGCTAAGCACTTGTTGACAAGTTGTATATTTTGAATTTTGAAATTGTTACTTCTCACGGTTTTCAATAATTTTCATGTACTCAGTTCTATTGCTTCATGTACTTCTACTCCATAGCAATAAAATCAATTTAAGAAATCCATATTTACAATAAAATATGTAATAACAAATACTCCATATTTTCTATTGCTTCATGTAATTCTACTCCGTAGCAATAAAAATTTGTAATTCTCATGGTTTTCTACGCTTGAATGAAGCAAGTCTTACATATACTCCATATTTTCTCACTCTTGTAGATGATTTCAACAAGGCTACTTGAGTTTTTCTAATGGTTAATAGAAAAATAGGCTAACAAAACAATTATAGATTTTATTGCTATTGTGAAAAATCAATTAAGAAATCTGTTAAAATTGTAAGAACTGATTCGTAAAAAATAATATTTTTTAGGGAAAGAATAATACTCTTGCCAGATTGTATTAATGGTGTGTTTGCTTAAAACTAGGGAGTGTTGAGTTAAACTTGATCGAAAGAATTAATGAATGTGCTTTATTGAAATTTGGTGTCCTAAATACATCGAGGGAAACTATAAGCAAATACACTCCATGTTTGCTTGGGGTTGATCCAACCTCTCATAGGTTGGGCCAACCCCTTATAATGTTTGTTTGAGCTGACTTGACCAAACTACCTATCAATAATTACACACAAAATCAATCAATCACAAATCTTAATACTATTTTAATCATTCTCCAATCATTAATAACTACCTCTTACACATATCACATCACATTTTACAATTAATAATTAAATCCGACACTTCAATCACAACCCCAGCCACCCAACCAAACATCACTCTCTAACACCCTTAGCCACTAACTTCATCCACTTCTTCCAGCCCAACCACCCCAACCCCAACCAAACATAGCCTCTAATTTTGTTTTGAAAAAGTAACGTATTTTTCTAAAAGAATGATGATTTTTTAAAAGAATATTGTCTGAAAATAAATAAGGAAAAGGAGGAATATCGACTATTTGAGCATTAGAAAGCGGCAAAGGTTTTCCCCGAAGGCTTTGCTGCTCCTAATGGCAGCTCCCCGAATCCTCTTCTCCGGCGACGCTCGCGGCCGCCTCAACCAACTCTTCAAACGCGTTTCTTCCGTGAGTAATCACTGCATTCGCATACATCAACACTCATTTTATCTACCAATTACGCCTCTTATAGTTCAATTGTCTGCAAGTTTTCAGGTGAACAAATCGGCGGGGCCATTTGACGCGCTGCTGTGCGTCGGGCAGTTCTTCCCCGACACCGCGGACCAGCTGGAGGAGTTCAACGATTACATCGAAGGTCGGTCCAAAATCCCCATTCCCACTTACTTCATCGGCGATTACGGCGTTGCTTCTGCCAAAATCCTTGCGGCCGCAGCAAGGGATTCGGCTAACCTAGGGTTTAAGATGGATGGACTAAAAGTTTGTGAGAATTTGTACTGGTTGAGGGGCAGCGGGAAGTTCCTTCTCCAAGGTAACTCCATTAAGCATTCCAAAATTTATTTTATCTTTTTGAATCTATATAAGTGCACTGGTCTGAATTTGTCTTGGATGTATTTATTCACTTAAAATTTGTTGTTATTATTATTAATTTTTTTGTTGCTTTTCGAATGTACTATTTTTTTTTCAATGTTCTTTCTTTCATCATTCTTGAGTATCACGTCGAGATGCTATAACAGTTGTAATATTGTGGCTTGATGAATGGCGTTGTTTGTTTTGATTAATCTAGATTTGGGCTAAAAAATGCTTAACAATGGGTGTCTGGAAGTTGGAACTGAACAGAACAATACAAAAACTGCTTATTTTGTCCACATTTTGTATTTCTGTAAACGACTTGATTACACCTCTTTCTGTGTGTATATATGGCCTGTTCGAGTTTTCGTTGGCTGGAGTTTGACTTGAGCTTAGTTCGTTTTAACATTTTATTCCCATGACTGGCTCAATCTTAGTTTGTAATGGCTTCTCTATCATATTAAATGAGCTTAGCTTCGGCCTACATATTTAATATAGCTTGAGCCTGTAATGAGTTGCTCGTAAACATAATTGAGAACTTCATAAACAAAGGCTAGTGAGCTGAATAATGAAAATACTATCAAGCACGAAGTTTGGCTCCATTTGTTTTGCGTCTAGCTCAATCCAGCTCAGTAGAGTCAATGATTAACCTCCAATGAACTATATCTTGAGCAGTTGAGCTGGAAACTTGAATAGCTCTCTAGCAGCTTGGCAAACTTACAGATTACCATCTGCTCATAATTGCTTCTCTGTGCTGTTATAATTAATTTTGTGCACTGAGAATAACACAAATCTTCTAGATATATTTTTTTGAGGGAACATATCTTCTGGATTTAGCTGTCTTGAGTACTGGAAAATATTAAGTCAATGTTAAACATGACTTGGCCTAATCCATGAATGGTGTGACCAGGGTTCTTGAGTTGAATTTACCCAATTTAAGCATTAATGTAAAGCCTAACATGGCAGCATCACATTTCTACTATCTTTTATCACTGTTTTTTCTTAGGTTGAAGACAGAAGTTAAACAAGATACTAATGTGTATATCTTCTCTTGTTCTCAGTTTTACCTAGGGAATGTATGTTCATTAAACCTCTAATCTGTATCCTATTTAAGGAAAAAAGGTGAGTTGGTTCAGCTAGAGGTCCTGATGTGTTCAATATTATGGGTTTTATAAATTTATGCAGGCACTGGATATGCTACCATTTGTTTATTTTTGAAAGCTTGTTAACCATTAATTCTTTCTAATATGTGAAATTTCATACATGATATTCTGAAATAGATAGCTCTGATATATCATGCTCATATATAGGTATATCTGTGGCATACTTATCTGGCAGGCGGTCTAATAGCCAACAATTTGGTGCATACAGTCAGGACGATATTGACTCATTGAGGGCATTAATTGAGGAGCCAGGAATTATTGATGTATTCTTGACATATCCTTGTTGTTTGCTTAATGTTGTCAATTGCTACTTTGTTTCTCTGGACCCCATTTCCCTGTTTGCTATTCGATTTATGGTTTATTTGTTCCTTAACTGGACTCTACTAATGATTGGCCCAGTGGGGTCACAAATGGAGCTGCTGCATCTGGTGTTTCTGAAATGTCAGATCCATCCATTGGCGATCCAACCATATCAGAATTAGTAGCAGAAATCAAGCCGCGGTAAGAAGTTGTCGGTTATGTCAGTGGCATTTCTTGCTTTCCATGAAACTGTAATAAACTCTAAGTGAGTAAGCAAAATACAGAAGCGATGTCTGTTCTCCATTTACTTCCAAATAAGAATATGATAAAAATAGGTCGTTACCAACAAGTGACTTCTTGAGAACTTGAATCTTGGTTTAGATTTCTGCGAATAAAGCTCCCTCAAAGTTTGGCACAGTTATGCAGTTCGAATAGCATAAAAATGATATTTATCTAAAGATAAATTCTATTGGAAGCCAGCGATGTAAATCACATATAGGATATATTGTATTGGTCCGGTGCTGAATCTGTAAGAATTAACCAAACTTTGCCATCAAGCTTTTTAATTTTACTTTAGCTGCATTTGTTTTCTCCATAAATAGCATTAAATGATTAAAAAATTATTGTTGTACCTGAGATTGTTCTGAACAGCCCTAAAGGTTGGAAGGCATTCTTGTTAGACAAGTTAGGCTGCAGTAGTTGGAAATTATACATATTTGTACCATAGACAGTGAGGTTTCCGACCATGGGTTGGGGGAATAACTTTATTTCTTTTTATATGCCAGATGTATAATTAATCGATATGGATTTTGACAGCGCTGTACACATAGAAACATAGTGGTGTTTGAGCAGTTTTTGTTAGGTTTACAAAAGAAGACTCAATGTTAGAGATGCAGTTATGGTAGGTGATATAGAACAAAATTAGCTATCTGTAGTACTTAATGCTAATCAACTGATGAAGCATTTGTCCTGATGTGGCTACAAAATATCTGCCTTTAAGAGGAGAAACAGAAGGAAAAGATGACAAGAAGATGTTAAAAGAGTAGGAGTATACTATCGACACTTGTCATGACTCGGAAGAATCACTCGGTGGTATCCTTTGCAGGGATTCACTGTTAGGCATGGGAAGACTAGAACAAGAAATGGAGCTTATGTAGGAAACTGCATACCATTTAATTCTGTGATTAAATTCTACCCAGAAGACTCGAACAGAACGTCGATCTAGATATAATATCTTCAATCAAGATTTGAAGGATGAAAGGTGCTAATTGAAAAATTACATTCATCCCTGTAAAGATAACCGAAATACCAAGATAAGTTAATTGGTAAAGACAAAATCTTGAAGGAGCATTCATTTGAAACTCAAGGTCTCCAATTTTCAGCACAATTAAAATGAATTCCTACTAGATGACTAGCATTGCTTTCTTACATTTCGCTTCTTTTCAACTATTTGCAGTAGTTTGTAGAACTTGTTCCTAATGAGGTTGCTTCTGTCATAGCTACCATATTGCAGGAACTGTTGGTGTATATTATGATCGTGAACCGTATGTTAATATTGGTGCTATCCATGTGACTCGTTTTATAGCCCTTGCTCCAGTTGGCAATAAAGAAAAACAGGTCAGAACTTTTTATCTATCTGGTATCCTGTGATGTGGGTTATGATCCATGTTCATTTTATTTTCTTACATGCTGCACTATGCCATTCCCGATTTTGCAGAGTATATGTGTTTTTCCATTCCAATTTATATATTCTACAGGATTATAGTTTTCTCCATGCTTAACTCATCTTATACTCTTGGCCCAGAAATTCATTCACGCACTTTCACCTACTCCAGCATCCAAAATGTCTTCTGCTGACCTGTGCATAAAACCACCAAATACTACTGTATCTCCATATTCATTTGTCGAAGAAACCGGACCTGGAAATGGAGCAATGAAGAGATCTGGTGACAGTGTCTCTGATTCCCAGTATTGGCGGTATGACGTCTCTCAGAAAAGGCCGAAACATGGAGATGGTGCTGGTGATAGGTTATGCTTTAAATTTATTTCTTCAGGGGCTTGTGCAAGAGGAGAGAAGTGTCATTTTAGGCATGATCAAGATGCACGTGAACAATCTCTAAGGGGTGTGTGTTTTGACTTTCTAAACAAAGGACAGTGTGAAAGAGGCCCAGATTGCACCTTTAAGCATAGTTTACAAGAAGAAGGTAGCAGGAGATCTGGATCAGGGACTGGAAGCTCTAACAGGTCAAAATAAATCCTTGTTTCAATATATTAGAAACCGGCGGTTGAAACCATGGGCTGAAACGTTTGTAACTGTAATTTTTATTTTATTTTATTTTTCTATATTTGAACTTCGCCACATGTACACCACGATGAGTTGAACAATTGAAACAAACGGCTGAGATTAAGTTACTTTTGGGCGCAAACTGGCAGTTGCAATTTGAACGGCCGGTGTCAATGGTCACCTTATTTATTTATTTATTTATTTATTCTCCCCCCTCTTTTTTGGGACGAAAGGAGAAAAAACCATGGCACTGGCGGTTAAACCCAAACTGCCGGTTTTTTAGGAGTCTAGAGGTCCCATGATTCGTGGAACTGCCGGTTCCAACGGGATGGGCACCTCCAATTGAATTTCATCAGCCCATGCATATATATATATATTTTTTTTTCTTTTTTCTAAGATATGAACTGATTTATATATGAAATTTGTTATTCAGGTCCAAGGAATGCTGGTTTTGTTTGTCAAGCCCTAGTGTGGAGTCGCATCTGATTACTAGCATAGGCGAATACTGCTACTGTGCACTAGCTAAAGGACCATTAGTCCAAGATCATGTGCTGATAATACCAATCGAACATTTGCCAAACACCTTGTCTCTACCACCAGAATGTGAAAGAGAGCTGTCTAGATTCCGGAGCAGCCTTCAAGCTTACTTCAAGAGCCGAGGGAAGGAAGTGGTTTTCTTTGAATGGGTTTCGAAACGTGGAACTCATGCCAATCTTCAGGTGCTAACATTTCTGGTCTGTCTCTGGGCATGTTATACTGATCTTAGATGTTCTTTTGTATTTACACTGTCATCATATAAGTGAAACGGACACTGTGCTTATTTTCCATCTTCAAGTTCTGCATGCTACTTACTATTTTTATTGAGTGCCTACCGGGTCAGCTCTATTACCTTTGTGAATAGAGCTATCTACAGCTGATTACCCAATTACGGTATCCAAACGGACACTGTGCTTATTTTCCATCTTCAAGTTCTGCATGCTACTTACTATTTTTATTGAGTGCCTACCGGGTCAGCTCTATTACCTTTGTGAATAGAGCTATCTACAGCTGATTACCCAATTACGGTATCCAATTATCTCAATCCAGTTTTATTCTATAATATTTCCTTTCCTCTATGGTATTTATGACTGCGAAAGCTTTATGAACCTTTTGCAGGCTGTTCCTGTTCCATCATCCAAAGCATCTTCTGTTGAACAAATTTTCAGATTAGCTGCCAAGAAGTTGGGCATCACATTTGCAACTGTTAAAAGTAAGAATTTCTTTTTCTAAATTATTATTTTGATTTACTGAGCGCACAAGCACTTGTTAACTATATTGACCGCCCAATGATCAAGTGCTTTAGATGTCTATACAGTTGTCCTGTTTTGGTTGTTCTGAGATTTTGTGCAGGCTCTAAGACCTTGTGTCTGGATGCTGTTAGCCTAATCCGTGGGGTTGGTTAAAAATTGAATGGATGAGATTGTCGCATGATAAGACCTTGAAAGAGATCATAATGTCATAAAATTCATATATAAAAACCTAATGTTGAGACACATAAGAGATTCAAGCTCATTGCGGGATTAATGAAGACATTAACTCAAAAATAAACCAAATAACAAATTAATACAAATAATTCAAGTAGCCATGAAATCCTTCTGTAAATTGTCAGAATTCAATTGATGACTGACACTTTTGTAAATAGTTGTTTTGGTTAAATACGAAGAAGAAAATATAGACCGACGACGTTTTTATCACACACTTCTTTTAATACATATATAAAACAAAATTAGGCTGCCTAGCCGACTCCGGGTCCACCTATACAAGTATGGCGCATAGGAACACCGAACACTGATTAGAATTGGGGCGCTCAAGTGATGCTTAGGTTGCCGCCTGGGCCAATTTGCACAACAATGAAACTTATTTGATTGAGCTCGAAAACGGTGTGTTAAATGCATGGAGGAATTCAGGTTAGTGCAATTCTTAACTGGAGTGTGAAGCCATTACATCTTCTAATCACCTAAGAAAGGTGTTCACTTCCATATTTGTGGATATACAAGATCAATCATTTCAAAATGAACACGCTATGTCCATGTAAAAAGATAGTCACCATAGTAGAGCTTTTTGGCCTCAGAATGAGCACAATAATATAATATTGAAACCGGTTCTTAGTCTCTTATTTTAGAAAATATCTATTCTTTTGACACAAAAACGACATGCTGCTATGACGTACGATCACTCTAAACCTCCCAACATCCACTCCTGTTGGAGCACTGCTAGAGTTCTTTGTAACCCGTTACATCTTGAGTGTCACTGCCGCCCTCTTGAAGCAACACATACTCATTTTCCTTGACTGCCTCCTGAAATGCAAATATAAAACATGGAATTAAGGATGATAATCCATTCCGTTCCCTTAAATTGTATGATCTTCAGAGTGCTCATGTTATCTTCTATGTTTGCATGGACATGCAAAATTTCTTCTGGATGAGATCACAGACTGACAAATATGTAGTATAAAGAAACAACTATCTTTTGGACTTTTCAGCAATCCTTGTAGCATTTGATTTTTAGGACTTCCAGTTCCCCCTTTGCTTTCTTGGTATGTTGGATATTTAGGTCTGGTTCCTGTGGCACACATACTTGTCATGTTTACAGACGCATTTATATGGCCGCAAACATCGTATGGAAGTATCATCAAGGATTGATGTCCACAGGATGAACATATTGCCATTAAAAATGGAACAGGATAAATACGTGTTCCGGCATCATGTTCAGTTCTGAATTGCATGATTGAATTGGAGAGAGAACAAGAAAGTAGTTCCTCCATTTGCCCTACATCCACAGAAATTTACCCAAATGGCTATATAACAGTTCTCTCTTTATTTCAAATTACATTTTGCACCTATTTACATGGGTGAAGTAAAATGTGGAAAAAAGGGAAAAGGAGAATAAAGCTTCAACTTAAATTAATAATACACCATTAATCAATTAGAGATATACTGTCATAAACTTTTAATTATATCAAAGAATCAATTGTTGATTCTCAGGCTTATATGAAATGTAGTCTAGGTAATTGGTGGATAAGAACTTTGTCACTTTCAGTTTGTACTTTGTTACTAAATGTAGTCGTATTCTGTTGATGTCCTTTCTGGCGTCAGTCTGATTCTAGGTTTAGCCGTGCTTGCTGGACTCTATTACTGCTGCCTAAGTCCGACATTAGCATACAATTTTTTACCACTCCATAAATATGGTATTTAGCATAAATTTACGACATTGAATTCTATCTTCCAAAAAAATTTAAATTTTAGTCATACTTAAGGTTTTACTGATTTAGATTTGCTGAATGCTGTGAGTTAATGTCTTTGTAAAAATAGTTAGATGCTTGATTTAGTCTCATCACTGCTGGTGCAGCCAATTGTTTGTTCAGGTTTATGCTCTTCCTTGGCTGCAATGTGCAAAGTCATTAAGAATGACAGATAATTTATTTTTTTCTCCCCATAAACAATTTTCTCTATCATGATAAATTTCTGATAATTGCAGATGATAACAATATGGAAGGGCGGCATTTTTTGGGAATGAATCTTGATAGAAATCAGAGTTTATTTTACGTGGAACTTCCTGGGGGAACATTCTTGTCACACATTGTTCAGGAGAACGAAAACTTTCCTGTTCAATTTGGTCGTGAGGTAAGAACATGAAACCGATGTCAAACTAGTCAGTTTGAACTTCTCCCTACGAAATTATTTACTTGATCTGTTTTCAATAATTAAGAGTGCTTATACCTGATTGTATTACGTCTTCACTTTCTTTCTGTATCATACTCTTGCTGAGGCGTTGGGAATCTAGACTGAACACCTGAATCCAGTCTGACAGGGACCGTAAAAAATCACTGCAACCCTTTTAAAAAAATGGTGGTCACAGACTACAACGTATTAGCATAAATAAGATTTCTTTATTCTTGTACCTCATTATGTTTGTTGATCATAGATACTCTTCCCGTAAACAAGGCACTTCATTTTGTTTTTGCTGATCATCCTCAAAGCATCATTGTATGAACTTACTGTTGTATTACATGTCTAAAAATCTATATCCAAGGTCTGTGACTACTTTGATCCATATTCCATGTCAGAAACTTTTGAGAATTTTCTTCTTTGAAAATAGAAACTATTTCCACCTGATTGAGGGAGTGTTTTCCTTTGCTTTTGCTTTTGAAAAAGTGATTGAAATTAGAACTTGTGCAAAAATTACTTATAATTATAAGTGAGTAGTGTTTGAGAATTAAGTAATTTTGAACAAAATTTTAAAATTGAAGTGTTTGAGAAATAAGCACCTACTGTCTCTTAACTTACTAAATAAGTAGTTAAACCTTAAAAGTAGCATCTTTGTTGTTTATGACTGTTGGCTTCCAGGTGAATAATTATAGCAGAAGCGAACACTCTAAACACCCCATTTTAACTTTTTTAAGCTATAACCAAATATTTGCTTAAATTAGCAAATGCAAACACTCCTTCAGCTTTCCATAAGTTCAAATTCATTTTCCATCACGAAATTAGTTTGCGACCTTCTTAATCAATACGAAAAACTGCATTTGTCATTGTAGGTTCTTGCTGGGTTGTTGAATATGGCTGACAAGGCTGATTGGAGGAATTGCCAGCTCAGTAAAGATGAAGAGACGGAAATGGCCGAAAACTTTAAGAGTCAGTTTCTGGAGTACGACCCGAATAGCTAATTCTTACAAATTAAGGTAACATTATAACAGATTTTTTATCTACTGTTACTTTGTTTGCGTAAAATCTTTAGGTTGAGTAGCTTTTTTCATTTCATTTCACTTGTGCATTATACATAAATGAGTTGGACAAACATACAGTATTCATCGAATCCGTTTATTGCTTCTGGTTATTGTTAATCCATAGAGAGTGCCTCTGGAAAAATGAGCACTGTTATATGAAGAAACACTGATGGCTGTGATTGAGGTTAAACAATCTTTCGGCTGAGCATACGGTCATGAATTCTCACGTTCTGTTCGTGGTTGTCTTGCGCTTCGGCTAGCGAAGATGGACGTACGTTTGGAGTTGAAGATATTTCACTTTGTATTGCTTTAACAAGACTTCAGGAACGCATATAACAAGAACATATGCCGCAGATATTGTACGAAAGTATGATTTCTTCTACTCTCCGTTGAGAATTCGAGGAGCTTTTATTGGGTGGATTCAAAGAAAAAGAAAGATTTTTGTCAACCTTACTTTCTTTTCTCCTGTATAAAAAACGCAGTCAAAATACGATTATCTGCAAGAACACAATGTATGTTATGCTTAATATTATTAGTTTGATATGTATTTATATGAATTCCCCCCTTTATTCAAGCATATCACAAAATCATTCCCCAGTGTTCGGAAACGATCAGCAAAAATACAATAAAACGGCTAAATTTTTATTCTTGAAAATCGTATAAATTTTTGTTATTTATGTAAAAATTTAGTGAAAATATCTGTAAAATCAAAGTGAAGCAAAGGAGGCTTCGGTGAGTTTGATTGTGCCATTAATTTCACCGTAGGGGTCCAGTCAAACACCACTTACACAAGACCTAGTTAATGGCTATAGAGGCTGCTACTTTCTCTCTCCTTTGAATAGTCTTTTCTTTTGAATAATGTTGTAACATCACTAGCTGCTAATCGGACGTTAGTCAAGAGTCTAGTGCTTTGTTGAGTTATGGACCATGATTGTCTGCTTCACGTCTCACGATTACGATGATGCATTCGAGTGGAATGTATTTTTTAGGGCTACAGTCCAGTTGAGTATAATAACCTTCTAATTTATTGTATTTGGTATCACCAAAAATACTAGTAAATTTCCTGGTTTGTTGCTGCCTCCAGACGTAGTCATTAAAATGAATTGGGTTCACAAATATGTGTTCTTTATTTTTGCTCCTATTAAATTCTCAATAATTGTACTTTAAACCTAGACATAATTAGGTGGTACATAAACATTTTTAGGTGAAGAAGAATCGAAAAAAGAATTATAATCGATTAATAAAAGCTTAATGCCAAGACCAAAATTAATCGATGTTAGTTGGTAATTTTTCTTATAAGAAATTTTGAGGGGCCGCTTGGTATAACTATGAAGTTAGGAAAGCCAATGGTAATGTTATGGATGATGGGTCAATTATTTTATGGAACAACGTGAAATATTTGTTGATAAAATTAGAATAATGATTAACTTATGTATCAAACATGATAAATAAAAATCGATTTCTTTTACCTACCCATAATTCTCGACCAATACTTCTTTTACCTATCCATAACCCCCGATCAAGTGGGCCAAAGTAATTAGACATTGGAAATTATTAGAAATTGGGTGGGGTGTCAAACTCGAGTAGACACGTGCACACGTCAACATCTCAAATCCGGGGAAATGGAGGTGCTCTGTCTGTGTGGTCAAGCTTGTATTAATTAAACCCATTATTACTTTATTAAATACTACAACTTTCTTTTTCTTTTTCTTTTTCTTTTTCCTTTTTCAGTTAAAAACGTCCTCTTGCTCAAACCAATAGTGGTTTCTTTCCTTAACTGAAGTTAGGGGCCGCTAATTGGATCATCAAGTTGGGTTTGATTTTAGGTCAATTTAAATTATATTTAAATAATTTAAAATATATAAATATTATATTTAAAGATAAATTATTTCAAATTCGATTCGGATCAAAATCGAATTAATTAATTTTGTGTCGAGTTGATTGTGGATTTTCCTCGGTACATTTGTGTTGGGCATATTGAATTAATTTTGCACAAGAATGTTTATGGAATACATTTATGGCAAAAACTTGGGTGCATAAGATGCACTAATGTTATTGTACACCTTGTGGGGCCCACCGGTTCAGCCAAAAAAACGGGTCTGAACCGGTCAATTATTATTATATTATTTTTTTTTGCGCGCACATGTTATATACTTAATGGCCTATTTGTTAAACATTAAAAGCAAGTGGTCTGGTGGTATTTAATGTAGTCTTAAATATCTCAATCTTGAGGTCAAGGGTTCAATTTTGTTTGCATCTTTTTTCCTTCTTCCATCATATTTTTTTTCCTTTTCCTTCTTCTTTCTTTTTTTTTTCGCCCTTTAATTTTTTTATCTTTTAGCCTGTGAGTCTGGAAAAATTATAAATTGTATTATTAAGTTTTTTTTATAATGCAACAATAATTGTATTGTAAGTTCGAAACATAAATATTATACAATATACAAGAAAAGTAAATCTAACCAAACCTATACTGTCATACATCATAATATACACCGTATCTAAATATTAAATATACTGTGAGTATTGTAAGTTGGAAAAAATAAATATTTCGCAGTATGAAACAAAAATTAACTAAAACAACATATACTGTCAGGCATCACAACGTATACTGTATCGAAATATTAAATATACTGTGAGTATTGTAAGTTGGAAAAAAAAAATTCGCAGTATAAAACAAAAATTAACTAAAACAATGTATACTGTCAGGCATCACAACGTATACTGTATCGAAATATTAAATATACTGTGAGTATTGTAAGTTGGAAAAAATAAATATTTCGCAGTATAAAACAAAACTTAACTAAAACAACGTATACTGTCATGCAACATAACGTATACTACATTGAAATATTAAATATACTGTTAGGCATCATAACATATACTATGTTCGAAATTTGAATATACTGCTGGTGAAAAATAAAAAGGAATATACTGTTTTGCAACATAACGTTTACTACATCGAAATATTAAATATACTGTTAGGCATCATAACATATACTATGCTCGAAATACTGTTGATGAAAAATAAAAAGGTGCTGTTAAGATTCGAACTCACGCACTGAAGGGTACAATGCGGCGCCTTTACCAACTAAGCCAGTGCCTATTTTGTGATTTCAAACACACCTTAATATATATATATATATATATATATATATATATATATATATATATATATCACGCGCGCGAAAATCATAAGTGGGCCCCACAAGGTGTACAATAACACTAATGTGCAACTTATGCACATGAGTGTCACTCTACATTTATAATGTAATTTAATAATACTTCTTGTATATTTTTAGCTACAAACCTTCAAGTCGTTTTTAGTGTTTCTACAAGTTGTACTATCACAATCGCATGTGTGGGCATGCCTATGGATAACCTATATTCTCTTGTATATGGAGAATATAATATCTATATACATATAGATCACTATATTATTTTTCTTCAAGTTTCCTACCTGAATTACTGTAGTATTTGATCCATTTATCAAATTACAGTTTCACTTTCGTCGAGCTTCGACATTTTATTTCATTTGGTTCTTCACATTAAAGAAACAAGCAAGCTATGTATTTGTAGTTTTCAAGTTGAATCGTATCTCCTTCATACTTACAACTTATATATAATCTTTCTATTCAAGTTTCTTATCCGAACTATTGTAGTCTTGAATCCATTTAACGAATTATACTTTCGCTTTCGTCGAGCTTCAATATTTTGGTTCCATTGATTCTTCAAAACTAAAGAAACAAGCAAGCTAGCATGTGCTTGTAGGTTTCAAGTTGAATCATATTTCTAAGGTATTTACAAGTTATAAAATACCTAACTTTTTGGCTTAATTCCCCACTTAACCATTTGGGTTTAATTCCACGCATAATATAGATATTTTTCACGGTCCGTTATTCAAAAAAACCATTTTTCACACTAGAACCTAAAGTGAACTTGGTTTCTTTTGCCAGTTTCTTTTGCCTTCTCCACACTCAAATCTAAGATTGAATTTGGATTTCTTTCATCTTCTCCACACTTGATCGAACCTAAGATTGGGCTTGAGTTTCTTTCGCTTTCTCCTAAAGTGGTTTTGCTTTCTTTTGCCTTATCCACTCTCGGATCTGAGGCTGGGTTTGGGTTTCCTTCGTCTTCTCCACACTCGATGGAACCTAAGACTGGGTTTGGGTTTCTTTCGCCCTCTCCATACTCGAACTTGAGATCTCCAAGCATAAATTTAAGTTCTTTAAGTGTGTATACAAACCACTTGAGCAACTCCAATTATCGTAATCCAATTATTTATTTAATTTCAGTTAATTATTTATTGCAGAGATAAATTATATTGAAGCATCGAGGTGACCTACTCGAACTCAATTTAAAATAAGCTCCAATAAAATATCTACGATGCGGCCAACTCTTGTGTGGTCATAATAATTTATCAATTACTCCCTCCGTCCCAATCTAATTGTCCTACCTTGGCCTGACACGGAGACTAAGAAAAAACAGATTTTGTGGAATCTTTGACTTTTTCAAAGGTGGAGATTGAATGTGGAGATTTTGATGGTAGAGATTGTGGGAGAATCTGCCATTTATGGAGTAGGACAATTAGCTTGAGACAAACAAATAAGACAAGTAAGACAATTAGGCCGGGACGGAGGGAGTATATTTTATTTGACTAAAATAATAAAAGTGCATTCTTAATTTAATCTGAATTACTGAGACAGTTAACAATATATTATCTTACGATTGATTGATCAAACACAATAGTCCATAATTGAGTGAATCTTGTGTACGCATCCAAGTCATGGCCAGGTCCGCGGCTCCTTTTTTTTTTCTTTTTTTTTTTTTACAAAGAAAGAAATTAATTTTATGCTGAAAAATATTACTTGTTTAGAAAAAAAGTATTAAAGTTTGTTTTGAAATGTATTGCATGTTTTGATAAATGAAATAATAAAATTGTTACAACTTAACCGTGAAGTGAAAAATACAATAAATTTCAAAGAGTTACTAATAGATTATGAGAAATGACAAATAATTTCTGATAAATCACAACGAACTACCAAAAACTCTAAATAAATAATAATAATAATAATAATAATAATAATAATAATAATAATAATAATAATAATAATAATAAAAGTTGTGTAACACCTTTCGTCAAATGAAGTAATATATTTTACCATAAACACTAATACCTTTCAGCATAATTTCTTTTTTTTTTTTTTTAAAAAAAAATTTGAGGGTGGAGATTATGTTATAATTTTCATTTTTCAGGCTGTGCAAGATAAGGTGGGACGACCGTTTAAGGAAAGTGTGCAAGATAAGGTGGGACAGAGGGAGTATTATATTTCATTAAAATGATAAAAAATATCTTTCATCAAAATATCTTTCATCAAAATATGTGATATCTTTAAATATAAACCGTAATACACTAATACATTTCAACATATAACATTAATACCTAGCAACATACAAAGTAACACCTTTTAGTGCAGATAATACTATGTTTTTTAAAATCAAAATGGGTAATATAGTTAAACACAAACGCCAATATATTTCTCCAAAATAAATACTCCCTCCGTCTCGGCCTAATTGGCCTACTTGGGCTGGACACGGAGACTAAGAAAAAATAGATTTTGTGGAATTTTTGAAAAACCTAATTGGCCTAACTTGGCCGGGTACGGAGACTAAGAAAAAACAGCTTTTGTAGAATCTTTGATTTTTTCAAATGTGGAGATTTTGAGGATGAAGATTGTAAGAGAAATTTGTCATTTATGGACTGATAAATTAGATTGGGACAAAAAAAACGAAAGATAAGCCAATTAGACCGAGACGGAGGGAGCAATATTTTTCAGCATAAACAATAATACCTTTTATGAAAAACTGCACGTAACTTACATATCCGTCCATAATTCGAGTTGTACATATATAAAATCCCTTGATGTATATAAGAATTTGTCTCCATAATTTGGTCATAAATATGATACTAAACTTTAACTTAGATCAAACATCATTCATATGAAAAAGAAGCCTCAGTTTTGTTATTTGGTTTTATTAATCTAAATTATTATTATTATTTTTATTTTTAACAAAAAAAATATAGTTTAACTTTTACATCTAAAATCATATCTTTTCCAAGAAAAAAAAAATAATTTTTTTAGTAAAAAGTAAGAGTGACACTCATGTGCATAAGATGCACATTAGTGTTATTGTACACCTTATGGGGCCCACTTATGATTTTCGCGCGCGTGATATATATATATATATATATATATATATATTAAGGTGTGTTAGGAATCACAAAATAGGCGGTGACTTAGTTGGTAAAGGCGCCGCATTGTACCCTTCAGTGTGCGGGTTTGAATCTTAACAACACCTTTTTATTTTTCACCAACAGTATTTCGAGCATAGTATATGTTATGATGCCTAACAGTATATTTAATATTTCGATGCAGTATACGTTATGTTGCATGACAGTATACGTTGTTCCTTTTTATTTTTCACCAGCAGTATATTCAAATTTTGAGCATAGCATATATTATGATGCCTAACAGTATATTTAATATTTCGATGTAGTATACGTTATGTTGCATGACAGTATACGTTGTTTTAGTTAAGTTTTGTTTTATATTGCGAAATATTTATTTTTTCCAACTTACAATACTCACAGTATATTTAATATTTCGATACAGTATATTTAATATTTCGATGCAGTATACGTTATGTTGCATGACAGTATACGTTGTTCCTTTTTATTTTTCACCAGCAGTATATTCAAATTTCGAGCATAGTATATATTATGATGCCTAACAGATATTTAATATTTCGATGTAGTATACGTTATGTTGCATGACAGTATACGTTGTTTTAGTTAAGTTTTGTTTTATACTGCGAAATATTTATTTTTTCCAACTTACAATACTCACAGTATATTTAATATTTCGATACAGTATACGTTATGATGTCTGACAGTATACGTTATTTTAGTTAATTTTTGTTTTATACTGCGAATTTTTTTTTTCCAACTTTAAAAAAATGAAGGAAGAAGGAAAAAAGATGCAAACAGAATTGAACCCTTGACCTCAAGGTTGAGATATTTAAGATCGTATTAAATACCACCAGACCACTTGCTTTTAGTGTTCAATAAACAGACCATTAAATATATAACATGCGCGCGCAATAATAATATAATAATAATTAGCGCGGTTCAAACCGGTCTGAACAGCGCGACTTATTTGGACTGAACCAGTGGGGCCCACAAGGTGTACAATAACACTATGGTGCATCATATGCACCCATGTTTTTGCCAAAAAGTAATAATTGTTTTTTGCAAACTTTTGCGTTCTTATTAAGTTTTATAATTTTTTATATCAAGTTAAGTACAAGTACAATTTTAGATCCGTGAATATGTATATACTAGCAATGAGCACGTGCATTGCACGTTGGCTCATTTTTTTTATAATTATTAATATTTTAAAATATTAAAATTAATTTAAACATAGAATCAAACTCTCAATATCTCTCTTTTAATTCCTTAATTTGTGAGCATAATCATGAACTTTATATGGGAAAATATGCATCTTATTATCTTTGATTCGTTGTTTTTTATTATTTGTGCACTATGATAATTACAGTTCAGACTTAAATATTAAATTTCATTTGTTTGTTAAATTTCATAAGATAACATGTGAAGAAAGTTGATGACTAAGTAAATTTATGTTTTTATAAAAAGGACTAAAAAAGGAAAAAAAATGTAAAACATGATAAGATTAAGTGGTGAAAATAAATAATAAATACAAAAGAAAATTTGATAGTTGGAGTACTTATTTGTATCATTTTAAAAAATTATTGTTTCATTGGTTTCTATTTTTTTTTTTTGTGAAACTTCTTACCTTATAGAAAAATATATTACATAATAAAGTTGTTTGTAGATCGGTTGTTTATAGTTAGATATTGTAGTGATATTTTTTAAAGTTGTTGTTTGTTGTGATAAACCGTGTTTTGTACTGGTAATTTTAGTTCTAAATTGTTGATTTTAATATTAATTTAAAAAATAATAAATTCTAATGAAATGAATATAATTAAGTAATTTTCACAATTTTGTTTCACACAAAATATAAGAAAAGACAAACTAAGATAAATCTAAATTTAAAACTTACAAGTCACGATAAAAGGGTGTAAAAGCGCAAAACTAAATTAAAATAATAAACTCAAAAGTCAGGATAGAAGAGTACAAAAAAATAATGGGTTTTGGTGGAGAACTTAGACCTTCTCTTTCTTAATTTTTTTGGGAAATGTCTTAGTATTTGTTTTCGTTTTCGTTTTGCTAATGTATTGTGTAATTATCACATCATCATCACTTTTATCTGAAATACAGTCTTCATAAATCGTCTTTTTAATTTTTCGTTTGCCTCTTCCCTGTTCTATTGTTGCGTCTTTTTTTAGCGGTGGACTGTCTTTGACTTTTCTTTTCCTACCTTTTGTTTATCTGGTTTCTTTTGTGGTGCTTTGTTGTTTGAACCTTTTGATTGTCTTTCATTCATGTTGTTTTGTTCTCCTTCTCTCATTATTTCTTTATTTGTTGATAAATTGCATTAGCTTTTCTTTTCTTTCCTTTTGTTTAACCGGATTTCTTGCAGTGCTTTTTTTGTTGAAGTTTTTCCCTGTATTTCAATCTTGTTTCTTTATTCCTCTTCTTGCTTATGTGATATCTCTTCCGCTATCTTATTTTCTCCACACTTCTTCTTCCTTGGTTCCTTTTTTATGGTTGTGACGATTGTTTGCTCCCAATTGCGTATCTTCTTGTTCTTCGGTTCCATTATTTCTATTTCCTCGGTAATTGCACACAATCTTTCTTGTTCATCGTTTGTTTTCTTGTTCAATGGTATGAGGAAACAAATCACTTTGTGTGCTTGTGATGTTAACCATTTGTAGTAGTTAGAATTATTATGTCCCTGAAAATTATTTATAATTTAATTTATTTTTTTTAGTTCGGGCTTTTGGGTTGATATTGCATTCAATTAGTAATTTACTTATAATATTTTTTTCTTAGCATTGCTAATGATGCGATATATTCTTGGATCGAGCATTCGACATGCATAGTTGTTGTGTCACCAAACACTATAATCTCCTTGAATGACTTTTAGATTCACCCAGTACTTGTCCAATTTTATAATAGGTAAGGTAAGTGATCATTTTATCCATTGTGGTAACTTTTATATTTTGTATGAGCTACACTGATAACAAAAGATTGTGAATATTGATAAGGTTAAACAAATGATTTTCTCTATAAATGTATCTTGAGTTCTGTATTTTTATGTTTTTATTTTTGCAAAATTTAGAACGTATTGCATTGGTTTAGCTTCAATGGATTTTCCGATACACTTCTTGCAAACAACCTTTCCATTTTCCTTGTAGGTTCCTCTATTACATTTGTCACATGCTCCTTACCATATGTTTTTACAATATTCTCCACATTGTCTACTATTCCGGTAAAACAACACTAGATTCCCTGTTTCATTGAGAACAAATATTTTTTAATTGAAATATAATACTCCCTCCGTTTTTTTTAATTGATCTTTTAGCTTTTTAATGATTTTTCAAAGTAATTGATCTTTTAGCTATTTTTTTACCATTTCTCTCAAATTTGCCCTTGTCAATCCTAAAAAATCTCTTACTTTTCAACTTAGATTTGAGATAGATAAGAGAGAGAAAAGAGATTACTTGGGGTTTATTTGGAAAAAATTGAATTCTTAATTCTTTCACTTTTTTCTAAAAGATCAATTAAAAAGAAACGGAGGGAGTATAATATATGCTCTAAATTATATATTGAACTTACCCCCGTCAATGTCTCTCTATTTTCTATGTTATCTTTAAGAGTCACTTTACCTGAAGTCCATTGCACAATTGTCGATTGATATACCATCTAGAATAATGAAGTAAATCAATATAATTAGTAACAAAAAGGAAAAAAATATAAAACATATATCTAAGAGGACATCAAAATACTTTATTAGTGAGTGTGGTTGACTCAGCTAGGGATGTAAACGAATCGAATCGAATATTAAGAAATTCGATTCGAATTCGAAAATATAAATTCGAATTCGAATCGAATATTAATCAAATTTAAATAGCTTATTCGAATTCGATTCGTGAGAAATATTCGAACTATTCGATTCGATTCGAGATTCAAAAAGTTTTTTTTATTTTTACATATTGATATTTTTTATTTTTTAAATATTCAAATATTAATTTTTTTTAACTTTTTTCAATTACAAATTTTAGTAATATATGTTATATATAAATTAATTTAACTATATAGCTATATAAATATATTATATACATATATTTAGTATTACATGTATTATTTAAGTTTTAAAATATATTATATATAAATGAATCGAATATTTGAATTATTCAAATCGAATACAATTATATTTGAATTCGAATTCGAATATTATTCGAATCTTATAATTAATTCGTATTCGAATTCGAATTTGATTTTTTCGAATTCGAATCACAAATCGAATAAAAAATATTTGATTTATTTACAACCCTAGACTCAGCCCTCTTTTCATTGAAAAACAACACAATATATAAGTTCAGTTTCTAGGATTTAATCGTAAAAATTTAACTTGTATCGAATTGAGCGAAAAAAAGAAACATTACCATCTTTTCTATATTCTCTGCTAATTTCTTCAACTTCGCTTCTCCGCTAATTTCTTCGAATTTAGATTATGCTTCTCTACATTTTCTACTAATTTCTTTAACTTCAGATCGCCGTTAATTTTTCAACTTCGAATTATGCGAGTTTAGATCAATGATTGTTAGACAAAGTGTATTAAATAGGCCTATAAATTAGGTAGTTTAATGATTCAATATGATTAGGAATTTGATAGTTTGGATAAGTGAATTTCTGTTGGATATATAGATATTAAATAAAAGGGTTAATTACAGAAATCGCACCAAACTATCAGCATTTTTGCATATAAACCACTAAACTTTTTTTTTTTGTGGCACTCATACATATAAACTATAAGGATTTTGGCATATACAACACCAAACTTATTTTTCAATCAATTTCGTCGGAATCCCACATGTAACTTGCGCGTAATAAAATTTTAAAGATTTTTTTTGTCCAAACACATTTTTTAGTAGGTAGGTGAGCCGTGCATCTTCAACAATGGAGTTTCTAGATATTAGGAGAGAGAACTATTGATGATTCAAAGAAATTGTTATGGAAAAGAAATGTGTTAAAGAATTTTACACTTTTAGCATATTAAAAAGGTTGTTTGTATAAAAAAATAATTAAAAGTTTATCACGTGCAAGTCACGTGTGGATTACCGACAAAAAAATGATCGAAAAATAAGTTTGGTGGTTTATCTGCAAATTAAATAATAAGTTTAGTGGTTTATCTGCAAAACTCATATAGTTTATGTGTATTGATGCAACAAAAAAAATATTTAGCGGTTTATGTGTAAAAACGTTGATAGTTTGGTGGAGTTGCTGAAATTAACCCTAAATAGAATTAGAAATTAGATTGTTCAGATTGTTGGATTTCTGTTGGATAAATGATATTTTTATTATTCAATAAAAAGATAAAAAGTCATTTTATTTTGGTAAGTTCCTATTTGTTTGGTTATTTAGGGTTTATTCGATTTTTTGAATTAATATCAGGGAGCTAACTGCTTAATTTTTGTGCGTGCGTGCGTGTTTTCCTAAAAGATTCAGTTTTAGTAAGGTATTGCGATCTACATTGTAATTGGAGGTGTAAATGAGATATTAATATTTTTTGTAAAGCAAATATTAACTTTGAAAATGACGTTAAATTTGTCGTACGACAAGCTACACATGTGTGTGTGCATGTGTCTTCATGCTTATATAAGATTCAGTTTTGATAAGAACATAGTTGTTATCGCGACTCTTTCTATGTTAACGTTTGTATAAGAGAAGATTTATCACAACGAATTTTCTCGATATTTCTTTTTTCCATTCAAATATTTTAGGCTTTTCATTCTTCTAATATGAACTAACTTAAATAAATAGTGTTTAGAAAAGACAATATTTTTATTTTGTGTATCTATATACCTTTTTCCTCTTCTTATTATATTAAAATAATTTTAATATATAATCGCATTATATGCAAGCATAAGAGCTTAAATTATGTTTACTTGTTAATGGTCTATTAAATAAATTTAACATGTAAAAATAAAAATTGTAGTATAATCTAACTGTGAATAGTAAAAATATATGTATTATAAAAGTTTTAAGATTATGCCATGAAATTTATCTTTATTTAAAAAAAATAATTGACAGTGTTAATATTAAAATATGGTAGTTATAGATAGGATTGAAAAATATAATTATTTTTTTATAATACCATAATGTAATACTCCCTCCGTTCCATATTAATTGACGTTTTAGAATAAAAGGAAAGAATTAAGGACTGAATATTTTGACACATATACCCTTAGCTAAAGATTTGACCAAATCAAAATATCTCTGATAGATTGAAAAGAAGAGATATTGTAGGATTGAGTCCAGGGTGAAAGTTGGTAGAATTGGTGAAAAATATGTAAAACGTCAATAAATTGAAAAAGGGAAGAACACCCTAAAACGTCAATTAATATGGAACAGAGGGAGTATTATCTAGTACAATTGCTTAAAATAAATGCAAAGAACATATCACTGGAAAACTCTATAAATTTGTTTTAATATGAAACTAATTTCAAATTAAAATTCAATGTAGTGAAAGTATAGAAGAAGAATAATTTAACTATGTAGTTTTTTAGGAGGAGATTGAAATCTAAAATGACTGTTTTTTATGATCAAGTAAGCAACAATAAATTATTTTAAATTACTTAACTACCCTTAAATTTAATTCCTAGTAAGAATATTATAGGCATCCAAGAAAAGACGAAACATAAAATAAGACAAAAAAATCCATAATTTTATATGAAACTAATTGTTTATTCCAAAATTCAAAGTATTGAAAGTGTGGAAGCAGAATAATTTAGGTATGTAATTTTTTAGGAGGAGTTTGAATTGAATAAGAACTCTTACATTTATGTTCAAGTAATTAAATAATAATATATTTTAAGAATCCTTAAATTATGTTAGAAAAAGAATCCTTAATACTCCCTCCGTCCCGCTCAGTTTTGCACGTAGGATTGGACGCGTATATTAAGAAAAACTGTTTTTTGCTTTTTGGTTGAATTTTTCAAATGTAGAGATTGAGTGTGGAGATTTTGATGATGGAGATTGTAAGAAAAATTTCCTTTTTAAGGGTGTGCAAAACTGAGCGAGACAGAGGGAGTATGATTTATAAAAAAGATATTCAATCTGACAAGGAAAGATATTTGAGAACGGCGCTATGACAATTTTTGCAACACGTATGAATTAAATTATTGAAATTTAAATCGGGAGCTTCAACTAATTCATTAAACTAAATTAGAAAGTGTAATTTTCATGTTGTAGATATAATGTCTGAAAAACGAATGGTTCTAAATTAATTAACTAATTAGACTTATTCAAAAAAAAAAAAAAAAAAAAAAACCATCCAATCACAGTTATATACTCTTCTTAAAATACATTTTAGATCTATTTTAATATGAAACAAATTTTATTTTAAAATTCAAAGTATTAAATGTGTAGAAGAATAATAATTTAAGTATGTAGTTTTTAAGGAAGATTTTGAAATATAAGGAACTCTTGTTTTTTCATAATGAAGTATGGGAAAACATAATTTATTTTAAATTACTTTGACTATCCATAAAAATAATACTCCCTCTATTCCAAAATAGATGATGTTTTTGAAAAAAAACAGAATAATTAAGAAACAAATATATTACCAAATATAGCCCCTAAAATTTGTGGAGATAAGATTTAATGAAATCAATGTGAGTAGGAGGTTGAAAAGTCAAAGATATTTTTGGATTTACATAGGGGCAAAATAGAGAGAAATGGTAAAAAAAAACTTAAATCATCAATTATTTTGGAAAATGATTAAGAAGCTAAAACATCATCTATTTTGGAACAGAGGGAGTACTTACCAAGGATATTATAGGTATCATCAGAAAAGACGAAACAAAATAGCATGACGAAATAATCCATACTTTTATATTAGTACTAATAATTAGTAGTAATAAATATATGTATAGACAGAGTTGGATAGCTCAAGTGACAGAGCATTTACTACCTAAACCTTTGGTCCTGGGTCGTGGGGGGAGGGGAGGATTTTTTCTTTGTTTCTTAGATTAGGAGAATTTTTTTTTGAATATATGTATTTATTAATGGATAGATAGATATAAATATAGATATAGATACAGATAGAGATATTTATAACCAAATAAATAATTTTAAATTTTAAATTACTTAACTATCCTTAAATTATAATATTACTAAGGATATATTAGGGATAACATAAATTGAACGAAACAAAACATTCATATTTTTATAATAGGGTTCTTACAAATTTTTATACATCTAAAATTCTAATAATGACCTGTAGTTCTTGCAGTACTAATTGTTATTTATTCTTTTTAGGGACATTAATTGTCCACACCTTTGTTAAATCTACTGCTTATCTTCTCAACCACCAAAAAAAAAAAGATCTCCATGGTTTCATTCTCCTCCAAGATGCTAGTACAAAAGAAATATGATAAACAAATATACAGTTGCAGAAAACTAGAAACAAAACAAAAACATGAGTTGCTGTCTCTCTGTGTGTTACTATTTATTTACCAGCAAAGAATTATTATTTTCAGAAAACGCTAGCTTTTAAATTACACTAAATTGCTCACATGTCGGTAGAAACGGTTGTTGTTGTGTTGTGTTGTACACTGCAAGAACATGCCAATCTCTCTCTCTCTAAACCCCTTTAATCTGCACAAGAAAAAAAATCAATCTTTCTTGCTTTGCACATGGCTGCTGCTTTCATGGCAGCACCCAAGAAACCATTGTTTCTCTCTCTACACTATTGCTTGGCTTTCACTCTTTCTGTTTGTGGGTCTCCAGCTTTAGCCTAACCCCCACCCCTCTTTTAGTGAGAGAAAGTATTTGGGTTCTCTCTCTCCTTCTCCCTGTTCTCATTCTGCTATCCACGTGTCATCATTGGGATTCTTATGTGGGATGGAGGTATTGATGCTCCAATTTTTGGGTGCCATTGCTTCTTTAGTTGTGATTCAAGCATATGCTGCTGGTACTTCTTCAATCCATTTCTCTTGTTAATTGTTCTTGGATGTAAATCAGTTGCTAATTTTGATTTTGGGAAGCTGGGTTTGCTTAATTCTTGTTTCTCAATGAGGTTCAGCCTTGATTTATTAGCAGAGTATAATTTGTGAATAATCTGCAATGCAACAGTTAATATTAACTACTTTCTATGTTTGGGACCTTTTCTTGTGTAATTTCATGTTTGACAATGTGCATTCTGAAAGATCTAACTAATCATTATTTCTTATGAAAATTATGAATTCGTTTTCGCCTACATTCTCAGCTGCTATTGCGTATTTCTGAAAAATGTTTGTGTTATGAAAGTATGAACTAAGGAATGTAGGGGAGGATTTGTGAGATTTGATCTCTAATCACTGACTTGGATCATAAAGGGATCAACGAACTGAGCTACAATTCCCAGTGGGCCAGTAAATTTGGTGTTGATTGTTCCATAATAGATGTGTCCATGCTTATGCTACTAACAACTACCATTAGCTTACTGTATTTCTTCCACACGCTTCTTCTTTGGAGATGAAACAAACAAAGCCTTTATCGCATTAAGTGGGGTTCGCCATTGGATCATATAACGCCGTCATGTTCAATCTAAACTCTTGTTCTCATTCATATGGCATTTCTTTTTTAATAGTTTTGTTCCAAGTCCTTTTCATTTCCCTTTTAATTTGGATCAGTGATTCTGTACTTTCTATTTGTTGTACTGGAGCATTTCTTTTTTCCACACGTCTTACGTTTTCTATCAAATTAATGCTTTTACTGAAAACGGTAGAAATTTGGGGCAGAGCTTACTTATATTATTCTCTAATTGCTCTTTCCACGCAGTTCCTCTAGTTGAAGAAGTTATACTACCAGGCCATAATGTGTTCTTTGCCAACGCCCCTACTCCGTTACCTCAACCAATCAGTAGTGTTCTACACCATTTAAATTTGAAACAAATTTACTTTTGCGTGTTTTGTGTAACATGCTAATGACTCATTAACAAAACAGGTTTGCAGCCTCCACTCACAATGCCTCCTTTGATATCTGCACCGGTACCTCAAACGACAACAAGTCCCCCGTCTCCCACATGGCCCAGTCCGTCAGCATCACCTCCACCAGCGTCTATTCCGGACCCTGTCCCATTCATGCCACCTCAGCACTCACACCACCCTCCATTTACAGTTCAAGCTCCAGGTGGCTAGTTGTAGCTTGCAACTAATTGTCATCTTATTAGCTGCTCATAACTAATTCGTAGAAATCATATTCTCCACATGCAGCGCCCGTGACACCACCTTCAAGGAGTTCGTCACCAGACAAGCAAATTCATCCACCAGTTCCAGAATCCATGCCTCCAATTTCTCATAAACCTAAAGCACCCATTGCTAGTGCTCCTCTATCCATAATTGCTCCAGGTACTGGAAATCTGAGAAAATTTTCTTGCCGTTTGCTGGAATTTTATTTTTGCTTATTTTCTAAAGTATAAAGATCGAATGCAGCAACAAATGTGCCCGCTCCTAAGGGAATCCCAGAATCTCCACCGCCTCCTCACCCAGTTTTGCCAAAAGAACCACCTTCTCTTCCTCCAGGTCTGCCTTTCCACTTGTATTTACATGCAAATTTCTTTTGGCTAATTATTCAACTAACTATTAACTGATCATGGACACAATAATATTTTTTTAATATAACATTTCAGATGTGTCTACATCTCCAGAATTGCCCGGAAATCCTCCACCTGGCAAGCCAATTCCAAATGAACCTCCGTCAAGTACCCCAGGTGCTTGATTTACATAAACCAGTATGCTTGTTACTGATAACAAAGAATGATACTTGATAGGACTTGTGCTTGTTTTCGTTTAAAACATAATATATTTATGTTTTTAAGGTAGCTTGTTGAATTGCCAAGGGTATATGCTTGTTGAATTGCTCGTCTCAGTAAAGAATACGCCTTTTTGACATGATGGGTTAACTATATTTCTGTCTGTGACAATCCATTATTTATTTCCGTGAAGTACAACTCTTCTACTCTTTAGATTGATTGAATAAGCTTTTGGTGAAACGAATCTAGTTTCTAGGGTAGTGAGAATGGTCGATATAAAGCTAAAGTTTCTAGGAAATTACGGTACTAACCTTTGTGGTCAAAGCATACTGGGTCCTTTCATGTTACAATTATCTTGGGAGGAGGTATCTTGTGCACCAGTTGCACGGATCTTCAATCCGTGCAATCTGGGTTATAGGCAAAAGGGTATTAGTATTTATATCTAAAGGTATTACATGTTTTGGGTAAAGGTACTATGGTGAAAAGGTATTAATGTTTATGCTTAAAGGCATCACTTGTTCTGGGTAAAGGTAATACACCTTAACTTTACCCAGAACAAGTGATACCTTTAAATATAAATCGTGATATCCACCCCGAATTTCACCGTGCAACTGGTGCACATGAGACTTTGCATTATCTTGGTTGTGGATGAGCGATTTTGTCATTTGTTTCCTGGAAGATTATTTTCATGCATATATAACCATATTTATGCAAGTGCAAACTTTCTCGTGGCAGTGAAAAGCGTCTCTCCAATGTTAGCGCCTTCTCCAAGCATTAGCAAGAAAACAGCTTTTATGCCAGTTGCAGCACCCAGAAATAAAACTACCCATCATTATGCACCCCCAAACCGCTCCCCGGCTGAAGGTTCGTTGAGAATTTTGTGTACTATTTTCCTCGCCATCTCTGTAGTAAAATGATTGGTACAAGGGTAACGTTATTGGGCTTCGTTTGGTTCAGCTCCTTCTTCAAGAAACAATGTGGGACACTCTAATAGTGCACCTCCTCCACGTCACTTTTCCAAGTCAGCCGGGTCTCATTCTCCGACAAAACATCATCCAAAGGCTTCTAAGAGTGCTCCTGCTCCCCTGCCACTTATGGTTCCTCCACCTTCAGGTTCTCTCTCTCTCTTTGGAAGTTCATTTAACATTGCATAGATAAATATCTTTCTATTTTTTCTTGCAATGCTCGTTTCAGCAACTTTATAAACACACACACACACAAATTGAATCCAGAAGCTGACTAAAGAATAAATTTTGGATGAAATTTGATAGGCTACTCAGCATCTTCGACCCCGATTCCTTCCGAAGATAGTAGTTATTCTCCTACACAAGCTCCGTCTCCAGCATATCCATCCGCACAAGCTAAAAGTAAGAGTAACTCTCTGGTCTTTCTTCCCCAAGGAGGATTATAAACTCCAGTGTTATTTTCATGCATCTTTGTGCTTAAAATCAATATGTTTTGACTTGCAAGTTCCTTCTGTCTACCCTAAAATATCTCCATCTCGGCCGTCAAGAGGAAGTCCGAAAATGCCCCTGTGGCAAGCACTACCACCACCACCTCCTCATAAAGGTTGATTCAATTTTTTTCTGTATTGTGTAAAATATTAAGTGGTAACCCGTAACCCCAATTGAAATTTTCTGTATATGGCAGATTGTGCGCCTCTGACATGCGCCGAGCCATTAGCCTATGGGGCGCCTGAATCTCCGTGTGTCTGCGTGTTGCCAATACAAGCGGGGCTCCGCCTTTCGGTGGCACTGTATACCTTCTTTCCTTTAGTTTCGGAACTAGCAGCTGAAATTGCAGCTGGAGTATTTATGAAGCAAAGCCAAGTGCGCATCATGGGAGCCAACGCAGATGAAGATAGTACAGAGAAGACCATTGTCCTCGTTGATCTGTTACCCCTCGGAGAAAAATTCGATGACACTACAGCGTATCTAACGTTTCAAAGATTTTGGCACAAACAAGTTGGCATAAAAACTTCGATTTTTGGTGATTATGACGTACTATATGTGAGGTATCCAGGTAATGCTGCTATCCTTACATATTTTCGATTAGGATAGACTAAAGCGCAGATCTTTACAAAAAAAAGAAACTAGATATATATTAGATGAAAATGAAAAAGAACACCACAAATAATCCCGTCCGCCAAAGCTGCCAAGTCGAAGGCTGAAGACAAGAGACTGATTTTTCTGTATTGTCATTGATAGGTCTTCCCCCGTCTCCGCCGTTGCCTCCATCGACCATTGGGATCATTGCAAGTAAACCATATCCGGGTGACAATAACGGGAGGACTATACAGCCCCTCGGGGTCGACATAAGTAGAAAGCAGCATAAGCACGGGCTGAGCAGAAGCATACTAGCAACAATAATATTGTCTTGCTTTGTGGCTGTATTCTTATTCAGTGCTGTTGTATGGGTTCTTGTCGCCAGACACAGACAATGTGCTTTCCAACCAGACCCGACTCCGACTACAGCCCGTTCCCTCGCCAAGTCATCAGGTACCGTAAAGTTGTATGTTGATTTCCCATAAATACTACGATCTATTCTGATAACAAAATATAATGCATATGATTTAGGTATACCAATGTCTAGAGTTGGAAGTGGGATCAGTTCGCCTTCATTCTCGTTGGGCTCGAGCATTGCAGCTTATAAAGGCTCTGCAAAAACTTTCAGTTCAACTGATATAGAGAGGGCAACCGATTTCTTCAACGAAACAAGAATACTTGGTGAAGGTGGCTTTGGCCTCGTCTACAGCGGTATGCTTGAAGATGGGATAAAAGTTGCAATAAAGATACTCAAACGATCTGACCAACAAAGCGGCCGTGAATTCTTGGCTGAAGTTGAGATGCTTAGCCGACTCCATCATCGGAACTTGGTCAAGCTAATCGGCATATGCGTAGAGGATCGTACTCGCTGTTTGGTTTATGAACTAATAACAAATGGTAGCGTGGAATCGCATTTACATGGTATTGACAAAGAAAGATCTCCACTTGACTGGAGTGCTCGGCTTAAGATTGCACTTGGAGCCGCTCGAGCTCTAGCCTATCTGCATGAAGATTCAAGCCCGCGTGTCATCCACAGGGACTTCAAGGCGAGCAACATTTTATTGGAAGATGATTTTACACCAAAAGTATCCGATTTTGGCTTAGCGCGTGCTGCATTGGACGAGGAGAACAAACACATATCAACACGTGTCATGGGGACTTTTGGGTATAGCTCTCTCCTTTCTTCTACTCATTAGGCCTTACCATTATCGTTTCTTTTTGCTCTGAATGAGTTACTCTCTTTTTATTCGTTTTTCCATTCTTATATTTCTCTCTGCATACAAGATATGTGGCTCCGGAGTATGCAATGACGGGGCATCTGCTGGTGAAAAGCGACGTATACAGCTATGGTGTGGTTCTTCTAGAACTCCTGACCGGAAGGAAACCCGTTGACATGTCTCAGCCACCGGGTGAAGAAAACTTAGTTTCTTGGGCACGCCCGCTCTTAACAAGTAGAGAAGGTCTAGAGTCGATTATTGACCAATCCGTGGGGCCAGATGTTCCATTTGACAGTATTGCAAAAGTTGCCGCTATAGCTTCAATGTGCGTCCAACCAGAGGTCTCACACAGGCCTTTCATGGGCGAGGTCGTACAGGCCTTGAAACTGATATGCAGCGAGTGTGATGAAGTGAGAGAAGATATGTCTATAGCTGTGGAAGGTGGGGACTCGGGCCCACTTCCGGCTCCTTTACTTAGTCCATCTACGGTCTCTGATTACGACTATCGGCTTGATCTTGATAGAGATCTTTCCATGTCGGAGCTACTGCGATCCCAATCAGAAAAACCAGATAGCGAGTCATTCCGGAGATATTCTAGCTCGGGGCCTTTAGGAGGCGGCAAAGCAAAGCCACTATGGAAGTCGATGAGGCGATTATCGAGGGGCAGTGTGAGTGAGCATGGGGTGCCATTCAAGCTATGGCCTGGATCTCAGTAGAAACTGATGTATAAGAGAACTACTCAATTTTTTCGCTAGTCGAAGCAGGTGATGGATCTGCTTTCCCGGCAGGCGACACTACAATGGTTGCTAATGTTGGAAATGAAGTCTGTTCAACTGTTTAAATTTTAGAGGTGCTTTGCAGCCTGTCCTGAGGTATTCATTTGTAATGTTGATGCATTTTTGTACAGAGATATGTTGTAGCAAGTATAGTGAAACGCTCCTCTGCATATTCACCACAATAATCAAGGTATTCTTTTTATTTTATTAGGCCTTGTATGCATTTGGGGATTGGGATAGGTAAAATAGATAAAATGGGGTAGAATTGCACTGCTCGTTATTAGTAATAAGTACTAGTACAATACCCGTGTATTACATGGGACTCATATAAATATTTTTTTAAGTTCTTTTGAAATGTCAAGGTAAGGATATTAATTTTCATAAGGACTACCGAAATTAAAGATGAATATATTAAAAATAATTTTAATATATGTATGTTTATAGACCCATTGTATGATGGAAATGCTTTTATGACGATAGCAATATATTTGAAACAAAATGTGTAAGAAAATATCATAAGTGAGTGTGACAATATGATCTAAAATAATTTTGGTATATAAATGAAATATAATGAAGAATTAATAAAAGATATTTATGATATGATGAAGTTAAAATTGAAGTTCGGTATTTATATCTTTATTACATGTATGAGACAATGTACTCCCTACGTTCCTTTTAATTGTTTAATTTTATCCAATACATCGTTCCTTTTAATTATCGCAATATCATTATTGATGTTATTTTACCTTCTTTTTCCATAAAAAACACCAATAAATAAACAAAGAATTGTGACAATGAAATACTACAATTCTTGTAATTATAAACCCATTAATTAATTATCTTGACTAAAAGCAAAATACAGATATATGATTGGCTCCTCTAGAATCAAGGAATAATGAATTTGATAAAATCAATGAGTTCTTATAATTAAGGGAGTTAAATATATAAAATGACATACTAATTAATGAAAAATTAATGTGTGAATGGATAAAATAATACAGATAAAGTCTCATAGAATACATATTTAAGAACAAAATCTTTAGACATAATTATATTTTGGTTATCCAAAACATTTATAGTTTTCTGTTTTGGATAAAAAATTGGATAGTCTTATAAATGTTGTTGTTTTAGAAGATGTAAATGTGAGATTTAGCCCATATATGTATAAGCAGAATGGCATATATGTAAATCAGGAGAAAATGCAAGGACAGGATTGTCCATTCACTTAACCAATTCATGCAGCAAAAGGAATAAGCAAAGAGTTCAACTCCTGCATAAAGAAATCGCTGGAGCAGTTACTCAATTGCTGGAAAAGTTTGTTACACCAGAATTTGTTATGATGCAGTTGCAGTTTCTTTCCCTGAGTCAGCTTACATATGTGTGTGATTACTGAGCAGTTAGATCATTATTCTTGTGGAGAGAAAGCGCTGTAACTAGTGTGAGAAACGTAGTGGAAGAAGAGTCAATGTTTCATATTGATTCTTGACTGTTTCAGCTAGTATGTGTGATTCCATTCTCTTGTAATTGGATAGTGTGTGCCGTTATTAATAAGATCAGAGATGGTGTTTGCTCCGTGGATGTAGGGCTGTTTCTCCAGGCCTGAACCACGTTAAAATCTTGTGTGATCATTTCGTTTTGCATATTCAAACTTTAGTTTCTGTCTTTGTGTTGTTTGTTCGGCCTTTGAAGTGTTTGCGTTTTGTTCTGAGAGAATTCTTGAGTGTGTCATTGCTGATTTTGGGTGTAAGATTGCTGTTTAATCTCAACAATTGGCGCCGTCTGTGGGAAACCATGGGCTCTGCACGATTTGATGTGGAAAAGTTCACTGGAAATGGAGATTTTGGCCTCTGGAGAATAAAGATGAAGGCCCTCCTAGTGCAACAGGGCTTGGCCATAGCCTTAGAAGGTGAAGAAAGGTTACCTGCTACTCTCAAAGCTGAAGAAAGACAAATATTGCTGGACAAGGCACATAGTACCATCATACTCTGTTTAGGAGATAAGGTCTTGAGGGAAGTGGCAAAGGAATCCACTGCAAAAGGTATATGGCTCAAGTTACAAGCTACTTACATGGAAAAATCAGTAGCAAATCGACTATATATGAAACAGAAACTTTATGCTTTCAAAATGGCTGAAGACAAAGGGATATCTGATCAACTGGAAGACTATCATAAAATCTTGGATGATCTGGAGGATATAGAAGTAAAACTGGAGGATGAAGATAAAGCATTATTCCTATTAAGCTCTCTCCCTAAGCAGTTTGAAAATTTTAAAGATGCTCTTCTGTTTGGCAGAACAGGGAAGTTGACTTTAAATGAAGTAGAATCAGCATTGAGATCTAAAGAACTGCACAATGGGGTTGAATCTGTAAAGCAAGAACAAATTGGAGAAGGCCTAATGATCAAGAAGCAGATGCATAAGAAGTTTCAAGGCCACAAGCAGAAGCAACAAGGGAAGAAAGCAGATCACAGCAATCCTTCAGGACAAGAGACCAGAAAGTGCTTTAAATGCCATGAAGTAGGACATCTTGCAAAAGAATGTCCCAAGAAAGGGAAGCAGAATCAGAAAAATCAACATACTACTCAAAACCAGAAAAACTATAAAGGCAAGAACACAGCTGATCTTGTGGAAGCAAAAGATGGCTATGAATCAGGTGAAGTGCTTACTATCTCTACTTCTTCTGATAATAGTGATTGGGTATTAGACTCTGGATGTTCTTTCCATATTTGCCCAAACAAAGACTGGTTTTATAGTTTTGAGTATAAAGATGATGGAATGGTATTGCTGGGAAATGACCTTGAATGCAAAATCAAAGGCCTAGGATCAGTAAGGTTGAAAATGTTTGATGACAAGGTTAGGATTCTGGAGAATGTAAGATATGTTCCCCAATTAAGAAGAAACTTAATTTCCCTTGGCATGCTTGACTCTATGGGATATAGTTTCCATTATGAAGGAGGAAATCTCAAGGTTTCAAAGGGATCTCATGATGTAATGAGGGCTGTGAAGAGAAATGAACTATATTTTCTAGTGGGAAACACTGTAATAGGTGAAGCTTCAACCACAATAGAGGTTAACAAGACACTGCTATGGCACAAAAGGCTTGCTCATATAAGTGAAAAAGGGCTTATAGAATTGAGCAATCAGGGACTGTTGGGCAAGACTAAAATACAACCTCTAGACATATGTGAACACTGCATTTATGGAAAAGCACATAGGAAGAAATTCCCAAAAGCAACACATACTACAAAAGAGAGACTTGATTATGTGCACTCAGATCTTTGGGGGCCTGCAAAGATGCAAACCAAGAGTGGGGGAAAATACTTTATGTCAATCATTGATGACCATTCCAGAAAAGTATGGATCTACATACTGAAAGCCAAAAGTGAAGCTCTGATGAAATTCAAGGAGTGGATCACTGAAGTGGAGAACCAAACTGGAAGAACTGTTAAGCACTTAAGAATTGACAATGGTCTGGAGTTTGTCTCAGAAGACTTCAATCAGTTCTGTAAAGAAAAGGGCATTATAAAGCACAGAACAGTAGCAGGTACACCCCAACAAAATGGACTAGCAGAAAGAATGAATAGAACACTGTTGGAAAGAACTAGGTGTATGATATTTAGTTCAGGGATTGAGAAGAGTTTCTGGGGAGAAGTGGTGACCACTGCAGCCTATCTAATAAACAGATCACCATCCACTGCTCTCAATTTTAAAACCCCGGAAGAAATATGGAATGGCACACCTGCTGACTATTCAGGCCTCAAGGTGTTTGGATGCCTTGCCTATGCACACATAAAACAGGATAAGTTAGAGCCAAGAGCTCTCAAGTGTGTGTTCATAGGATATCCAAAAGGGGTAAAAGGTTATAAACTATGGTGCATAGAACCAGGAAATAGGAAATGTATCATTAGCAGGGATGTTACTTTTGATGAAGAGACAATGCCATTAAAGAATCATCAAGATTCTGGCCCTTCTAACTCTAAAACTGATAATACTCAGCTGGAGGTGGAGACTGAGAAGATAATGAGCTCAACAGACTCAGAGGATGCTACTGTAAGGGATGAAGAACAAACATCTCCTGGAGCAACTGATTACAGAAAAATCAGCTAGTCAGAGACAGAAGAAAGAGACAGATAAATCCACCACAAAGATTTGGTCATGCTGACATTGTTGTTTATGCCCTATTCACTGCTGAAGAACTAGAAAACTATGAACCTGGCTCTTATGCAGATGCCATAACTTGTCATGAAAAGGAACAGTGGATGCAAGCAATGCAAGAAGAGCTTATGTCACTTGAAAGGAATGATACATGGGATATTGTAAGCAAACCTACTGGACAAAAGCTAGTTGGTTGTAAGTGGATCTACAAGAAGAAACTAGAAGCTGGAAGTACTAACAGAATCAGGTTTAAAGCCAGATTGGTGGCTCGAGGCTTCACTCAAAAGGAAGGAGTAGACTATAGTGAAATATTCTCACCAGTTGTTAAGCATTGTTCAATCAGGGTTATGTTGGCTTTAGTAGCTCAGTTTGACATGGAACTACATCAGATGGACGTTACTACAACATTTCTACATGGTAGGTTACAAGAGACTATATATATGAAGATCCCAGATGGAATTGAAGGTATAGATTCAGACAAGCAGGCTTGCTTACTCAAAAGATCACTGTATGGACTGAAACAAAGTCCTAGACAGTGGTATTTGAGATTTGATGATTATATGATGAAGATTGGATTCAGAAGAAGCCTATATGACAGCTGTGTTTACTTCAAAGAAGAGCAGGATAAAACTCATATATATCTTCTGCTATATGTAGATGATATGCTGTTAGTAAGTGAAAAGATGGAAGGAATCCTGAAAATTAAAAGACAATTGAAGGAAGAGTTTGATATGAAAGATCTTAGAGAAGCCAAGAGAATCTTAGGTATTGATATAGACAGAAGAGAGAAAGGAGTTCTATTTCTGTCACAGAAAGCATACATTGAAAAGGTGCTGCAGAAATTCTATATGCATGAATCTAAGAGTGTAGCAACTCCACTTGGGCAGCATTTCAGATTATCCTCACAGGATAGTCCTAGGACAGTTCAAGAGGAGAGATACATGGATAGAGTACCCTATGCAAGTGCTGTAGGAAGCATGATGTATGCTATGGTGTGCTGCAGACCTGATCTAGCACATGCTATGAGTGTAGTATCCAAATATATGGGGAATCCTGGTAAAGTCCATTGGGAAGCTGTTAAATGGATGCTCAGATACTTAAAGGGATCTTGCTCAAAAGGATTAAAGTTCAATAAGCATGGTGACTCAGGCAGCTGCTTGGTAGGATATGTTGATGCAGATTATGCTGCAAATTTAGATACTAGAAAATCACTTACAGGATATGTATTCACAATGTTTGGCACAACTATAAGCTGGAAATCAACTCAACAGTCAATAGTAGCTCTTTCAACTACAGAGTCAGAATATGTTGCTCTCACAGAGGGAATAAAGGAAGCTCAATGGTTGAAAGGAATCATAGAAGAGTTTGGTTTGGTAAAGAACAGTGTTTCAGTTTTTTGTGACAATCAGAGTGCAATACATTTGTCAAAGCATCAAGGGTTTCATGAGAAGACCAAACATATTGATGTCAAGATGCATTTTGTGAGGGATGTAGTTTCTAAAGGGATTATCAATGTAGTAAAAATTCCTACAGAAATCAATCCAGCAGATTGTTTTACCAAGGCATTACCAACAACTAAGTTTGAGTTATGTTTGAAGCTTATTGAACTAACTCACAAGTCTGAATGTTATTGAGATGCTGTAACAGAATGAAGATGGGAGTGAACATCATAGCTGAAGTCTTTTATGAAGGCTTATATCTATATGAGCTAAAGGTGGAGAATTGTGAGATTTCGCCCATATATGTATAAGCAGAATGGCATATATGTAAATCAGGAGAAAATGCAAGGACAGGATTGTCCATTCACTTAACCAATTCATGCAGCAAAAGGAATAAGCAAAGAGTTCAACTCCTGCATAAAGAAATCGCTGGAGCAGTTACTCAATTGCTGGAAAAGTTTGTTACACCAGAATTTGTTATGATGCAGTTGCAGTTTCTTTCCCTGAGTCAGCTTACATATGTGTGTGATTACTGAGCAGTTAGATCATTATTCTTGTGGAGAGAAAGCGCTGTAACTAGTGTGAGAAACGTAGTGGAAGAAGAGTCAATGTTTCATATTGATTCTTGACTGTTTCAGCTAGTATGTGTGATTCCATTCTCTTGTAATTGAATAGTGTGTGCTGTTATTAATAAGATCAGAGATGGTGTTTGCTCCGTGGATGTAGGGCTGTTTCTCCAGGCCTGAACCACGTTAAAATCTTGTGTGATCATTTCGTTTTGCATATTCAAACTTTAGTTTCTGTCTTTGTGTTGTTTGTTCGGCCTTTGAAGTGTTTGCGTTTTGTTCTGAGAGAATTCTTGAGTGTGTCATTGATGATTTTGGGTGTAAGATTGCTGTTTAATCTCAACAGTAAAAGTGTTTGAGTAATTATAATCACATTTGTGGAGAATAGGAAGATTTAACTTGATAACCAAATAATATTGAAGTAGCGGCAATTTTCTTTTCTTCATTAACTACCATTCCTTAATTTTCTCTAAGCCTGACATGTAGCACCAGTGGTCATTCTTTTAGTATACTAGATATTTAGTTTTAAGTATAAAATGTAGTAGGATTGCACCATGTAATTACTGTAGCAAAAATGTGAGGTCAAATACTGCATACAAATTATCTCACCATGTTGGTAAAGATAAATTGTCCCAACTGTTAAAGGATAAGCTTGATTTTGAACCGGGTCACTTGTTGTCCATTCTAGGCTTTTAACTAGAATACCAAACAGACATTTACTTGGGATAATTAACATATTTTCAGTTAATCATATAAACCAAACAATGCCTTAGTGTATGCTATAATGCTATAAATTCACATCATATGACCCACTAGTTGAATGTGCTACAAAATTGATTTAGTGTGCGAAAGAACATCGAATTATAAAATTATTAAAATCAGCCAGCACCGATGAAATGCTAAAAACAACAGTAGTCAATATTAAAAAGTGCAAGCAACAATCCATTAGGTTTAAACTTAATAGATATAAATCTATCAAAATTCAATTGCTATTATATTGGACAAAGCACTTACGAAGAAAATTGTATTGCATTACTCATTACCAATGTTCTAGTAAAAGTCCCAAAACAACAGCAAGTCGAAATGTAAAAAACTCAATGATGATTGCTAGAGCGAGACCATGAGATGCACTTGATCCATTGGATTGCTAGACCAGGACACTGGTCCATAGGGTTTCCCCCTCGGACCCTATGCCACGAGATGCTACTTGCTACTCCGGCCTTCTATAATTAGCTTATCATACTTTGAGCCGTCGACATATTGCTCCTTAATCTTCGCCAACGAATGCAAGACCTCGCAAGAAGTTCGTCAAGGCCCGTCGCTTGCCCGCATCCTTTTAGAGTCCAAGTCTGTAGGCCTTTTTAATGTAATTTGCAAATACATGTAGGAGGATCCCTTTTTCAGTTTTGTCAGATCTATTCAGTTTTTCAGTGTCTAGTACTGTTAGTAGCCTTTTTTATTTTTAAGACTATTATACGGGGGAAGTGCTATCTTTTCCGTGAGAACTGAGCATTATTGGAGGGCCCCCTCTTCACAACCTTAAGCATTGTAATCGTGTGCATTCAATTAATACGAGCATGCCTTCAAGCCTTCCATTTTGCTATGTTACTAAAGCACCTAGGGTGTGATTGTGTCGCAACAACCGAGCTGCCGAAAGTGTGCATATCGGATAGGTGGACGTGATTGAATGAGTCGATTGCTAATCGTAAAGTGCACGAGTTAATCTCACTACAAGCTCCCCGTGATAGGTGGTATTAGAGCTCCGACCTTACCACCGGGACCAAGGCAGGATGGCAGAAAAGTCTCTTACTGGGTGGCCCGCCAAAGGTTGAGTACGTTGGAGGAAGTTCCTAATCACCACGACGAGAGAATTGCGGAGCATGAATTGATGGTTTCGGATCTGAAGATCGAGCTCGATGAGTCGGCACGCATGCAATGCATTGACGATGACCATAAGGGTAAGCAATGCGATTGACATGCGTCGGCATATGGAAGAAATTCAAATTCGAATTGGTTTGCTGCAGCGGGTTGTGAGCAATGCCCCTATTACTATTAAGAATGTGTCACAGCTACAAGTTCCTGATCCGAGAGCCTATAATGGTGCGAGGGATGTCAAAGACGTTGAGAATTTCCTCTTCGATATGGAGCAGTACTTCATAACTGCTAATATCTAAGACGATGGCAGACATGTGTCCACCACTACCATGTATTTGACGGGAGATGCCAAGCTATGATGGCGAGGCAAGTACAAAGAAATTCACGATGGTCAGGTGGAGCTCGATACATAGGCTCATCTCTAGGATGATATTAGACTGCAGTTCTTGCCGAAGATGCAACGCTAATGGGTGAGTGCTATCGGGGACAACAATAAGCACGGCTGAGTGCCTAACTGATTATTTAGAGGAGCCCCGCATCAATACAAAGCCAACAACCGCGAGCATTGGTGACCAAGCAAAGTGGGGATGGTGCTAGATCTTTCAGGACGAATGCTGGGAAAGGTGGGGGAGACAAACTGTCTCACTCGTAAGGAAGCATCTCTCAGTGGAGTTCTAATCAGAAGTCTCCACATGATAGCAAACAGGGCTTGTCCTAGGGAAGTGATGAGTGTTTTCTTTGTGATGGGCCTCACGGGATCAAGGATTGCACAAATAAGCAATTGTTTAAGGCCCTGGCGAGTTTCACAGGGTCTGGGCAGAAATCTAAGAAAGATGAGTGACCGCACTGTCGCGATGCAGTAAAATTAGTTAAACCTAGCTACCCTTCTAGCTTGTAGAAGTGATAAGTAGGGTCGATCCCACAGGGAGCAGGAAGATTTATAATGCTTATATAAAACCTAATACTTAGCAAATTATGAATATTTATATATGTAAAAGTAATGTGGAGGTTTTTAATTGATTTTCAATTAACTAACAAACTGGAATAGAAATTAAACAATTACTTATAAAAGCGTTCTACTTATAAATTAACGAATCCCAACCCTTAATCTTATCTCCCCCTAGTTATTACTACCCTGTGATAGATGCAATTGTTAACCAATTGTTAACCTTAAAACTCCTACCCCGAGATTAGCAACAAGCTCTGCTAACCTCGTTATCCCTTATGTCTAACTAACCAAAACAAGCTCTTTGGTTAGTCTATCCAATTGAGTGATCTCAGAACAAGCTCTCTGGATCACATAAACCGGACGCCTAGAGTTTAGGATAACGGAATAGACACGGTGTGGACCTTGTAAGCTCGGATCCATACAGACCGAGCTATATACTACCCTAACGATATCACTCACTATTCGCTACTAAGTGGCTATAGGTTCGTAACAATTACGGATTATGATTATAACCTAGCGTTACTTATGCAATTAATATCCTAGGTGATCAATCTAGCACATAAACACATAAAGCCTTGAAGGATAAGTAAATAGTATAAAAACGTTCTAAAGTATTCAATCGATTAACAATCACCGTAAATATCACAAAATTCTAACAAATAGGGTTCGACTCGATTAAGAACTGAAATAACCTACTAGCCGCTCATGGCGGTGACAATAGACAAATTAAAATGAAAATACATAATTTAAATAACTAAAGAATGAAAAAACCCAAATACTCCCGATCTTGATTGTTCGTCTTCTTCAGCCTCCTCTCAACCTCGCTTTTCCGTGATGTCCAAAAAGTCCTATTTCTGAGCAAACAGGTCCCCTTTTATAGAAGAAGTCAAGTTGGGTTGATTTTGGGCTCAAAATCGGACGTCTTGTGGCCCAAGGATTTAATACACGCTTATTTGGGCTGCGACCGCTCTTGGTCCAGCAACACGTCGCGGCCGCACTAATGTGCCGCGGCCGCGCCACTTCTCCAGCGTTTGTGACTTGTTTTCGTCAGTTTGACCGCGGCTGCGCACTTAGGTCGCGATCGCGGTGCTCTGTTCCGTGTTTTCTTGTGTTTTTCCTCCTTTTGACATCCCGGACTTCGTTCCTTCGTTGTACATCCAGCCGATTATAAACACTTATCCTTAAATAGCCTATTTAGCTCAAAACGAGACCACAAGCGTCAAATGATCCAAAGACATGAAAACAAACCAAACACAATCCATTATACACGCAAACATCACAAATTATCATTTTAACAGACTTAAAGTGCATAAATAAACACGTGTACCAATGAGTTCCACCCAACTATGATGGGGGATGACTCCGAGGAAGAAGACAATCTTGGGTCCATTTCCCATTGGTGCAACACTTTGTCCAGCCAAGTGGCAGCATAGAAGAAGGTACTGCCAAAGAAGACCGCTCTGGCTCTTACGAGCAAACTGAAGAGGATCAATCGCCGAGAGTTCTAAAGAGGAAAAGGTTGATGTTTGTTTATGTAAAGATCAACGGGAAGCCTGTGCGAACAATGACCGACACAGGTCCTACGGATAACTATTTGGCCAATGCCGAAGTAGAGCGATTTGGGACTAGTGCAGGAAAAAGAAGTTGGGCAAGTGAAGGCTATAAACTCCGTTGTGCAGCCTGTCGTCGGCATTACCAAGTCCATGTTGCTGAGATTTGATCCGTTTGATGGGAGAATTAATATGTGCATTGTGGTGATCGACGGCTTCAATGCAGAATATAAAATTTCATAGACAAAACATAATTTAATTACTTCCGTTCCAAATGAACTTGCATAGGGGGGTCGTCACAGATGTTAAGAAAAATTGCTTTTTGGGGGTATTGTTGACTTTTCAAAGGTGGATTGAGGGTGGAGATTGAGTGTAGAGATTTTGAGGATGGAGATTGTGTTATAACTTTTCATATTAGGAAATGTGCAAGTTTACTTGGGACAGTCAAATTCGAAAAATGTGCAAGTTCATTCGGGACGAAGGGAGTATATCGTTAAATTTAAACATGTCCAAACATGCAACACAATATCAATGAAAAACGTGCAAGTTTATTACAATGTACTATTCATATAAAAAAATTAAATATTCCTTTAGGCCCCATTTGGATGGAGGGATTTGATTTGCCAAGTGATTTAAAATGAGTAGATTTCAAAATCCTTAGATTTGAAATCCAAAACTTTGAAATCCATTATTTGGCAAAAAACTGATACAATATTTGTAAAATTCAATTTTTTTCTTTAAAGTTTAAACTAACAATTTATATTTTTTATTAAATAAAATAATATTTATCTACATCAAAATCAACCGAGCAAAACTTTGTATTTTTTCCAATTATATATATACACATATATATAAATATTATGTATTTTATATCCCAAAATATTATTGGGAGCATATTGGAGATAAAAGGAAAAAAAGAATTAAAAAAATATTAGGAGCATTTTATTGGAGAACGAGAGGAAGAGATATCGATAGGGAGAAGAGAAGAAGAGAGAGAGAGAGAGATAGAGAGAGAGAGAGGAGGAGAGAGAGAGAGAGAGAGAGAGGGGAGGAGAGAGAGAGAGGACGAGAGAGAGAGAGAGAGAAGTGTGACTGAGGAGGAATTTGTAAATGACTACCTTTGTCAAATGATTTGAAATTCACCCAAATATAGTGTAAAATTGAGAATTTCAAATCCTGGATTTCTAAATGGGTTGATTTAAAAATCTGGATTTACAAATCCACTCATTTAATATTTTATCCAAACACATGGAGTGAATTTGACAATGAATTTATAAATCCATAGCACAAATCCCTCCATCCAAATGGGGCCTTATAGAATTCCACAATTTAGATCACATGCATGTTGCAATTACAAGTTTTTTTCGATCATACAAAGCAGTCAAACATGTGGATGTCCTCAGAATATAATCCTAACAAACAAAAAGTATTTAGAAAATCAATTTTTTAAAGTCGGGTATGTAAACAGAATTTTGGATATAACAGAATAAAAAGTGATTATTAAAAAAAATATTATAAAGTCGTGGGGATGTGGATTCTGATCTACATTATAGATCTTGACTTCAAATTTTATTTCTCCACTGACTACATACAAATCTACCATTAGATGATGATCAATAAAACAAGTCAGATCCAGATTTACTAAGTCAAATTAGTGTGTATTAAGAACAAGAAATTGGATTTGAGATCACAGGTTTTACTTTGTTCTTAATATTCTATTAAAATAAATACAGATCTACGTATACTATATAAAGCATTTCGGAAAGATTTATTATCATCTCTTGCACCGATGAGCTTAACACAGAAGAGATGATACGTGCGGATACAAGCACTTGGCTAACACATTTTATGACTAAATATCACGGAAGATGACCTGACAATCTCTAAAGATGGTTCAGGACCTAACGACCCCAGACGATCTAGGACCTGAAGACCCCCAAGCGGTCCTGACGATTCCAGGTGGTCTAGGTCCTGACGACCCCAGGCGGTCTAAGACCTGAAGACCCCAGGCGATCCTGACGACCCCAGGCGATCTAGGTCCTGACGACCCCCAAGTGATCCTAACGATCCCAGGCGGTCTAGGACCTGACGACCCCCAAGCGGTCCTGATGACCTCAGTCGGTCTAGGTCCTGAAGACCTCAGGCGGTCTAGGACCTGAAGACCCCCAAGTGGTCCTGACGACCTCGACGGTCTAAGACCTGATGATCCCCTCGGCGTTCCTAACGATCTCGGAGGCGATCCAAAGACCAAACACATAACGGACACGTGTCAATCATGCACAAAGGTCACTATATGGCTGACACTTGTCCGCAACCTAAGCGACACATGTCAGCCCGTTGAGCCAACACAATTAGTATAAATACCGTGTGTACACCCCATAAGAGAGGGGGGAGAATCTGGAGCAACTTAAATGGCCTCTTTTGAATACAATAGCTTTTTACAGCTTCACATGTGTTCTTTACCATTTTTATATTTCAATATTTTAGTTGTGAAACACGTGTACAAATCATCGTCTAAAAACAACCACATCATTTCAATTATTAGTCGTTAATGATTAATTAAGTTACTCGTGTTTACAGTACAGTTTCCACAATTTTACTTTTTTTGGCTGTAATACAAATGTCGAGCAGATTAACTAAAAAAAGATAGAGTAGAAACGTAACCGATCAAAACCTTTAGGGCTCATTTGGTAGAGCGTATGAGATAAGAGAGGTTAACCTATCATAAGATTACTTAACAGGGTTTGAGTGTATAATTTAACTAGTTTCATATTTGATAGGGGATACTAGGTTTTACGATAAATTTTATTCGGTGTTTCGTAGCCTACATAATATTACTGTTCCATACAGCTTATGTCATTATAGGTACACTTTTACCCCGACCAAATTTGAAAATTAGTCATTTCCCTTTTCCTCATCTTCATATCGCAGTGGTTGTCGCCTTAGCTTGCCCTAGGTGGAAAGCTCAGAAGAACAAAATGGATCGCTGCTCTCGACAAGATACAATGAAGATGATTTTGCTATGTTACCCGAAACGTAGCTTTTAGTAGATTTCAAATAATAATAATAATAATTAAAATTGGTTATCTTATTTTACTATTCACTCATAAGATGCCATCTTACCAAATTGATAAGATAACTAAGAGGCCCTAATAATCGGACCTGCTAATTTAACACATATAAACAATAAGGATTACCAAATGATCGATTAGAATATATAAGTAATATAATATGAATTTATCACCCTATCAAATGAGTCCTTAGTGGATTAAAGCATATTGAGCTTTAGAACAGTATAGAACAGTGGGGAGAAAAACAGAGTTGCAGCAGTGAGAGAAATAATGTGGGAGCTAAAACGCTCTAAAAGAGGGAGCCGTGATTTCGTAACACACAATTCTGTATCAACACCCCATTATCAGTCAGTTAAATTAAGCCCTTATTTTTTTTATAGCCCAACGAAAAAAAATGTGTGCATGTATATTTTATGGGCCATAACTTTGCTTATTCATAGCGGGCCTATTAAAAGAATATGATGTTTATTTTCATGTAATTTTCTTTTATATAAAACAAACCCTTCCCAAACTAGAAATTTGAAAATTTTCCGCTCAATGCAGGTAGGGATGAGCAAAATCGAACCGAAATCGATCCTTAATTCAGTTTTGTATATAGAATCGGTTCGGCTCGGTTCGGTTCCAAATATTTTAATCGATTTGTAATTCGATTCGGTTCAGTTCTTAGTAAAAAATAATTCGGTTGACCGAACCCAACCGAAATTACTCATAATTAATTATATGTTTTTAATTATATATTTATTCTATACTATTTTTCTTGATTGAATTGATATACATTAGTAATTTCTACATTTAACATGCATGAAAATTAAAATTTATCCTTATGTTTTAGTCTCTTCTTTAATTTGACTTTTTAATAGAAAAAATATTATGAAAATCGAGATTTGTTGCTATAAAAAATAAAAAAATAATAATGTAAAATTTTTAAAACCTAAACCAATAACCGAACCGAACTAAACCGAAAAAATTCGGTTCAGTTCGATTCGGTTAAGAAGATGTGATCGATTTGATTCGGTTTTAAACATATAAAAAAATTCGGTTTCGATTCTTGTCGGTTCGATTCGGTTTTCAACCAAACCGATCGAATGCTCACCCTTAAATGCATGTTAATGATTTTTGCAAACACGTTTTTTTAATTAATTGTTTTATCATATTTTCTATTAAGATTTCCACACTTTTAAAATGGAAAACTGACAAAAAAAATCTGCATAATATTTGTCTAAATTTTAGGAAGTACACCAATATTAGGAAAGATACATTAACATATAAATATACTTATAGATAAAACATATTATAAGTACAAAATGTATGTGGTACAAATTTGAATATACAAGTTATTTCCATTTTATATATGCAAATTAAGGAGGATAATTCATAAAAGGAAAACAAATCCGCAATTTAAGTACATAATATAAAAGCTTAAATGACTAATCAGCAACTTCAATGTCAATTAATCATGGTTGTATAAATACTAGCATTTGAGCATTTCCATAATGGTAGTCGTCTGAATCTTGGCAAGTACATAATTGCTTTGCTGCCACAAAACAAGAAAAACAATATCAGAAACTGATAGCTCAATGAAGAAGAATCTCAATTGAGAAGGAATTCTATTTAGAACACTGAGAGAGTATTCATTAATAATTACTATCCTTTTAATAAGTGATTAACATTAATTTTTTGTAGGAAAATTAAAATTATTTAATGTTTAAAAGTGAAGTGATTTTGCCCTAAAATTGACTTAAAATTGGGCGATAATATTTCCTCATAATTATATTTTAAGTCATTTTGATAGTTGGTATTAAAATGTCAATCACGAATGATAATGATAATGAGTATGGTCAATCATACTATGAAATGATGTGAAGGGAGTTGCAAATCAAATGAGGATAACAATTAAATTAATTTGATTCTATACCAATATAAGAACATTTTAAAATTACTACCTCTGTCCCATTTAGATTTGAACTATGTTCGAGTAAAGATATGAAAAAAGCTTGAACATGCTTTTATGTTTGATAAAAAATCTAAAACTCGACTCGAGCTCGATAAGTTAAAAATGTTAAAATAAGTGTAAAAATGTCAAACTACTCAAGCTCGATTCGTGTTTGTTTGGTTAAAGTTCGTTCAAGCTCGATTCAATCAATAATAAAACAAACTCAATTATAATATTAGAAGCTGGATAATGTTTCAAACAAACTTGAATAATAGTACGTTCGGCTCGACTCGACTCATTTACAATCCTAACTGAATGTAGCAAAAAAATAGTGTGCAAATCTGAGTGTGACGGAAGAAGTACTTTTTACTGCAAACATCCCTAAATTTGAAAATAACGGTAGTCATTCTCAAAGAAAAAGGAAAAAAGGAAAAAAACCAACGGTAATAAGCTAAAAAAGACTGCAGCTTCCCATATATAAATCGAAACTAACCTACTCCTGAGAGAGCTTCACTTCAATTTCTCTCATAATTCATAACTATTTCACACACATGCAGAGTGGAAAAGACGGTCAATCAACTCGGACGGTTCATACAACTTTCCGGTGTCCGCCGACACCTTTCCCCCACTACTTCTTTCAATTCCACCGCCGTCGCCGGAGGCATCAGCAACTGCGATGTAAGTAATCAGATCGAGACTACATCTTCCTTATCGACCTGTCCGTCAAATCATCATCTTCTTCTGAAGATGTTGTCGATTCAAACCTCGTTAGGGTTGGTTCCTGTATCTTCGGTGGTGATATCTGATTCTTCTATTGTTTAGAGATTAACAAATTTCTGTTTATGCGTCTTCACCGAGATTCGTTCCAAATTACCCTAATTAACCAACAATAGTGTGTGTATGATGCGATTGACTTCTCCGATTGAATTAGAGAGAGAGAAAAAAAAACGAAGCGGGATCATCAAATTGGAAGAATATCAGTCAACACCATCAATAGTGATACTCACACAGCCCTCTTGCGACGCTTCTTCGACGTATTTCTCAACACCTTTGGTTTTTCATTTTTGTTCTACTCTCCCCCCATCATATTTATTGGGTACGCAATTTGTTATTTCATTATCTATTTGGTTTATGTTTTAATTCAACAAGAAAAGGGGCAAGAATGTTGTGCGTGTGTTTTCTAAGTGAATTTTAAAATCTCAGCATGAAAAAGAGTTTGAGAAAAATAAACAAATTGTTGCATATTGTCATGTCTCTCTCTCTGTCTGTGTTTGTTTTTTTAAGAAATATAGTGTAACATGAAAAATATAGACTGAAATTGTTGGGCTATATCACGAACTTTGTGGACGTTCATTACGAAAAATGAGTAAAATGAGGATTAAAACTTGAATGAAGAAAATGTTTTAAATATTACTCTGTGTGCGTGTGCGTGCGGGCTCTTTGTTTTGGCTCCAAGTATAAACCTTTCATGCTTTTTTCCTGCTTCTGTGTGTTGGCCTCAAGCCTTCAAGTTTTCATGGATTGCCATGAAAATGTTTGAATTTCATGATTAATTATACAAATCTCATGATAAACTGCTCTCTGTTGGGCTCGTTACCTCCTAAGAATTTGACTCATATACTCTCATATGCAGCTGATATATTTCTGGGTTGGCCTCTGTTTTCATGGCATCTAATGGTCGTAGGAAACTCTCGAAAAATGTTGCCCGTCGATTTACTTGTTGAAGGTACGACGTTAATTATTTGCTTATAATTCGTGATTTACTTTTTCTTGATACAAACATACACTGGTTAGCAACAAGTATGTGATAGATAGATGTCATTATGCCTTAGTCGAAACAAACAAGCTGAAATGACCTGTTGTCAGCCCTCTTTGTCACTAATGTTCACAAACTTGGATGCACAATGTCATATTAAGACAATATTTATCATGTTAATGCTGCTAAATTTTGGTGCAAAACCTGTAGCTTAGTTTGTTGGCTGCTATATACTGAAAAAAGGCATTATGTGCTCACAAAGTGCCTGCAATTGCAGACATCAAATTGTCACAATATTTAGCTAGAGTAAACCTTAATATTTTTGCGTCTCCCACATCAGTGATTATTGCAAGTCTTAATTTATGGAACCATTTATAATCTATTGTACTACCAACTCAGGTTTTACATGATTAACGCAGGGTCATTGAGATGAAAATGAAAAATAATATAGATGCAAAATGTGTTAACTTGAAGTAATGCTATTGACAACCAAGCATGTAATACCTTACTAACCCTGCCTTGGCAGTAGTCTATGTATGATCTGTTAATTTGTTTATAGAGAGCTTAACCCATATTTAAGTGTCAGATAAGTGAATTTGTACTAAAATTCAGAATTTATTAGGTTGCTTTCGGATGGAGGGATTTTACTGTATATTTGAGGGATAATTCGAAATTCATAACCAAACTCACTTTACTTGTTTGACAAAAAATTTAAATCAATGAATTTTAAATCACTATATAGGTGTAGTCCATCTTTTATGGATTTGAAATTCTTTCCGCAACCTAGTCATTTTGAAATCTTTGGCTTAACCTAGTTACTAAATTAATCTTCACTCTCATATATATATATATAACACCACATAGTCACTAACATTGCGCACACTACATACACGTGATCACTTTACACATGCACCTCATATTGCACACTACACACACACTTCATGCGAGCACACATTTCACACGCCATAGACACACTACAAACATTTCTCACACGCCACACACACACACACATATTCTTCTTTTTGATGCTTAATTTAGGAGTTAATGAAGTATTTCCTTGAATCTTAAATTTCATGACCGAATAATCAATTTCACTGAATAATAAAAATCCATTAAGCATGAAAATTTGATTTTGTTTTATTCTTCTGTGAATTATTTCATCTAGTACTTTTCGTTTATATAGTGTATGTTAGTTCAAAATATTAGCAAGTCTTAATCATATTATTCTGGTTCTAGAATAGAAGTAGAACATTCTCTCTACTCCCTCTCTCTTTGTGGAAATTGTAGTCTCCCTTCTAGATCCATAGTTGATGAATTTCGACTTCGAAACCTGATCCGCTGGAAATGTTTAAGAAAGAGGAAGAGATGCTCGTTTCTGTAAAGGAAAGACAGTCACAGGTATTCGCTTGTTAAGTTGGGCTATTTTACGATGGTCTGCTATGAAGAAGTAAAAATTATATCTTTTACATATTAGTAAAGTAGTAGTGCATCCTATGCACATGACTACGAATAGTTGTTGCAAGTAAGATTTGAAATTAATTATTCTGCTACTTCCATGAACATCTAGATTTGTCGCCTAGATTGGAGAACTGCTCAGGAAAACATGTATTTCATTCAATGTCTTCTCAAATTCTAGCCTCTTTTCTTTTTGGGGTGGTTGGGGGAAGGGGTCAGGTTGTTGTGGATCTGTGTTGCATGTTCGGTTTCAAAATATATATTTCCCATTACAACCTTTCAGGGAATTAGCTACTCTGCATCTGGCCCTTGATTTTTGTTGTTGATTTTATTGCCATGAACAGTTGACAGCTGCGAACTGTATCTTGCGGCCACACACTTTGACAATGAAAATGCAATCAATCATTTTACCTTTCTCCAGTCAGGGGATAATGAACTTTCACAGTCCACCTCGACGAGCGCTCTAAGAAAGCGGAAGATTGGCATCGTGATGCTGCAATAAGGTCTCGATTAACGAAACCTGCAACACCAATCGGATGTGCTACATTTGCTCAAGATGTTCTAGAGGGGGTAGAGCAAAGGTTTTGCAGTTTCACGAACACAAGCACCGGCCAATGATATCTGGGCCAGCTAGCCTTGTGAGCAAAAACCCAACAAGCGAGAGGGAGAGAATGGTAGCTCAAGTTTTCCAGCCTCACTTTCGGTATGTTAATGAATCGAATAGAAGTAAAGAGACACAAATCTGGGAAGGGTGGTTAATTTATTGAAATTTTGTTTTGATTAATAGATTACCAACTATGAGCATAGAGGAAGCTGGTTAAAAGGAGATGGAGATTATGAATACGAGGCAAGAGAGGAATGCCAAGCTTATGGAAGAAGCCAACTGATCATTTGTATAAGGATGACAAGCTGTCGAGGTCGGGGGAGGAGGAAGACGATGATGCTGCCCAAGACAAGGCCGCGTGGGATGACTGGAAAGACGACAACCCACGCGGGGCCGGTAATGATGATGGACAGGAAGGAGTTAATTGTATGATCAAATGTTGTAGTTCCGGTTCCAGTTTTGTCGTATTTGTACTGCATTCTGCTGTATAGTAGCCGTAGCTGTACTGAAGAATACTTTTAAAAAAAGTAAAGAGGGTCCTAAGATAGACACACCTCACACAACACGCACTATACACATATTTCATACACTAGACACTACACACATTTAACACATTTCAAACACATTCAACACACTACAGACATTTCACACACTAGCAACACTACACGTTTCGCACACATCACAATTATATACACTTCACGGATTTCACACACTACAAATATTTCACACATTTTACATTCTACACATTTCACACAATACCTATCATACCTATACACACATTTCATACATTACACACAATTTACATATTTCACACACTTAACACATCTCAAATACTACACACATTTAACACACTTCATATACTATACATAGCTCACACAACTCCCACTATGCACATGTCATACACTTCACACTTTTTCACAAATTAAACATATTATTACACACACTACACACATTTCACAAAGTCACATTTTACACACTTTTCACTAGACACTTCACACATTTCACACACTGCACAAATTTCACGCACTACACACATTTCACACACTTCACACACTATACACACACTTACACATTTCATACTATACACACATTTAACACACTGCACACATTTCACATACTTTATGCACTAAACACACTACACTTTTCACGTACTATACACTCATTACTCATATTTCGTACATTGTACACAGATTTCACACACTTCACATACTACACATTTCACACACTATACACTGCACAAACTTCACACTTTTCACGCACTTCACACGTTTCACATCACACACTTTACACACTTCACACACTCCACATATTTCACACACTAACACATTTTACACACTACACGCACTACACACATTTCACACAATCAATACATTATACACATTTCACACAATTACCATATTACAACACACAACACGCATTTCGCACACTATATAGATACCACACACTTGACACACTACACACATCTCACACAATACACACACCTCACAAATTTTATATGCTACACACACTATTACACGCATTTTACACACTACACAAATTTCAAACACTATACACATACCACACATTTCAAACATTACACATATTACACAATATTCACACGCTTCACGCAATACACACACTTCACATATTTCACACACGTCACATACTACACACTACACACATTTTGCACACGTCACACTTTTCAACCACTACTTACATTTCACACACTTCACATATTTCGCACACTGCACACACTACAAACATTTCAGACTTCACGTACTACACAGTTCACACACTACACACACTACACACACTTCACACTTTTCACGCACCTCACACATTTCACACACTACACACACTACACACACTTCACACATTACACACACTACACACATTTCACACCTTATATGTACCACTGCACACACTGGACACACTGCACACATGTCGCATACCACACACATTACCTACACTACACACACCACACATATCACACATTACACAAACTATACAAACTACACACATTTCATACACTACATACACTACACGCACTTCACAAACTACACACACTTTACATATTTCACACCCTAAACACACTATACAAATTTCACACACTTCACACATTTCACACACTACACTGACTTCATATACTACACACAATTCACATACTTCACAAACTTCGCACACTTCACTCAATACACAAATTTCACACACTACACACATTTCACCAATTACACACACTACACATATTTCACAGACTATACACACACTATTCACACACTATACACACTACACACATTTCACACACTAATTACACTATACATCTTACACCATACATTTCACGCACTACACACATTTCACACATTACACACACTATATATACACTACACACATTTCACATACTACACACAGCTCATATAGTTCACACACTAACACTTTTCACCCATTACACACACTATACACATTCACATTGTCACGCTCTACACACATTTCACACACTTCACACATTTCACACGCTACACACACTACACAAATTTCACACACTACATACATTTCTCGCACTATACACACGCTACACACATTTCACACACTATACACAATCTTACACACTTAGCATACTACATATATTTCACACATTTGACACACTAGACACGCTAGACACTTTTCACACACTATACCGATTTCATATATTAAACACAATTCGCACGCTTAGCACACTGCATACACTACACAAATTACACACACTAGACAAACTACACACACTACAAGCACTACACACATTGCACACATTATACACAAATTACACCCATTTCACACACTTTACACAAATTACACACACTATTCATTTTCCACCATACATTTCACATTATATCTGCACTACCCACATTTCACACTATTACACACACTTCATACATTTAACACACAAAACATATTTCACACACTTCACATACAACACACTTCACACATTTCACACACTTCAAATATTACACATGGCTCACACAGTTCACACACAACACACATTTCACACACACTTTACACACATTACACATATTACACACACTACACACATTTCACACAGTCACACTCTACACTCATTTCACACTTCACACATTTCACACACTTCACACACTACACACATTTCACACACTTCACACACTACACACATTTCACACACTATACACAAACACATGTCACACAATATACACACTTTACACACTTAACACTCTACATATATTTCACACATTTAACACACTAAATACACTACACACTTTTCACGCACTATACACGAACTACACATATTTCAAACACTACACACATTTCACATACTACACACAATTCTCACATTTCACACACTACACCGACTTCATATACTATACACAATTCACGCACTTCACACACTTCGCACACTTCGCACACTACACCAACTTCACACACTACACAAACTACACACACTACAAGCACTACACATATTTCACCAACTATACACATTTCACACATTATACACAAATTACACATATTTCACACACTGCACAAAATTTACACACTATACACACGCTATACACACACTACACATTTCACACCATACATTTCATACTATACACACATTACACACATTTCAAATATTACATACACTACACACATTACACACTTCACACATTTAACACACAACATATATTTCACACACTTCACACATACACTTTACAAATTTCATATACTACACACAATTCACACACTTCACATACTACACACAACTCACACAATTCACACTCAACACACATTTCATACACTTTACACTTTTCACACATTACACTCATTTCACACTTCACACACTACACACATTTAACACACTTCGCACTCTACACAAATTTCACACTTCACACACATTTCAAACACTATACACATACTACACACATTTCACACACTATACACAAACACATGTCACACAATACACACAATTAACACACTACACATATTTCGCACATTTAACACACTAAACACACTACACACTTTTCACACACTATACATGCACTACACATGTTTCAAACACTACACACACTTCACATACTACACACAGTTCTCACATTTCACACACTACACCGACTTCAGATACTACACACAATTCACACACTTCATTTACTACACACAGCTCACACAATTCACATTCAACATCCATTTCACACACTTTACACTTTTCACACATTACACATATTACACATACTACACATATTTCATACAGTCACACTCTACACTCATTTCACACTTCACACACTACACACATTTCGCACACTACACACATTTCGCACACTCTACCAATTTCACACCCTACACACATTTCACACACTATACACATTTCACACACTATATACACACTTAACACACTACACATATTTCACACATTTAACACACTGAACACACTCCACACTTTTCACGCACTACACATCTTTCACACATTTAACACACTACACACTTTTCACGCACTATACACGCACTACACATATTTCAAACACTATACATATTTCACATACTACACACAGTTCTCACATTTCACACACTACACCGACTTCATATACTACACACAGTTTACGCACTTCACACACTTCATACATTACACAACTTTTTTCACACTACACATATTTCACCAACTACAAACATTTCGCACATTATACACAAATTACACATATTTCACACACTACATAAAATTTACACACTATACACACACTACACATTTCACACCATACATTTCACACTTTACACATATTTCACATATTACACACACTACATACATTTCACACACTTCACACATTTAACGCACAACATATATTTCACACATTTCACATACTACGCATAATTCACACCCTTCACATACTACACACAACTCACACAATTCACACTCAACAAACATTTCACATACTTTACACTTTTCACACATTACACATATTACACACATTATAAACATTTCATACAGTCACACTCTACACTCATTTCACGCTTCACATACTACACACATTACACACATTTCACACACTTCGCACAGTACACAAATTTCACACACTACACAAACTACACACAATACTAGCACTACACATATTTCACCAACTACACACATTTCACGCATTATACACAAATTACACATATTTCACACACTATGCACAAAATTTATACACTATACAAACACTATGCACACATTACCGGCATTTCACATATTTCACACACTACACACATTTCACACATTATACACACTTCACACATTTAATACACAACACATATTTCACACACTTCACACACTACACATACTTCACAAATTTCACATACTACACACATTTCACACACTTCACATACTACACACAGCTCACACAATTCACACTCAACAAACATTTCAAACACTTCACACTTCTCACACATTACACATATTACACACACTACACACATTTCACACAGTCACACTCTACACTCATTTCACACTTCACACGCTAAACAAATTTCACACACTATACACATTTTACACACTATACACATTTCACACATTATACACACACGTATTTCACATAGTACACACACTACACACACTTAACACATATCACATATTTCACGCATTTAACACACTAAACACACACTTCACATACTACACACAGTTCTCACATTTCACACACTACACCAATTTCATATACTACACACAATTCACACACTTCGCACACTTCATGCACTACAAAAATTTCACACACTACACATACTTTACTCACTACAAGCACTACACACATTTCACACATTATACACAAATTACACATATTTCACACACTATACACAAATTACACGCACTACACATTTCACATCATACATTTCACGCTATACCCACACTACGCACATTTCATACTATTACACACACTACGCACATTTCACACACTGCACACACTGCACACATTTCACACACAACATATATTTCACACACATCACACACTACACACACTTCACAAATTTCACATACTACACACATTTCACACACTTCACATACTACACACGGCTCACGCAATTCACACAGTTCACACACAACACACATTTCACCCACTTCACACTTTACACACACTACACATATTTCACACACTACACATATTACACACACTACACATATTACACACTCTACACACATTTCACACACTTCACATACTACACATATTTCACCCACTTCGCACTTTACATACATTACACATATTGTACACAGCACACACATGTCACATAGTCACACTCTACACTCATTTCACACTTCACACACTACACACACTATACACATTTCACACACTACACAAATTTTACACACTACACACATTTCACACACTATACAAACACTACACATATTTCACACAATATACACACACATTTCACACAGTACACACACTACACACACTTAACACACTACACATATTTCACGCATTTAACAAACCAAATACACTACATACTTTTCACACACTATACACGCACTACACATATTTCAAACACTATACACACACTTCACATACTACACACAGTTCTCACATTTCACATACTACACTGACTTCATATACTGCACACAATTCACACACTTCGTACACTTTATACACTACACAAACTACACTCATTACAAGCACTAAACACATTTCACACATTCTATACAAATTACTTACATTATACACAAATTACACACACTACACATTTCACACTATACCCACACTACACACATTTCACACACTTCACACACTGCACAAATTTCACACACTACACACATTTCATAAATTTCACACACATCACATACTACACATGGCTCACACAGTTCACACATTTCACACACAACACACATTTCACACTTTACACACATTACACATATTACACACGCAACACACATTTCACACAGTCACACTCTAAACTCATTTCACACTTCACACACTACAAACACTACACACATTTCACACACTACACATTTCACATACTTCACACACTTCACAAATTTCACACACTACACACATTTCATATACTATACACAAACATATGTCACACAACATATATTTAACACACTTCACACACTACACACACTTCACAAATTTCACATACTACACACATTTCACACACTTCATATACTACACACAACTCACACAATTCACACTCAACACACTTTTCACACATTACACATATTACACACACTACACACAATTCACCCAGTCAAACTTTACACTCATTTCGCACTTCACACACTACACATAGTTCAAATACTACACACAATTCACACACTTCATACACTACACAAATTTCACACACTACACAAACTCACTCACTACAAGCACTACACACATTTCACACATTATATAAAAATTAAACATATTTCATACACTATACACAAATTACACACAACATATATTTCACACACTTCACACACTTAACATACTACACACAACACACATTTCACACACTTCACACGTTACACACATTACACATTACACATTACACACACTATACACATTTCACACAGTCATACTCTACACTCATTTCACACTACACACAATTCACACATTTCGCACACTACACATATTTCACACACTTCGCACACTAAATAAATTTCACACACTACAGACACTATACACACAATACACAAACACATGCCACACAGTACACACACTTAACACACTACACATATTTCACACATTTAACACACTAAACACACTACACACTTTTCACACACTATACATGCACTACACATATTTCACACACTACACATATTTCACACACTACACGCATTTCACATACTTCACACACTTCACAAATTTCACACACTACAAATATTTCACACACTATACATACACTATACACATTTCACACACTATACACAAACACATGTCACACAGTACACACACTATACACACTTAACGTCTACACATATTTCACACATTTAACACACTAAACAAACTACACACTATACACGCACCACACATATTTTAAACACTACGCACTTCACATACTGCACACAGTTCTCACTTTTCACACACTTTACAAATTTCACACACTATACACATTTCACACACTATACACACACTATACACAAACACATGTCACTCAGTACACACACTATACACACTTAACATCTACACATATTTCACATATTTAACACACTAAACACACTACACACTTTTCACACACTATACACGCAAAACACATATTTCAAACACTACACACACTTCACACACTTCGCTCACTTCATACACAACACAAATTTCACACACTAGACAAACTACACACATTAGAAGCTCTACACATATTTCACCAACTACACACATTTCACACATTATACACAAATTACACATATTTCACACTATGCACAAAATTTACACACTACATATTTCACACCATACATTTCACATTATACACACATTACATACATTTCACATATTACACACACTACACACATTTCGCACATTACACACTGCACACATTTCACACTTCACACATTTAACAAACAACACATATTTCACACACTACACACATTTCACAAATTTCACATACTGCACACATTTCACACACTTCACACTTTTCACACATTACACATATTACACACACAACACATATTTCACACGATCGCACTCTAAACTCATTTCACACTTCACACACTATACACACTATACACATTTCACACACTACACAAATTTCACACACTGCACAAGAACTTCGTGTCTAGCTAGAGTCCTCTCAAGGTCCCCTTGCACAAATATTTTGGGATGAAAAGTCATCCTACGTCAGAACTGAAAATATAATATTGTAAAAAAAAAAATTTGTTTGGTGATGTTTGGTCTATAAAATGTGATGTTGTTTTCTTTAGTTTGTTAAAAAAAATATGACTTATCCTACTCTACCCAGTTGCGTAGTGCTCAAGTATATTGGTCTCCAGACACTTAGAAGATAAATGAAGATCAAAAGAAATATGACGTTATCCACTTTTTAAGTGTATGCAATTTTTGTTATGCAAAGCTGAAATTTAACTGTCTTTCAAAAGTCAAAGTTATTAGTTCAAGTTCTAATAATATGAAAATATTTCTTTCGAATCAAACATTCTAGTAAAAGGAGAATTGATCACTAAATAAAAAGTTATATGTTACTCAAATAATACTTATTTTTATTTTTATTTTTGCAGAAGGTAATTTTTTAAAGATACATGACATGAAATGTGTTATGTCACCTTTCCTAAGGAAAGAGGGTTATATGTTTTGCCCGGCTCAAACGGGCGCACAAAGCTCAAACTATTAACCTGCAACACAAATACAAAAAAAAAAAAAAAAACAAGAAAGTTATCAAGTGTTAAATAAATAAGTGCGTGACATTATGCAACCATGAATTAATTTTAGGAATTAAAAAATTGTATCACTGTTATATATTAATATTTGTGCATATCATTCAAAATTTAACCTCATATTACTAATTCGTGATAAGAATCTTAATTAGAATATCATGTATGGTGTTTTAGTTAATTAATGTTAATATTATGTGTGTGTATATATATATATATGTATAATTTACATAATGTTCTTCCAATCGAATTGTATATTCCTGCAATGTTGAGATTCAATAAATGTATAACCACAACATAAAGAAAGAAGATTGAAAAAAAAAACAAAAGAATAAATATACAACATTTTCTCGAACTTTCTTTTTCTACAAAAGTTTAGTAAAATAATCAATACACTTTCTTAAGTAACTAATATGTTTGTGACTTAATATTATGTTATTTAATATATGTGGCTTTCAAACAATGATTATTCAAAGTATTTGACATTGTTTTGTCATTATATGCATATGTAATGATAACAATCTATGTAATGCACTGTTGAAATACTAGGGAGAGACATGAATCAAATTTCAAGTTATATATAAAATTTTACATAAAATATTCAGCATCAGCAAATCATGAATTCAAATAATCGAATTTACAAAATTTATGAAAATACATTTTTAGGTTTTAGTTTGTGATAATGAAATGTACTAAAAGAAAAATATAAAAAATTGAATAGTCAAAATTTATGAAAATCAAACTGGGTGTTTCAATTAAATGTAAAAAAACACACATTTAGAAAAATGATACTTAAGAAGAAAGAAAGATAATTGGACAAAAAAAATCAACTCTCTATTTGATTTTCGCAAATAATATATCGGTTGATAATTTTATTATATTTTAATAGTAATAATAATAATAAAAATAAAAATAAAAATAATAAAAAAAAAAAAAATAATAATAATAATCATCATCCCATGCATTATCGAATGGGTTAACATCTAGATAATCAAATAACACAATAATTTCTTTAATTATCTAACTTTAAACATACATACATACATACATGTGCGTGTGTCTGTGTAATATGATGTTCTCTTAATTTATTATGAGATGGTAACTTTACTTAAGGTTGCTATAAAGTTTATTACTGTATTACATTAAAGAATAAGTAATTAGAATAATAAAAGCAACGTAGAATATTTTTACACATAATTAATAAAATGTTTAGTAACAATTACTTGAAAAACTGAAACTCTAGAAAAGTATACATGATGAGGAGAAGCAACAATAGAAAAATTAATTAAGAAGCCATCACTAATGGAATTCAAATCAAAATAGAGGATATAGTTGATTCATTATCCTAACTTGAGTGGCATTTTTAAGTTGAGATAACTCTGGTACTAACCTAGCAGGAGCCTCTATTCCTTGAGAATTAACAATCTCCACAAACCAACCAATCAAATTTATACACACACAAACACAAACAATTAATTATATGTAATATGGATGTCTAATTAAAGATCGAGAAATAAAGATTAATTTATATTTTTTTCATCTAGAATGAAGTTAATACAAAAAAATTATATATGTAAAATGATATTTTTACTGCTTGAGCTAATCATGTATTTTAGTTAGTTTATTTGATATTATTTTGCATCCACTATCTGTTAGAACTTTACAAAAAAGATCTAGAATTATTTTCTTTTAAAAGCTCATATTTAGAAATAGAGAAATATTCCAGTAGTGCTTACAATCTTTCTATTTTATTTTAAAAATATTTTTAATCGAAGTAGAAAGAAAATTCATGCCCCATATGATGAATTGATAACTTCATTATACCACCTTCATTTTCCTTCTGTTTCCTTTTGAGCCAGACTAGACATGCTTTAATGTAGAGTTTGATTATTGCTCATTATCCACGGCTTTTTGTAAAACATTGCTTATATTTTTTGTATATATCAATGACTTTGTTATTGGTGGTTTACTTTGTGGAGTTGAGCGCTCAAATGAGTAGATGTCGATGACATCATTTTGTAGTGAATTACATTTGGCATCTTTTAGCGTCATTTAAAAGAAATTTAGGAAATAAATTTCTACTGTATGATGAATAAAATCTCTATTTTTAATGTGATGAGATCATTAGTATAAATATAAATGAGTTGTAGTGATTATTGATATTCAATAAGTTTGTAGGATGTATATATAGTGATCATCTATATATATATAATAAGCCAAGTCATCCAGAATTAGTAAGTTAAGATTTTTCCCGCCCAATTATTTAGTTACTATGAATAGAAGTAAATTTGAATTTCGAATTTTGAATTATCCATGTTATATTTTGAGATCTAGCGAAAAATCAGCAATAATAAATCTGTAAAGATATTTAAAACAGATTTCGTTACATTATTTAAAATTTTGAATTTTGAAATTTAAAAAAATTCTTATCTGATAACATATTTGCTCCTATAAATACAGTGTCTTCAGTAAATGAAAATCACGTAAATGAGAATCACATTTGCAGCTGGGTATTTTTATTTTTTATTCATTTCGCAATTTCTTTATTTCTCCACTATTTCAGTTTATTTGATTCATATTTGATTTTGCTGAGTAATTCTATTTCTTATTCATTTCTTTATTTCGTCACTATTTCAGTTTATTTGATTCATATTCGATTTTGCTGAGTAATTTTATTTCTTATTCATTTTGTAATTTCTTAGTTTCGTAACTATTACAGTTTTTTGGATTCACATTTGTGGATGCAAATTTCTATTATTCTGACATTCCTTCATTATTATGTGTCAACTTTGATAGATACTTCACAAATGCTCCAACGGGACGACCTGCAAATAAAGATAAGAAAAAATCAGTAACACTGAATCATGATTCTGGCGAAAACAGCTTTAAAGATTGCAAAAATCAAATTTATCTACCATCATCTTTTTCTACGGTAATATGTAATCATATAAAAAGTTTAGATTATTTAATTCCTGTTATGTGAATTATTTAAATTGTTGTCAACATATCTATACTTAATATAATAACAAAATCCGCCCAAATTAGTAACTTTAAAGTTTTCCCGCCCAAAATTTATTACTAATTTTGGAAATAACAATTTTTTATATATAAAATTCAACCCCAATATAAAATATAATTATTGTCAATAACTTGCCATATATTAGCCTAAAATAAATATTATAAACCTATTTGGGCTGATTTCGCCCGGGCAAAAAAAAAATATTTTCTTAAAATTAACTTTTTAAATAAATTTATTGGGTATTATTAATGAAAAATTATTTATAAAGACGGTAATTAAAATTTTAACATTACAAATATATCCCTTATCAACCGCATACTGTAATTCCAGCCCTAATCATCAACATGACTTCTATGGAAGGATGCTGGAGATATTCATATATTACGAAAAATAAATATCCATACTAATATATATTTTAGTTTTTAAAACTTTTGCTGCACTCTTTTTTCATTAACATATAATTTTTCATATCTTATTATTTATTGATTATAATATTTTATTATATTAAAATTATATAAAAATATTAATTTATTCATTTACACTTACAAATCGTGCATCGCACGGGGATACTACTAGTTTTTCTAATAAAAAAATAATTTGATTTATTACATGTATATAGCCAATCCGCGAGAAATATTGGAAAACAATTAGAGATTCGCTAAACATTCAAGGATCCGCTGATGTTGAAGACTAAATCTGATTTTATTATAGTAGATTTCAATTTTATAATTTTTATTTAAATAAATCCATGTATCAACTTAAATTGAATCGACATTATTCATAATTCTGATAATGTTTTAGTAAGCAATATAAAATCATTGAAATATAATATCTCGACAAAAGCGTTGTTTAGTTAAGATATTCTAAAAAGAAAAAAAAACGTAGAGATATATATTTATAAATCAAAATATTTCTATTGAAAAATTCGTGGAGTTGAAAAGGCCATATATTAATTTACTTTTTAATTGGAAATCTGATTGTCATATTAAACGATCTAAATGTCTAGACCAAATCATATCAACATAGTATACATTTAATTTTATATTGTTCATGTTGTTGAGATGTTTTAGGAATTAAAAAATATGTTACAGATATGTTTTCTAGAATTTTAAAGTACATCATATCTATTTAAAATTTAGTTATATACTACAATTTATAAATAAAAGAATTTATATATATATATATATATATAGCTAGAATAAAAAAACGCAATACATATTTAAAATCAAACGGTAAAATATAATTGAATATTAGAAAATTTAAATATCCGGACCAAATAAAACAAAAGAATAGACATGTAATTTATTTTAAGATATAGTGTAAAATGTAGTTGAGATATTTCAGGAATTTTACATTATGTGAAATATACTATTTCGCTAATTTAATTAACAGAATAAATATTTAAACATGTGTATTTTAGAGTTTTAAATAAATCTTTATCCATAAATAGATGTGAATTTGAATTTTGAAATTGGTAAGTTGAAACTTTTCCCGCCCATTTTAATAGTTACCATAAATAGATGTGAATTTGAATTTTGAAATTTGAAAAGTCCGATGATATTAGCGGGATTCAAATTTTCGAATATTTTTTCGTCTAAAATTCAGCAATAACATATCTGTACATATATGTATAACAGAATTTGTTGCACATTTTTTAAAATTTTGAAATTTGAATTTTAAAAAAATCTTTATCCAATAACATTATTGCTCCTATAAATACATACGGTCTTCAATAAATGAGAATCACGTCTGCAGCTGGTATTTCTATTTCTTATTCATTTCGCAATTTCTTTATTTCACAATTATTTCAGTTTATTTCATTCACATTAGTGGGGACTCACGTTTACAGCTGGATATTCCTATTTCTTTTTCACTTCGCAATAAATTTATAATTCCTTCCTTATTATTAGGTGTGAACTTTGATAGTTCATTTCACAATTTACTTTACTGTAAATTTCTATAATTCCTCCATTCCTCGAAGTACTACATGCAAATCAAGATAAGAAAAAGTCAGCAACACTGAATCTTGATTCTGGCGAAAACAAGTTTGATGATTGAAGAATTCAAATCTATCTACCATCATCGTTTTCTAAGGTAATATGTAATCATATCAAAATTCAACCTATATTTTTAATTTTCTGTTATGTGAATTATTTATATTATTGTATATATATTATGCTAAATTTTATATTTTGTTTATAACATGTACAGTCTCAATCCGTTCAAAATATTGGCAAAAGATTAGAGACATGACAAAAGATTAGAGACAATCAACTCTTCGAGGCAGCTGAGATTGGAGATTAGAGACAATCAACTCTTCGAGGCAGCTGAGATTGAAGACTATTTCTGATTTCATTGTAGCAGAATTCAATTTTTTAATTTCTGCAAAAATAAGTTCATGTATCAACTTCAATTGAAATTCTAATTTTATCGCAGTATTTCATTTTTGTCATTACAATATGTTTACAATTAAACTTTGAGTTTTTTTGTCATTACAATATGTTTACAATTAAACTTTGATAAAACTCAGTCGACTATACGCAGTACTTTTAAGAAGAAATATCCCATTTAACAACTATCATGAACTATTGCAGAAAAATTTGAAAAATATTATCTTATAAATAAAATAAATTTAATATACAGATTGGTGGATAACAACTATAAAATGATATCACATATAAATTTAGAACTACCACATAATTGGAATGATCAGCGATATCACATATAAATTTAGAACTATCACATAATTGGAATGATTAGTGAAATTAACCGATTTTTATTTTAATATGAATTATAATTATGATGTGTATATTAATATATGAATTATCATACCTTTACAATAAATAGATGTGATTTTATCAAATTTTTAATATATAATAATATGTAATATTTAATTAGAGATATTTGATAACAGAATATCCAGATCATTCCAAATCTCTCAGATATGATTCTGATTTTCTATACTCCCTATAAAAACGAATTTATAAATTGTAAAAATCAATGCATCAAACTATATATAGATTATTTTATATCAATAATGATGTGATATTGTATATCAATAATGATATGGAACCACCGGTGAGATTTTTTATAGAGCCCACCCATAATGTGTTCGGCCAGCTAACACACTCTACCAAAAAAAAACACGCTAAATATATTTTTTATTTCTTCCTCGCCTCTTATTCCAGGAAATCAGTTTTTTTAGTATTTTTTCACTGTACAATATTTTTTTTCCCAAAATTATTTTATCTGTAAATTATTTTATCCGTTTTATTTCTTCTCTCAAAAATAATTTTATTTGTTTTTTTCTTCTCTCATCTCTTTTCCAAAATCTTATTATTAAATTATAATAAATTTTGAAATAGATCATACTGATTAATAATAATAATAAACAAACAACGAAGATATACAATCCAAAATTGCAATACAATTTAATAAGATTGAGAAAATAATATATTTTCTTAATGATTATTCTTATATAAAGTATTTTATTAGTTTAGTTCATTAATTTTCTAAATCAAAATCCAACTTTATTTATATTAATGAGTTCATCTTATGGATATAGGAGATTATTCGATAAAAAAATTGAAAGATTTGAGGTCATCTATGTCTTTTAAAATTCTAAATCCAAATCCAACTCTATTTATATGAATGAGCTCATGATATGGACTATGAAGGTTCAGTTCATCCTAAAATAAAATTGTATTTTCTATGTCTTTCTTAAAATTTATTTCCAATAGAGGATATTTTGTAGGTAAACTAATAAAATATTTTATATAAGAATAATCCTTAAAAAAATTTATTTTTGTTTTAGAAGATGTTTTGTACGTAAACTAATAAAATATTTTATATAAGAATAATCCTTTAGATGGTTTGTTTCTCAATTCTATTAACTGATATCGGATTCTGGATTATGTTTGTTCGCTTTATTTATTGTTATCAATCAGTGTAATCTATTCAAAATTTATCATAATTTAATATGAATGTTTTGATAGAGACAAGATAAAAAAAAAATCTGGAATAAGATACGAGTAAGAAATTCGTGAAAATTTTAAAATGTGTTTTTATTAGCGGAAATTACTGATTTTCCGGAGTAAGAGGCAAGGAATGAATAACACTGCAAAAGAACACAAAAGTTTTCTTTGTAAAAAATTTTAACCATTTCTTTTTTTGTTATATATTATCAAATAAAAATGCGTTTTCAATAAAAAATATTGTTCATGTTAATATTGATTTATTGTTTTAAAAAATAGCCCGTGCATCGCACGTGAGCGGTTATTAGTTAGTATAATAGACTTATATATAGTCATTATTTATATTCAATAAATTTGTAGGATATATGTAAAGTGAGTAGAAAAAACCTAAATTACTAGTTAAGAATGTAACTTAAAAAAATGAGAATTGTGTGCGTTCCACTTCAAAACGTAAACTATTTATAGAGTATAATAAACTTTCATGCAAACAAATGATTATAGTGCGACAATTTTAGACTTTCATCTCTAAAACTAGACTTCATTACCCTAGCCTCCGTACACACAGATGATCCTAATGATACAATCTTACTCATGTGCAATGGTTTTGAAATAACATATTCGTACTCCTTCTAAAAAATTATGGTGAAGTTGTTTTTGGTCATCATTCCAGGAAATCCACTTCTCAAACTGATGTTTGGTAATGAAGACCCTTTTCATAATTTCTATGGCTAAAAACATCTTAAAGTCATTGTTATCCGGTTTGCTCTTTAAAGAAAACAAAGAAAAAAATGAAAGAACTTTGAGTTCTAAATAGATCAATTTCGCCATAGAGAAGAAATAGAAAAACCTACCTCAAAATATAGATACTGCACAACGTGCTCTTTTTTTTTTTTTTTTTTTTTTTCCTCTAGGATTATTGCTCAAATATGAAATGTAAACATTTCCACAGAAATTACCTTGGTGAAGGAGGCTCCATCTTCTTTCACAGGGAAACGGCGATTCAGTCGGTGGTCGGTGGCTTCTTTGCTCTAGGGTCCTGTCGTCTTCGTTTATTCACAAGGTAATTTTTTTGTTATCGATTTTGTTGCCCGTGAAATAAGGAAAATGAAAACTTAATTACAACAAAGCAAACAAGATTAAAAGAGTGAAAGGGTGGCTGGGTAAGAGAGAAGCGGAGAATTGTGGCCCAGGGTAAAAAGATCACACCTCATCAACGATAAAAAGATTAAAACTTTATATTAAATCCATTTACGAAATAATATTGTAACCTACAAACTCATCAACTCAAACAGTACATTTTTCATGTCTATCAACTAACAACTCAGACAGTACATTTAATATATGAGCAAACATATGACGATGACAAACTAATTGTATTAATTTGAGAGGTCAATGGTATAATACTTCACTAGACACTTGCGCTCATTGAGAGACATCCATTATATGAGAGTATTGAATCTTATATCGGTGCATTTTGATTAGATTGTCTTGATAGATACTTGTTTAAAAAAATAATAATAGAAATCAAGATCACTTGCCTACTTAATAATAGAATTCTGCTAGCAACAATTTAAATTTGGAGAGATACTAGAAGATCAATGACTGTACATTATGGTTTTCAAAGTGGTTAATTGGTTTTTCGGAAAAACAAGAAACAAACTACTGTTTCTAGATCATCTGCAGAATCTGAGTATAGGCCCTTAGTGCAACAGTGGGTTGCAGTGGATTACTCTATTGACAAGGATTTTCAGCTACATCTTCCTACTCCTATCTGTCTTTATTGTGACAACAAGACATCAATCCATATTGCAACCAATCCAGTGTTCCACGAGAGAACTAAAATTCATTAGTCTCAATTATCTTTCTACTAAGTAGAAGACAACAAAATTTTTTTCCACAAAAAAATACTAGGATCTATACAGTTTCATTACATTGTCCAAGTTGAGCATGCTTACCATGCTTCAACTTAAGGAGGGGGTGTTTCCTATACATGTATTTAATTGTACAGTTTTTAGTTAGGTTAGTTGCATTTATTTCCTATTGTATGTAGAAGCTTAGCTATAACCTTCTGTATATAAACATTACTTGTAACTATTTTTAATTTTTAACATTTTGGTTATAAATGAAAAGAAGATTTTCTCTCCATCAATGAGTTTTGACACTTCTATAATTTTTAAACAAAAGTGGGTCGCATTGAGAATTAAGTTGCATTAAATCTTGTAACACGTAAGTTTGCTTGAATTGTTGGCCTTATTTCTCAATTTTTTTTTTACCAATATACTTTACGCAGGTTTGTCTCGCGTCTAGGAATGTTATTTCCAGAATAAGACCAGAAATCTACTGTTGTACATATAGGAGGCCTAGCCGCCATCATAACACAAAGAGACGTGAAAAATTGCTTCAGAATGTGGATCTTCCACCAATACTGCCTAGGAAAAAGAAGAAGCCATATCCCATTCCTTTGAAGAAGATTCAACAGGCGGCAAGAGAAGATAAGAAGCTAGCACAAATGGGGCTTAAGAAGCCTCTTGAGCCACCAAGAAATGGGTTACTCGTACTTGACCTGATTCCGGTAGCTTCCGAAGTACTTGATGCTTTGAAAGCTTTTATTAGAGGACTTGCACAACTCTTACATGTTATTCCTAACCATGCTTGTAGGTAACATGCTTATATTGAAAAGTGTCGAGATCTGCTAATTTTATCCTAATTGTCATTGACTTTTGGGAAATTTTCAATTTATATCCGTTAAATTTGCTCATATTCAATTTTTTTCCTGTAAGTTTGTGTTTTCAAAAAGTTCATGCAACTTCTGATTTTGACAAAATCAAAAGTTAGCATATTAGAAAATATTTAAGTGGGTGTAAATTGGATAGGAACACAATTGACGTGCATAAATTGAAAATTTCTCTTGATCTTTTTTGTAACATGTGAGGAATTCTTTAGTGCTTGTTTTGGAGTGAATTCTTAGAAGTTCATGTTGCCTAAATTGGACATGAGATTCAAGACTGTCATGGCCCAACTAGTGGTAGCCACAGAAGTTTTCATTCTTGGATAAAGGCTTCCATTAACGACGTTCTTCTCCCCATCGAGTCATACCATATGTTTGATCCATTTGGCCAGAGAATTAAGCACGAAACTAGGTTCAACTATGACCTGATTTCTGCTGCAGTTGAGCCATGCATCCAAGCCGGTGTTGAATTACCAGAACACCCTTCATGAAGGAGGACGAAGCCTATCCGAATGATGGGCAAAAAGGTAATTGACCTGGGTGGATATGTTGAGGAGCCTAGACTCTTCCACCCTGGCAGTCCATGGTCATCGAGTGCACATGAGACATTGAACGCGTATGAGAAGGTGAAATGGGGGGGTGACAAAGTTGATGAAAAAGTACAACGTGAAGGCATGTGGTTACTATTCGGAGGTGAACATGGGGCCGCGGGGCCACAACGTGAAGCTCTGTGGAGAATTCAAGCATCAGTGGAGGAATGGGAAGCACAGGTGGCAAGACGCGACATTGGATGAGGTGTTTCCACCGAATTACATGTGGCATATTGAAGACCCGAAGGGGCTAACATTGACAGTTGCAGTCAAGAGATTCTACGGTAAGGCTACGACTGTGGTTGATGTGTGTATGCAGGCGGGTGCTTTTGTGCCTGTTAAGTACAGACCGATGATGAGGATCGACATTATGGTGCCGGAAGATGATGAGGCTCGCTTGGTTGCCTAGGAACTGAGACACCTCAAGAGTCAAGTATTGTGAAAATCTTGTTAAAAATATTAGATGTAGTTAGGAACAATCACTGCCTCATTAGGTACTGTAGATGGGGAATTTGATTGCACAGATATAAATACAAAGATATATTAATCTTAAACAGAGAGATGGGTTAAGTTCTTAAATAGAGAGATGTGTTATGTTTATATTTTGTGCGTCGTTTACTTTAAGATCAAAATACACCACATTTAATTTCGAAAAAGTATTTTATGCTGCACAAACACCTTACTTGGACAAAATTTCCTTTCAAAATAAATATAAATAAATAAAACACTACTATACAAGAACACACAAAGATTGGGATATACTTACATTGACATAATCCCATTAAGATTGATCATATGAGGAAAACATGGGTTTGGTCGGGATAAATTGATCTTGTCCCAATTTGGATCCCTTGGACTAAGATTTGTCGGGAAAATGGCATTCTTGTAATTATATATAATTGTCCTACATGTGTGCGTGTGTGTATATATATATATATATATCGGAATTTTAACCGATGAGGAAGTCCGATCAACCAGGCTGGAGGAGCTTAAAATGTTGTTTAGATAAATGTAATTCCATTACATTTTTCTCCTGGGTAGTTCTATTTAAGGGGAATTTTGTAAAGATGGTATTTTGGTTTGTAGTACAACTCTAACGACTACTACTACATTTTGGACAGCACCAACTTCTGATTTTTTCTATAATATATTATGATTTACATTTTTTCTTCGGTTTCCTCGACCCTACACCCGGAGCTGTGCTCCAGGTGCGTACATTTCCGACATATGTCCACATATTCCCTGACACACCACCCCAACCCAACTACTGCCGAAACCACCCCACCTCACCCTGCCCCTCCATCTTTCTCTTCTCTCTCTCACCCATTAATGCACAGTACCCCCAAAACTAATATTTAAATAATTATTTTTATTTTTATATTATACTTTTATCAGTTTATGTATGTGTATTTAGATAAATATAAATATTATAATTATATAATAATTATTTTTTCTGATTGATTATATACACAAACTGATAATTTATATGTTGTTTGTTACGTATGACTTAACACAAAATTATTGTATATTTAATAACAAGTTTTATTATTATTGTATATTTAATAACAAGTTTTATTATTATTTATTAATTAAAATATTTTAATATTTTTTTTTTTCATGACTAAAAATCTGATCACAATTTTTTTAGTAGATTTATATACTGCCATTTTATATTTTTCTTGAAATCTAGTAATTAGTTTTTTGGTATTTTTTCGTATTTGTTATATTTAGGGGTGTGAAAATATACCAATGCTGAAATATCGCACCAAAAAAAGTTTGGTTTTTTTAGTTCGGTATATATCGGTATACCAACTTTTTTTTTTTCGATATTTTGGTAGTTTGATATTTCGGTTTACTAAATATCTAACAATATATCGAAAATTTCGATATATCAAAATCAACGATATGAATCGGCAATACCTATATCAATACAAAATTCGGTATATTAAAATTTCGGTACAACGACTGTATGGATTCATCCCTAGTTATATTAAAAATATTCTGCACTTCTGAATATTTAGTAAATTTTCATTACATTATAATATTTAAATAATTACATTGCTACATTTAAATAAATATGTCAATTTATATAAGAATAAATTTTTTTTATTAAATATATAATAATTTTGTATTAAGTATATGTGCAACAAACAATATATAATGGGTGTGTATATAATAAATCAGATTAAACCAATTATTATATAACTACAAAATTCATATTTATCTAAATACACATACATAAAATAAAAGTATAACATAAATATAGTTATATTAAAATATTAGTTTGTGTGAGGGGAGTTGCGGCGGCAGTGTGAGAGATAGAGAGTGGGAGGGGCCTGGGTGACATTGGGTGATTTTGGCAGTAGTTGGGGTGGTGTATCAGGAGATAGGGGACACGTGGCGGAAATGTAAGCACCCGGAGCTGTCACGTGGTGGGAATGTAAGCACCTGGAGCACAACTCCGGGTGTAGGGTCGAGGAAGCCTATCTCCTTATTCAGACCTTCAGTTGTACACCAACACTATTTATCTTAGGGTCCATCTGAATGGAGGGATTTGAGGGATGGTAATAAAATCCATCATCAAATTCACCCAACTTATTTGGCAAAAAAATTCAAATCAAGGGATTTTAAATCCCTCATAAATTTCTAGTTCATTTTGGATGGATTTCAAACCCATCCAATAACCTAATTATTTATAAATCCATCATATCTTTCATCTATATATAGCCATGTTATGACCCACATTTCACACACTACACACAACACATTACATATTCCACATACGCACACACACTTCACGCACATACTACACACACTTTACAAGCATTTCACACACTACACACACTTCTCACAACACTACTACACGCACACTACATGCAAACACTACACACATACTACACACAGTTCACGCACACTACACGTACTTTCATTATCATCATCCTTTAAAAAATGTTATGAAAAAACTGAAAAATGAAAAGTTTAAATAATTCAAATTCACTCCTTTTAATATAAACATCCAAATAAGGGATTTGAAATGAATGAATTTTCAAATACAAAGAATTAGAAATCAAATCATTTGTTTTCCAAATCCTTCCATTCAAACACAACCATATTGAATTTTCAAAAGTTGAAAGGTCCCAATTACTAGACGAAGATTGTAATCTTTTTTAATAGAACATTTTTTTTAACAATTTAACAGATTTCATATGCTATCTTACATTAATACTGTTTTTTTTTTTTTAAAAAAGGAAATTATTTTGCAAGCAAATTACTGGACAGAATGCCAATTCGAATTACGCAAAGCATTCGGATAAATTGATTGTCAGACCTAATAAATTAACTTGCCCATTAGATTTAGTTGATTTTAATATTCTTGCTCAAATCAAAGTATCAACCCCCTCCGCAAAGGAAAAAAAGAATAGAATTGAAAAAAAAAAAAAGAAAAATGAATAAAAAAAAGAATCACTCAGCAGTAAACTTAGAGCTCGTATATTCTATAAGATATTGTTTACACACAATATATTAGATCCTGTAATTTATTTGTGTTTTTAGAGGAAATCCTCTACCTTATTGATAAGCCCTAAAATCTAGGTAGGGTTGATATCCTTAATTTTAAATAGATAAACAAAATCATATAAGAGAAGTAAAAGGGCGAGTAATGGTCAAAATTCTGAGGGAGGAAGAGATGATGTAATAGTTAGTAACATTTTTGTGGCATGCAAAAATACTGCTGAGTCTCAGATACTAGAAAGTAATATTTGTTTACTTTTGGTTATCGTTTTAATTTGTTATTAAAAAAAAAAAAATTAATTTATTTTTATATAGTTTTTACCATTTCTTTCGATTTTATTATTCTCAGTCCTAAACTATCGTACTTTTCAGTTTACTGTATCTAGGGGTGTTCTTTATTCGATTGCAACTGAAAAACCCGCCCGAACCGAAATATAAATTTCGATTCGGTTATTTTTAGTGGGTTCGATTTTGGTTTTAAATATAAGAATATCTCGATTTTCGGTTCAATCTTGTTAAACAAAAACCCACACTGAAACTGAATAAATCGAACTACGTATATGCCTAAATTACCTCCACCCATTTGTCATTTCATCTGTATTTTCATTTCATTTTTATATTGTTTTGTTGATTGATCGTGTTAGTTGTTACATTCATCATCTTTATTTTAGTGAAAAACTTTAAAATTCAAATTGTAATATCAAAAGTTTCAGTTTTCGATTTTAACCGAAACCAAACCGAAATATGATTTCAGTTTTAGATAATATTTGGTTCGGGTTCGATTAGTAGTTTTGAAGGATTTCACTTTTCGGTTTTGGTCGGTTCGGTTAGGTTTGGTTTCAGATCAATGAACACCCCTAACTATATCAAGGAGCGGTATAGTCCTAAAATATTTTACTTTTCAACTTACACATCAAGGAGAGGTATAGTTATTGGTTATTTACATTTAGAGATTATTGGTTATTTACATTTAAAGATGATCGGTTATTTAATTTTAGAGATTAATGAGAGAGGAGTATCATTAATTAATCAATCCATTTAATCCTTAATTCATTACTTCATTGTAAAACTTCAGTTATAAAGAAATGAAGGGTATTGTCATGCTTGGACTAAGGAACCTCCTCGATGACACATGTTACTACTCTAGTATTTTTAATTGGTTCAACACTTGACATGTATTCGGATACTCATTAGTGCGACCAGATACAATGGCACACCTAACCTAAATTACTGATCATGGAACCGTGTATATCACGATTTGGATTTGGTTCCACCCTTAGGCAATTCCGGAATCGGCGATTCTGAATCGGAATCGGGAACTGGATGACCACCTCTAATTCAAGCTATATCAGAAAGACCAAACTAGCCTTGAGAGACAACTCCGCCCAAGTTACCAACAATACTAACATATGCGGGTAGGGCACGATTAAGTTTTACTAGCACCTTCATTCAGGATTAGGGGTGGGGAAAAATATTGAATTTTCAGTATTACCACACATACCATACTGAAAAATATCAAAAATTTCGAGAAATATTTGGTATCGAAATTTTCAATACGATATCGGTATAGAAAGTCAGCTTTTCAGTATGCACCGAAATACCAAAATAAATTAGCATGGTATTTCGGTAATACCAAATAAATGTCGCTTTTTCTTTTTCTTTTTTAAGACTTATCTTAAATTTAAACTAAAATAAACAATTTCCAAACTCAGTTCTCTCACTCTTACAATGTCACAACACACGCCATTTAAAAATTAATTCTCCTTTCTAAACCCTAGTGGCGCCCCTCTCCGCCGCCAACCCTAGCTCGCGCCACTACGCCTGCTAGTGCCGCCATCGGCCTCCTCGCACTGCCAGGTTTGACTCCTTCATAAGAGTTCGTTCTTGGATTGCTAGATACTGCAGTTTTTTAGGTTATGGTGTTACAGTAGGTTTCAATTTCTGATGTATAATGCAAGATTTCAAATGTCAGCTTCCATTCTTCGTCATCATTCATATGTTCCCATGAACTCCTGCATATTTATCTGTTATGTCGGGTACCATGGGGTAAATATTATTACTCAGTTCTAGGTAATGTTTTTGCCAGATGATTCTTGAAGTTGAATAACACAAAAATGGTGGGGGAAGAAAAGGACCCCAGTTACTGGTTAAGAATTGGAAGCATATTGCCTATAATGCCCGAGTATAAGGAAACCACCAACCTCAACTGTTATATCCGATATTTTCGTAGCTTTAAATATAAGATATTTTTTAAGGGATGTGAGCTACATCACATATTTTGAACTTATAAAACTAGTCTGATCAATTGAAAAGACAACTTTGAAAGTAATATAACATAATTTTGGGAAAAAAAAAATAAACTCAATTTGAAACATCTTTAAATATAATATTTTAGCGGAAGCATAATTTGAATAAAATTGCCTAAGTTGACTCAAAACTCTTATACTAGAACATCAATAGAAACCCTTTTTTTATTGTACTCAAAACTAAACATCGGTATAAACTACTTTTTTACCTGAAGAAATAGAAAAAATAGTTCTTTGACTCTTTGACAACCTTTTGACTGTAACATCCACCGCCTCCTCGTACCACGACCCAGCTCCAATGGCCTGTAGAAACTGAAATGGAATGGGGTGAGCAAATCACAAGCTTAGTGGGGACATGTTTGTCAATCTTAAATACAAATCATATAATAATTAATGAATGCATACAACACATTGTAAAATAGATGTTAGCATACCCAGCACATAGCATAGCATAGCATAACCCTATTGTTTGTTGAACATAGCGTAGCACAGCACATAGTATAGCATAAAATGTAATTAACCTGTTGCGTGTTGACTAGCATTGCACAACACAAAGCATAACATAACATATTATATAGCATGTTGCCTATAGCCTATGGATGTTGTGCTTAGACATTAAAATCACAATCATAGCATTTAAAATAGACAAACATAGCCCATAGAATAGAAATATCCCCACCTTCAAAACGGATGAAACTTGGAATGTAGATGAACGATGTTCTATTGTCCATAACCTTTTTGTAGTCTCGTTCTTCTTTCCTCTTAAGAATGCATGAAATTTTCTTATTCTTATATATATGTATATATATATATATATATGTATATATGTATATATGTATATATGTGTGTGTATATATATATATATATGGGATTTATAAATTGGAAATTTAGGGTTGGGTAGAAGCTTTAGGAAATTTTGAAGAAATAGAGAATTTGTAGGAATGAATTTGCTGTGTAGTAATGAATAAATAAATTTTATTTTATAAACAACAAGGGATGAAACTTTGAACATTTCCAGTAGATAATATACACATGTAAAAATTAGAAATGTTTCAAGAATTATAACTATGAATTCTGAATTTTTGAATTCAAATTTGTTGAAACTGAGAATTCTGTCCAGCAGTAGTAAAATCTTTATAAATAAAAACTATTGGTTGGATTGAAATTTAACAACATGATAGAAAACATGTATATGGACAACATATCAAAAAATCAGAATTTTGAAGAAGTATAAATACATAAATCGAAATTTATAATCGAAATATAGAGATTTTCAGGTTCTGCTACGGGGTGGTATAAAAATCATACTCCCTCCGTTACGCTCTAATTTTCCTACTTTCCTTTTCAGTTTATCCCAATTTAATTTGCCAGCCCATAAATGGCAAATTTCTCTTACAATCTTCTCCACATTTGAAAAAGTCAAAGATTCCATAAAATCTGTTTTTTCTTAACCTCCGTGCCTAGTCAAGGTAGGCAAATTGGGCTGGGTCTGAGGGAGTATAAAATAAAATATACTTTAATGGAGTTGAAATTTTTACAGAACATCATAGGAATAAAAACACAGGACATAGTAAAATTTCATAATGTTTGGAAATATTTAGACAAGGGAACAAAATTTAAAACGAAATACCTGTCTATTCGAAGGAAGAGCGGTTGAAGATGAAAGTGGCACAATAAAAGTCTCTAAAATAGTGTGAACAGAAATTTTGAGTGAAAAACTGATTATTTGACTGCAATTTTGATTTATGAGGCAATCCCATATATATAGATTATATTCCTAGGGTATAGGACTCCTAATTGGACTAGGAAATTATTTTCTTGGTCCCTAAGTAAAATCATGGGCTTGGGCTTGATTCTAGAATATGGTCTCCAAAAATAATTAGACCCTAGAATTATATGGAGCTCAATATAGTAATAAAAATATTTTGTGGGTGTTACAACAACTTGTTCTATGATATGTTCATCTTTCATTTTAATATGTGTTGAAACTCAACTTTGAATAATTTACGCGAACGATTCCACTTAACCCAAACAAAGTGATACGAAAAGAGAAATAATTCTAATTTTTAGATTAGGAAAAAAATGTAAAAATGAGAGGGGTTATCTCATAAGCCATATGTCATAATAAGATCTTACTAAATTAATACTCCCAGTTCCTCCGTCCTATCAGATTAGACTTTGTAGCAAAAATTAACATCTCATCTTACTCTCCTTTCATAGGGATTTTGGATGTAAATGCTTTTCTTAACTTGTTATTTTTAGAACAAAGTGATTTTTTAAAATGACTATTATTTAGAATCAAAGGAGTATTAAATACACATTAATCCAACGAAAGTTGTTTTTGGACCTGGTAATCTCTTGGATTAAGTGATATTCAGGTATTCACATATAGAAGTAGAGAGGCTGACGAAGTATACCATAGATAGATCCTAGATAGAGATCTCCTTGAGGGGATGTTACAATAACTGCCGAAAAGTGACAGTAACAGAGAAAAAATAGAACTTCGATACCATAAGACCTCCGACTTTGAAGAGTCCCTAAAGGTTGTTTTTCAACTTTATTAAACCTACTAAGCTAAGGTGGGCAAAGCAAACTCTTTTTTTCAAGTAGCTGATCGATGAATGGAAGGTCTCATCTTTTCCGCTTCCTCTGTATTTAGATTGAGCTTTCGCAGACTACTTGATCGTGGGCCGCTAAGGGGCGGCATAGGAACTAAGGAACATACAAGGTATAGCGGGGATCAGCCTCTTTACAACCAGCATTGTCATTCCAAATCTAGGAATTGAAGCTGTGAGAGCTCACAGAGGGGCTAATCTAAGAGTTGAAGGGGTCGTTGATCAACCCGGGTGGGCGCGTCGAGGCACCTCTGACTTTCCTCAAAAAGGGTTCCCTACTAAGCGGAGAAATGGATTAATGCAAAATATTGGTTCCAAGAGGAATGTCTAGAAGTGCCGCAAGAGTTTACGCAGGGTCATAGATCTTAGTGGGCGGCAGAGAAATCCATCCTGAGAACGAGTCTGAGATTAGGCCAGGTCCCTCCAACGCCGAGGACTTGGTCTGAACTGGCACTAGTAGGGGTTGGATTTGAAGATGGTGGGGGGTGATCCAAGCTAAAGTCAAGACGAAAGAGTCGCTTATCCATATCCCGAGAGTGGAGTTTTCCTTGACAGAGAGCGGCGATACACCCACAGTACTATACCCGAGGGCTCAAGCTCTTCCTAAAGTCAAGCAATCAGCAGGAGACCCACATTCGTATTCTAAAAGGGCTAGGGGTCGGTGTCTGTATACAAAAGCGTTGGGTTCGGGCCCCTCTAATGGTGTCACACATTCGGATCTGTTACAGTACTATTTTGATATATCATCGCCGGTCTTAGAGGAATGATCTCTAGGTTGAACCTGTTGATCCAAAATTAAGCCATTCTTTCGTGGGTCATTCCCTTGGAGCCGTGAGCCTTTTCATTTTTTTATTATAGGGGGGCACATTATTCCATATTCCATTTCGTCACCACGATGAAACTAGTCCTTGCTTAATGGGAGAGAGGGAGCTTCCGGACCACATTTTCCAAGCAGATAGCGAGTGACCACTCAGCAATGAAGAATAAGTGAAAGTGGGCCGGGAATGAGTACCCGCCCCCTATGGGAATCGAACCCCTATCTTCGACGTGAAAAGACGATGTCCTAACCACTACATGAAAGGGACCAAAAGGTCATTCTTCATATATCGTAGCTCCGAGAATAGAAGTGGTTCCATTTCTTTCTATACGTAATTCTCTCTTTCCTTTGATTGGGTAATCTTCGATGGAATAAAGGTACAAATTAATCCCCCTTTGGAAGGGCTAGTAGAATTCTAAAGCTCTAAGAGTGGGGATTTGCCTAACCTATTGGATGCTTGATTTTGCGAGTTTCGGGCCGCTGTAGTGGTGTTACATATGATGGTCCTTCAACAAAGGGTTTTCCTTAGTCACCTTCTTAGTCACTTTGACTTTCTGGGCCGACAACCCCAAATGGATGGGTTAAAGAGGTTTCTCCCGAGGAGCGGCGAAGTCTTTTCCGTTAGCCGCTCCCGCGAGTGAGTCTTATTAACTCTACAGAGTGCACAGGGAATGGTTGTATCAGAGTCATATTCAACAAATAGATGTGATGCTAACCTCATACTGAACCAATTACATCATCGACCGATGGAACCCATGATGCTACTACTGAAGTGAATGCCTTAGTCGATCCGTTAAGGATGTAGATCCAGCTTAGCATATATATGTTATTACTACGATCAAGCGGTTCACCAGTTTGACTTTTTGGTTCTCTATGACTTATGTCTCCTCTCTTACTGAAGGGAAAACAAGGGGGAAGAAAGGGAGTATGTTGCGTGGCCAATCGAAATAAAGATCTTTCTCAAGGAAAGAGGGAGCGAGGAAAAAGAAAAAATAGTAAATTTTTCGGCGATAATAAAAATGATAGGAGAAGGGGAGGAAGTAGAAAAAGAAATAAGAATGGGGAAGCAAATGATCAAGGAGCTAATGGAAGATGGTGAGGGGGAGGGGGAATGGAAGCTATCAGATGTGAAATAGCACTCGCGAGGAATGGAGAAGGGATTCCCTGGAATATAGAGACATAAATGGGGAAAAAGAAAAAAGAAGGGAATTAATTATGTAGGTAAGATCGGACAATTCGCCGAAAGGATCAGACGATTCGCTGATAGGATAAAAGGGGGAAGTAGAGCAAGGAATAGAGAGGGTTTTAGGAAGAAAACAAGAGGAATTCTTAAAGAGAAGACGATATGCCGACGCCCCTTATAGACTAGAGTTAACGTGGCGTCGGCCACAACAAGGTTCAAAGAATAGGTCAGGAAAAAAAAAAAACAAAGAATGACCAAGAGTATGATTGACAAAGTGTTCTGCGTTGAACGGGAGATTCAAGGGAAAAAGTCAATTGAGAGGGAACTCTATTAAGAGTACTGAGAGAGTATTCATTAATAACTACTATCCTTTTAAATAAGTGATTAACATTAATTTTTTGTAGGAAAGTTAAAATTATTTAATGTTTAAAAGTGAAGTGATTTTGCCCTAAAATTGACTTAAAATTGGGCGATAATATTTCCTCATAATTATATTTTAAGTCATTTTAATAATTGGTACTAAAATGTTAATCATGAATGATAATGATAATGAGTAGGAATAATAGTCAACCATACTATGAATTGATGTGAAGGGAGTTGCAAACCAAATGTGGATAACAATTAAATTAATTTGATTCTATACCAATATAAGAACATTTCAAAATTACTACCTCCATCCCATTTAGATTTGCACGTACGGCGGACACTTATATTAAGAAAAATCTGCTTTTTGATTTTTGGTTGATTTTTTTCAAAGGTGGAGTTTGAGGATGGAGATTTTGAGGGTGTAGATTGTAAGAGAAAATTTCTTTTTAAGAGTGTGCAAATTGGTGTTGGACGTAGGGTTGAAAATCAAACCATACTACTCAATACTCGATTCGAGATCATTCGTTAAAAGCTCGTTTGAACTATGTTCGAATAAAGATATGAAACAAGCTTGAACATGCTTTTGTGTTTGATAAAATCTAAAGCTCGATGTAACTACAAATTTCATGTATAAACACGAAAAGATGTACAAAATAGATTTATTTGGATCAAAAGAGTAAAATTTACAACTTTATGGATCCTATCTCTATTTTCCCTTTGATTCTTCTCTTCATATATGTCTTCAAATTTGTTGATTTGAACAAAGCTAATCCAAAGCTTGTAAGCTTAATTTTGGATTAAACGTTGTTTGTTGCCGGTTTTCTCCAAGAACGTCGAAATTCCTTTGTACCGAAATTCGTCGCTTGATTCTTGATTATTCGATGAACTTTGGACTTATGATCCGCACCGAATATGAGTTCTTCAATTTATAACGTTAACTTCAAGGATTGGAGTAAAATCTTGAATCAAACGTTATCATGAATTGGCTTTGTAACGTCAGATTTTGGCTTGTACCGCCGGGTTGGCTTTGTACCGCCGAATTTTGGCTTTGTACCACCGAATTTTGGCTTTGTACCGCCTAAGTCTCAAGATTGGTTTTGTACCACCTTTCTTGAGCTTGTGTTGTTGTGATTTTTAGTGGAGAATGAGGCTCTATTTATAGTGGTAGGATGGAGAAAACCCTAATGGGCTTGGGTCTGAACGGAGAGATACGATTGGTCCTTCATAATATCATTATCCACAAGATAATTATTAAATTAATTGTATTTAATTTAATAATTACTGCAACAACTTGACACATGGAGCATTCTGATTGGTCCAGAATGACTTGATGTTTATCCTCATCTTCTTGGATAATTACTAAATTAATTTAATTTAATTTAGTAATATCTGCATCATCTTGACACGTGGTGGCTTCCCATTGGTCAGTAAAATATATAGTAAATCACCAATTAAACTGACTATTTAACTTAAGAATTTTATTTACCCAACTCCTAATATAAAAAAATAATCAATATAAAATTGATATTCAACATATATTTTATTACGTGAAGCATTTTAATTGGATACGAAATTTGCGTATCAACAAATGCCCCATCGAGACTTGTTCACGGACGATGTGTCTTAGAGTGGATAAGTCTCGAACTGACTTTCGAAATTCCTCTGAACATATTGACATTTTTATACTCGTATCAAGGAGTTCTTGAATTTGGACTTGGATTTGTAGATAGTTTATACTCGTATCAAGGAGTTCTTAACTTGGATTTGGATTTGAATTTGGATTTGTAGATAGTTTATACTCATATCAAGGAGTTCTTGAATTTAGACTTGAATTTGATTTGAAAACCTTTTAAACTCGTCTCTAGGAGCCTTGAACTTGCCTTTGAAATTTGTTGGTAATTTATACTCATACCAAAGAGTTCTTAAATTTGGAAGTTGAATCTTCAACATAGTGGGTTTGGACGAATTTGACATATTTGACTTCGAAAGGCAGATTCATCTGAAACTGTGGTTATCGACTCAATTTGACGAAATCAAATAACTTGACAGGTTTGGAGCTTGGATCTCTAAATTTGGAGCAACTTCGGAGAGGGAAACACAATTTAGACTGAACTTATAATATTTCTAAGCTGCCTACGTACCCCGGTGAGAGGGATCAAGTCATAACGTAGTTCAAATTTTCACTTTGTATTTTGTTTTTGGGGGGCTGCCGTGCACAGTTTATACTCATGCGGGCCAGGAGTAACTATTCTTTAACCACTTTAGCCAAAGTGGGGTAAGTTAGCATTTTAACCACATACTTTACATTTGGTGTTCGTCTTGCACAGTTTATCCTCATGCGGGCCACGAGGTTCTCCTTTTTTTTTTTTTTTTTTTTTTTTTTTTGCGGCAAACTCAAGCATAGTAGCGCTTCAAGAACTTCCCATTTATGGGCCCTACCCGCACGCCATCTTCAGAGATCAACTTGTAAGCACCATTCGTGTGGACTTCCTTCACAACATAAGGGCCATCCCACCTCGATGTGAACTTGTTGTCAACTCGGTGAGTAGTGATGATCGGCCTTTGAACAACATGCACCAAGTCGCCTGCTTGAAATGAACGCATTCGTACCTTTTTGTTGAATGCCTTTGACATCCGAGCTTGGTAACATTCATCAAGAGCCTCTAATTCATCAAGACGTAACCGCGCATTCTCTTCTTCAGTTAGCTCTTCTTGCATTATTATCCTCAACGATGGAATTTGCTGCTCAAGAGGAAGAACAACTTCCACACCATAGACCAATGAGAAGGGAGTTGCTTGCGTAGCCGTCCTGTGCATAGTTTTGTATGCCCATAGAGCTTCTCCCATTCTCTCATGCCAATCACGCTTTGACTTTGCAATCACTTTCTTCAACAAATTACATAAAGTTTTGTTGAATGTCTCGGCAAGACCATTAGCGGCAGCATAATACATGGACGACTTTCTTTGCTTGAATCCAAACTTCTGACAGAGATTATATATCAAGCTATTGCTGAACGGTTTTCCGTTATTGGTGATGATGTATCTTGGCACCCCATAGCGGTAGATTATGTTACAATGGATGAAATCAGCCACTGTTTCCTTCTTTACTTCTTTTAGAGGCACATCTTCAGCCCACTTGGAGAAATAATCCGTCGCTGCCAGAATATACAAATGTCCACCAGAAGACTTTATCATTGGTCCAACTACATCTAAACCCCAAGCGTCGAAGAGCCATGACACAACAGTAGGATGTAGGGGCTCGGGTGGTTGATGAATGAGATTTGCATGAAACTGACAAGCTTGACACCTTTGCGCATAATCTATGCAATCCTTCACCATAGTCGGCCAGTAGTAACCCATTCTCTTGATCCAGAAGTGTAGTTTGGACCGAATTGATGAGCTCCACAAATCCCGGAGTGAGCTTCTTCCATAGCTCGAACAGATTCTCCATTACTTAAGCATTGCAAAAAGACTCCATCAAATGACCATCTATAGAGTGTCTATTTGAAGTAAATGAAACGTGATGCACGATGTCGTATATCGACCCTTTGGCAAGGGTAATTCTGTAGCTTCTCATATTTTAAGTAATCCACAAAGGCTTGACGCCAGTCTTCTTCTTCAATCTTAAATACTTCAACGGCGAGACTTTCGTCCTCCTTATCATCATCTTCATCTTCAAAGATTGGTGGAATGACCCAACTTTTACATACTGGTACACGTACCTCGACATCAGACATAACAATTGTTGAAGCGAGCTTAGCAAGTGAATCTTCTTGTTTATTGTGCTTTCTTGGAACATGATCAAGTTCTACATCTCCAAGCCACCCAATAAGTTTCCGAGCATAGGTGACATATGGTAGCAATTCGGGTTTCTTAACTTCATATTCTCCGCTTAGCTGGTTGATTACCAACTTGGAATCTCCATACACTTTGAGATGTAGTCGTTTTGTGTCCACCGCCATTTTAAGCCCAAGTATGAGTGTCTGATACTCAGCGACATTGTTCGAACAATTCTAAGTTAAAGTGAATGAGTATGGAAGTACTTCACCATATGGTGTCATAAAGACAACCCCAGCGCCAGCTCCTTCTCTATGAGCTGCTCCGTCAAAGTACATCTTCCAAGGAGGAGAAATTTCAACAGCTAAAGCATCTTCATCTGGCAAATCGTCCGATAATTCCCATTCAGCTGGGATAGGATGATCAGCTAAGAAGTCGGCCAACACTTGTCCCTTCACTGCCTTTTGGGGAACATAAACTATCTCGAATTGTTGCAGCTGGAGATACCATCTTACAAGTCTATCGGAGAGCACTGGTTTTGACATAACATACTTTAAAGGATTTGCTTTTGAGACAAGGAGAATGGTGTGAGCTTGGAAGTAGTGCTTCAACTTTTGAATTGCAAAGATCAGAGCTAGACATATCTTCTCTATTGCTGAGTAGTTTAGGTCGTTTGGCGTCATCGTCCTGCTTAGATAGTACAAAGCATTTTCCTTGCCGTTGTCATTTTCTTGTGGCAACAAAGCTCCAATAGATTGTTCTTGTGCAACGATGTACATAATCAAGGGACGTCCAGACACTGGTGCGACTAGCACTGACGGCTTCGTCAAGTAGTCCTTGATGCTTTTGATAGCATTGGTGCAGGATTCGTCCCATTCAAATGGAACACCTTTCTTCATGAGTCTACTAAACGGTTGACATCATCCAGCCAAGTTTGATATGAACCTTCGAAGGTATGCCAACTTTCCTTGTAGACTTTTAAGCTCGTGAATGTTTCGTGGCTCACGCATCTTCAGAATTGCATCAATTTTAGCTTGCTCAATTTCTATGCCCCGATGGTGGACGACAAATCTGAGGAACTTTCCAGACGTGACTCCAAATGTGCACTTGAGGGGATTCATCTTAAGCTGGTATCTTCGAAGGCGTTCAAACACTTTCCTTAAGTCCTTCAGATGATCTTCTCGCCTTTTAGACTTCACGACCACATCATCAACATAGCATTCAATATTCTTATGGAACATGTCATCAAATATCTTCTGCATGGCCCTTTGATACGTAGCTCAAGCGTTCTTCAATCGAAATGGCATCACCTTATAGAAGTATATCCCTTTCGGAGTTTGAAAGGCTGTCAATTCTTCATCCTTGGGTGACATACGAATTTGATTGTATCCCGCTGATCCATCCATGAAGGTGTTGATACGCAAATTTTGTGTCTAATTAAAATGCGCCACGTAATAAAATATATGTTGAATATCAATTTTATATTGATTATTTTTAATATTAGGAATTGGGTAAATTAAATTCCTAAGTTAAATAGTCAATTTAGTTTGATGATTTGTTATATATTTTATTGACCAATGGGAAGCCGCCATGTGTTAAGATGATGCAGATATTACTAAATCAAATTAAATTAATTTAGTAATTATCCATGAAAAAATTTGTAACTGCAAATTTTGTGTATAAATAAATAAACACAAAAGTTCGTACAAATTGAAAATTATCAAATCAAAATAATTTTAAGGTACAATCTCTAATATTCCCCTTATTCTTCTCTTCAATTGTTAGATGCCTTCAAATTTGGAGTTGACTTCGATGTTATCCAATTCTGAGTTTTGAGTTGAATAACGTTGACCCAAAGGCTTGAAAGCTTGATTTTGGATCAAACGATTTTCTTGAATGGATGTTCGAAGAACAACTTTAAAGATTTTGATGAGCGAACACCTTCGAATATCTATCTTGAAAACTTCGATTGGAGGGGCTCAATATCTTAATCTCGAATCAAAGGCCGTTTCTTGATGGATTTCATGAGGAACGCCGAAGAACGCTTGAAGTTGCTTGAAGAACGCCGAAGAACTTTGCTCTGAAATTCTTCACTTGATTCTTAACTTGTGTTGTTGTATTTTTTTTGTGGAGAATAAGGCCCTATTTATAGTTGTAGGATGGGAAAACCCTAATGGGCTTGAGTCTGAATGGAGCGATATAATTGGTCCTTCACAATATCATTATCCATAAGATAATTATTAAATTAATTGTATTTAATTTAATAATTACTGCAACAACTTGGAATTGATGCAATAAACACGAAAGATGTACAAAATAGATTTATTTAGATCAAAAGAGTAAAATTTACAACTTTATGGATCCTATCTCTATTTTTCCTCTGATTTTTCTCTTCATATATGTCTTCAAATTTGTTGATTTTAACAATACTATTCCAAAGCTTGTAAGCTTAATTTTGGATTAAACGTCGTTTGTTGTCGATTTTCTCCAAGAACGTCGAAATTTCTTTGTACCGGAATTTGTCGCTTGATTCTTGATTATTCGATGAACTTTGGACTTTTGATATGCACCGAATATGAGTTCTTTTCTGAATCAAACTATTGTAAATCTTACTCAAATAACCACTCAAAACACTCTCCTCAATCTCTCAATCTAATGTTCTCTCTTTGAGAAAGAATAACGAACAACAATGAATCAGAAAAACAAGAACTCAAGCAATTACGTGGTTCGGCTTAAAGCCTACATCCACGGACAAGAACAGAAATAATTCACTATGAGAAGAGGTTACACAATACAAGAAACACTCAATATTCAATCACTTTGCATAATGTGATGAATATTCCTCTCAAGCTCTCGTTTCTGGTTTTAACTACTAAGAATTACAATGTGAAGTTATGCTGCTCATCAACGCGTATATACTCAGCTAAGAATGAGAGAAAACCGCTGAAAAACCGTCACCCAAAACAGATTCATAAAACTGATTCCAAAAACTGCCAACCAGCAATAGACAACGGTTTCTGTAACTGAAAACCGTTGTAACCTTCAGTTAAGAAAAATAACCGTTTTTCCTTTCCCTTATTCTGATTCTGTTTTCACTTCTTTCTTCAGCTTCTGTTCTCCTTTTCTTTTCCAGCTGAGCTAAACTGCTTCCTAGCTACAACATACAACATTTTTGACACACACTAAATCACATTCTCCACCTTGTCAAACAATGTAGAAACCAACCAAAACCTGCAAACTCAACCATATTGAACCACTTCAGTTCTCACCAATCTTTGCTCCTGTCCAGAAGTTAACTCCTTCCCAAACTCGAGATCTGAACCAACTGCAGACAAAGATAAAACTTCTCTGTAGTCAAAGCTTTAGTAAGCATGTCAGATGGATTATCTTCAGTTCTGATTTTCTCCAAAATCACAGTTCCCTTTTCAGTAATATCTCTTACAAAATGAAACTTCACATCAATGTGCTTGCTCCTATCATGGAACATCTGATGCTTAGACAAATGTAAGGCACTTTGTGAGTCACTGAACAACTTGATTGCCTTTTGTCTGAACCCAAACTCTTCCAGAATACCCTTCAACCAGCAAGCTTCTTTAACTGCTTCAGTAATGACCATAAACTCTGCTTCAGTAGTAGATAAGGCAACTACTGATTGCAGCATAGACTTCCAGCTGATTGATGCTCCAAACATAGTGAAAATATAACCGGATTGAGATTTTCTTGAGTCCAAATTAGCAGCAAAATCCGAGTCACAGTATCCACACAACACATTTCCAGATTCTGTCTCAACTTTCTTGAACATGATCCCAAAATCATTAGTTCCTTTCAGATATCTAAGCAACCATTTTAGTGCATTCCAATGAGCTCCACCTGGATCAGACATGTATCTACTGACCACAGATATGGCATGAGCCACATCTGGTCTTGTACAAATCATAGTATACATCACACTTCCTACTGCATTGGCATAAGGTATATTCTTCATTTCATTAACTTCTTCTCTGGTCTGTGGCTTCTGATCTTCACTCAGCTTAAAATGTAACCCAAGAGGTACTGACACTGGTTTTGATTCTTGCATATTAAATCTGGTCAACACCTTATGAATATAATTCTGCTGATTTAGCCAAAGTACTCCACCAGTTTTGTTTCTGATGATGTCCATCCCTAATATCCTCCTGGCATTTCCTAACACCTTCATGTCAAACACAGATTGAAGCTCTCTCTTCAGATTATGAATCTCCTCTTTACTCTTGCTAGCCACTAACATGTCATCCACATACAGTAGTAGAAACACAACAACTTCTCTTCCTTTGAATTTCAGATACACACAGCTGTCATACTTTGACCTTTGAAACCCAATCCTTTGCATATGGCTATTAAACTTTAAATACCACTGCCTAGGACTCTGTTTCAAACCATATAGGGACTTTTGTAGCAAACATACCTTGTTTTCTGTTCCAGGAACACTGAAACCTTCTGGTTGAGCCATATATATCCTTTCATTCAAATCTCCATGCAAGAAAGCTGTCTTAACATCTAACTGTTCCAGTTCCAGATCATATTGAGTCACAATTGCTAGCAAGATTCTTATTGATGAATGTTTTACCACTGGAGAGAATATTTCATTGAAGTCAATACCTTCCTTCTGTGTGAATCCCCTAGCAACCAGCCTAGCTTTGAATCTGATAGATTCTGTCTGAGCTACCTCCAGTTTCTTCTTGAATATCCACTTGCAACTGACCAATCTTTGATTCTTTGGTCTGTCTACTAGAATCCACGTTTGATTCTTCTCTAAAGAGTCTAGCTCTTCCCTCATTGCAAGCATCCACTGAGTCCTTCCATTGCTCTCAATAGCTTCCTTATAGCTTCTGGGTTCAAAGCTATCCATCTCTTCAGCTGAGATCAGTGCATAGGCTGTAAGATATTCATCAGTATATCTGGTTGAGGGTCTGGGTATCCTTCTTTCCCTATCCCTCACCAGTTGATAGTCTTGTAACCTTGAGTGTTCATTATATTCAATATCTGATCCTTCTTCAGAGTCTTCTTCTTCATTTTCAGACTCCACCTTAACTGATAACTTCTTATTTGTGTTATCAGCTTGAATCTTGATCTTCTGAGCTTCTTTCAGTGGCATGTCTTCTTCTGAGAACACCACATCTCTACTGATGATAATCTTTCCTGCTCCAGGTTCTGTATTCCACAGTCTGTATCCTTTTGTTCCCTCAGGATATCCCAGCATCAGGCATTTGATTGCCCTGGCTTCTAACTTGTCTTGTTTTGTGTGAGCATAGGCTCTGCATCCAAAAACCTTTAAGTGTTCATATCTGGGAGACTTCCCTGACCATTTTTCTTCAGGAGTTAGGTTTTCAATGGCACTAGAAGGACACCTGTTGATCAAATAAGCAGCTGTGGAAGCTGCTTCTCCCCAGAATCTCTTATCCAACCCTGAGCTTGATAACATGCTTCTAACCCTCTCCAATATGGTTCTGTTCATCCTCTCAATGATACCATTTTGTTGAGGATTTGCAGGGACTGTTTTATGCCGTTTTATCCCCTTGGTAGTGCAGAAACTGTTGAACTCTTCAGACACAAACTCAAGACCATTGTCTGTCCTTAGGCACTTCACACATGCATCTTTCTCATTTTCCACCTGCTTGCACCAGGCTTTAAATTTCTCCAAGGCTTCAGACTTCTGTTTCAGAACATATAACCATAGCTTTCTTGAGAAATCATCCATTATGCTCAGAAAGTATCTGCCTCCTCCAAGAGTTGGAGTTCTTGAAGGTCCCCAGAGATCAGCATGAATGTATTCTAATGGGGCATTTGAGCATTTCTTCCCTTCAGGGTAAGGGAGTTTCTTGCTCTTACTTAGAATGCAGTCTTCACAAAGCTTCTTATGACCCTCATCATTTGTCTTGATCAGTTTTTTCTTCATCAATAGTCTTAGGCCAGAATCACTTACATGTCCAAGTCTGGCATGCCATATGTCTGCACTACTCCTTTCCACAGCATCAGCTTCTCCAAGGATCACAGATCCCATTAGTTAGTACAGGCTTGATCTTCTTACCCCTCGTAGGACAATTGACTGATTCCTTATGACATCCAGAAAACCATTTTCAGACTTAAACCAGCAACCCTTCTTTTCTAGAGTGCCAAGACTTATCAAGTTCCTTTTCAACTGGGGAATATACCTTACTTCAGTCAAGGTGATGATCTGATTATTGTGAGTTCTCAATTTCAGGTCACCTATACCTTTAACACTACATACTTGATCATTCCCCAATAGGACAGTTCCAGTATTCTTTTCTTTGAAATTTTCAAGCCAATCCAGGTGAGGTGTCATGTGAAAGCTACATCCTGAATCTAGAATCCATTCATTCATAGATTTAGTGTCTGTAATGTTCAATACCTGATTCTCATCATTTGATTCTTCTGCTATTTCTGCAACATTTGAAGTAGAGGCACCCTTTTGGTTCTGCTTCTTCTTCCACTCGAAGCAATTCTTCTTCAAGTGTCCTGGTTTCTTGCAAAAGAAACATTTCCTGGACTCCTTCTGATCAGCCTGTTTTGGCTTTGAATTTTGATTCTTCTGTGAATTGTCTCCAGATTGGGAAGCCTTTTGAAACCTGCCTTTCTTGATGTTCAGTCCTTCAGGGATGCTTTCTTGTTTTACTTGTTTCATCTTCTGGAGTTCCTTTCCCTTTAGAGCTGCTTGAACCTCGGCTAAAGAAATCCTTGAGTCTCTCCCATAGAGCATGGCATCTCTGAGATGATCAAGTGCTTGAGGTAGAGAGTTTAAGAGCAGTACTGCTTTGTCTTCATCCTCCATCTTTACATCTATGGCCTCCAGATCGTCTAGAGTTTTGTTGAACTCATCCAACTGATCCTCCACCCCTTTCTCTGCCATAAACTTGAAGGAGAACAGTTTCTGGTTCAAATACAGTCTATTTGCCATGGATTTGATGAGGTATATCTGGTCCAATCTTTCCATAACTGCTTCTACACTCGTTTCTTTGGCCACTTCGCGCAAAACCTTATCAGAGAGACAAAGTATCACCAGGCTATGAGCCTTTTCTTGAATTTCTAACCTCTGATCAGGGGTCACAGAGGCAGGAAATCCTTTATCTCCCTTGAGTGCCGCTCCCAGGCCCTGTTGAATCAGCAATGCCTTAACCTTCAACTTCCAGAGCCCGTAGTCGTTCTTGCCATTGAACTTTTCTGCTTCAAACTTCGAGATTGACATTCTGAATGGAGATTTAGATCTTCAATATGTGATGCTTCCCACAGACGGCGCCACTGTTGTAAATCTTACTCAAATAACCACTCAAAACACTCTCCTCAATCTCTCAATCTAATGTTCTCTCTTTGAGAAAGAATAACGAACAACAATGAATCAGAAAAACAAGAACTCAAGCAATTACGTGGTTCGGCTTAAAGCCTACATCCACGGACAAGAACAGAAAGAATTCACTATGAGAAGAGGTTACACAATACAAGAAACACTCAATATTCAATCACTTTGCATAATGTGATGAATATTCCTCTCAAGCTCTCGTTTCTGGTTTTAACTACTAAGAATTACAATGTGAAGTTATGCTGCTCATCAACGCGTATATACTCAGCTAAGAATGAGAGAAAACCGCTGAAAAACCGTCACCCAAAACAGATTCATAAAACTGATTCCAAAAACTGCCAACCAGCAATAGACAACGGTTTCTGTAACTGAAAACCGTTGTAACCTTCAGTTAAGAAAAATAACCGTTTTTCCTTTCCCTTATTCTGATTCTGTTTTCACTTCTTTCTTCAGCTTCTATTCTCCTTTTCTTTTCCAGCTGAGCTAAACTGCTTCCTAGCTACAACATACAACATTTTTGACACACACTAAATCACACAAACGTTATCATGAATTGACTTTGTAACGCCGGGTTGACTTTGTAACGCCGGATTTTGGCTTTGTACCGCCTAAGTCTGAAGATTAGTTTTGTACCACCTTTCTTGAGCTTGTGTTGCTGTGATTTTTGGTGGAGAATGAGGCTCTATTTATCGTAGTAGGATGGAGAAAATCCTATTGGGCTTGAGTTTGAACAGAGCGATATGATTGGTCCTTCATAATATCATTATCCATAAGATAATTATTAAATTAATTATATTTAATGTAATAATTACTGCAACAACTTGACACATGGAGCATTCTGATTGGTCCAACATGACTTGATGTTTATCCTCATCTTCTTGGATAATTACTAAATTAATTTAATTTAATTTAGTAATATATGCATCATTTTGATACGTGGCGACTATTTAACTTAGGAATTTTATTTACCCAATTCCTAATATTAAAAATAATCAATATAAAATTAATATTCAACATATATTTTATTATGTGACGCATTTTAATTGGATACGATATTTGTGTATCAACACTCGACTCGAACTCGAGCTCGATAAGTTAAAAATGTTAAAATAAGTGTAAAAATGCCAAACTACTCAAACTCGATTCGTGTTTGGTTTGGTTAAAGCTCGATTCGATCAATAATCAAACAAACTCAATTATAATATTAGGAGTCCTTCTACTATACACCTGATGTATTAATACACCTAAAATCTAAACTTTTAGATTTGTCTTATTTAAATCTTAACCGTTGAATAAAAAAATTATTACTAACTTGTTACCTAATAAACTAGTCACCTATTTTAATAATAAAATATTATAGCTACATTGTAAAATCAAATATGTCCTCACAAAGTTATTAATTGGCTAACTCATCAAAATGCCAACATGTCTCAACTTTTACTTGATTATATTTCTTGTCTCATTTCTTAAGAAAATAATATTTAAACTTGATTAATGCTGATAATTTTTTTTTTTTTTTTTTCTGAAAAAAGTCTTCCGACTGATAATTAGAAAAAATCTTAGGATTATAGCACATTCAACTTGATGCACTACAATCTCCATAAATTAATAAGAATATACCTTTAGATATTTGCAATGCTAATAGAACATTATATATAAGTTTGCCGTGTCATTTTCTATTTTCATTGTCAATCATTTTCCTCTCTCCAATTGATAATTTATTTGATAAGATGGACACATAATTATGTTGTCACTAAAACTAATACTCCCTCCGTCTCAGCCAAATTGGCCTACCTTGGCCGGGCACGAAGACTAAGAAAAAATAGATTTTGTGGAATTTTTATTTTTTCAAAGATGGAGATTAAGAGTGGAATTTTGAGGGTGGAGATTGTGAGAGAAATTTACCATTTATGGGGTAGGTCAATTAAGTTGGGACAAACAAAAATAGAAAGTAGGCCAATTAAGTCGGGACGGAGGGAGTAATATTTTTTATTGTATAGAAAAAAAATTAACTAATCAATTTCTTATATAAAATCTACAATTGTGATATTGACATGTTAACGAATCAACATATATACAATACTAGGTTATAATTTATTGTCATTCTTCAAATATTTTTGTATTACAGTTGAATCAGTTGAATGTCGTCTAACATCTCTTAACCTCCTTTTTTTAAACTTACAAAAATTGAATCAGATACTCTCCTTGTCCAATAAAAAGAGTCATGTTTGAATTCTTGTTCAAAATTAAGAGTTATGTTTTAAACATTAATGTCTTGTTTTACTAGTTTAAGTAAAAATTATTATTTTTTAAATTAGTTAGATATGATTGAATTAATACTCTAAAAAAAACCCGTTTAAGTGTGTATTGATGAATTTTGGAGGTCTTATACCTTCATCATATTGACGAAAAACAATAAGTTATACATTTTTCTTAATGATTTTTTTTATGAGACGAAGAAAGTATATAGTTAGTGATTATTAATGATTTTACGTAGTCAGTTTCACCAAAAAGAAAAAAAAAAAAAATATATATATATATATATATATATATATATATATGTATATACTCGCATCATTTTTTTTTTTACTTTCAATTCAACGCAAGTCAATAAAATATTTGCCAAGTTTCAGAAGAAAAAAATTATTATTGATGAATTCTCGATAGATTTTTGAGACAGAATATGATTCTCATGAACATCTTTTCTTTAATTATTAATCCATAAATAACGTTAAAAAGAAAACAAAAGAAATGCATTTATATATGTACACATAGAAACTAATTTTTATGGTATACAAAAATTGAATTTATTATTAAAAAGAAAAAAAAAATTAGTTATCTAACTTGAAGTCTAGATACATGTCTCACTAGAAGTAATGAGGTATAATAAAATGAGATAAATATGAGTGGGTCCTACATCATTGGGTAAAAAAATAAAAAAAAATATTTGTTGGTTACCTGCTATAGCAGGTAAAATGAATAGGTGTATTAATACACCGAGGATATTATAGAATTACCCTAATATTAGAAGCTGGATAATGTTTCAAGCATACTTGAGCAATAGTACATTTGACTCGACTCGACTCGACTTATTTACAGTCCTAGTTAGACGTACCAAAAAAAAAAAATACAAATCTAAATGTGACATAAGGTACTTTTTATCGCAAACACCCCTAAATTTGAAACTAACGATAATAATTCTCTAAAAATGAAGTGTGAAGTGTGTGTGGATGTAATGGATGTTAGAAGCAGGGCTCAAAATCTAACGGTAATATTAGAAGCAGGGTTCTCTAAAAAAGGAAAAAAAGAAAAAAACTAACGGTAATATTAGAAACCCTACTCCTAACTTCCTAAGAGAGCTTCACTTCAATTTCTCTCATAACTATCTGACACGCATGCAGAATGGAAAAGACGGTCAATCAACTCGGACGGTTTATACAATTTTCCGGTGTCCGACCAACGCCTTTCCCCCACTACTTCTTTCAATTCCACCGCCATCGCCGGAGGCATCAGCAACTGCGATGTAAGTAATCAGATCGAGACTACATCTTCCTTATCGACCTGTCCGTCAAATCATCATCTTCTTCTGAAGATGTTATCGATTCAAACCTCCTTAGGGTTGGTTCCTGTATCTTCGGTGGTGATATCTGATTCTTCTATTGTTTAGAGATTAACAAATTTCTGTTTATGCATCTTCACCGAGATTCATTCCAAATTACCCTAATTAACCAACAATAGTGTGTCTGTGTATGATGTGTCCGGGATTGACTTCTCCGATTGAATTAGAGAGAGAAAAAAGGGGGTAAAAAAAACCAAGCGGGAGACCATCAAATTGGAAGAATATCAGTCAACACCATCAATAGTGATACTCACACAGCCCTCTAGCAACGGTTGTTCGAGGTATTTCTCAACATCTTTGGTTTTTCTTTTTTGTTCTATTCTCCCCCCATCATATTTATTGGGTACGCAATTTGTTATTTCATTATCTATTTGGTTTATGTTTTAATTCAACAAGAAAAGGGGCAAGAATGTTGTGCGTTTGTTTTCTAAGTGAAGTTTAAAATATCAGCATGAAAGAGAGTTTGAGAAAAATAAACAAATTAATTGTTGCATATTGTCATGTCTCTCTGTCTGTGTTTGTTTTTTTAAGAAATATAGTGTGACATGAAAAATATAGACTGAAATTGTTGGGCTATATCACGAGCTTTGTGGACGTGCATTACGAAAAATGAGTAAAATGAGGATTGAAACTTGAATGAAGAAAATGTTTTAAATATTACTCTCTGTGTGTGCGGGCTCTTTGTTTTGGCTCAAGATAAGCCTTTCATGCAAGTAAGATTTGAAATTAATTATTCTGCTACTTCCATGAACATCTAGATTTGTCGCCTAGATTGGAGAACTGCTCAGGAAAATATGTATTTCATTCAATGTCTTCTCAAATTCTAGCCTCTTTCTTTTCGGGGTGGTTGGGGGGAGGGGTCAGGTTCTAGCCTCTTCCATGAACATAGAGGAAGCTGGTTTAATTTATTGAAATTTTGTTTTGATTAATAGATTACCAACTATGAGCATAGAGGAAGCTGGTTTAAAGGAGATGGAGATTATGAATACGTGGCAAGAGAGGAATGCCAAGCTTATGGAAGAAGCCAGTTGATCGTGGTATAAGGATGACAAAGCTGTCGAGGCCGGGGGGAGGAGGAAGATGATGACGCTGCCCAAGACAAGGCGAGGGCGTGGGATGACTAGAAAGACTGACAACCCACGCAGGGCCAGTAATAAAGCTCACTCCTGCGGCTAAATAAAGAAAGATGATGGACAGGCAGGAGTTAATTATATGATCAAATGTTGTAGTTCCAGTTCTAGATTTGTCGCATTTGTATTGCATTCTGCTGTATTAGGCGATTGTACAGAAGAATATTTTTTTAAAAAGTAAGAGGCACATTTCACACATTACACACACTACACATATTTATATACACTAGACACATATTTCACACACTACACACATTATACACACTACATATATTTTACACATCACAGATCACACCATACATTTCACACACTATACACACACTACACACATTTCTCACATTCACACACTACACATATTTCGCACTTCACACTCTACATACACTTAAAACATTTCACATACTACACACATTTAGCACACTTCATATACTATACACACAACTCACAAAATTCACACATTATACGCACACCATACATTTCACATTATACATACATTACATACATTTCACACATTACACACGGTACACACATTTCACACACTATACTTTTCACACACTTCACACATTTAACACACAACACATATTTCACACACTACACACATTTCACTCACTTCACATACTACACACAGCTCACATAATTCACACACAACACACATTTCACACACTTCACACTTTTCACACATTAAACACACTACTCACATTTCACACAGTCACACTCTACACTCATTTCACACTTCACACAATACACACACTACACATGTTTCACACACTATACACACTTCAATCACATCACACACTACACAACTTTCACACACTACATACATTCACACACTATACAAACACTACATACAGTTCACACACCCACATACATTTTATACAGTATACACATTTAACACACTACACATATTACACGCATTTAACACACTACACACTCTTCACACACTATACAAGCACTACACATATTTCAAACACTATACACTCATTTCACATGCTACATATAGTTCTCACATTTCACATACTACACTCACTACAAGCACTACACACAATTCACACACTTCGCACACGTAATACACTACATAAATCTCACACACTAAACAAACTACACTCACTACAAGCACCACACATTTCACCAATTACACACATTTCACACATTATACACAAATTACACATATTTCACACACTATATACACATTACACATATTACACACACTACACACATTTCACACAGTCACACTCTACACTCATTTCACACTTCACAAACTACATACACTACACAGATTTTACACACTATAAAAACATTTCACACACTACACACAAACACTTCACACAGTACACACACTACACATATTTCACACATTTAAAACACTAAACACTTTTCACACACTACACACATTTCTCACACTACATCGACTACATATACTACACACAATTCACATACTTCACACACTTCGCACACTTCAAATAATATACAAATTTCACACATTACACAAACTACACATACTACGAGCACTACACAAATCTCACACATTATACGCAAATTACACATATTTTACATACTATACACAAAATTTACACACTATACACACACTACACATTTCACACTGTGCACACATTATACACATTTTTCACAATTACACATACTACACATATTTCACACATTACACACACTACACTTTTCACACACTTCACACATTTAACACACAACACATAATTCACACACTTCATACACTTCACAAATTTCACATACTACACAACAACTCACATAATTCACACTCAACACACATTTCACACAGTTCACACTTTTCACACATTACACATATTACACACACTCCACACATTTCACACAGTCACACTCTACACTCATTTCACACTTCACACACTACACACATTTCACACACTATACACACACACATTTCACACAGTACAAAAACTATACACAATTAACACGCTACATATATTTCACGCATTTAACACACTAAACGCACTACACACTTTTCAACAGTATACACGTGCTACACATTTTAAATACTACACATAATTCTCACATTTCACACACTACACCGACTTCATATACTACACACAATTCACACACTGCACACACTTCGCACACTTCATACACTACACAAACTAAACTCACTACAAGAACTACACACATTTCACCAACTACACACATTTCACACATTATACACAAAATACACATATTGAACTATACATTAATTACACACACTACACATTTCACACCATTACATACACTACAAATATTTCACACACTTCACACACTTCACACACTACACACATTTCAGACATTTCACACATTTAACACACAACATATATTACACACACTTCACACACTACACATACTTCACAAATTTCATATATTACACACATTTCACACACTTCACATACTACACACGGCTCACACAGTTCACACACAACCCATATTTCACACACTTCACACTTTCCACACATTTTACACATATTGCACACATTTAACACATTCACACTCTACACTCATTTCACACAAAACACACTATACACATTTCACACTGCACACAACTTTCACACACTACTCACATTTCACACACTATACAAACACTACACACATTACACACACTATACACACACACCTTTCACACAGTAAACACAGTACAAATATTTCATGCATTTAACACACTAAACACACTACACATTTTTCACACACTATACAAGGACTACGCATATTTCAAACACTATACACTCACTCACATACTACACAGAGTTCTCACATTTCACATACTATACCGACTTCATATGTTTCACGCAATTCACACACTTCACACACTACTCAAATCTCACACACTACACAAACTACGTCACACTACACACATTTCACACACTATACACACTTCACACACTTCACACACTACACAACTTTCGCATACTACACACATTTCACACACTATACAAACACTACACACATTTCACACACTATACAGACACACAGATTTCACACTGTAAACACAGTACATACACTTAACACACTATACATATTTCACGCACTTAACACACTACACACTATTCACACACTATACAAGGACTACACATGTTTCAAACACTATACACTCACTTCACATTTCACACACTACACCGACTTCATATACTACACGCAATTCACACACTTCACGCACTTCGAACAGTTCATACACTACACAAATCTCATACACTACATAAACTACACTCACTACAAGCACTACACACATTTCACCAACTACACACATTTCACACATTATACACAAATTACACATATTTCACACACTATACACACATAATACACATTTCACACCATACATTTCACACTATACACACACTACACACATTTCACACACTTCACACACTATGCGCACTTCACACATTGAACACATTTCACACACTACACACACTTCATAAATTTCACATACTACACACATTTCACACATTTCACATACTACATGCAACTCACACAATTCACACTCATTATACATTTCACACACTTCACATTTTTCATACATTACACATATTACACACACTACACACATTTCACACAGTCACACTCTACACGCATTTCACACTTCACACACTACACACATTATACACATTTCACAAACTTCACACACTACACAAATTTCACACACTACATACATTTCACACACTATTCAAACACTACACACATTTCACACTCTATAAACACACATTTCACACACTTAACACATTACATATATTTCACGAATTTAACACACTAAACACACTACACAGTTTTACACAATATACAAGTAATACACATATTTCAAACACTATATACTCCCTTCACATACTACACACATTTCTCACATTTCACACACTACACCGACTTCATATACTACACTCAATTCACACACTTCACACACTTCGCACACTTCACCAACTACACACATTTCACACATTATACACAAATTACACATATTTCACACATTATACACAAAATTTACACCTTATACACACACTACAAATTTCACACCATACATTTCACACTATACACACATTACACACATTTCACATATTACACATACTACACAAATTTCACATATTACACACATTACCCTTTTCACACACTTCACACATTTAACACACAATACATATTTTACACACTTCACACACTACACACACATCACAAATTTCACATACTACACACTTTTCACACACTTCACATAATACACACAACTCACATAATTCACACTCAACATACATTTCACACACTTCACACTTTTCACACATTGCACATATTACACACACTACACACATTTCACACAGTCACACTCTACACTCATTTCACACTTCACACACTTCACACACTATACACACTTCACACACTACCCTACACACATTTCACACACTATACAAACACTACACACATTTCACACACACATTTCACACAGTCACACAGTACACACACTACACACACTTAACACATTACACATATTTCACGCATTTAACACTAAACACACTACACACTTTTCACACACTATACACGCGCTACAAATATTTCAAACACTACACACACTTCACATACTACACACAGTTCTCACATTTCACACACTATACCGACTTCATATACTACACACACTTCGCGCACTTCATACACTACACAAACTATACTCACTACATGCACTGCACACATTTCACAAACTACACACATTTAACACATCACACACTACACACACTACACACACTTCACAAATTTCACATACTACACACACTACACACACTTCACAAATTTCACATACTACACACACTTCACATACTACACACAGTTCATTCACTACACACATTTCACACACTTCACACACTACGCACACTTCACACGCTAGACACACTAGACACATTTCACACACTTCACACACTACACACACTACACAAATTTCACACACTACACACATTTCATACACTATACACAGCCACATTTCAACTAGTACACACAATACCCATGCTTAACACACTACACATATTTCACACATTTAACACACTAAACACACCACACACTTTTCACACACTTCACATACTACACACAGTTCATTCACTACACACGTTTCACACACTTCACACACTACGCACACTTCACACACTAGACACACTAGACACATTTCACACACTTCACACACTACACAAATTTCACACACTACACACATTTCATACACTATACACACCCACATTTCAACTAGTACACACAATACCCATGCTTAACACACTACACATATTTCATACACAATACACACACTTCACATACTACGCACACTTCTCACATTTCACAAACTACACACACTACACACGTTTCACACACTTGACACTTTTCATGCACTTCACATATTTCATATACTACACACACTGTGCACATTTCACACATTTCACATACTACACTTAGTTCACACACTTTACGCACTTCCCACAGTTCACACACTGCATAAATTACACACACTACACAAACTACACACAATACAAGCACTACACATATTTCACACATTATACACAAATTACACTTATTTCACACATTTTACACAAAATTCACACACTACACACATTTCACACATTACACACACTACACACATTTCACACACAACATATATTTCACGCACTTCACACACTACACATACTTCATAAATTTCACATACTACACACATTTCACACACTTCACTTACTACACACGGCTAACACAGTTCACACACAACACACATTTCACACACTTCACACATTACACATATTATACACACTACACACATATCACACAATCACACTCTACACTCATTTCACACTTCACACACTACACGCACTACACACATTTCCCACACTACAGAAATTTCACACACTACACATTTTCTCACACTATACATACACTACACACATTTCACGCATTATACACAAACTTATGTCACACTATACACACTTTAACACGCTACACATATTCACACATTTAACACACTAAACACACTACACACTTTTCACACACTACCCATATTTGAAACACTACACACACTTCACATACTACACACAGTTCTCACATTTCACACACTACACTGACTTCATATACTACACTTCACACACTAAACAAATTTCACACACTACAAGCACTACAAATTTCACACATTATATACAAATTACACATATTTCACACACTATACACAAAATTTACACACTATACACACACTACAAATTTCACACCATACATTTCACACTAAACACACATTTCACATATTACACACACTACACACATTTCACACATTTCACACATTACACACACTACACTTTTCACACACACTTCACACACTTCACATATTTCACACAACACATATTTCTTACACTACACACAGCTCACATAATTCACACACTACACATAACTCACATAATTCACACTTAACACACATTTCACAAACTTCACACTTTTCACATATTACACATATGAAACACACTACACACATATCACACAGTCACACTCTACACAAATTTCACACTTCACACACTACACACACTATACACACTTCATACACTTCACACACTACACACATTTCACACACTATATAAACACTACACACGTTTCACAAACTATACACACACACATTTCACAAAGTACACACACCACACACACTTAACACACTACACATATTTCACGCATTTAATACACTAAAAACTCCACGCACTTTTCACACACTATACACGCGCTACACATATTTCAAACACTACACACACTTCACATACTACACACAGTTCTCACATTTCACACACTACACCGACTTTATATACTATACACAATTTACACACTTCACACACTTCACACACTTCATACACTACTCAAATTTCACACACTACACAAACTACACTCACTACAAGCACTACACACATTTCACAACTACACACATTTCACACATTATACACAAATTACATATATTTCACACATTATACACAAATTACACACACTACACATTTCACACTATACACACACTATACGCAATTCAGATCATTACACACACTACACACTTTTCACACACTTCACACACTTCACACATTTAACACACAACATATATTTTACACACTTTACACACTACACACACTTCACAAATTTCACATACTACACAAAATTTTACACACTTCTCATACTACACACAACTCATACGATTCACACTCAACATAAATTTCACACACTTCACACTTTTCACACATTACACATATTACACACACTACACACATTCACACTTCACACACTACACACACTATACACATCTCACACACTACACAAATCACACACACTACACACATTTCACACAGTCACACTCTACACTCACTTCACACTTCACACTTCACATACTACACACACTACACACATTTCACACACTATGCACACTTCGCACACTTCACACACTACACAATTTTCACACACTACACACATTTCACATACTATACAAACACTACACACATTTCACACACTTCACACACTATACACACACATTTCAAACACTATACAAACACTACGCACATTTCACACAGTAACACACACACATTTCACACGCTACACACACTTAACACACTACCCATAATTCATGCATTTAACCCACTAAACACACTACACACTTTTCACACTATACAAGCACTACACATATTTCAAACACTATATACTCCCTTCACAAATACTACACACGCTTCTCACATTTCACACACTACACCGACTTCATATACTACGCTCAATTCACACACTTCTTACACTTCATACACTACACAAATTTCACACACTACACAAACTATACTCACAATAAACACTACACACATTTCACCAACTACACACATTTCACACATTATACACAAATTACATATATTTCACACACTATACACAAATTACACACACTACACATTTTACACCATTACACGCACAACACACATTTCACATACTTTACACACTACACACATTTCACACACTTCACACATTTTACACACAACACATATTTCACACACTACACATACTTTACAAATTTCACATACTACACACTTTTCACACACTTCACATACCACCACGGCTCACACAGTACACACACACACACTTCACACTTTCCACACATTACACATATTACACACACTACACACATTGCACACAGTCACACTCTATACTCATTTCACACTTCACACACAACGCACACTACACAAATTTCACACACTTAACACACTATACATATTTCACGCATTTAACACAGTAAAAACACTACAAACTTTTCACACGCCATACACATATTTCAAACACTATACACACACTTCACATACTACACACAGTTCTGACATTTCCCACTCTACACTGACATCATATACTAAACACAATTCACACACTTCACACACTTCGCACACTTCATACACTACACAAATTTCACACTACACAAACTACACTCACTACAAGCACTACACACATTTCACCAACTTCACACATTTCACACATTATACACAAATTACACATATTTCACACCATACATTTCACACTATACACACACTATACACATTTCACACCATTACACACACTACACACATTTCACACACTTCACACACTACACACATTTCACACACTTCAAATACTACACACAGTTCTCACATTTCACACACTACAAACAGTACACACATTTCACACACTTGACACTTTTCATGCACTTCACACATTTCACATACTACATAGGCTGTGCATATTTCACACATTTCACATAGTACACATAGTTCACACACTTTACACACTTCACACACTACACACATTTCACACAGTTCACACTTTTCACACACTTCACACATTTCACACACTACATGCTACACACGCTACTCTACACACATTTCACACACTTCACTCACTTCACACTCTTCGCACACTTCAAACACTACACACACTACACGTACTACACACATTTCATACACTATACACTACATAAATTTCACACACTACACGCTTTTCACACATTATTCCAACACTAGACACATTTCATACAGTATACATTACACACATTTCACACACTACACACATTATACACGCTTCACACATTTCTCACTACACTCTTCACACACTTCGCCCACTGCACACACTTCACACACTACGCACGATACACATTTCACACATTTCACACACTGCACACACTTCACACATTTCACACACTTCTCATATTACACACACTTCGCACACTACACACATTTCACACACTTCACACACTTCACACATTTCACACACTATACACATTTCACACACTTCTCATATTACACACACTTCACACACTACACACATTTCACACACGTCACACTTTACACATATTTCACAAACTACACTCACTTTACACATTTCACATACTACACACGCTTCACACACTTCACATACTACATACAATTCACACACTTCACACACTTCATAGGTAACTCACTTTATTCAATTGCAACCTTATAATTATCCAAACACTTTATTAACTTATAACCTCTTATGAAATTGTATTATATAAGCTCTTTGAACAATTTATAAGATGTTGGACCTTAGTGTTAGAAATAAACTTAGCCAAACACCATCATAATTATACCGAAAGAATATACGGCTCTTCCGTCGCACTTTATTTGGATTTTTGCACAACTCAGCTTTGCTACCGTTGGGTTGTGATTATTGTTTTAAATTGTTGTGGGACTGATTCTATTTTTTTAATTATTATGTTGTTTAGAGAATATGTACTGGATTTTGGTGCGTCCAACAAATAAGAGTATGTCTTTATATCCCCACAATCACGCTCCCTTTGTTATGTTTTAACTGAAAAACCTGTTAAAAGTTACTCCCTCCGTCCCACCTTATCTTGCACAACCTAGAAAAAGAAAGTTATAACATAATCTCCACCCTCAAAATCTCCACCCTCAATCCACCTTTGAAAAGTCAACAAACAACCAAAAAATTAACTTTTCTTAATACCCGTGTCAACCCTCCCCTCCTGTGTAAGATAAGCCGAGACAGAGGGAGTAGTATTTATGAACTCGTGAGATGTGATACCAAATATCAATAATTTGGATGCTCTGGGAAAATGCTCTCGGTAGGATATTTCATCTCAAAACAAGCCGTTAGCAGCTTATAAGCAGTTTTTAAATAAAATAATATAGAAGCATATTTTTTAAAAAGTAAGGTGGGTCTTAACATATTTCTCAATAAGATCTTATTTTGAACAATTGATTTAAATTTAATTATTTTAATATTACAAACATGTCATTACTAACATCTTATAAGTTCTATCATTTTATTATAAGCGAACACTTGAATAATTATTTTTTAAATTAAATTTAACATCTTATAAACTCTAAAAATACCATATAAGACCCTTTAAATAAGCTTAGACAAATACTATCCACGTACTCATAAAAAATAAATGAAAAGGAAAAATTAAACGAGTAGTTCGGAAAACAGGATAGCAAATTTTAAGTGAAAGCACAACATGTAAAAATGAAACAAAATTCAAATAACTATAAAACCATAAAAAGTAACTCATACAAATTAAGTATATATTATCTCTTCTCATCATACCCTGTGATGGAAGGATTAGAGAAGTTACAATTCCTAACATAAGAGAGCATCATCAAGTGCGAGTTCGGACATACTTTTTGATCCAAAAATTAGTATAATAGTAACTATCCATATACATGACTATACAAAAGCATTACCCGTATATATATAAAGATGATGTCATTGTAGTCTAACAACTATTCGTTTTATAGATAAAAGAGAGTTCAATCTTCAATAAATAGTCATTACTACCAGGAACTTCATGTCTAGCTAGGGTCCTCTCAAGGTCCTCTTGCACAAATATTTTGGGATGAAAAATCATCCTACGTCAGAACTGAAAATATAATATTGTAAAACTAAAAAAAAAATTATTTGGTGATGGTGGTCTATAAATTGTGACGATTTTACTTTAGTTTGTTAAAAAAATATGACTTATTTTACTCTGCCCAGCTGGGTAGTGCTCAAGAATATTGGTCTCCATACACTTGGAAGATAAATGGAGATCAAAAGAAATATGACCGTTGGATCGTTATCCACTTTTTAAGTGTGCAATTTTTGTTATGCAAAGCTGAAATTTAACTGTCTTTCAAAAGTCAAACTTATTAGTTCAAGTTCTAATAATATGACAATATTGCTTTCGAATCAAACATTTTAGTAAAAGGAGAATTGATCACTAATACCAAGTTGTACCTAAATTGATTGACCAAAATAAAAAGTTATATGTTACTCAAATAATACTTATTTTTATTTTTATTTTTTATGAAATGTGTTATGTCCCCTTTCCTAAGAAAAGAGGGTTATATGTTTTGCCCGGCTCAAACGGGTGCACAAAGCTCAAACCATTAACCTACAACACAAATACACAAAAACAAGAAAGTTATCAAGTGTTAAATAAACAAGTGTGTGACATTATGCAACCATGAATTAATTTTAGCAATTCAAAAACTGTGTCACTGTTATATAGTAATATTTGTGCATCATTCAAAATTTAACTTAATATTACTAATACGTGATAAGAATCTTAATTAGAATATCATGTATGGTGTTTTAGTTAATTAATGTTAATATTATATATATATATATATACGTATAATATACATTGGGTTCTTCCAATAAAATTGTATATTCTAGCAACGTTGAGATTCTATAAAAGGACAATCACAACATAAAGGAAGAAGATTGAACAAAAAAACAAAAGAATAAACATCTTTTTAATGTTTACAACTTTTTCTCGAACTTTCTTTTTCTACAAAAGTTTAGTGAAATAGCCAATACACTTTCTTAAGTAATAATATGTTTGTGACTTGTTATTAATATTATGTTATTTAATATATGTGGCTCTCAAACAATAATTATTCAAAGTATTTGACATTGTTTTGTCATTATATGCATATGTAATTATTACAATCTATGTAATGCATTGCTGAAATAGTAGGGAGAGAAATGAATCAAATTTCAAGTTATATATAAAATTTTACATAAAATATTCAGCATCAGCAAATCATGCATTTAAATAATCGAATTTGCAAAATTTATGAAAATACAATTTTTAGTTTTAGTTTGTGATAATGAAATGTATTAAAAGTAAAATTTAAGAATTTGAATAGTCAAAATTTATGAAAATCAAACTGGTTGTTAGAATTTGTGATAATGGAGAGTATTAAATTGTAAAAAAACACATGTAGAAAAATGATATGTAAGGAGAAACAAAGATAATTGGACAAAAAAATATCAACTCTCGATTTTATTTTCGCAAATAATATATCGGTTGATTATTATTATTATTATTATTATTATTATTATTATTATTATTATTATTATTATTATTATTATTATTATTATTATTATTATTATTATTATTATTATTATTATTATTATTATTACTACTATTATTTTTATTATTATTATTATTATTATTATTATTATTATTATTATTATTATTATTATTATTATTATTATTATTATTATTATTATTATTATTATTATAATAAAATATTCATCCTCTCAATCGCATGGGTGAACATCTAGTTAATCAAATAACACAATGATTTCTCTAATTATCTACTTTAAACATACATACATACATACATACATACATACATACATACATACATACACACATATATATATATATGTGTGTGTGTATAATATGATGTCCTCTTAATTTAATTATGAGATGTTAATTTTACTTAAGGTTGTTGTAAAGTTTATTACTGCATTAAATTAAAGAATAAGTAATTAGAATAATAAAAGCAACGTAGAATATTTTTACACATAATTAATAAAAGGTTTAGTAACAATTACTTGAAAAACTGGAACTCTAGAAAAGTATACATGATGAGGAGTAGCAGCAACATTTATGCTCAATATCTCCTATAGAAAAATTAATTAAGAAGCCATCACTAATGAAATTCAAATCAAAATAGAGGATATAGTTGATTCATTATAACTTGAGTGGCATTTTTAAGTTGAGATAGCTCTGGTACTAACCTAGCAGAAGCCTCTATTCCTTGAGAATCAACAATCTCCACAAACCAACCAATCAAATATGTTTATACACACACAAACACAAACAATGTAAATACAACCAATGTATTATATGTAATATGGATGTCTAATTAAAGATTGGAAATAAAGATTATATTTTATATTTTTTTCATCTAGAATGAAGTTAATACGACAAAATTATATATGTAAAATGAGATTTTTACTGCTTGAGCTAATCATGTATTTTAGTAAGTTTATTTGATATTATTTTGCATCCACTATCTGTTCTTTATAAAAAAGATCTAGAATTATTTTCTTTTAAAAGCTCCTATTTAGAAATAGAGAAATATTCCGTTAGTGCTTACAATCTTTCTATTTTACTTTAAAAATATTTTTAATCGAAGTAGAAAGAAAATTCATGCCCCACATGATGAATTGAGAACTTCATTATACCACCTTCATTTTCCTTCTCTTTTCTTTTGAGCCAGACTAGACATGCTTGATTATTGCTTATTATCCACGGCTTTTGTTAAAACATTGATTATATTTTTTGTATATCTCAATTGCTTTGTTATTGGTGGTTTACTTTGTGGAGTTGAACATTCAAATGAGTAGATGTCAATGACATCATTTTTTAGTGAATTACATTTGGCATCTTTTAGCGTCATTTAAAAGAAATTTAGGAAATAAATTTTTACTGTATGATGAATAAAATCTCTATTTTATAGGTGATGAGATCATTAGTATAAATATGAATAGAGTTGTAGTGATTATTTATATTCAATAAGTTTGTAGGATGTATATAGAGTGATCATTAGTATAATAGACTTATATATATAGTCGTTATTTATATTCAATAAATTTGTAGGATATATGTAAAGTGAGTAGAAAAAACCTAAATTACTTAGTTAAGAATATGACTTAAAAATATGAGAATTGTGTGCGTTCCTCTCCAAAACATAAATTATTTATAGAGTATGATAAACTTTCATGCAAACAAATGATTATAGTGCGACAATTTCAGACTTTCATCTCTAAAACTAGACTTCATTACACTAGCCTCCGTACACACAAATGATCCTAATGATACAATCTTACTCATGTGCCATGGTTTTGAAATAGCATATTCGTACTCCCTCTCAAAAATTATGGTGAAGTTATTTTTGGTCATCATACTAGGAAATCCACTTCTCAAATTGATGTTTGGCAATGAAGACCCTTTTCTTAATTTTTATGGCTAAAAACATCTTTAAGTCATTGTTCTCCGGTTTCCTCTCTAAAGAAAAAAAAAAGAAAAAAAAAAGGAACTTTGAGTTCTAAAAAGATCAATTTCGCCATCGAGAAGAAATAAAAAACCTACCTCAAAATACATATACTGCACAACATGCTTTTTTTCTAGGATTCTTGCTCAAATATTCATTTTTTTTCCTGTAAGTTTACGTGTTTTCAAAAAGGTCATGTAACTTCTGATTTTGACAAAATCAAAAGTTAGCATATTAGAAAATATTTAAGTGGGCGTAAATTGGACAGGAACACAATTGACAGGCATAAATTGAAAATTTCCCTTGATCTTTTTTGGAACATGTGAGAATTCTTTAGTGCTTGTTTTGCATTGAATGCTCAGAATTTCATGTTGCCCAAATTGGACATGAGATTCAAGACTGTCATGGCCCAACTAGTGGTAGCCCCAGAAGTTTTCATTCTTGGATAAGGGCTTCCAGTAACGGCGTTCTTCTCCCCATTGAGTCATACCATATGTTTGATTCATTTGGCCAGAGAATTAAGCATGAAACTAGGTTCACGTATGACCGGATTCCTGCTGTAGCCGAGCTATGCATCCAAGCCGATGTTGAATTACTAGAATACCCTTCACAAAGGAGGATGAAGCCTATCCGAAAGATGGGAAAAAAGGTAACTGACCTTGGTGGATATGTTGAGGAGCCCAAACTCTTCCACCCTAGCAGTCCATGGTCACCGTTTATGGAGCTGGACACGTATCATGCTATGGAGCGATTTCCTCCTCTTGTGGGGGCCTAAGGTTCCTACAATTGCATAGGAGACACTGAAAGCATATAAGAAGGTTAAATGGGGGGTGACAAAGTTGATGAAAAAGTACAGCGTGAAGGCATGCGGTTACTGTTCAGAGATGAACATGGGGTTGTGGGGCCACAACGTGAAGCTCTGTGGAGAATTCAAGCATCAGTAGGGGGAAGGGAAACACAGGTGGCAAGATGCGACAGTGGATGAGGCGTTTCCACCGAATTACGTATGGCATATTGAAGACCTAAAGGGGCTAACATTGACAAGTGCAGTCAAGAGATTCTACGGTAAGGCTATGACTGTGGTTGAGGTGTGTATGCAGACGGGTGCTTTTGTGCCTGGTAAGTACAGACCGATGATGAGGGTCGGCATTGTGGTGCCGAAAGATGATGAGGCTCGCTTGGTTGCCTAGGAATTGAGACACCCAAGAGTCAAGTATTGTGAAAATCTTGTTGAAAATAATTAGATATAGTTAGGAACAATCACTGCCTCATTAGGTACTGTAGATGGGGAATTTGATTGCACAAATATAAATACAAAGATAAATATTAATCTTAAATAGAGAGATGGGTTAAGTTCTTAAATAGAGAGATGTGTTATGTTTATATTTTGTACCTCGTCTACTTTAAGATCATAATACACCACATTTAATTTTGAAAAAGTATTTTATGCTGCACAAACACCGTACTTGGACAAAATTTCCTTGCAAAATAAATAAAACACTACTATACAAGAACACACTGTTAAACCACAGTATGAATTTCACTCGGATTTCACCAGAAACCAAAGAACGCTACAAACATAAAATCACAGATCGAGTTCGGCCACAAACCAGTTGAATTTATGCAAGAAATTCAACCCCCAAATCAGAAACAAGAAACGAAAAAGAATTGTGCAGAATTGAATATGAAAACTCAACACAAACAACAATTTTACGTGGTTCGAACGAAGTTCTACATCCACGAAGGATCTTGAGTCCTCAATTCACTAATAACCAGTAGAAATTACACAGATTAAGCTGATTCTCAGAAACCCCCAAAATAATCCCCAATTTTGAGATAAGAACCCTAACTACTTAATTCTACCCACTTACTGATTGAATAAGAGAGAAAACGTATTTGATACACTTTATACATCAATACAAATATGCTACATACAAAATCTGGTCCAAGTTAAGCAGTTATAATAGACTTCAAGTTTGTTGCTAACTCAGCTGCGTAAACCGTTGTGAAAGAGTCAAGGAACTGTTGTCTTTTAGTAAATGAATGTAACTGCCGGTTTGAGTTAGTTGAATATCCGGTTCTGAATCCTGGACCAGTTTTCCTAGCAATAACTCTTCTGAATAGCCTTCACTAAATCAAATTTGTACACATTTTTTTCTTTGATGAATTAACCAATTTACAATCCTCCACCTCAAGAATCAAATACTCAGTCATCTCCTCAATACACTTGATGCATCCTTTATCTCAATCACACTGCACAAGCTGAATCAGGCTTGTACAATGCTTGAACTTGCTTCCAGGTAGTGTTTTTGTGAATGTATCAGCTGGGTTATCCTTATTTGCTATTTTCTTTACTGATACAAGACCCTTCTCCATGATATCTCTCACAAAATGCATCCTAACATCAATATGTTTGGACCGTTCATGAAACACCTGGTGTTTCACTAAGTGTATTGTACTTTGGTTGTCACATAACACATTTACTGTCTTTTGCATAACTCCAAAATCCTTGGCAATTCCCCAGAACCATATAGCTTCTTTTACAGCTTCTGTTACAACAAGATATTCAACTTCAGTTGTGGATAGAGCTACCACAGGTTGATGAATTGCTCTAACTCACTGTTATTCCATAGAATGTGAAAACATAACCATTAATAGACTTTCTATTTTCTATGTTTCCAGCATAATCAGAGTCTACATAACTAAGGATTAGTTCTTGTGGATTTCCCTTCCTTTCAAACATCAAACCAAGATTGACCCCTTCAAGAATCTGAGAATATATTTTAATGCTTCCCAATGAATCTTGCCAGGATCTGACATAAAGCTACTCACCATAGCTACTCCATATGCTAGATCTGGTCTACCATAGATCATAGCATACATTAAACTTCCAACCCCACTAGCATAAGGTATCCTTTGCATATACCTCACTTCTTCACTAGTCTTTGGACACTGATCTTTAGATAATCTGAACTGTTGTCCAATTGGTGTGACCACTTCCCTGGATTCATGCATATTGTAAATTTTCAGCTTTTTCTTCAAATGCTCAGTTTGGGATAGCCAAAGTTTTCCACTACTTCTATCTCTCAGAATATCCATCCCCAACATCTTCTTAGCATTTCCAAGATCTTTCATTTCAAACTCAGAGTTTAGTTTCTTCTCTAGCTGTTCAATTCTGAATTTACTTTTACTTGCTAAAGTATATCATCAACATAAAGGAACAGATAAGTGATCACTTCCTTTCCTGACTTTTCAATGTAAACACAATTATCATAGTTACTCCTCTCAATACCAGCATTTACCATGAAATTATTGAACCTTTTATTCCATTGTCTAGGGCTTTGTTTCAAACCATAGAGTGATTTCTTAAGGAGACAGACCTTATTTTCATTTCCTGGTAGAAAAAACCCCTTTGGTTGCTTCATATAGATAGTTTCAACTAACTCTCCATGCAGAAATTGTGGTGACATCTCGCTGCTGAAGTTCCATGTCATCCTGAACAACCATGGCCTGGAGTAGTCTGATTGAACAGTGCTTGACCACTAGAGAAAACACCTCATTGAAGTCAACACCCTCTCTTTGGGTAAATCCTTTATCCACCAACCTTGCTTTGTATCCGATTCTTTCAGAACCCACAACCTCAACTTTCTTTTTGAAAATCCATTTTGAGCTCACAAGCTTCTGATTCTTTGGTTTCTCCCCCAAAACCCAAGTTTGGTTCCTTTCTAATGAAAGTAACTCCTCTGTCGTAGCACTTAACCATTTTTCTTTTTCAGGACATGAAACGGCTTCTTTAAAAGTTTGTGGTTCCTGATGTTCTACTGCTTCAGCAATAGATAGTGCATAAGATACCATATCTGCTTGTCCATATATGTCTGGTGGTTGGATTATTCTTCTTGTTCTATCTCTTGCCAGGATATAATTCCTTAACCCTTGATCTTCATCTGCTGGATCATTGTTATGATCACTCCCATCTTCTACACCTTGATTTGCAATTTCAGAAGTATTATGTTCTTCAAACTCCACCTCAACTGATGTTTCTTCTGAAGATATTCTACCATCTATATCAGACCTTGATCCTGTATGTTTATATCCCATTTCTGACTCATTAAAAGTCACATCTCTGCTCACAATCACCTTCTGATTTCCAGATTCAAGGCACCACTGTTTGTAACCTTTAACTCCTTTGGGATATCCTCCAGCTTATCTTGCCTGAAGTGTGCAAAGGCTAAGCATCCAAACACTCTGAGGTCAGAATAGTTTGATAACCTCCCATACCAAATCTCATTAGGTGTTTTGAAACCTATTGCTGAATAAGGGGTTTTATTTATCAGATAACAAGTTGTGTTAATAGATTCTCCCCAAAATGACACAGGTAATTTTGCATCTGATAACATGCATCTTACCTTTTCCAGGATAGTCCTGTTCATCCTTTCTCCAAGCCATTTTGTTGTGGATTCAATGGGACTGTTTTATGCTATGATACCTTTGTCTGTGCAAAATTTGTAGAACTCCTCAGATAAATATTCCAGTCCATTGTCTGTTCTCAAATACTTGATCTTCTTTCCTTTTTCATTTTCTACCTGATTCAACCGGTCTTTGAAATTCTGGAACACATCACTCTTATGTCTCATGATGCAGATCCAGACTTTCCTACTATGATCATCTATCAGAGTAATAAAGTATCTTCCACCTCCATGTGTTTCAACCTTGGCAAGTCCCCATACATCTGAATGTATGTAAGACTTCTTTTGTTGAGTGAATTCCCTTTGGGTAAGGTTGTTTCTTGGATTTTCCCAAGATACAGTAATCACAAAATTCTAACTGAACAGTAGTGTTATTTCCAAGGGCTTTCTTCTTGGCTAACTCAGTGATTCCTTTATGTCCAATATGTCCAAGTCTTATGTGCCATAACAAGGCATCAGAAGCACTCATTACAACATTTATTGACCAAAAACAACTTTACCAATCAAGATATAGAATCTATTTGATTCTTGCCTCTTATCACAATTTTTCCAGATTTTATAACATTTATAAATCCTTTTTCAGTATTGAACTCACAACCATTAGCATTTAATGTTCCAAGAGAAATCTGATTTCTTTTTAAGGCTGGTACATACCTTACATCCTTGAGGGTTCTTTCAACACCATTAAACATCTTTATCTTCAGGGAGCCACTGCCTTGAACTTTTCAAGTGTGGTCATTTCCCAGCAAGACTGATCCTCCCTCAAATCTTTCCAAATCTTTGAACCAGGATTCATAAGGGCACATGTGGAAAGAGCACCCTGAATCCAGGACCCATTCATTAGTAGTTTTACATTCAAAGACAGTCAATACCTCTGCTGAATCATACCCTTCTTCTGCGACAGCTGCATCAGCTTCTTTCGGGTAATTCTTTTGTTTCTTTGTAAGGAAGTCCTTCTTGAGATGTCCAACTTGTTTGCAGGCATAGTATTTTCTCTTTTCAACCCAATTTGAGTTCTTCTTTCTAGTTTCCTTATTCTGATTTTGATTCTTTGACTGATTTCCTTGGTTATTTTTCTGGAACTTGTTCTTATTGAACTTTATACTGAATCCTTTAGCAATTGGAGTTTCTTTCTTTTCCCCTGAGATGTGTAAGAATTTGGTTTTCAATGAAGTTTGAATCATTTCCAGGTTCAACTTATCTTGTCTCCCAAACAGTAAAGTATTCTTGAAATTTTCATAGGATTTTGGAAGAGCATTCAGCAGCATGATTGCCTTATCATCCTCTTCATCTTCACCTCCAAATCCTCCAGTTCATCAACCAGCCTGCTGAATTCATCTAATTGATCCAACAGACTCTTATCATCATTCATTTTGAACCCTACCAATTTTTGTTTCAGAAACAATTTGTTAGATACTGATTTTTCTTGGTACAAATCCTCCAACTTTTCCAGGCTTGAATGGCTGTTGTGGTTCTTGAAACTTCCGTCAATGGCTTGTCTCCTAGAAAGTATGATTGCACTATGTGCTTTCTCTACAACTTAACTTCGTTTTTCCTTTCTCAGCATCTGTGATTCATCATCAGGTTTCAATGCAGATACCAGACCATTCTGAATCAACACAGCCTTCGTCTTCAATTTCCATAATCCCAAATCATTCTTCCCTGTGAATTTGTCCACATCCAATTTCATTGATGCCATTCCTTCGTCTGTTTCCCACAGACGGCGCCAGTTGTTAAAACATAGTATGAATTTAACTCGGATTTCACCAGAAACCAAAGACCAGTCACAAACATAAAATCACAGATCGAGTTCGGCCACAAACCAGTTGAATTTATGCAAGAAATTCAACCCCCAAATCAGAAACAAGAATTACGCAGAATTGAAAATGAAAACTCAACACAAACAACAATTTTACGTGGTTCGAACGAAGTTCTACATCCACGGAGGATCTTGAGTCCTCAATTCACTAATAACCAGTGGAAATTACACAGATTAAGCTGATTCTCAGAAACCCCCAAAATAATCCCTAATTTTGAGAAAAGAACCCTAACTGCTTAATTCTACCCACTTAGTGATTGAATAAGAGAGAAAACGTATCTGATACACTTTATACATCAATACAAATATGCTACGTACAAAATCTGGTCCAAGTTAAGCGGTTATAACAGACTTCAAGTTTGTTGCTAACTCAGTAGCACAAACCGTTGTGAAAGAGCCAAGGACCTATTGTCTTTTAGTAAATGAATGTAAATGCCGGTTTGAGTTAGTTGAATATTCGGTTCTGAATCCTGGACTGGTTTCCTAGCAATAACCCCGGTTCTGAATAGCCTTCACTAAACTAAATTTGTACACATTTTTTCTTTGATGAATTGACCAGTTTACACAGACAAATTAAACTTGGGATATACTTGTATTGACACAATCCCATTAAGATTGATCATATGAAGTAAACATGGGTTTGGTCGGGATAAATTGATCATGTCCCAGTCTAGATCCCTTGGACTAAGATTTGTTGGGAAAATGGACACCCAAAGTAAATAGGCACATAATGGACTCGTGTCAGCTGGATAGTTTGGATAGGAAAATGGATTCATATAATTATACATAACTATCCTACGTGTGTGTATGCATATATATATGATTGTCGGAACTTTAACCAATGAGGAAGTCCGATCAACCAGGCTGGAGGAGCTTAAAATGTTGTTTAGATAAATGTAATTGCATTACATTTTTCTCCCGGTAGTTCTATTTAAGTTAGCATTAGGGTTAAGGGGAATTTTGTAAAGATGGTATTTTGGTTTGTAATATAACCCTAATGACTACTACTACATTTTGTACAACACCAACTTCTGGTTTTTTATAATATATCATGATTTACATTTTTTCTTCGCCTTCCTCGACCCTACACCCGGAGTTGTGCTCCAGGTGAGTACATTTCCGACATATGTCCACATATCCCTCAACACACCACCCCAACCCAACTACTGCCGAAACCACCCCACGTCACCCTGTCCTTCCCTCTTTCTTCCGCTTTCTCTCACCCATTAACGCACAGTACCCCCCAAAACTAATATTTAAAATAATTATTTTTATATTACACTTTTATCAGTTTATGTATGTGTATTTAATAAATATAAATATTATAATAATTATATAATAATTAGTTTTGTCTGATTGATTATATACACATACTGATAATTTATATATTGTTTGTTACGTATGACTTAACACAAAGTTATTGTATATTTAATAACAAGTTTTACTATTATTTATTAATTAAAATATTTTAATATTTTTTTTTCAAGATTAAAAATTTGATCACAATTTTTTAGGAGATTTATACACTGCCATTTTATTTTTTTCTTGAAATCTGGCAATTAATTTTTTGGTATTTTTTGCTATTTGTTATATTTAGGGGTGGGAAAATATACCAATTCTGAAATATCGCATGTACCATGTCAAAAAATTAGTATTTTCGATATACGGTATGGAAAATTTTCTACATAGTAAAAGTATGATAATCCAAAAATTTCGGTATGTAACAAAAAAAAGTTTGGTATTTCGATATATACCGAAAAGATTTCGGTGTTTTTTGGTAGTTCGGTATATATCGGTATACCAACTTTTTTTCGATATTTTGGTAGTTTAATATTTTGGTTACTAAATATCTTACAATATATCGAAAATTTCGGTATACCAAAATCAATGATATGAATCGGCATATACCTATATTGATACAAAATTCGGTATATCAAAATTTCGGTACAACGACTGTATGGATCCATCCCTAGTTATATTAAAAAACATTCTGCACTTATGAATATTTAGTAAATTTTCATTACATTTTAATATTTAAATAATTACATTGCTACATTTAAATAAATATTTCAATTTATATAAGAATAAAATTTGTTACTAAATATATAATAATTTTGTCTTAAGTATATGTGCAACAAACAATATATAAAACGAGTGTGTATATAATCAATCCGATAAAACCAATTATTATATAACTACAAAGTTCATATTTAAATACATATACATAAAATAAAAGTATAATATGTATATATATATATATATAGTTATATTAAAATATTAGTTTTGTGTGAGGGGGGTTGCGGCAACACTGTGAGAGATGGGTGACATGGGGTGGTTTTGGCGGTAGTTAGGGTGGTGTATCAGGTGATAGGGGACACGTGGCGGAAATGTAAGCACCCGGAGCTGTCACGTGGTGGAAATGTAAGCACCTGGAGCACAGCTCCGGGTGTAGGGTCGAGGAAGCCTCTCTCATTCTTCAAACCTTCAGTTGTACACCATCTTTGGGTCCATCTGGATGGAGGGATTTGAGGGGTGGTTAGAAAATCCATCATCAAATTCACCCAACTTATTTGGCAAAAAAAAAATTAAATCAAGGGATTTTAAATCCCTCATAAATTTCTAGTTCATTTTGGATGGATTTCAATCCATCCAATAACCTAGTCATTTATAAATTCGTCATACATCTCATCTATAAATAGCCACGTTATGACACACATTTCACACACTACACACAACACATTACATATTCCACATACACACACACACTTCACACACATACTACACACACTTCTCACACACACTACACACACTTCACAACACTACTACACACACACTACACACATACTACACACACTTCACACACTACACGCACTTTCATTATCATCATTCTTTCAATGTTAAGAAAAAACTGAAAAATAAAAAGTTTAATAATTCGAATCCACTCCTTTGAATATAAACATTCAAATAAGGGATTTGAAATGAATAGTTTCCCAAATACAAAGAATTAGAAATCAAATCCTTTGTTTTTCAAATTCTTTCATACAAACAAAACCATATAGAATTATCAAAAGTTGAAGGGTCCCAATTACTAGATGAGTATTATAATCTTTTCGAATAGAACATTTTTTTTTTTAACAATTTAACAGATTTCATATGCTAGTTTACGTTAATACTATTTTTTAAAAAAAAAAAAAAAGAAATTCTTTTGCAAGCAAATTACTGGGCAGAATGTCAATTCGAATTACCCAAAGCATTCGAATAAATTGACTGCCAGATAAAATAAATTAATTTATCCATTAGATTTAGTTGATTTTAATATTCTTGCTCAAATCAAAGTATCACCCCCTCCGCCAAAAAAAAAAAAAAAAAAAAAAAAAAAAAAAAAGAAAGAAAGAATAGAATGAAAAAAACAAAGAAAAATGAAAAAAAAAAAATGAAACACTCAGCAGTAAACTTAGAGCCCGTATATTCTATAAGTTCTTGTTTACACACAATATATTAGATCCTGTAATTTATTTGTATTTTTAAAGGAAATCCTCTACTGTATTGATAAGTCCTAAAATCTAGGTAGTGTTGATATCCTTAGTTTTAAATAGATAAACAAAACCATATAAGAGAAGTAAAAGGGCGAGTAATGGTCAAAAGCAGTGACGTAGGCAGAAGTTTCGCCCAGGGGGGCCCAACTAACAATATTATAAAAATAAATATATTCTAAATTTATAAATAAACAAGAATACTTACATTATTCAAAAACAAAATGAAAAAAAAAAAAACGAAAAGACTTAATAGAAATATATTACAATATCTCCCTTCGGTTCTTCATATTTTGATACCGGCACATGATAACTTCATTTGTAACTTCGCGAAACACTTTCTTTTCAATATATGTTGCTAAATAATTATTCAAAAGTTCGTCTCTCATTCGATTGCATAGTGTACTCTTGATGATTTTCATAGCCGAAAAAGCTCTTTCCACAGAGGCAGTGGCAACTGGTAAAGTCAATGACAACTTAACTAACAAATACACTAATGGAAAAACAATATGTTTTCTTGTAGCAACCATCTTCTGTGCAAGACCTCCTATTCCTGCTACTTCTGAGAAGTTCTCATCCAAATGCACATCATAAATGTAGTTCTCAAGCTTTTTTTCTAGTTCTAACAGAGCAACTTTAGGAAATTCAAATCGATAAAATTCTGCAAGACGAAGTAACTTGGTTTTATCAAATGCGGAAAATGAATCCCCAGGATCAAGACATTCCATACACAAAAGTAATTATGTGTTCACTTCATCAAAACGATCATCTAGCTCTGTAGCATGCACGTCAATAACATAATAAAATAACTTAGCTCTATAATAGTGAAGATTAGTAATATCTTCAACTCTACGCTTTGATCTTCCTCGAGCTATATTTACATCGTCCATATTTAGCATAGCTATCTCATTCTTGCCACAAAACCTAGAAACTTTAATTAACAAAGTATCCCAACCATCAACTCTCATTGCTTGCAAACGAGCTTTTGAAACTTTCACAAGATTCATTGCATTAACGATATCTTGATTCTTTTTTTGTAGAACTTGTGACAAATCATGTGTGATTCCCAAAATTTTTCTCATAAGATGTAGCACAAAAACAAACTCAAACTTATTCAGTATATCTTGCAAATCAATTGCTTCAGCCCTTTGTAGATCATCATTACCATTTTCCCCAACATACTCGAGAACTTCAACAACAGAAGAAAACAAATGCATCAAGTTAAGAAGAGTACCATAATGAGAATTCCAACGAGTGTCTGCAGGTCGCTTCAATGCCATTTCTTGATTCAATCCTTTTCCAGTCATGATTTCACCATTGGCAATCCCTTCGAGGGCCTTTTTGCATTTGCTTATCTTGAAGCATATCTCTACGCTTACAAGAGCTGGAGTTGATGAGCAAAACAATGGACATAATAAGCAGTTGAATTCTTTCTTTGTATTAAACTTTTGAGGCCATTAAATTCACAGCTCATATTACTGGCCCCATCATAACCTTGACCTCTTAAACTAGAAATACTCAAGCCGTGAGTAGAGAACAAAGACTCAATGCCCTTCTCAAGTGATGCTGCAGTTGTATCAGTAACATGTACGAGACCAAGAAAACGTTCAATGACAAATCCCTTCTCATTTACATAGCGTAAAACAACTCCCATCTACTCTTTAACTGATACATCTCGACACTCATCGACTAAAATAGAGAAAAAGTTATTCCCAATTTCCTTAATAATAGCATTGGTCGTCTCAACTGCAAATGCATTTATAATATCCTTTTGAATCTCGAGGGATGTGAGTTTGAGATTTTCTGGGGCATTTTTCAAAGCGATACGATTAATTTCCTCATTGCATGAGGCTAGAACCCTCAAAAGCTCAATGAAATTTCCTTCATTTAATGATTCTTCAGACTTCTCATTTCCTCGAAAAGCCAGTCCTTGCATAATGAGATAGCGAAGGCAAACAACTGATGCATTTAATCGACAACGATAAGCAATTTTTTATTCTTTTGATATTTTAGAAAAAGTCACTTCAATATGTTGAGCTTGATTCATCAAATCTTGACAAGCCAGTTGACATCAGTTATGTTCACTCGCATAATCTCCAACATGATCTCTCAATCTTCCTTTCTTACGGCAAACATTGAATCCTTCAGAGACGAAAGCATCATGACCCTTATCAATATGCCCCATTGAGAAAAGATAACAATATAAACAAAATACAGCATCTTTTGCAATGCTATACTCCAACCAATTTTGAATTCATCATACCAAGAAGCAACAAATTTACCGTTTTCGATTCCCATTTATTGTCTGAGGAAAATTATGGCTGCATGGATGACATGGACCTTTTAACAAATAAGCTTTGTGAACCTGCTCAATTAAGTTAGGTGGATAACGTATTATGTTAGGCCGAAGTCCCAGATCACTTGGAAGATTTTCGAGATCAACTTATTATTTTTGCTTGATGATTCTTGAAGTTGCACATTATCAGTAAGGGCAGTGACTGATGAAGATTGAGTCTTAACAAGAGGTGGTACTCTTTCGTAATAGTTCTCCATTACCTAAAAGATAACATATCAGAATATAACTAAACTAAATAAAAGAGAGCAATTAATTAAGAGAGAAATTATTCTGTACATTAATTAACTAATTAAAAGTGTAACTAATAATTTTCCATCACTTCTCGTCAACTAAGAAAGAAATCAATGTATACATAATACATTAATCAATTAAGCAACATAATCAAGATTTATTTTGTCCTTTTGTCTTTATGTGCAGCCTTCAATAAATTATACCCAAGCCCAATGCCCCATTTAATGTACAGAAACATATTTATTAATTTCTGTTGATTCATTATTCACCAAAATACCACCATTCTCATTCCCAAAACCTCCATAGACGTCATCTTCATGGACGAAAGCTCCACAGTCAAACTTATTCATTTTTTTCAAATTTTACTTCGAACTCCAAAAGACAGTAAATACTAGAGATACAGAAAAAGTAATAAAAGTTACAGGAATTGAAGACTTGAAGATGATACCTAAAAGGTAAGTTATGTACCTCAAATCCTTTGAATAATCAGATGATCGAGGGCTTTGTAATAGATTTTCAATATGTAAAGAACCCTAAATTTTTCTTTCTCGATTCAACGTGAATTCTATAAGAGAGGAATTGGATATTTAATTTGTGTATCTTCTTCTCTTGCGCAGTGTAAGGATTTTTCTTTTTTTTTTTTAGTATAAATATGAAATTACTACTATACCCCTAAAAATTTTCAAAATTTCTTGCCCCCCCCCCCCCCCCGGGCCCACTGTATATCCGTCTCTGGTCAAAAGTCTGAGGGCGGAAGAGATAATGTAATAGTTAGTAATATTTTTGTGGCATGTCCAAATACTGCTGAGTCATCATTCAAAAGATACTAGAAGGTAGTATTCGTTTACTTTTGGTTATCGTTTTAATTTATTATAAGAAAAATAATAACTAATTTATTCTTATATAGTTTTACTTTTCAGTTAATTGTATCTAGGGGTGTTCTCAGTTAGATTGCAACTGAAAAAACCGTCTGAACCGAAATATAAATTTCGGTTTGGTTATTTTCTAGTTGGTTCAATTTTGGTTTTAAATATAAGAATATCTCAGTTTTCGGTTCGATTTTGTTAAACAAAAACCCTCACGAAAACCAAATAAATCGAACTGCGTATATGCCTAAATTACCTCCACTCATTTGTCATTTCATCTGTATTTTCATTTCATATTCATTTCATTTTTATATTGTTTTGTTGATTGATCCGTTAGTTGTTACATTCACCTTCTTTATTTTAGTGAAAAACTTTAAAATTCAAATTGTAATATCAAAAGTTTCAGTTTTTGGTTTTAATCGAAACCGAACCGAAGGATGATTTCAGTTTTAGATAATATTTGGTTCGAGTTCGATTAGCAGTTTTGAAGGATTTCACTTTTTGGTTTTGGTAAATCGGTTCGGTTTCAGATCAATGAACACCCCTAACTATATCACGGAGAGGTGTAGTCCTAAAATATTTTACTTTTCAAATTACTGTATAAAGGAGAGGTATAGTTATTGGCTATTTACATTTAGAGATTATTGATTATTTACATTTAGAGATGATTGGTTATTTAGTTTTAGAGATTAATGAGAGAGAGGAGTATCATTAATTAATCAATCTATTTAATCCTTAATTCATTACTTCAGTGTAAAACTTCAGTTATAAAGAAATTGAGGGTATTGTCATGCTTGACCTAAGGAACCTCCTCGATGACACATGTCACTACTCTAGTAGTTTTAATTGGTTCAACACTTGACATGTATTCAAATACTCATTAATGCGACTAGATACGATGGTGCACCTAATCTAAATTACTGATCATGGAACCATGTATATCACGGTTTGGATTCGGTTCCACCCTTAGGCAATTCAAGAATCAACGATTCTAAATCGGAATCGGGAACTGGATGACCACCTCTAATTCAGGCTATGTCAGAAAGACCAAACTAGCCTTGAGAGACAACTCCGCCCAAGTTACCAACAATACTAACATATGCAGGTAGGGCACGATTAAGTTTTACTAGCACCTTCATTTAGCATTAGGGGTGGCGAAAAATATCTAATTTTCGGTATTGCCACACATAGCATACTGAAAATATCAAAAATTTCAAGAAATATTTGATATCGAAATTTTTTATACGATATCGGTATAGAAAGTCAGATTTTCGGTATATACCGAAATACCAAAATAAATCGATATGGTATTTCGGTAATACCAAATATTACCAAATAAATGTCACTTTTCCTTTTTCTTTTTTAAGACTTATTTTAAATTTCAACTAAAATAAACAATTTCCAAACTCAAGTATCTCACTCTTACAATGTCACAACACACGCCATTTCAAAATTACTTCTCCTTTCTAAACCCTAGCGGCGCCCCTCTCCGCCGCCAGCGCTCGCTCGCGCCACTACGCCTGCTAGTGCTGCCATTGGCCTCCTCGCACTGCCAGGTTTGATTCCTTCATAAGAGTTCGTACTTGGATTGGTAGATACAGTAGTTTTTCAAGTGCTGGTGTTACAGTGGGTTTCAATTCTGCTCTATAATGTAAGATTTCAAATGTCAGCTTCCATTCTTCGTCACCATTCATACGTTCCCATGAACTCCTGCATATTTATATGTTGTGTAGGGGACCATAGGGTAAATATTATTACTTCGGTTCGAGGTAATGTTTTGCTAGATGATTCTTGAAGTTGAATAGCACAAATATGGTGGGGGAAGAAAAGGACCCCAATTACTGGTTAAGAATTGGAAGCATATTGCCTATCATGCCCGACTGTAAGGAAACCACCAACCAAAACTTTTTCTATGATGTGTTCATCTTTCATTTTAATATGTGTTGAAACTCAGCTTTGAACAATTTACGCGAACTATTCCACTTAATCCAAACAAAGTGATAAGAAAAGAGAATTAATTCTAATTTTTAGATTAGGAAAAAAATGTAAAAATGAGAGGGGTTAGCTCATAAGCCATATGTCATAATAAGATCACACTAAATTAATACTCCCAGTTCCTCAGTCCTAATTGGATTAGACTTTGTAGAAAAAATTAACATTCTTCTCTTACTCTCCTTTCATAGAGATTTTAGATGTAAATGCTTTTTTAACTTGTTATTTATAGAACAAAGTGAGTTTTTCTAAAACGACTATTATTTAGAATCAAAGGAGTATTAAATACACATTAATCCAACGAAAGTTATTTTTGGACCTGGTAATCTCTTTGATTAATTGATATTCGGGTATTCACATATAGAAGTAGAGAGGTTGACGAACCATAGATAGAGATCTCCTTGAGGGGATGTTACGAACTGCCAAAAAGTGACAAAAATAGAAAAAAAATAGAAATTCGATACCATATGACCTCCGACTTTAAAAAGTCCCTAAAGGTTTTTTTTTTCAACTTTATTAAACCTACTAAGCTAAGGTGGGCAAAGGAAACTCTTTTTTTCAGGCAGCTGATCGATGAATGGAAGGTCTCCTCTTTTTCGCTTCCTCTGTAGTTAGATTGAGCTTTCACATACTACTTGATCGTGGGCCGCCAAGGGGCGGCATAGGAACTAATGAACGTACAAGGTACAACGGGGATCGGCCTCTTTACAACTAGCATTATCAATCCAAATCTGGGAATTAAGGTTGCGAGAGCTTACAGAGACGCTAATCTAAGAGTAAAAGGGGTTGTTGATCAACTCGGGAGGGCGTCTCGAGACACCTCTGACTTTCCTGAAAAGGAGTTCCTTCTAAGCGGAGAAATGGATGAATTCAAAAGATTGGTTCCAAGAGGAAGATCTAGAAGTGCTGCGAGAGTTGATGCATTTATAGGGGACCTCGGGGGTCATAGATCTTAGCAGGCGATAGAGAAATCCATCCCGAGAACGAGTCTGAACTGACGCTAGTAGGGGTTGGATTTAAAGATGGTGGGGCCGATCCAAGCAAAATTCAAGATGATTATCCATATCCCGAGTGTGGGGTTTTCCTTGAGAGAAGAGCGGCGATACACCCACAACGCTATACACGAGGGCTCAAGCTCTTCCTAAAGTCAAATTAATCAGTAGGAGACCCACATTTGTATTCTAAAAGGGCTAGGTGTCGGTGTCTGTATACAAAAGCGTTGGGTTCGGGCCCCTCTAATGGTGTCACACATTCGGATCTATTACAGTACTATTTTGATATATCAACCCGGTCTTAGAGGAAGGATCTCTAGGTTGAACCTGTTGATCCAAAATCAAGCCATTCTTTCGTTTAATTCCCTTGGAGCGGTGAGCCTTTACATTTTTATAATGAGGGTGCACATTATTCCATATTCCATTTCGTCACCATGATGAGACCAATCCTTGCTTAATGGGAGAGAGGGAGCTTCTGGACCACCTTTCCCAAGCAGATAGCGAGCGATCACTCAACAATGAAGACTAAGTGAAAGTGGGTCGGGAATGAGTACCCATCCCTTATGGGAATTGAACCCGCATCTTCAACGTGAAAAGACGATTTCCTAACCACTGCACGAAAGGAACCAAAAGGCCATTCTTCTTATATCTCAGCTCCGAGAATAGAAGTGCTTCCATTTCTTTCTATACCTAATTCTCTCCTTCCTTTGATTGGGTAATCTTCGATGGAATAAAGGTACGAATCAATCCCCCTTTGGAAGGGCTAGTAAAATTCTAAAGCTCTAAGAGCGGGGATTTGCCTAACCTATTAAATGCTTGATTTTGCGAGTTTCAGGCCACTGTAGTGGTATTACATGTGATGGTCCTCCAACGAAGGGTTTTCCTTAGTCACCTTCTTAGTCACTTTGACTTTCTGGGCCGGCAACCCCAAATGGATGGGTTAAAGAGGTTGCTCCCGAGGAGTGGAGAAGTCTTTTCCGTTAGTCGCTCCCACGAGTGAGTCTTAGGTTAGCTCTATAGAGTGCGCAGAGAATTCATATTCAACAAAAAGATGTGATGCTAACCGCATACTGAACCAATTACATCATCGATAGGCAAAACCCATGATGCTACTACTGAAGTGAATGCGTTAGTCGATCCATTAAGGATGTAGATCCAGCTTAGCTTATATATGTAATTACTGCGATCAAGGGGTTCACCATTTTGACTTTTTGTTGACTCGTCTTTGTACTGCTCTCCTATACATATAGAATCTGATTTTGCGGAGCTAGAGTGGAAGCGTCAACCTTGTCAGCCTTCTATGGTGATGAGTCTAGGGAACCTTTGTAAGCATCTTTTGTCCATTCTTTCGACACAACCTTGGTTGCCTGGAGGTATCGTGTACACCTTTTGTCTGATCCTGATCTTGCTGAGCCTATTTGAGGATGTGTATGAACATTATGTTGATTCAAGTACGGAGTGGACATCCCAATGGTTAAAATTCTTCAAAACAAGGAAGCTATTCGGAACAAGGTAGTGCTGATACTCGATCACTATATAAGATATTTTACCGGGGAATAGGGCACTTCCAATAAGATAAGAAAAGAGGCCTTCATGGATGGATACCCGAGGGCATACGTATGAATAGAATGGCCCACAAGAGGGAGTCAGAAAAGCATACTCTTTCTACACCTGCACATATAAGGCTACCGATCGACCAGAAGGAAAGGCCACTTTTATCTCCACCAAGAATGATTTTACACCCGCATATGAAAACCATGGATTAGGAACTACTTAGGTAGGGCAAAGTAAAGGCTAACAGGAAAAGAAAACATGAGAAAATGATAAAAAAATTCTCGTATTCGAGATATGGAGAACAGAAGTAGAGCCTTGGGAAGAGAGGAGAAAACATATAAGTTTACTCGACTTCGCGAGTATGGCAATCAAAAAAACAGAGGAAGAAGAAAAGAAAAATAGAAGCATGAAAGGGATTTTCGACATCTTAGAGAAAAACAACAAGGGAAAGGAAGAAGAAAACAACAATCAAGAAGGGAGAGAAAGAATAAAAAGAATAGGAGAAATCTTTAGGGATGAAGAAGAGAGAAGGTGGATATAGGAGCATAGAGACAACCCATATAAAAGAAAAGAAGTAGAAAACGAGGAAGTGTGGAGCAAGATAACTGTGCAAAGGGCAAATAGGGGGGAAAGAAAGGGACTATGCTGCGTGGCCAGTCGAAATAAAGATCTTTCTCAAGGAAAGAGGAAGCGAGGAAAAAGAAAAAATAGAAATTTTTTCGGCGGTAATAAAAATGATAAGAGAAGGCGAGGAAGTAGAAAAATAAATAAGAATGGGGAAGCAAATGATCAAGGAGCTAATGGAAGATGGAGAGAAGGGGGAGGGGAATGGAAGTTATCAAATGTGAAATAGCACTCGCGAAGAATGGAGAAGGGATTCCCTGGAATATAGAGACATAAATGGGGAAAAAACAAAAAGAAGGGAATTAATTATGTAGGTAAGATCAGACGATTCGCTGAAGGGATCAGATGATTCGTCGATGTGATAAAAGGGGGAAGTTGACCAAGGAATGGAGAGGATTTTAGGAAAGAAAACAAGTGGAATTCTTGAAGAGAAGACGATACACCGACACCCCTTATAGACTAGAGTTAGCGAGGCATCGGCCACAACAAGGTTCAAAGGACCAAGAGTATGATTGAGAAAGTGTTTCGCGTGGAACAGGAGAGTCAAGGAAAAAAGTCAATTGAGAGGGAATTCTATTTAGAGCACTGAGAGAGTATTAATTAATAATTACTATCCTTTTAAATAAGTGATTAACATTAATTTTTGTAGGAATTTAAAATTATTTAATGTTTAAAAGTGAAGTGATTTTGTCCTAAAATTGAATGACAACTTTTCCTCATAATTATATTTTAAGTAATTTTGATAATTGGTATTAAAATGTCAATCACGAATGATAATGAGTAGCAATAAGGGTCAATCATATTATGAGTTGATGTGAAGGGAGTTGCAAATCAAATGAGGATAACAATTAAATTAATTTGATTCTATACCAATATAAGAACATTTCAAAATTACTACCTCCGTTCCATTCAGATTTGCACGTAGGGCGAACATGTATATTAAGAAAAATCTACTTTTTGCTTTTTGGTTGATTTTTTTCAAAGATGGAGATCGATGGTGGAGGTTGTAAAAGAAATTTCTTTTTTAAGGGTGTGTAAATTGGTGTTGAACGTAGGATGGAAAATCAAACCAAGCTACTCAATACTCGATTTGAGATCATTTGTTAAAAGCTCGTTCGAACTATGTTCGAGTAAAAATATGAAACAAGCTTGAACATGCTATGTTTGATAAAATCTAAAGCTCGATGTAAGCTCGAGCTTGATAAGTTAAAATTATTAAAATAAGTGTAAAAATGTCAAACTACTCAAGCTCGATTAGTGTTTGATTTGGTTAAAGCTCGTTCAAACTCGATTCGATCAATAATGAAACAATCTCAATCATAATATTAGAAGTTGGATAATGTTTCAAACAAGCTTGAACAATAATACGTTCGGCTCGACTCGACTCATTTAGAGTCCTAATTGAACGTACCAAAAATAAAAATGTATAAATTTGAATGTGACGAAGATTGTACTTTTTATTGCAAACACCCCTAAATTTGAAATTAAGGATAATAAATCTCTAAAAAGGAAAAAACGAAAAAAAAAACTAACGGTAATAAGGTAAAAACTAAAAAGGACTGCAGCTTCCCACATATAAATCGAAACTAACCCTACTCCTAAGAGAGCTTTCAATTTCTCTCATTACTATCTCACACATGCAGAGTGGAAAAAACGGTCAATCAACTCGGACGGTTTATACAACTTTCCGGTGTCCGGCTGATAGGGATGACCCGGTTACTTCGGGCCGGGTTAATCCTGAGCCCACTTGCCAGCTCAGCGAACACGCCAGCAAGCGTGAAGGCCCAGGCCCAACAGACCCAGCAACACACGTTCGGTCCAGCGGATCAAATCTGTTCCGTGAATCAAGGCCCATGATCTTTTCCCAACTGCCATGCAGATCTGGTGGGCAAGATTATAGGGATTTAGTTAGGGTTTGGGTTTAGTAGTATAAATAGATGAAAAGAAATCTGAATTAGGGTTCGCACTCTGCATTCTGTAATACGCACTGTAAACTCATCGTTCAAGAAAAAGAAACACCTCGGCTATTGCCGCTTTCTGCCCGTGGACGTAGATCTCCGGATCGAACCACGTATATTGTGTGTCTTTACATTCTGTTTGCATTAATTACTGTTCGATTGGGTGTTTTCCGGATTGTGTATTAACAAATTGGCGCCGTCTGTGGGAAACGACAAGGCAGTATTTTGAACGCGCTAACCGGTAATCTTTGACGTTCACATTGCATTCAAGAATCATGGTGACGACTCGTTTGAATCAAGCTCGCCGTGGAGACCATTCCGATCAAGATCCACCCGTGGATCAAGTTGCACCGCCGAGACAATTGCCGGTAGCGAGTGCATCCAATCATCAGGGTAATCAAAACCCTCCACCCCCTCAAGATCAGCAAGACCCTAATATTGCTGCTGCTCAGCCACCGGTGAACATTCAAATCACCCCAGAACTGCTCCAAGATTTCTTACAAGAGCATGCGCATGTCCTACAAGATTGGGCAGTTAATCGCCTACGCCCGGCGAGGCCTGCCGCAGAACCTGTTAGCCATAATGATAATCCTGGGGTGCCTCCACCCCGCCCGCGCGGACAGCGGGAACCGGGCTACCGCGGGCGTCAGGATCGACGACGGGAACGACCTGGTTCTTCCGAGGACCTTGGGAGTTCAAACGGATCACGACCTCGCAATGAGGAACCAGCTGATGTGGATCGCCGCCGTCCACTTAATGCGGCTAAAAGAGTTCGCTACGCTGATTCTCATGCTCAGGATCTCCAAGAGTATGAGCGGGTTCAACGCAACGTTGAACTGGACAGAATCCTAGGCCTTGATGCCAATGGAGAGATTATTACGCCGTTCTCCTCCGAAATCATGGCCATCACCCTTCCCGAAGGGTTCAAACGGCCAGCTATATCACCTTACAACGGCACGGGAGATCCGGCCAATTTTCTTGGCGCTTTTAGGCACAGTATGCTTAGTCATGATAACATCACATCCCTTCAGTACTGTAGGATTTTCCCGGAGTACTTACAGGATGAAGCTCGGGTCTGGTTTGATTCTCTCCCGCGAGACAACATATCCTCTTTCAGAGAACTCGCCGAGCACTTTTGGGCACGGTTCGAAGCCCGGGCGAAGCCCATGGCCACTCTGGCCGACGTCATGAGCATGGAACAACGGGACGGTGAGACTGTTACTCAATTTCTGGACCGTTTCACAGCGGTAAGCCTCAAGGTGGGAAATTGCCCCGACGATGTGGCCATCAACGCCTTTATGAATGGACTCCGCCCTGGAGCACTCCACACCGAGTTAGCTCGGAACACCCCGGTCACAACTCGAGCACTGTTCAAAACAGTGTGCAAATTTGCTAAGGCCGAGGAACAGACTCGGCAGAAGCGTGAGAAGCACGCAATCAAGCGACAGGCCGACAAAGCACAAACTGGTCCTAGTACGCGAACTAGCGCATTTTCACGCTTGACACCGGGGCATTCAGAATCCCGAAGTGCAATTCCGCAATTGACTCCACTGACGAAGTCACGGGCTGAAATTCTTTCACTCCACAAAAACGATTTCCGACCTTGTCCGCGGATGACAGCGCCTCCTGAAAAGAGGAACCGTGGAAAGTGGTGCGCATACCACCGAGATCACGGACATGAGACAGAGGAGTGCCGAGAACTCGGCAAGGAGATTGAGGAATGCCTCAAGAAAGGGTTTTTGCGGCAATACGTTGCGCGAACCGGAGACCAACCTCGGGCAAACCACAATGGGGGCTCGTCTCATCACCGCGGAGGTTACCATGATCGAGATAATCAACAAAATCGGCCACATTGGCAGAATAGTCGGCAGGGGCCCAATAACTACGCGCGACAAGATTCTGGCAATCGCCAGCCGTCACGTCTCCCACTTCCACCACCTCCTCCGGGAGGACCCGGGGACAACGCACCCCCTCACGTGATAAACGTGATATATGGAGTCCTACCTACCGGGGCTTCACGACATGCCTTAAAGGCAGAGGCTCGACGTCCTCCTCCCGAGGAGCCACGTCACAAACGCCTCCATCAGTCCGAGACTGTCAGCTTCACGGATAGGGATCCGGTCCCAGAGATAACACCCCACACTGACGCTATTGTCATTGACATGACTGTAGCCAATATAACAATACGGGGGGTCTTCGTGGACAATGGTGCTGCAGTAAGCATCATATTTGCGGACTGTTTCGAGAGGATGGGGATCTCCCGAGACCAACTTCGACCGGCCCCCGGGCCATTACAGACATTCACTCAGGGTGAAGTCCGGCCGGAAGGTATCATTACTCTCCCAGCGTCTTTGGGGACTTATCCGAAGATAAAAACTATCTTCGTGGACTTTTATGTGGTGAATTCTCCCTCACCATATAACATGATATTGGGCCGAGACTGGCTCACCCCGGCAAAAGCCATATGCTCCACGTATCACCTCGCACTAAAGTTTCCCACTTCGCATGGTGAAGTGACCATCCGCGGCAGTCAACGGGTTTCAAAAGAGTGCATGTATGTGGCGCTCAAAAAGACTGCTAAGGTCTCTCCCAAACAGCAGCTTCAGGTAACATCACAGGTTCTAGAACATCGGGACCGTACCCCATTGGGGGATGCCACTGCTCAAATCCCGTTAGATCCGTCTAAGCCGGAGCAGACAGTAACAGTAGGGGCCGTGGACGTGCCATGGCTGCATCAGGCCATTATTCAGACCCTGCGAGAATATTCCGATGTTTTTGCATGGTCTCCTCTGGACATGCCCGGGGTCTCTCCTGAGGTGATTACCCACAAGCTGAACATCGATCCTAGTGTCAAGCCAATCCAACAGAAGCAGAGGAAATTCGCCCCGGAGCGAAATGAAGCCATTCGAATTGAGGTGAAACAGCTCCTAGATGCGGACATCTTGTTCGAGGTATTCTACCCCTCCTGGTTGTCCAATCCAGTAATGGTAATAAAAAGCAGTGGGGCATGGCGAATGTGCGTTGATTTTTCCGATCTCAATAAGCATTGTCCGAAGGACTGCTATCCTCTACCTTCCATCGATCAAAAGGCCGAAGCCATTACAGGGTATGTGGCCCTTTGTTTCTTAGATCTGTACAAAGGTTATCATCAGATCTTTATGGATCCACAGGATGCTATCAAAACGGCGTTTATCACTGCCTTTGGGTGCTACGCTTTCAAGAAATTGCCCTTCGGGCTCAAGAATGCTGGAGCCACCTATCAGCGTCTAATGGACTTTGTCTTCCACGACCAGATAGGTCGCAATGTTGAGGTTTACGTCGATGACTTGGTCATCAAAAGCTCCTCCCATCCTTCATGTGTGCAGGATATCGCTGAAACATTGCGCACCCTGCGGCGCTATAACCTGCGACTCAATCCGGCAAAATGCACCTTCGGTGTTGGCTCCGGGAAGTTCCTCGGATACATGGTTTCACAAAACGGCCTGCAGGCCAATCCAGCTAAACTCCGCGATGTATTAGACCTGCAGCCACCAAAGACATTCAGGGATGTTCAACGCCTTACAGGTGGATTAGCGGCCTTAAACAGATTCTTATCAAAGGCAGCGGAGCGCCAGCTCCCATTTTTCAAGATCCTGAGGCAAGCGAAGTCCTTTGAATGGACTCCGGAGTGCACTGAGGCCTTTGAAGCCTTGAAACGTCATATACAGCAGCTGCCTACTTTGTCAGTTCCTCTCCCCGGAGAGCCGCTGTACTTATATCTGGCATCCGCCGAAGAAGCTGTCAGCGCCGCTCTTGTGCGCGAAGTGGAGGGGGTTCAGCATCCCGTATATTTTGCAAGCCGGGTGCTCCATGGGGCCGAGACGCGATATTCAGAACTTGAAAAAACCGCTTTGGCCCTTGTTATGGCAGCTCGGCGTCTTCGGCCATACTTTCAGGGACGCGAAATATGAGTCCTGACCAATCACCCTATACGCCAGATCCTTGTGAAACCCGAGGTGTCCGGGCGCCTCGCCAAGTGGGCAATTGAGTTGGGCGAATATGACATCCAATTTCTCCCCCGCCGAGCAATTAAGGGTCAAGCACTTGCCGACTTCCTAGCCGAAGCCCCGGCAGACAATCATGAATCCCCCGCAGACAATGATACACAGCACCACGCCACACTCGCTCCCTCACCCCGGAAGTGGCAACTTTTCGTAGATGGAGCGTCTACAGTCCGCGGAAGTGGCGCCGGACTACTTCTCATCAACCCCGAGGAGGTTGAAGTTAGATATGTCATCAGATACAAGTTCAAGGTGACTAACAACGAAGCGGAATACGAGGCAGTTCTCGCCGGGCTCCGACTCGCACAATCCTTAGGTGTTCGTCACCTAGAACTCATCACGGACTCCGAGGTCGTGTCTAAGCAAATTCAGGGGACTTATGTCGCCAAAGAAGAAACAATGGTCAGGTACCGCGCTCTAGCACTCAAACTCATATCAACTTTTGATGCAGTTATTATCCAGAAAATCCCGCGAGCCCAGAATTCCAGGGCAGACGCACTCAGCAAGTTGGCCTCCGCGGTCCAAACTAATATATCCCCGGATATCAAGGTCGAAGACCTCGCCCATCCAGCAATTCATGAGGCTACAATTTCGGTACTGACCGACAGTGACCCGAACTGGATGACTCCGATCATTCATTATCTCCAAGATGGTATTCTGCCCACTGACAAGCTACGAGCTCGACAAGTTGTACTCAAAGCCCCTAAATACTCCCTTCATAATGGAGTTCTATATCGACAATCGTACCTACAACCGAGCCTCCGGTGCCTCGCCCCTGCCGAGGCCATTCAAGTTCTGCAAGAGGTTCATGAAGGGGCCTGTGCAAGCCATATCGGTTCCCGAACTTTAGCCAAAAAAGTTCTCCGCTGGGGTTACTATTGGCCGACCCTATTTAACGATGCTCACGAACTAGTGACCAAATGCAGCAAGTGTCAGCTACACTCCCGGGTAAAGCATTTGCCGCAGACTGAACTCACCGGAATCCAAGGTGCATGGCCGTTCATTCAGTGGGGTATCGATATTGTAGGCCCATTCCCTGTTGCTCCGGGAGGACTGAAATTCCTGGTCGTCGCCGTGGACTACTTCACTAAGTGGGTCGAAGCCGAACCACTTACGGCTATCACCGGACAGAATATTTTGAAATTTGTCTGGCGCAATATCGTTTGCCGCTTCGGCATCCCGAGCACTATTATCTCGGACAACGGTAAACAGTTTGCCAACGATCCATTCCGCTCATGGTGTAAAGAACTCCACATCAAACAGATTTTCACTTCGGTTGCCCACCCTCAAGCGAACGGGCAGGTTGAGGTCACCAACCGGACCCTTCTCACGGGAATAAAGAAGCGACTGGATAGTGCCAAAGGTCTCTGGGCCGAAAACCTGCCGCAGGTCTTATGGGCTATTCGCACAACGCCGCACACCTCCACCGGGGAGACTCCTTACAGCCTTACCTACGGATCCGAAGCCGTTATTCCCGCTGAAATCAATGTGCCGAGTCCTCGCCTACTCACATTAGTTCCGGATGATAATGACGAGGCACTTCGCGCAAATTTGGATGAGCTTGAGAATCGCCGGGAACAAGCGTTCGTTCAGCAGGCTAAGTGCAAACAGCGAGCTGCCCAGTACTATAACCTCCGGGTCCGAGGTACTCAGTTCAATGTCGGGGACTTAGTTCTCCGGCTCAACTCGGCCAGCAAAGCTGTCCCCGAGGGCAAATTACATGCTTCTTGGGAAGGCCCCTACCGAGTCGTTGCCGCACACGACTCCGGCTCTTATCGACTTGAACATCTCAACGGGACCCCGATCCCCCGAAGTTGGCACGTCACAAATTTGAGACGCTTCTATCTGTGAAAACCACACCGCAAGTACTATCTTTCCTTTGATTTCTTTTTTAGTTATTATTTCCCTTTGTACTTTTGAAGTTTGCTCCGGCACTTATTACTGAATAAAACATCTCGGTTTATGCATCTCGTTGTGTTTTTCTTTACGTTACGGGGACGCCCTAACGCTAACATATGATCGTTGTTAGTCTCCGGACCATCACAACTGTCCCTCGATCCGTCCGAGGAGATTCACATTTAGTCTCCGGACTCGTATCACTTTCTCGTCTGACTAATCGGAGAAGTGTTTTCTCCTGCCTGATCCGTCCGGGGAGACGTTACTCCTGCCTGATCCGTCCGGGGAGTAACCTATTCATACTGTGTTTCCAAACACTCAATTAATTACTTAACGATTGAAACATTCAACAGTTCTCACTGTGTTCCCGAACACCCGATTACAGTTATTTATAACTTGTTGCTTTCTTTAAACTATAATGGTTTTATTATTTCCAAAATGGTACAACATCAAACAGTTTTCCTAACTAATAAAGCAAAAACCTTGCTAAAAGATATCAGTATTTGCTTATTTCTTTCCGGAGTCTTCCCCGAGCCAATACCCAAAACCGCGCCGTCTTGTCTCTGACTGAGCATGTCCCATCCTCCGGGATGGTTCTTGCACGTTCCGACGGTGCTCGGCTTCACTTCGGCTTCGACGCTGACTCGTCATATGGGGACCCCGGTCACCCACCGTGTGCTCAGCTCTCGTCCTTGGCCCTGACATGGTGGCCCATTCTGCATGGCCCCACTCTAGTGGCGCCAGAGGATCCATCACTTCGGTGGTTTTCTTTATGCCTTCTCTCGTCTTGTGCCGAGTGGGCTTTGATGATCTCTGCGGAGTTGAGCTTTTCCTCCCTTCCCTCTCCCGAGTGTTGGCCCATTCTACAGCATCCCACTCATCGGCAGGCATTTCGTCGATCTCCTTGGCCAGCGCCGTCACTGCCGGACCACTAGCCTCTGGCTCTTCGGGGTGAGTCCTTTCCGGTTCTTGAGGGACATCAGGCTTTGTTTTCTTGCCCCGACATCCTTCCTTGCGGATAGGCTCTGGTTCACTTTGCTCGGCAATATTCAAAGCCTCATTCCGGGCCTTGATCTTCTTCTCAAGCTCTACTAGAAATCCTAACACCAGCCGGCTCCTAATGATCTCCGGGTCATTCGCATCACTTCGCTCACTCCGGTGTTGGATGTCTTCCCGAACCTCGGCCCGCCGAGCACGAATATCTTTCGTTGATACTCGAACGCTGTCCACAAGAAGATGCTCGCACTCTTGTTGGTTGATACGGAGTTGCTCTAGCTCTAGATCTTTCACAATGCAGTGTGCCTTGTACTGCTTATTCTGTTGTGCGGACTCTTTCCATGCGCTCTCCACCTTGGTATATCTTTTCTCCATTAAAGCAAGAGTCCTTGACAGTCGGGGAACTTCATGCAACATCAACATATCCCGCTCTTTCTGCAACCAAACTATTGATGAGTTGAGTTGCTTTATTACCTCGTACGGGTTTTCAATATTTTCCTGGCAAAGGAGACACCTCGGTTTTCTCAGACTTTATTATTGTCCATACATAGCGTATATATGAGAGAAGTAGCATTTATCATTCATACAAAAGAAGATTTTTTATTACAAGAGAAGACAGCTCGGGTTTTTCTTTACAAAGCAAGCGATTACATGAAATCCTATATACATGCTTATCTACTCTATATTCTGCTCATGAGTAGGGAGGTCACTGACCTCTCCGGGGGTAGGGTTGGCTTCATCTCCTCCCGGGGCCTCCCCAACACCACTTGTACCCTCAGTTGTCTTGCTGGGGCCTTCGATCAGCGCGGGGGGAATTGTTGTCACCTCTGGACGCGGAATGGGAGCTCGGTCCCTCATCTCCCGTACGTAGAAGCCGTTGCGGAAGCCCAAGAAGTCCTTGTCCTCGTCCTCGTTGCACCGTTTTATGATGTCGGGAGTAAGGATGGTGTTCTTCTTCGCCAAGGCCTCGATCAGGGGCCACTTTGGAGCCTTGGTCAGCGCGTCAAAGTAAGCACCGTCTTCATTCCCGACAGCTTCGTAGTTATACCCGAAGCTCTCATCGTAGACGTTGACCTCCGGGTATTTGTCGTGAACGATTTCCAGCAGCTCGCTTCGAGTGGCCGTATCACCCGCAGCCACGAAGGAGCTCAGAAACTGCAGAAACGTCCCAGTTTGCATCAGCCTCTCTGCAAATGCTTCCAGCATTGCTCCCTGACCAGAGACGATCTTATTTAGCTCCTCCCGAGCTGCATAGAGGTCGCCTCGTAAACTGGCAACCTCGAGGGTCTGCTCGCGCAGTCTGGTCACCTCTCTCTCGGCAACCGCTGCCCGGTCCCGAGCTGCTTGGACACCCCTTTTAGCCTCCGCGAAGCCAGCTCTCAGCTTAGCCACCTCGGCTTCCAACTCGGCAACCCTGCCTTGGCAGGATTCTTTCTCCAGCCTGCCCACCAGCCCGCGGATAGGCTCCAACAGCTTCTCCAGTTCGGCCCCTGTGGCAGACACCTCTCCTCCTTCTCCCTGCATCAACTTGCTGTTATAATGGATCTATGCAGAAAATAACGAAGTCATTTACGAGTTTACCTCGTGAGCCGGGGTCACGTGTAGTTTCTTGGCAGGAGGTGGTGTCGTCGGGGTAGTGACCCTTCTCTTTGTGCTCGGGGTCAACCCAGAGAGGGGAATGGTGTCTTCAGGGTCCGCCCTGTGGCTACCCCCAGCTGTTGTTCTCTGTCGCTCCGGTGTCTTCGAGCTATCACCTCGGCCCCCCGAGCTGGCCTCGGTGCTTTTCCTAGCAGCGCTCTTGAACTTGCCCACTGCACATGACAAACACACATTCAGAGATTGACATTGTTATATTGTATACAACTTCTGACGGAATGATAGTCCTACCCTCTTCGGCATCTCCATTTCCTGAATAATATGGGCTAAGCCCAGCCTTCTCCAGTTCCTCCTCGGAACAAAGGGTTTGGAAAGTCCCCACTTGCAGGAATATGTGCCTCATTTCGGGCCCCGGATTCTCCACAGGAGCGGTATCCTGCACCTCGTCACTCCTCCACTTCGGGAGGGCTATTTTATTCCTAACAAATAAGAACTTCTCCTTCCACCCCTCTACTTTGCTCGGGTTTTGAACTTTGAACCCTCCTCGGGCTCGGGGACTAAAGGAGTACCACCCCTTAGACTTCCCGAAGTTCTTCAGCTGGTAGAAAAACCTAAAAAGCTCTACAGTTGGCTCTATTCCGGCCTGCTTACTAACTACAGTAAATCCTACCAACTGCCTCACCGCGTTCGGCGCTAACTGGCAGAGGGCAATGCCGTAATATCTTAACAACTCTACGACTATGCCCCACAGAGGCAATCTCAATCCTACTCTAAGGGGGTCAATATATACGGTCATAAACCCCTGCGGTGGGCAACAGGCCCTATCCTCGGGGGTAGGGATTATGTAATCGAGGTCGAAGGGAAGATAAAATGATGGGAGTTCCCTCTCAAGTTGCTCCCGTGACATCCGTAACGCTATGGACGACACCTCAAGCTCCACCTCCGGGCATTTGTAAAACGAAACCATCATGGTATTACACTCTAAACCATCGACTCTGTCTATGGTTCTAATCACATCCTTCTCCGGATATATATGATGGGGGGGGATGTCTAACGGTTTACCCGAGCTTCCTACTACTTTGATTGAGGCCGAAGAAGGGGCAGAAGATGCAGAAGATGAAGAGGATGACATACTTACTTGGTTTGAATTTGAAAGTGTGGATTTGAGAAATTTTTTATCTCTGATGAATCGCAAGCGCAGATTTCCTCTTTTTCCCGCTTTCTAAACAGATGAATCACAATGAAGAAGATGAAAAGTTACTGTGCAGTTATTCCCAATATAAGTGCAAAAAACCGACGGCTCTGATGCAGCCTATTCAAATTCAGTGATGAAGATTTAGGCGTGCTTTTCACGCGCTTTACAGTTACCGAGGCGCGTGGGGAACAGCTGTCTTGGAACTCGCAGAGCGTGTCACTTCACGTCTCTCTCTCATTATGGCGCCGCCAATCACATCAGCCTCACCCTTCTTCAGGAAGATTCAAGATACACTCCGGTGTATTTTCCACCTCGATCATGCTACCACACTCCGGGGCTCCTACCATTTCGGCCAAACTACTCACTCCGGTGTACCTTCCACCTCGACCAGACTGTAATATCCTTACAACGCGTTTTTCGCTTCTGGGAAATTCGATATCTCATTATAGGTCCCAAACACCTCGGCCCAACTCGACACTGCGTCCATTGACTGCTCCGCAAGGTCCCAGGGACGCGGACACACTCCATCACGCATAAACACTTCGGCCTATCAGTGACCCCGGTCTTCTTGCTTACGGTTCCACCCCGTGACAACCGAAGCTCCTACCTCGCTTCGGCTGGGGGCATCTGATAGGGATGACCCGGTTACTTCGGGCCGGGTTAATCCTGAGCCCACTTGCCAGCTCAGCGAACACGCCAGCAAGCGTGAAGGCCCAGGCCCAACAGACCCAGCAACACACGTTCGGTCCAGCGGATCAAATCTGTTCCGTGAATCAAGGCCCATGATCTTTTCCCAACTGCCATGCAGATTTGGTGGGCAAGATTATAGGGATTTAGTTAGGGTTTGGGTTTAGTAGTATAAATAGATGAAAAGAAATCTGAATTAGGGTTCGCACTCTGCATTCTGTAATACGCACTGTAAACTCATCGTTCAAGAAAAAGAAACACCTCGGCTATTGCCGCTTTCTGCCCGTGGACGTAGATCTCCGGATCGAACCACGTATATTGTGTGTCTTTACATTCTGTTTGCATTAATTACTGTTCGATGGGGTGTTTTCCGGATTGTGTATTAACACCGGCCAACGCCTTTTCCCCACTAATTCTTTCAATTCCACCGCCATAGCCGGAGGCATCAGCAACTGCGATGTAAGTAATCAGATCGAGACTACATCTTCCTTATCGACCTGTCCGTGAAATCATCATCTTCTTCTGAAGATGTTATCGATTCAAACCTCGTTAGGGTTGGTTCCTGTATCTTCGGTGGTGATATCTGATTCTTCTATTGTTTAGAGATTAAATAATTTCTGTTTATGCGTCTTCACCGAGATTCATCCAAATTACCCTAACTAACCAACAATAGTGTGTCCGCAATTGACTTCTCCGATTGAATTAGAGAGAGAGAAAAAAGAAGCGGGAGACCATCAAATTGGAAGAATATCAGTCAACACCATCAATAGTGATACTCACACAGCCCTCTAGCAACGCTCCTTCGAGGTATTTCTCAACACCTTTGGTTTTTCATTGTTGTTCTACTCTCCCCCCATCATATTTATTGGGTACGCAATTTGTTTATTTCATTATCTATTTGGTTTATGTTTTAATTCAACAAGAAAAGGGGCAAGAATGTTGTGCGTGTGTTTTCTAAGTGAAGTTTAAAATCTCAGCATGAAAAAGAGTTTGAGAAAAATAAACAAATTGTTGCATATTGTCATGTCTCTCTCTGTCTGTGTTTGTTTTTTTAAGAAATATAGTGTAACATGAAAAGTATAGACTGAAATTGTTGGGCTATATCACGAACTTTGTGGACGTGCATTACGAAAAATGAGTAAAATGAGGATTAAAACTTGAATGAAGAAAATGTTTTAAATATTACTCTGTGTGTGTGCGGGCTCTTTGTTTTGGCTCCAAGTATAAGCCTTTCATGCTTTATTCCTGCTTCTGTGTGTTGGCCTCAAGCCTTCAAGTTTTCATGGATTGCCATGAAAATGTTTGAATATCATGATTAATTATACAAATCTCATGATAAACTGCTCTCTGTTGGGCTCGTTACCTCCTAAGAATTTGACACATATATTCTCTTATATGCAGCTGATATATTTCTGGGTTGGCCTCTGTTTTCATGGCATCTAATGGTCGTAGGAAACTATCAAAAAATGATGCCCGTCGATTTTTATTTGCTTATAATTCCTGATTTACTTTTTCTTGATACAAACATATGCTGGTTAGCAACAAGTATGTGATAGATAGATGTCATTATGCCTTAGTCGAAACAAACAAGCTGAAATGACCTGTTGTCAGCCCTCTTTGTCACTAATGTTCACAAACTTGGATGCACAATGTCATATTAAGACAATATTTATTATGTTAATGCTGCTAAATTTTGGTGCAAAACCTATAGCCTTGGCAGTAGTCTATGTATGACCTGTTAATTTGTTTATAGAGAGCTTAACCCATATTAAAGTGTTAGATAAGTGAATTTGTACTAAAATTCAGAATTTATTAGGTTGCGTTCGGATGGAGGGATTTTACTGTATATTTGAGGGATAATTCGAAATTCATAACCAAACCCACTTTACTTGTTTGACAAAAAATTTAAATCAATGAATTTTAAATCACTATATAGGTGTAGTCCATCTTTTATGGATTTGAAATTCTTTCCGCAACCTAGTCATTTTAAAATCTTTGGCTTAACCTAGTTACTAAATTAATCTTCTCTCATATATATATATATATATATAAAATACCACATAGTCACTAACATTGGTCACACTACACACACGTGATTACTTTACACATGCACCTCATATTGCACACTACACACACACTTCATGCGAGCACACACATTTCACACGCCATAGACACGCTACAAACATTTCTCACACGCCACACACACACACACTTCACACTACACACATAGTACACACAATTCACACACACATTCTAGGTACAATTCACTCACACGCACTTTACACAAGCATCTCACATTGCTAAATTTGAACTTTTTTAAAAACTAAGTAAAAAATAAGACATTTATAAAAAAAATATGCAAAAAAATTATTATATTCTACGTTTATATTTATATTAAATAAAATAATGTAAAACTGCTTATGCATAAAAGTTCTATTTTATTTATAAGATGTATTTCTATTTTATGTTTTTGCTTGTATTAAGATTATTAATATTTCTTTCAGCTTTTCATAAAGATAGAACAATTAATGTTATATTTTCAAAAAAAATTGTTGCGTTTCATTTAGATTTCTGATTTTTCTGTTTTTAAAAGGTATAATATATACTAATATAATATTTATTTAATAGCTTTTAATAAAAAAAACTAAATGTAGTATGTACAGGATGAAGAAGATTCAGATTCTGCCCTTAAATGTTATCAATGAAATTAGATAAGAATCAAATTCATGCGATAAATGTTATCTTTGAAAGGTGATAATCGTACAACTCTAAATTCTGTTTCATGAATTGAAATTTCTATAATGATTATTAGAAACATATCTAAGCATACTACATAATCTTACTATCATTTTCAAAGTCCTGGTTCACCAATATGACCCTCTTTAAGCTGCTTTAATGTAAAAAGTTAGAAATACTGATTCTTCATTCTTTCATAGTTGAACATTTAGACATGCAGCCTTCTCATTTTTCAACAATATATTCTCTCTCTCTCTCTATACATATATATATATATATATATATATATTGTAAAGGGATTCTTAAGTTATTGTTTCCGATGATTGCAGCCAGTCTCATACTTCTACAGTCGCAAGCCTGGCTACACTGGTATGAGTAATGTACTCTGCATCTACCTTGCCCTTCCTCACTGCCAAAATATGGACTATTTATGTTGATAGATTATCATATGGTGGCTGGCTCATTTCATTTGGGTTACAATTCAAGCATGTTCTTAAATTTATGTTCCCAATATCATTTTCAGAGAAAACATGTCATTTTTGTTTGAATCAAATTTTAGCTTTCGACATTATTGTCATCTTCTTGGTAGCAGTTTGCATTTCCGACATGGTTGTGGCCTTCCGTGTTTCAGACATTGAATTAGACTATGGCCTCTGCAGGTCATTGTGCTGTTATTTCTGGGTATGATGCTGTTACAAAGGAGTTTGAGATTCGAGATCCTGTCAGTTCAAGGTTTTTCCCATCTTTTATATCTCTGCCACATTCATGGGCTGCTGTTTGTTTATGTTACAGAGCTAGTGGATTACCTGCATGTATAGCAAGAAGCATTGTCGTTTCCCTTTTCATTGTCTTGAACATTATGATAGGAAGCTGCTTTTCGATTTCTCTTTTTGTCTTTCAGGAAATATGAGAGGGTCACGTCATGGTGTTTAGACAGGCTCACAAATCTTTTGGCACAGATGAGGACCTTCTGTTGATAAATTTGCTTAAACTATAATATTCATTCCTTTTGCAATATTGGCTCCTTCTGTTGGTAAATTTGCTTAAACTATAATATTCGTTCCTTTTGCAATATTTGCTAGTATGGTTGGCAGTTCATCAAATTAGGGCTGACTTGTGCAAAGTATTGCAAACCCACATCACATTCTTCTTTTTGATACTTAATTTAGGATTTAATGAAGTATTTCCTTGAATCTTAAATTTCATAACTGAATAATCAATTTCACTAAATAATAAAAATCCATTAAGCATGAAAATTTGATTATGTTTTATTCTTCTGTGAACTATTTCATCTAGCTACTTTTAGTTTATAGTGTATATTAGTTCAAAATATTAGCAAGGTAAATTTGGATGTTCTATTTAGTTTGCTGCATCCAATTCTTGACTTAATATCTTTTTAAGCTTGAGGATACCTTGGCATCCTAGTACTCATTGACACTGTTACTGAAATGTTGTCTGTCTAAATGTATTATGTTCCTTAAGATAGCATGCTTCAGACGTCAGAAAGCTGCCGAGTCAAAATTGCTTGAAATAAGGGAGCGCAAGGAGACGTTCAACTAGAGCTTCTGCGCTATCCACTCCTGTTGAGACCGGGGATGAGGATGTAGAGGATGATGACGGAGAAGAGGAAGGGGAGGTTAGCTTTCTCATGAGTTCTGTATTTCAAATCTATATTTTTTCTGAAAGTTGTAACATTCTCATATTACGAAGTTTTATGATTCATGGTACATTACAACATACTTAATTATAAATTAATAAAAGTAAGACTAAAGGAACTGGTTGATATTCGATGTGATTATGGTGCAGAAAAATTCTGGTAGCTGGTTTCTCTTAATTACAATGTTGGTATAGAGCATATGACTCATCATTGATTGGTTTCTAATACATGCTTCCTTCTCCGTTCATGTCATCAAATTAACATTCTTCTAATTTTATGACTCTTGTACTACAGGCATGACTCACCTCATCTTCTTGGCACTCTGTAAGGTTAATCTGAACTTCTAGCATTTTCTGTATCACCTATACAAGTTTAGTAGTCTCTGCTCAATCTTCCTCACATTTAACAGTGTAAGTACTGATTTTCATGCTTGTTCTTTCCAGGCATTTGATCTGCTGGAAATGTTTAAGAAAGAGGAAGAGATGCTCGTTTCTGTAAAGGAAAGACAGTCACAGGTATTCGCTTGTTAAATTGGGCTACTTTATGATGGTAATTTGCTATGAAGAAGTAAAAGTTAAGGCTTTTACATATTAGTAAAGTAGTAGTGCACCCTATGCACGTGGCTACGAATAGTTGTTGCATATAAGATGTTAAATTAATTTATTCTGCTACTTCCATGAACATTTAGATTTGTCGCCTTGATTGGATAATTGCTCAGGAAAACATGTATTTCATTCAATGTCTTCTCAAATTCTGGCCTCTTTTTTTCCGGGTGGTTTGGGGGAGAGGTTGGGTGGTTGTGGATCTGTGTTGCATTTTCCATTTCAAAATATATATTTTCCATTACAACCTTTCAAGGAATTAGCTACTCTGCATCTGGCCCTTGATTTTTATTGTTGATTTTATTGCTATGAGCAGTTGACAGCTGCGGACTGTATCTAAACAATTAAAATGCAATCAATCATAATATCTTTCTGCAGGAAGGGGATAATGAACTTTCACAGTCCACTCTCGACAAGCGCTCTAAGAAAGCAGAAGATTGGCATCATGATGCTGCAATAAGGTCTCGATTTACAAACCTGCAACACCAGTCACATGTGCTACATTTGCTCAAGATGTTCTAGAGGGTAGATCAAAGGTTTCACAGTTTCACGAACACAAGCACCAGCCAATGATATTAGGGCCAGCTAGTCTTGTGAGCAAAAACCCAACAAGCTAGAGGGAGAGAATGGCACCTCAAGTTTTCCAGCCTCACTTTCGGTATGTTAATGAATCGAATAGAAGTAAAGAGACACAAATCAGGGAAGGGTGGTTAGTTTATTGAAATTTTGTTTTGATTGATAGATTACCAACGATGAGCGTAGAGGAAGCTGGTTTAAAGGAGATGGAGATTATGAATACGTGGCAAGAGAGGAAGCCAACTCATCATGGAATAAGGATAACAAGTTATTGAGGCCGAGGGAGGAGGAAGACGATGATGCCGCCCAAGACAAGGCGAGGGCATGGGATGACTGGAAAGACGACAACCCACGTGGGGCCGGTAATAAGAAGCTCACTCCATGCGGCTAAATAAAGGAGGACAGACAGGAGTTGATTGTATGATCAAATATTGTAGTTCCGATTCCAGTTTTATCGTATTTATACTGCATTCTGCTAAGCTGTAGTTGTAGCCGTAGTTGTACATAAGACTATTTTTGGAAAAGTTGGGTCCTAAACTACACACACTTCACACACATCACAAATCACATATTTCAAACACTATGCACATTTCACGCACTAAACACTACAAAAGCTACACACATGTCACACAGTGTACATACTACACACACATCACACAACACACACACTACATACCACACACATTTCACACATTATATACACACCGCGCATTTCACACACACACATCACATATTTCAGAGACTACACACAGCACACACATTTTCATACTGCACACATTTCACACTAGACACACTACACACACTTAGCACACTTCACACACTAATATTTCACACACTACCAACACACACACACTTCACACACTACACAAATTACACACACTTCAAACACTACACACACTACACACACTTCAAACACTACACAATTCATACAGTTCATATTTTTGACATTCTACACACACTACACATTCTACACACACATTTCACATATTTCACACATTACACGCACTATACACACTTCACACAATTTACACTTCGCAGACAATTCACACACTACACAAACTACACACACCACAAGCACTACAACATTTAGCCCACTACGCACATTTCACACACTACAGACAATTGCACACTACACGCACACTACACACATTTCACATACTATACACACTACACACATATCAGACTATACACACACTACACACATTTCACACGCTACACACTTCACACATTTCACACTACACACACTACACATTTCACACAATACATTTCACACCACATTTAACACACACTACACCAACAATGCACATTTCACACATTTTACATATTTCACACACTACATATACCTCACACACCGCACACACTTCACACATTTCACACACTACACGTACCACACACACTTAACACGCTACACACATTTCACACACTTCACATACTACACGCACTACACACATTTCACACACGACGCACATTTCACACACTTCACACTTTTCATATACTACACATATTTCACACAGTACACACTTCACACACTACACACTACACACACTACACACATTTTACACTTATATACACTACACACATTTCACACACTAGCCACACTACACACATTTCACACTCTACACATACTATGCACATTTCACACATTTCACATACTACACACAATTCACATAATTTACACATAAACTAAACACTTTACACCTATGCACATTTCAAACAGTTCGCACATTTCACACATTTCACACACTGCACATATTTCAATTTTTCACACTCTACACACATTTCACTCATGCACTACGCACACTACACACATTTCACTCACGCACTACAGACACTACACACACATAAACACTATACATATTCCACACACTTCACACATTTCACACACTGCATACATTTCATACATTACACACATTTCACACACTACATGTACTACACATATTTTACATACTACACACATTACACACATTTCATGCATTACATACACTACACGCACTTCACATATTTCACACACTACACACATTTCACACACTACATGCATTTCGCACACTATATAGACACCACACATTTCACACAGTACACACGTTTCACATATTTCACACATCATACACTACACACACTATACATACTTCACATACTACACACACTACACAAACTACACATATTTCACATACTTCACACGCTACACACACTACACATATTTCACACATTATACACATTTCACACTCTACACACATTTCAAACACTACACATACCACAAATTTCAAACATTAAACGCTACACACATTTCACACGCTATACACACATCACACATTTCACACACTACACACATTTCACACACGTCACATTTTTTCCACACGACTTACATTTCACACACTTCACATATTTCGCACACTACACACACTTCGCACATTTCACACACTTCATATACTCTACATAGTTCAAATAGTTCACACAGTTTACCACTACACATATTTCACACACTTCACACTTTTCATGTATTTCACACATTTCACACGCTACATACATTTTACACATTGTACACAGTATATATATGCTGCATACATTTCACACACTGCACACATTTCACACACTAGACATACTACACACACTACAGACTACACACATTTCACACAATTCGCACATTTAACACACTACACACATTTCACACACTAATAAATTACACATACTACACACACCACACATTACACACACTACACAAACTACACACATTTCACACACTTCACAAACTACACACACTTAATACACTTCACACACTACACACACTAAACACATTTCACACACTTCACATACTACACACATTACAAATATTTCACACATTACACATACTATATACATTTCACACAATATGCTGACTTCATATACTACACATAATTCACACACTTAACACACTTCGCGCACTACACAAATTTCACTAACCCACACACATTTCACACATTATACACACATCACACATATTTCACTCACTATACACACACTACATACACTTCACACATTTCACACATTACACATTTCACACCATACATTTCACACACTATACACAAACTACACGCATTTCACACATTACACGCACCACACATATTTCATATACATCACACTTTTCACACACACATATTTCACACACTTCACACACTACAACCACTTCACACATTTCACATAGGACACTTCACACACTGCACACAATTCACACAATTCACACACTACTTACATTTCACACACTTCACACTTTCATACACTACACATATTATACACCCTACACGCACTTCACACTCTACATACACTACACTCACTACACACATTTCACACACTTCTCACACTACACAAATTTCACACACTACACCCATTTTACACACTATATGTAATTACATATTTAGCACAGTACACACACTACACATATTTCACACGATTCACATACTATACACACTACACATTTTTCACACACTATACTCTCACTACAAATATTTCACACACTTCACACATTTCACACACTACACACACTTCACACTTTTCATGCACTTCGCACTTTTCACATATTACACATAGTTCACACACTTCACACACTTCACACTTTTCACACACTTCACACTACACACTTTTCACAGGCTTCACACACTTAACATTTTTTGCACACTTCAAACACTACATACATTTCACACTCTACACACACTACATGCACTACACATATTTCATACACTACACACAATTCACATACTACACGCATTTCATACACTATTTCAACAGTACACACTTTACACTACACACTCTTCACGCATTTCATATACTACACACACTACACACATTACACACGCTTCACACATTTTCACACTACACACACTTCACCCACTTCACACACTTTGCCCACTTCACACACACCACACATTTCACACATTATACACACACCACACACTTCACACAATTCACACACTTCACACACTGCACACACTACCCACATTTCACACACTGCACACACTACACACATTTCATACGCATCACACTTTTCACACACTTCACACATTTCATACACTACTCACACTTCACACATTTCACATACCACACACAATTCACACACTTCACACACTTCGCACACTTTACACACTACACATATTTCACACACTTCACCTTTTTCACACACTACACACGTTTCACACCTTTCATACACTTTATACTTTTCACACATGACACACATTTCAGACACCACACACACTACACACACTTCATAGCTAAATCACTTTATTCAATTACAAGCTTATAAGCTCTTTTATCCAAACACAATATTAACTTATAAGCTCTTATGAAATTATATCATATAAGCTATTTGAACAACTTATAAGATGTTGGAGTTTAGAAGATGTTTGAAATAAACTTAGCCAAACACCCTCCTAATTATACCGAAAGACTATACTGCTCTTTTGTCACACTTTATTTGGATTTTTAACACAATTCAGCTCTGCTACTGTTGGGTTGTGATTTTCGTTTTAAATTGTTGTGGGATTGATTCTATTTTTTATTATTATGTTGTTTAGAGAATATGTACTAGATTTTGGTGTGCCCAACAAATAAGAGTATGTCTTTATATCCCCAATCACGCTCCCTTTGCTATGTTTTAACTGAGAAACCTGTTAAAAGTTACTCCCTCCGTCCCAACTAAACATGCACACTTTCCATTTTCATCTGTCCCAGCTAACTTGCACACTCCTTAAAAAGGAATGTTATAACACAATCTCCACCCTCAATCTTCACCCTCAATTCTCCTTTGAAAAGTCAACAGAATTCCATAAAGAAACTTTTCTTAATACTTGTGCCAACCTTCCCAATGCAAGATTAGTCGGGACGGAGGTAGTAGTATTTAAGAATAGTGAGATGTGATACCAAATTCCAACAATTTGGATGCTCTGGGAAAATGTTCTCGGTAGGAAAATATAAGATATTTCATCTCAAAACAAGCCGTTAGTAGCTTATAAGTTGTTCTTAAATAAAATAATATAGAAGAGTTATTTTGAAAAAGTAAGGAGGGTCTTAACATATTTCTCAATAAGATCTTATTTTGAAAAATTGCTTTAAATTTAATTATTTTAATATTACAAACATGCCATTACTAATAACTTAAAAGTTCTATCATTTTAGTATAAGTAAAAACTTGAATAATTATTTTTTAAATTAAATTTAACATCTTATAAACTCTAAAGATATCTTGTAAGACCCTTTAAATAAGCTTAGTCAAATATTGTCCATGTATTCATAAAAAACAAATGAAAAGGAAAAATTAAGCAAACAGTTCGAAAAACAAAAAAGCAAATTTTAAGTGAAAGCACAACATGCCACATGTAAAAATAAAACACAATTCAAATAATTATAAAAGTATAGAAAGTAACTCATACAAATTAAGTATATATTATCTCTTCTCATCATACTCTGTAATGGAAGGATTTGAGAAGTAACAATTCCTAACATAAGAGAGCATCATCAAGTGCGAATTCAGACATACTTTTTTATCCAAAAATTAGTATAATAGTAACTATCCATATACATAATTATATAAAAGCATTACCCGTATATATATAAAGATTATGTCATTGTAGTCTGACGACTATTTCTTTGATGGATAAAAGAGAGTTCAATCTTCAATAAATAGTCGTTACTACCAGGAACTTCATGTCTAGCTAGGGTCCTCTCAAGGTCCTCTTGTACAAATATTTTGGGATGAAAATCATCCTACGTCAGAACTGAAAATATAATATCGTAAAAAAAAATAATAATAATAAAAAATAAAAAAATTGTTTGGTGATGTTTGGTTTATAAAATGTGATGTTTTTTCTTTATCTTGTTAAAAAAAATATGACTTATTCTACTCTGTCTAGTTAGGTAATGCTCAAGTATATTGGTCTGCATACACTTTGAAGATAAATGGAGATCAAAGAAATATGATCGTTGGATCTATATCCACTTTCTTAGTGTGTGCAATTTTTGTATGCAAAGCTGAAATTTGACTGTCATTCAAAAGTCAAAGTTATTAGTTCAAGTTCTAATAATATGACAATATTGCTTTCGAATCAAACATCTATATATATTAAAAAGATAAATGGAGGGCCTTATTGTCATTTTAACTTTCCCTCCAAAAACTTTTACACTATATTGGTAAGTTGTTGTCAATTTTGGTAACTTTATAATTTTCTTTCAGTTTTTTAAAATGCAAACAACATTTATATTTTTAATTCATTTTTTATGCATGATATATCAAATTATTAATCTTTTTACAAGCTTCAATTTGACATCCATATCACATATATTATAATGAGCGAGATATTTAATTTTAAAACAATAACTTCTTTATTGATTAATTATTTAGGTTATATTTAAATGTTTATTGTAAAAATTAATAAAATAATTCCCCTTATAAAAAATATTAGTTGAGTATTTTCTCAAATTTCAACAAATTTAATATATTTCACATGAATTTTCAAATATATTCTTTACTTTAGTGACGATCAGAATAAAAATATTGTTTAAGTAATTAATCTCATATTTCATTAAATTAAAGGCAAAACATCAGTAATTGATTTTATAAATAATTTATTAAATCATTACATCTGCTAATATAATATATATATATATATATATATATATATATATATATAAAATAACAATGCTTGTTTTATTAGACGTGGACCTTTGAGAATATGTATGTTTATATATCATAATTATTATTGAGATTGTGCTTTATTACTTATTCATATTTTTATATAATGTATATTGTGTTAATATTATTATAGATATAGTAACTTAAATTTTATGACATTTGTTATACTTTTCAATCTTTTTTTTTTTCGTTAATCAATCTCAACTATATATTTTTTACACTTTGCAACCTAAAAAATATTTTATCGCACTAACCAACTTTAATTATATCTTTTTTTATTCTTTGCAACCTAAGATTTTTTTTTTTTTTTTTTGTTGGCATTAATCAATTTTTACCTTAAATAATATAATAATTACAATAAAAGTATAAAATTTAGTTGAATTACAAAACCAAATAAAATATGAAAATATCTGAATATTTTGAAGAACTCACATACTTTAAATTATCTTCGAATTATTGAATAACTTTTGATTTTATTTTGTTAATGTTAGTATTTATTTAAAAATAAGAAGTATTTCAGTATATCTGAAATTATCAAGTGAAATGTTCAAAGTTGCAAAGAGAAATTAATTCTAGAAAGAAAAAGTTAAATATTTATAGTTCTAATTTGAAAATTTATTTAGATATATTAAAAATCCATACATATATAAACGTTATAAGAGTGTTAAAATTGTTAAGTTGTATTTTCCCACCAAAACTTTTATGTTATTTATGGTTATTTGTATTTGATGTGTTCTTTTTTCCTTCTTTCAAAAAAATTAGTCATTTCTCAAACTTTAAATAAAAATAATTTTTATATCTCAACAATTTTTATGTTTTATATATCAAATTAATCATCGTTTAATGATCTTTTGTCTGACATCTATATCACATATATAAAAGTGTGATATTATATAAAATAAATACAAATTATTTATTGGTTGATTCTTTGGTTAAATCTGAGTATTTATTGCAGATGTTTGTTGGTGTAATGCTTAAGCCGCAATACGAATTAGTTGAAGAATTTTTCTAGAAAAATATTTCCAATTTAATTTTTTAAAATATTTTACTTAATTAATCTATTGTATTTACTTTTCCATCTTAATTTTATTCTATAAATTAATCCATATATAAATATGTGTGTGTATAATATAATAAAATGGAGCCAAATATGTAAAACAATATTTTTTTCAACCAATTGCAAATCAGACATTTTCAAGAAAAAATATTCATGTATGTATCCCTAAAAGATATTCCAGTTTCAGCATTTTGTTTGTGTGTTTCTTTGTCAAAAACTCTTTAGGAATTTTTATAATACTAACAAGTTTTTGTTTCTAATATATATTCAGATATAATATATCAATTTAATCATCTTTTCACCTTCTTTAAGTTGAATTATGTTTTAATTTTTTATTGTGCATTGATTCATTTATATTGTGAATTAAATTACATAAAAATGAATCAATAGAGTATTTTTTAAAATAAAAATATAAGATTATTTGAAAAGAAAATCTATTTTTCTTATAAGTTATTTAATGTATTTACTTATTATATTATCTTATTTTTTTAATAAAAATATAGGATTATTTGAAAAGAAAATATATTTACCTATATATAGATAGATAGATATTTAGTTCAAGAATTACACGAGAGAAACAAATATTTACGCTATTTAAAATTTTACTATATGTCAAAAAATAAAATATTTATTTATTAAGTATACAATGTTCACATTTTCAAATAATATAATATAATTATTTAATTCAGTAAAAAACTTTACTTTATTAGCAGCCTTCCATGCATCGCACGGGAGTAATACTAGTTCTAGTAAAAGGAGAATTGTCACTAATAACAAGTTGTACCTAAATTTGATTGATCAAAATAAAAAGTTATATGTTACTCAAATAATACTTTTTTTTTCTTTTTTCTTTTTTGCAGAAGGTGTTTTTTTAAGATACATGGCATGAAATGTGTTATGTCACCTTTCTTAAGAAAAGAGGGTATAAAACTACGTCGGGTCTTTCCTGAGACATAACCTAGAATCAGATCTTCATTATCTAACCGAACCCGGAACATGCCATTGGGAAGCGATTCAGTAATTAAACCTTCATGAATCCATTTTTGTTCTTTCATTCCAGGTAATGCCCCCTTGAAGTATCAACTAATAGAGGAGAAACGATATTAGACAACTCACCCCCTTTCTTTTTTTTTTTTTTTACAAATACAAATAGGAAGAGGTTTCGGATCCCATTTGGACATTAAAAGGATTACCATATATAACACAAAATTTCTCCGCCGATTCCTTCTAGTCGAGCCTCCCGGTCTGTCATTATACCTCGAGAAGTAGAAAGAATTACGATCCCCATCCCACCTAAAATTCTAGGAATTCGTGGTTATATGTTTTGCCCGGCTTAAACGGGCGCACAAAGCTCAAACCATTAAGCTGCAACACAAAGACAAAAACACAAGAAAGTTATCAAGTGTTAAATAAACAAGTGTGTGATGTTATGCAACCATGAATTAATTTTAGAAATTCAAAAACTTTGTGTCACTGTTATATATTAATATTTGTGCATCATTCAAAATTTAACTTAATATTACTAATACGTGATAAGAATCTTAATTAGAATATCATGTATGGTGTTTTAGTTAACTAATGTTAATATCATATATATATATATACACACACACATACATATATAATATACATTGGGTTCTTCCAATAGAATTGTATATTCCTGCAATATTGAGATCCTATAAAAGTATAATCACAACATAAAGGAGGAAGATTGGACAAAAAACCAAAAGAATAAATATCTTTTTAATGTTTACAACTTTTTCTCGAACTTTCTCTTCTACAAAAAAATAGTAAAATAGCCAATACACTTTCTTCAAAACACACAAATTAACGCCAACAATAATTTAGTCCTAGTCAAGTGGAATCTTGCATATATAATTACAGAATCATTAAATTATTCCTAGCTATCTGACAACAAACTTTCAACAGGAAATTTACACCAATAAAAAAAAATGGAAATATTAAATGTACAACAAATTTTCCCAGAACAAATATGAAGATTCCTTCTTTTACTTCTGAGGAAAAAGAAAGAAAGGCCAGAGTCAAATTAATCTCTAACTTTAAACATATATATGTATATATGTGTATAATATGATGTTCTCTTAATATAATTGTGAGATGGTAATTTTACTTAAGTTTGATGTAAAGTTTGTTGTTGTATTAAATTAAAGAGTAAGTAATTAGAATAATAAAAGCAAAGTAGAATATTTTTACACATAATTAATAAAATGTTTAGTTATAATTGATTGAAAAACTAGAACTCCAGAAAAGTGTACATGATGAGGAGAAGCAGCAACATTTTTGCTCAGTATCTCCTATAGAAAAATTAATTAAGAAGCCATCACTAATGGAATTCAAGTCAACCTAACAGGAACCTCCATTCCTTGAGAATCAACAACCTCCACAAACCAACCAATTAAATAAGTTTACGCACACACAAACACAAACAATGTAAATACAACCAATTTATTTTATGTTGTATGGATGTCTAGTTAATAATTGTGAAAAAAAGATTAATTTATATCTTTTCACATAGAATGAAGTTGATATGAAAAAACTATATATATGTAATTTTTACTGCTTGAGCTAATCATGTATTTTAGTGATTTTATTTGATATTATTTTGCAGCCACGATCTGTTAGGAATTTACCAAAAAAAGATCCAGAATCATTTTCTTTTAAAAGTTTCTATTTAGAAATAGAGAAATACTCCAGTAGTTCTTACAATCTTTTTATTTTATTTTAGAAATATTTTTAATAGAAGTAGAAAGAAAATTCGTGCCCCACATGATGAATTGAAAACTTCATTACACCACTTTCATCTTCCTTCTCTTTCCTTTTGATCCAGACTAGACATGCTTTAATGTAGAGTTTGATTATTGCTCATTATCCATGGCTTTTTGTAATAGATTGCTTATATTTTTTGTATATATCACTTGCTTTGTTATTGAAGGTCTACTTTGCGGTTTGAGTGTTCAAATGAGTAGATGTGGATGTCATCATTTTGTAGTGAATTTCACATTTGGCATCTTTTAGCGCCATTCAAAAGAAATCTAGAAAATAAATTTCTACTGCATGATAAATAGAATCTCTATTTTTCATGTGATAAGATCATTAGTATAAATAGAGTTGTAGCGATTATATATATTCAATAAGTTTGTAGGATGTATATATAGTGATAATTAGTATAAATAGAGTTATATATAGTGATTATTTATATTCAATAAGTTTGTAAGATATATGTAAAGTACGTAGAAAACACCTCGTAGAAAAAATCTAAAATTACTTAGTTAAGAATGTAACTTTAAAAAAAGAGAATTGTGCGCGTGCCTCTTCAAAAAAATAAAATATTTGTAGAGTATAATAAAATTTCATGCAAACACATGATTATAGTGGAACAATTTCAGACTCTCATGATAAGAAATATTACATATAGTGACTGATTTTAGTGACGGACAATCTCCGTCACAATTTAATTACGGACTAGTGACAGAATACCCACGTATAGGACTATAAGTGTTTGAGTATTAGGAACGACTTAGTGACGGAATTTAGAGACGGGAAAAAAAAATCCGTCATTAAACCATAGTAACAAAGGGCGCTAAGAATGTGGGAATAAAGGAATACCACGAATAGGGAATACAAAAGTGTTTGAGTATTAGCAACGACGTAGTGACCGACTTAGTAACGGAATTATGACGGAAAGAAATCCATCACTAAACCGTAGTATCAAAGGGACTTAGTGACAAAATTATGACGGAAAAAAAATTCGTCACTAAACCAAAAGGCGCTAAGAATGTAAGGCCTTAGTGACAGAATTATGACGAAAAAAAATCCGTCACTAAACCGTAGTAACAAAGGGCGCTAAGAATGTGGGAACAAAAGGCGCTAAATGTGGGTCGTAGTAACAAAGGGTGCTAAGAATAATAACAAAAGACAAGACGCTAGATATGGGCCATAGTAACAAAGGGCAGGGGCTAAATGTGGGAATACTGATGTGACCTGGTGGTATTAACTTAACTTGCTTCGCTAAGACACTTGCTATTATACTGAGATTCGTTTATTTAAAACTAGTATAGAACCTGTGTAAGACACGGGTTTGTAAAAGAGAATCAATAATTCAATTTTTTAGTTAAATTAAATAAATAATTGTAAACTATATTTTTTTATGGATTAATAGTTAGAATTAAATTTTTCTATCAAGTGATATCGTATTTAGTGATTAGATTTGATTTGATATTTTGTTGATTTTGTTTTCAAAAAATACTTTGAAATTATCGCCTTTTTTAGTTTAGGCGATTACAGTAGCACCTACACCTAAGGGGAAGGGGGGAAGGATGTAGTAGAGAAACTAAAGAGGGAGGGTTTTAAACTTGATATTGGTATGTTTATTTCTATCTCTTACAATTATTCCACTCTAATAATTTAAAATGAATCCAAAATTCAATCTACGAAAATTTCAATGCAAGAATTTAAATATGACTCCAATTTTGTCCTACATTGGAAGAAGAAGCAAACGAGGAAGAAGAAGCACAGGAGAGAGAGTAAGCGTTGAAAGATGAGACAGAGATCCAAGTAGTTTCCCCTAATCTTCTGCTAGTGTTTCAGTTTCTATTCTTCCCCTAATCTTCTGCTAGTGTTTCAGTTTCTGTTCTTACCCTAATCTTCTGCTAGTGTTTCAGTTTCTGTTCTTCCCCTAATCTTCTGCTAGTGTTTCAGTTTCTGTTCTTTTGTTTTGTCATTTGCAGATCAACTGGTTAATCCCGAATGATCCACTATGTTGTTTTTTTCTTGATGTTCTTTGATATGTTTTATGCATTGCTTAATTTTGGTAATTTTGGTTAGGATCTTAATTATTTTTTGATTGACTAAGACGGCGTTATTTTGGAAGAAAACGATGCAGTTTTTCACATTCTTTCTACATGATTATTGATTTGTTTCCTCTTGGTTGAGGTTTACCTACATCTGTTCTGTGGTGGGATAAACAAAGTTTAATTGATCGAATTAGCATGCTTGTAGACGATGCATTGGTGTTGATATTGTCTCGAAAGCAACACATAGATGAGATACTTGTGGACATTTATGCCTAAGCTAGATTTTGATAGCACTAAATTGTTACTTAAGGTGATGTCAGAAAAAAGAAAACAAATTGTTACTTAAGAGGGATAGTTATAGTAGAGTGATAGTTTTTGTTGTGACTGTGTCGTCTTATCTTTATCCTCAACCATCTGGCCTGGAATCCTGAAGTAGCATTTTTGCACATCTTTTGCCCATGGTTAATTGGCTAATACATGTTAGTTTTGATTAGTGGTAACTGAGTTCAACAAGTATAATACGGAAAATGGTCGAATATTGGGTGATGGATCAGGGAGTTTAAGTAAAAACGGCTACATATGTTTGAATTTTCTATTGCTTGAACTTCATAAGTACAGACATCCTAACTTCAATTTTCTAACCTGAAGTGGCATTACATAAATATATGTATATATTGTACTCAGAGGTGGGCTGGGTCCACCAGTGAGTCTGGGTAACTTGAGACGGGCTTAACCAATGCATAAATTTATGATAATGTTGCAAGCAATGGGTAAACTGAAGTCTTATTATTCATTGAATAAAAATCTACAGATCTCGGATAAAAAATATTTAGGACTAAATTAATACTTGCAGTATCTTACAAACTGAGAACTATCTGGCTAGATCATGGCTCAAAGAAAAAACCATGGAGGTGCTCAAGCATACCATCAATATAATTTTTGTATGAAATAAAGTATCATTTTATTTGGCTTAAAACTTGTAAAGTTAATCTTAGTTAGGAAATATGCTCAATGTTTAATGCAGTGAATAAAAAAGTGCGCCTCGGCGAGCTGTGGCGTTTTGAGGGTCTAGTGCCTCAGTATACCGAGGCGAGGCGGGCATTAGAAAAGCACCGCCTAGGCGCGCGCCTCGGTCACCTTACAGTGTGATTGAGGCGCTAAAAAGCGGATCCTTTTTTGTTAGCTTTTTTTCTTTTAGGGTTCAGGGTAAATATAAATACATAATCAAGACTTTTCAAAGTCTCCAAACCCTAAAAAAGGCAGCTGCAGCAGCCCCTCTTTCAAACAAAAACTCCCCTGGTCTCTCCCTCTTACTCCAATAGCGGCGACCATTACCGGCTTCCGGCGATCGCCACTGAGGACCGGCGACGACCACCAAAGACCGGCGGCAGCCGGTTAATTTTTTATGATGATGATTTGAGGTGAGATGATGTTGCAGCAGCTGCAGGAGTTGAGGAGCCGATTAGGAGCACAGGAACATATAGTAGAAGGGAAACAACTTCAAAGACGAATAAAGTATCACCATCTTCTAGGCCTAGTGTTGTAAGACTTGTGGATGAGGAGGGAGCGGAATGGGAAGATATAGGAGGGGAGTCGGACGACGGAGAAGAACAAGATGTTGATGGATATGCATCAGAGAATGATGCACAAATGGACTTAAGCTTTAATGATGATTAGATAGTTAGTAGCGTATATGCCTAATATCTTTTGGATATTTTTATATTTCATGTTATTATTATGTTTTTGGAGGCTTTGGACATTAATATTGTTATGTGTTGGTATTATGAAATGTTTTATGGTATAAATGTGTGTTTTTTTTTTAATATGAGCGCCTCGGTTCAGTGAGGCGGGCGCGACTAGGTAGTACAACAGGTTTGGCACCTCGGGACGCCTTTCACTTTTGTGCAGGAGAGTTTTGAGGACGTCAATCAAGTTGAGAGACTTGATATGCAGTCACGATTGAATATTGAAGCGGAGAAGATTGAACTGTATCCACGTTTTGACATGAATGCAATATTGACGAATGCTCGTGGAAATGGTTGATAGAATAGTAACAAACGTCGAGCATAACGATGCTAAAAAATTGCGCTATTGGGAGGCAACCCAAATTTTTATTTTGCTTTGTTTCGTTTTAGTGTTATTTTCAAGTTTCTTAGGTTTTTTGTAGTTCGTTTGTTTCACGTAGTAAAGTAGGTCCGGGGATTTCTTTTTATTCGGCGTGATTCATGCCGAATAAACAAGTTACATTCCTTTTAAATAGGTTAATTTTGTAGGGGGCAGAAGACTAGTCGCGTTTTGGCGTGATCACGCCAAAATCAGACTAGTCAAGCAATTTGAGTCAGTATCAAATTGGGCGTGATCACGCCCAATTCCAAATAGTCTTCTGCAGTGCCGCCGCACGCTGCCATCTCCTCCTCCGCTGCGACCACCACCTCCGCCACCGCGAAGCGCATCATCGCGCTCAATCTCGCCCAGCAACCATCCTCACTGATCCCGGTGCCTGACATCTACCCCGCTGAAGACCTACCTCCCTCCATCCACCAGTTCACAACTCTCACAACCTAGTCACGGATTCACGACCGCCAGCGGACCACTTTAGTTTTTGCGGCGACGACAACCATTAATTTCGGCATACCCGGCACGAGCTACCGACCTCATCGCCCGGCCTCGCAATCCAGTCGTGAATTTAAGTTACCATTTACTGCGAGACTTGGACGACCTCTGCCGGCTACTAATGGTTGAGCAGCAACCATTCAACCATCATCTTCAATCAATAGTCGAGGCACCGACCGAACCCGCTGCACCTGCCCGTCATGATTTTAGTCGTTGTTCTCTCTGCCGAACCTTGATTTGACCCAATTCGCGGAATTTGTTGGTTCTACATTGATCTTTTATGATGGTGAAAACTAGTACATGATCGCGGACATCCTGATCCTCCTACATGACTCGACTTTCAGGGACGTTTTCTTTTCCTTTCTTGTTTTTAGTTATTCCATTTTATTTGTGTGTTTTATTTTACCTTGTTCTACATAAAAAAAAAAAAAAAAAAAAAAAAAAAAAAAAAAAAACTTTATTTGCTTTCTTTATTACTTTCTCGTTTATTTGTCGTTCCTTTTGAGAATCTATTGTGCATACATTGGGGACAATGTAGGATTCAGGTGTGGGGGAGGATTAATATTGATGTGCTAAAATTTTGAAAAAAATCATGTCATTTGGGGACATTTTCTTGTGTTTATATGCTAATTCTGTGGACTCAGTTGTCATGACTTTGTTGACTTGAGTATGTTGGCATAATAAAAGGGGTCAAGTGTGATTGATGTTTTTCTTGGTACTAAAACAAGTAGTGTGTCTCGTTGATCTTAATAGTGGATAGAATGCAAGTGTACAAGATTCGACACAAATTAGCCTTTTCCGTGAGCTTTTGAACCTAAAGAGCAATACATGCGATTGTGCTCTAATTTCTTTGTTGTGTGGAATCAAGCATATCATGTACATTCTAGAACTTGCTTTGTTATGCATTTCGAGACCACATTCATGCATTGTGCATTAAAATGATAAGGGCACTTAGGTATACCATTTGATCGCCTTTTCTTTCTAAATAACCTACCCGAACATTTTTCTCCTAGTTGAACACATTGAGCTTATAGCCTATTCTTTGATTTTACTGTGTTTATACATAGCCTATTCCTTTCTCTTGTTTATGACTGTTTACCTGAAAATTTTGAACCTTCTTGTCAAGAAGTGTGGAATTGCATGTCAAAAGGCGGATTTGTATTGTGAACACAAAGGGATGGGAAAGAAGTAGAATAGACGTTGTGGCAATGAGGAAAAAGAAAAAGAAAAACAAAAGAAAAAAAGAGCAAGAACGAATTGAAAAGTAAAAGAGAAAAAAAGAAAAAGAAAAAGAAAAAAATAGACATTGCCATGATGAAGAAAGGATAGAGAAATTATGAGGTTGTCAATAGCGTTGTATTATTTTTCTTCATGTCAAAAATAAGAAGTTTGACATATTATTGCTACTTGAGAGTGACACCTCTAGGCTATTACTTGGTTTTGTTTTGATTCTTATGATATAGTGAGATTATCAAGTAGTAGGGGTAGGAATGGTCTTGTGATCCAATTCAAAGAAGGTGTGTTTGTCATTAGAGAAAGTGTGCATGTAATATCAACTATTATACTAAAAGATAAATCACCTTGTCAAGTGTCATTCTTTCAGCCACCTTGACGAAGTTGGATAGATCAAGTGGTACAACATCTACTACCTAGACCTTTGGATCTGGGCTCGAGTCACCTAGGGGGAAGGAAAGTTTTTCTTTGTTCTTAGATTAGGAGAAAAAAAATTTCTCAACCACCATGCCAAGTGTCATTCTCTTAGAGTTTTGAGAATATAAATTATATTTTAATATTTTAATATTTAAGAATTCTATTTTTTATTTTTCCAATATAAGGTTGATATAAATATAACAACTAATAACCCATATTTCTCAGTTCTGCATAGTTGTGATTTGATTTTTTTAAAAAAATATTTCCATATTTAAAATTTCTCTATTTTTATTTCCTCTAGATAAGTTCATCAATAATTGCAGATAATCACAATTATGGTTTTTGGTATTGTTATTAAAAATCAAGAGTATATGGTTTCAAATTATGATATATAACATTCCAATAATCTATAAAACACTCTGAAAATAAAAAAATCACAGGAGAATGAAATTTTAAATTCGGATATATCAGTAGGATTATTACAAATCCATATATTAGTTTTCTTTTGTTCTTTTTGAAACGTAATAATCCTTTTTAAAAAAAAAAAAATATATATATATATATATATATATATATATGTGTGTGTGTGTGTAGGTGTTTCTATAACATAATGTCTATAGTATTATTTCATATTTTGTATATACTAAAAGAGAAACAACTTGGACAAGTGACATTCTCTCAATTTTCTAATTTTAAAGAATTTTTATAAATTAAATCAATTTTCATTATTACAATATCAATTAATTTGAATCCCTGAATATATGTTGAGAAAATCGTATGTATCAAATCCCCTTCCTTTTTCGTTGTCTTCCATTTCTTTAGTTGATTTTGTTCTATAATATTTGAGTAACCCTAATTGATATTATATAATTTTTATAATAAAAATAATTTTAATTATAAATTACAATATTAATTAATTTAAATCCCTTTTTTTAAACAAAAAAGCTAATATATAAGATTATCCCTCTTTTTTACCTCTCTTTCATTTTCTTTATCATATAATTATAATCTCTAGATATTCTCTAATTATAATATAATTAAAAAATAGCACAAGTATTTTTGTTATATGACTGTAATTCTTAGATATCTTTATAATATATTTAAAAATAACAAAAAGTTACTAGGAGTAAAAGAATATGTTTATTCATTTCAATTATTTTACAAAAAAAAAAATTAATAGACCCGCGAAATTCTTCGCGAGTATCGTACTAGTATTCAAATAAAACATAGAAATCACGTGCAACACACATGGTAATTGCTAGTAAAATCTAAAAATATTCATAGACAAAAAATAAATAAACAGTAAACCATGAAATCGTGGATCTTGATCTTCATTGTTTTGCGTTTCTTACTCTTCAATCCTGCCTCCAAGTACTTCCAAGTTCCAATGATTTATGATGATCAATTTTGGACTTGGAGAGACTCTATATGTAAGTTGGGAAGGATTGTGGTTGAAATAGCCGGAAAATAGGTCAATACGCGTAGGAACCGCCACTGGACGCGGCCATATATGAGGACATCTCTACGTCATATAAACAGGACATTACTAATTAACACATGACGTATCAACCTTTAATACTAAAAGAAGGTTGCATAAAAATAGGGAAAAACACGTGTAGCTCCCACAATTTTTTGTCAAGTTTTTGTTTTGTTTCAATTTTTTTAAATTGTTCTTCAATACATGGAGAGCCTCTAAAAGGGGAGACATGTGTCTCATCCACCTTCTTTTGTAGGTTACCCTCCAAACAATTTTTTTCTTTTTCTTTTATCTTTTCTTTTTTATCTTTTGCCTTTAAAATTTCAAGGTTTTATAATTTTTTCGTCTCAACTCGATTTTTCATAAGAGATATATCAACTTATTTCTCTTTTAGCGATCTTCATTTTGACATCCATAATGCAATGTTATAATTAAAATATTAATTTTTAGTGTATAATACATTTTTAGGATGTTAATGATATATTTTGATTTTCTAAAAAAAAATAAAAAATTATACATTTGTATATAAATTAAAATATCATATAATTCCAAAAATGATTTTTTTTAACAGATTGAAATTTTTAGAAGATAAAATTATTTACTATAATTTACCTTTTTATCTTAATAAATTTTGGATAGTTTAAATCATTTGGTTACAAAAATTTATAAAAAAATATAAATTTGTTAGGTTTACACTTTACAATTAAAAGAAAAACTTAAATATATTTGCTAAAAAGTTAATTATTTTTTATTTAAATATGATATTATGATAATATAGTTTACCACTCATATACTTAACTAATATGTTTGTGGTTCTTATACTAATATTACATTATTTAATATATGTTGCTTTCAAACGATAATTATTCAAAATATTTGACATTGTCTTATCCTTATATGCATATATAATTATTACAACCTATGTAATCACATTGAAATAATATGGAGAGAAATGAATTAAATTTCAAGTTTTTATTTAAAATTTTACTTAAAATATTCAGCATCATCAGATCATGTATTCAAATAATTGAATTGACAAAATTTATGAAAATATAATTGGTAGATTCTATTTGTGATAATGAAAGGTATTAAAAGTAAAAATTTAGAAAAATAAATAGTCAAACTTTATGAAAATCTAACTGGTAGTTTCAATTTGTAATAATGGAAGATATTAAATGTAAAAAAACTCCCACGATGAGCCCATGCGAAATCTTTCTCTTTGATTTTGGCTGAGCTCGTAGGGGTCATGATGGCTGCTGCTGTTGTTGTTGTTCGAAGTGAAGCTGAGGAAGTAACCAGATATTGAAGGGAGGCGGATGCCGCTTTCTTTGCTTCTCGAGAACATGAACGAGGTAAAAGGATGAAGAAAAATAATTGGACAAAAAAATAACAACTCCTAATTTTATATATTCTCAAAATATAGGCTAATAATTTTATTATATATATTATTATTATTGAAAATGTATTCATCATGTGGTCATCTAATGTTATATACAATGAATTACTAAACGGTACATAAATTGAAATAGAGGACCCAATCGGGTCGAAAACGGCCTCAAAGCCTTCCTACAAAGCAAAACCGATTTTTGGTCTTGGTAAGCCAATTCGTTGCACAATTTTCTGACGTGGTCTTTGCCTTCAATAAATGGTTGAAAACCTAAAGTCTAAACAGACTAAACCGAGGAGCTGAAGATCTACTCTCTCTCTATCTCATAAACCCTCCCAGAAATGGTACGGACAATTTCACATCCTTCTTCTGATTCTGATTTTACGCATTTTGATCTAATTCAGTAGTGAAATCTCTCTAATCATTTTCTTCATTTGATTTTTTAAAATAATTACATAAGAGAAGGCTCAATCGGTGAAACCAATCTCAAGCCCAGTTCCCGATGCGTGGTACCCGACTCTCGCCATTCTCATGCTCGCTGTAGGTCTCTTTATCACTGCCTCTTTTTTCATGTAAGTCCCTTTTGTTCGTTCTTTTTTTTCTGTTTTGATTGCATAATTTAGGGTTTATTTGAGTTTTATATAATCGACATTGGATCTGATTTTATGTATGTTCAAATTTAATCTATTTTTGGTATTTAATTACTATCTGTTGTTGGAGATTCGTTTGTCTCATATCAGAGATCAAGTTGTTCTTTTATATGAGCTTGATCCCAACTTAGAATCATAAGTATCATGTCCTATGGCTTCTCACTCTGAGGATTTGGTTCGATTAGAATTACTGATTGATCAAGAATAGATTCTAATGGCAAATTGTCCGAGATCAGCCATTGCAAATTTCAACTGTTCTTTTATTTTTAACTTCTATACAATGTTTTGTTACAAAAATCCCCGACTAGTTTTCGCCTAGGTGATGGGCTTCCATTGGCCACCTATATATATATTTTTCCCACCTAACCATGCCTATTTCCATTCCTTGACTATTATCGGAAGATTCTTGAGCTGAATTGATTCAGCCATGGAGTACATTCGCTACTATACATACATATATGTGTGTGTGTATAGATGTATATTACGTTAACCAGGTGGTCTCTAAAATATTTCTCTGAACTCTTGCCATAAATTACATAATCTTGACTAGAATGAGAGCATGGAAGATGAAGTTTTTTTAGTGTGAGTGCCTCCAAAAAGCATGCTCGAATAATCAGAGAAGTATGTAGTATCGATATAGAATTCGTAATAGCTTAAAAGGACATCAAACAAAATATCGCTGTTATAAGCACATCTTTCCACGTGGTAAGGCGTGCAATAATTATACTTCAGCTTTATGAACTACATACCGTTATTTAGCATTTCTCGGGAATTCTCTAGCCTGTGCTTTTTTTGGGGGGGTGGTATGAGAGGGGGAGAGAGCTGCAAAAGTAATAATTAAGCCTTGCTAACTTGATTCTTCCTACAGTGTTGTTCTAGTGCTATTTATCCTCAAATTTTCGCTGCGCTCTTCATTATTGTTCACCGTCATACTTCACCTTTTATTTATGCCTCAACTTTTGGTAGTCATTGATATTTGGCACATCAATGTGACAGTAACATCTTAAGTTATGTCATTGGTACCTGTAACAGGAATTTAGCATTGAAGATCATGTTCGGACAGATATTTGAAACTGGAACAAAATGAGATAATTGTTCTTTTTGGTTCACTTTTTTTTAATCAATTGCCTGTCAACTGAATTTCCGTTAAGAATCAAACAAGATTAGAACATTCAGAAGTTAGAGAGAAACTGGTTTAGGCTTATGTGCGTGTGTGTGAGCTGATGAAGACACTTTCATGATGCGCCTAAATTGGTCTCTACTATCCCTATCTTTGAGAAAAATAAGAATTCGTCCTGTTTTGTTTTATTCTTCCAAAGTGACTTTGTGCAACACTAACCCTCCTAGTTATGCATAAAAGGTATGCTTGTTGGAATTTTATGTAGTTATCTACGTAGTTGATGTATGTGAGTCTCTTGTGCTAAACCTTAATATAAGAGATGAGGAGTATTCTCGAGTATGTAATGATAACACACTGTCTCTACCTAACCTTCTGAAATGCAATTAGCCATAAGCAATTAAGATAGAAATGATTACGCTTATTTATTTTACATATCAAACCAAATCGCCGCTTAGGAGTGTTGCACCATGTTTTTTCTCACTTGGGTTTGTGGTTGAAAAATGGATTTTAGAGAAGGGGATGATTTTTTTGTAAGTTTCTTACTATGAAGGGTAATTTGTCCTGTCTTGGTAATTTTACAAAACTTGTCTCTCTCAGCTACAACTATTCAAATATGTGGTCATTTGTTTGTTTGTATTAAATGCAGTTATGAAGCTACTTCCTCCAGGAAAAACCGCAGTCTTGCTAAGGAACTGACGACCGGCGCTGTCGCATCTGTTTTCTTGGTAGGTCAACGGAGAATATCCTGATTCTGTGTTTCTGTTTCGCTAATCCTTGAGATGGTTGATAACAAGTTCTCTTCTTTGGCAGGGTTTCGGATCTTTATTCTTGCTGCTCTCTTCAGGTGTCTATGTTTGAGCCTAGATGAGCTTGACTTCAAATATTGTGGGACTGTGGATCAAATTTGGATAAAATTTTCTTAAAATCTTAACTGGTTTCCTAAAATTGTACTAGCATAACTTATTTCTGCAAACTGGGATGAATCAGATTTTCTGAGCACATGGCTAGTCTAGTAGAGTAACTTGCACCAGATATCCATATGATTTTAAAATTTTGTGTGATGGCTTGACGTGTTGAAGTGAACTATACTCGGCACCACGCCCCTTTTTGATCGACTAAACGTGGCATAGAAGTCCTAAAATTCATCAAATCGCGTGTGGGTTTGGTGAAAGTATTGGTCTTTGTCACGTTATAGAGGGGTCTGGTGCGTATCTGGGGCTCTTTGGACGACTCATTAGAAGAAACTTCGAAACTGGGATTGTTGAGGTAGTTGGTGAACATGGGATATAGTTGTAGTGGTTTATGAGGGGTTAACCCCTGGGCTTGGGATGAGGATGGGATAGGGATAAATTTTACGTGTGTGTTTGATTTGAACTGGTGGATTGGTATAAAGTTAGTCACAATTCAGAATTGACTTGAGTTGGATCATGCAGTTAGGAAGTTGGGATATGTGTTGTTTTACCTCAATACCCCGAATTAAAAGAAAGTGGCACGTGTGGAAATGGATTGAGGTTATGTAGACATGCCATGCAATTATACACAATATTGGCGAATATGTTGCATTTCTGGTCTATCTGATATCCACGTTACCTTTTTGTTGAGGTCTAGTTAAAATATGATTATCCTTCCAATATAAATCGTGTTATAAGATATAATTATCGCCTTATCGGTATACAATTTTTTTGTCCAATTAAACACTATGCTTCTAAATCAACCATACAAATACCCTATCTATTAAATTCCATTAATTGAACACTTGCATCTAAATTGAATTGAACACTTTTTTATCAAAATTGAAGTTAGACGCCGTTAATTGTTAGCTTGGACAATGGCCATCATCGTTTTGGATTTGAATCTGGTGTTGCAATTGTACCGAAATTCAGTAGATTGTGTGTATGAAAGAAATACAGAGTGTGTAGTGTGTGTGAGCTTATGTCATGCAATATTTTGTGTGTAAGAGTGAGAATATTGGACTCAATGTAGTTACAACACCGGATCCAAATTTCATCTGGCAATTGCAGAACAAGTTGCATCTTATTCTCAACCTTTTCTTACGAGTCTGTATGTGAAGATGTTGAGCATTTTGTTGCAAGGAACATCACTACAACTGGCAAAATCGGTCTGATTCAATTGGTTGGCCTAGCTCGCTTGACGTTTTAAATAAATTGGCTATATAAATTGAGGCTTAAAGTACCAGTTGACCCATTAGGTTCGTCCCGATGAGCTAAAAGTCCGAAGGGCATGGATCGACCTAAAATTTTTAATATATTTAAGGGATTGACCTGACACAATAATTTTTGCCCCGATCAAATTTTGGGCGGACTTGATCCAACTTGATATATCAAATTAGCTCGATGGATTGAACTGAACTGCCCGAATCGCCACCTCTTACACCACCTTTATCAAATATAAAGAAGATAAGGTTAAAACTTAAAACATCTATCTCATCTCATGTTGTCAAGTTAACTTAATTTAGCGAGTGTGTGGCTAAATTTATTTCAAACATCTTACAAACTCAGACATTTTATAAGTTGATTAAAGAGCTTATAATGCAACTTATTAAGAGCTTACAAGTTAATAAAGTGTTTAGATAAAAGAGCTTATGAGCTTGCAATTGAATGTAGTGATTTAGCTATGAATTTAGGGTCAAATTTGAAAGCTCATAACAAACACATAATTTGATTAGTGTGTGAAGTGGGTGTGAAAAAAGTGTGTGAATCGTGAGTAGTTTGTGTAGTGTGTGTAATTTGAGTGTAACTATAAGATCTTAAAAAATAAAATGGACTATAGAAATATTTTTATTGGAACTAATTTATATACCCGTGCGATGCACGATTTGTAAATATATTAATGGGTACCTAATAAGAATTATAAATTAAAGTTATACAAAATTTTATTGTTAAAAATACAGTAATAATAAAGAAGTATGTAAATTATTTAAATAAACAATATATCATTATGGTCATAATAGTATTTAAGAAATAAAAGCAAATAATATAAACAACTTAAATACTAATAATAAGATTTAATAATATAAAAAATATATAGTGAGAAAAAAAAATCAATATACTTAAATATTTCTTATTATAAATATTCTTTTAAGAATAAAAAATAATATTATTTGTAAAATGAAATATCTATTAAACAAAAGCAAATCACCTACAAAGCAACAGTTATATCCTAAATAATATCAGCACTAATTATTTTTTTCAAACATTAAGAAATAATATATCATTATTTAATAAGTTTTTAGAAAAAAACATATTTAATCATGTATTATAATATTTAAAAATAGACACAATATTAGATAGCCATATGAAATAAAGAATTTCACGTTTATAAACTCAAGAAAATATATATATATATATATATCGTATGAGTGTATAATTATTTTGTGTTGATAATTTACAATGACAAAATTCTCCAATTTTTTAATTTCTCATTTATTTACTCGCATATTTAATATGATTAATACTGATTAAGACCCAACATATACGAATATTTTGCGAATAGTATCCGCACAATTCCCGCAAAATGTAAAATTGTGTTTGTTCTTTTAATTTATTCTTTATATATAATTTTGCAATGTTTAATTTCATAATAATATATTGTAGAAATTCGTGAGATAAGGATAGTTATTAAAATAATGAATTTGTCTAGTAAAATAAATTTTAATTATATTTTAAAATGTATGTATGGAATAATCGACAATAATACATATAGATAAATAGATAATTAATATTGTTTTTAAAGAAAGAATATAATTCGTAAACAGTATAGAATGTCAATCTAATAAGAATCTAGTCTAAGACATTCTAATAAACAATAACACTGATTAAGAATTATAATTATGAGATTGTCCCAATAAATTAACAGAATAATAATATCAAATCATAATATTCAAATACCATTTAAACTAAGGATTAGAAAAAATTTACAGCCTAAACTATGGCTGGATTATCAATTTGGTTCCTAAACTTTTTTTACTATCACTTCAATGCTTGAACAATACGAAACTGTCATTTGCAATCCGTCGGTGACTTTTCCGACCAAAAGTATATCATGTGCCCAACATGTGATACAAAAGATATTTTTCGATGATACATTTGTGCATAAAAAAATTACACAAAACTGTCACTTTGCAACTCACTGATTCACATGGTTTACAAATATTTTTTTGAATTGCGGGACGTTATAAAATATTTTTTGATAATGATGTACCTTAACAAATATTCATGAATAATCGAAGGATTAAAAGATGCATTTTTGCATCGAAATAGTTATTGGGTGGAAAACTAAAACAAAAAAGACAAAGAAAAAAAAAAAAAGCAAAATGATTAACAAGTTACTTGACTAATTTCACTATCATTTTCAATTGATATTAATGTAAACTGGATTAGTTGTATTTTTTGCTAATTTATTTTCTCCATAATATATATTTTTTCTTGAATAATATTACTTTTTGTAATGATATTTTAAACATCAAAGCATGTAACAATTAAGCTAATAAAAGTTGTTTATGTCAAATTAAGCGTCACTTGATATTTACTTGATTATCAAGGTCTCACTAATCTTATTTTCCAAACACAATACAAATTGTCTGTCACAATAAATACTTACGTCTAACATACAAATAATCATATATTAAGAAGTTACATTTTTAATCTAATATTTAATTTTAACATATGCAACATTGTCTTTGATCAAAGGTCGTGAAAAGAAGACTAATCTTAGAAATTTTGAAATGGACTAAGAAAAAATATATTATGTTTTTAAGAAATTGAAAAAGTTTTCCTAAATAAATAAATAAACCAATTTACACTGCCAATTTCAATCGTCTTCCGAACAACTGTCGAGAGCTACTTCGCCACATACGGGGTGATGTGTTACACACACCAACCTCTTTTATTTTGTCCATAATTTTTTATTTTCGTGATTAATCTCACATTTTTGTTTTATATAAAAATATATCACAATTAACACCTAACAAAATATATTAGATATCGCAAATTTTAAAGAGACGTAAATAAAAAAATAAATTATATTTGTTTGATTATTAATTTTATTTGCAATGAGTCACTATATAAAATGTACAATTTTGTACACAATAAATACTAAAGTCTAACTCAAATAATAACAAATGTAAAATACATTTTTCTAATGTGATTTATCTTTATATTATATTCAACTGAGTGTCAAATTAAAAATTATAAAAATGATTATTAATATGAGAAACTACAACAAAATTATAAACAAATAATAAATGTATTTTTCTTTTTAAAACCATCAGCATGATGGAGGGATTAGGCGGGATCCCCAACCTGTATATTAAGTTGTTTTACAACTACAATAGGGAATATAAAACGCTCTAACAAAACAAAGTTCAAGGAAATCTAAAGTTTGGCAATCCTAAAGCATCTAATAAAATGTAACCCTTTAAGCTATTACATTTCTCTATCTCAAAAAATTCACAGATGCTTGCTTCTTGGACTGCTTTATTGGCCAAGTGATCGGCTGCCTTGTTTCCTTCTCTATGGATGCGAGAGACTCGTAAATCTAGTCCTCGTGTTATGCGTAAAAAATCAGCATATAAGGCCTAATGCTTCCACCCTCCTACTCCATTGTTTTTTAGCATCCTCAAGACGGCCATGGCATCCACTTCAAGCCAAATTTTGGCTATCCCCAGCTTTTTACATAGCCGGATTCCCTCAACTATCACAGTTAATTCAGCTATAAAATTATCAGTAATGTGCAAATATTTCCAGAACCCAGCAATAAAGTTACTGTGTATATCTCGAATTAGACCTCCAGCCCCGGCCAAACCAGGGTTATCCTTACTCACCCCATCAGTATTCAGTTTGAAAAAATCATCATTTGAGGGGTGCCAACGGACCAAAAGCGTTTTTTTTCTTTTCTGATTCGCAAAGGAATCCCCCAAGCAGCAGACAAATTCCAGCTGCCCTTCCAAAATCCAACGGGCAGTAAACAAGCCATAGATGCCACTCTTAGCTTGTTCACTACCAAACATTGAATTTGGTTGGCTGGCAGAAATTGACCCTGAAATTTTGCCATGTTCCGAACATACCAGATGACCCAGAAAATAAGGAAAGGCAAAGAAGATCTAATATGCTCAGAACTGCAGCTTCCCACAAACCAAATTTCAAGCATTTTTCTAATGGAACAATTATATGGAATTCTAATCTGAAAAAAACTTGCAAATGCTGCCAGATTGAAATAGAGTAGGGGCAGTTTATCATGGTGTGAGCAGCCTCTTCACATGAATTATAACAAAAGGGACACACAGAAACAAGCTCAAATCCGCGTTTTTTCAGGTTGTCATCAAATGAAATGAAAGAATTGACTAACCTCCAAACAAAAATCGAATGTGTGCTCAAAACGGATTTGGGCCACATCATTGAGTGCCAAGCCGTTAAGGGCTTGTGCTCTCTCAGGGCATTCCAAGCTGAAGTAAAAGTGAAGAGGCCATTTGAGGTAAGCTTCCAGATTGGTGAATCTGGGCTATTAGGTCAAGGGTTAAAGCAACAATTTTCTCAATCACTTGCTCAGGTAACATGCTAGACTGAATATCTAACTTCCACCCATTATTGTCCCAATAGTCTTTTACCAAATCATTACAATTAAAAACATAAAAAATCTGCATAATGGTGATTCACTCATCCAATTATCAAACCAAAATGACAGTTCACCTCTCCCAAGTCTCCAGAAAATATTTTTTTCATCAAAATCTTGGTTTTTAAGTAATCTTCTCCAAAAATGAGATTGATTTCTATTCACATCAGCATTTAAAGGATGAGTGAGCTTAAGGTAATTCTATTTTAAGAATTGGCACTAAAGGGCATTTGTGGTCCTAAATTTCCACCAAGGTTGGACTGCAAATGCCACATTGATGTCATGTAAATTTCTCAAGCTCAAACCTCCTTCTACTTTTGGAAAACACACCCTTTCCCAAGCTGCCCAGTGAATCTTCCTCACATCAGATTTGGAACCCCATAAAAAACTGTTGAATAGTCTGTGAAGTCTATTAACAACAGTTTTTGTGGGGCCAATCACCCTTAAGGTGTATAGAGGAATAGAAGCAAGTATACTTTTAATTAGTTCAACCCTGCCCCCCATGCTTAAAAACAGCTTATCCCAGCCTGAAAGTCTGCCTTTAATTTTCTCAAAAAGTTCTTGAAAAAGACTATTTTTCACCCTACCTTTGTATAAGGGGACTCCAAGATATTTAAAAGGCAAGTCCTCTTCCACAAAATTTGACAATTCTAAAATCTTTCTCTTTTTATAAGTAGACACACATTTACCAAAAATGACGGAGCTCTTTGAGTAGTTAATTTTTTGCCCAGAGGCTGAATCAAAACAGGACAGGAAGTGTAGCAACTTTTTAAAGCAAGGGATGTCAGTGGAAGTAAACACTACCGTATCATTAGCAAATGAAAGGGAGGGGATCAGCAAGCCTTTCTTATAGAACCTCAATCTTGGGTAAATCTCAAACAGTTCAATTAGACCATTAGTGAGCAGATTAGAAAATAGAGCAAATAAACTAGGAGAAAGTGGGTCTCCTTGCCTAATTCCCCTACTTGATTTGAAAAAACCAGACAACTCACCGTTAATAAGCAAAGAGAACCATGAGTTCTCAATGCTATTTCTTACATAAGTAATAAATAAGGCAGGGAATCCAAGTAAGTCAAGCACCTTGTATAAAGCCCCCCATTCAATCCTGTCATATGCCTTCTGAAGATCTATTTTTAAAATCATCCTTCCATTCTTAGTTTTAACATTTAGATCATGGACCATTACTTGAGCTAGGATAATATTATCAGATATGTCCCTAGTAGGCACAAAACCACTCTGTAAAGGAGGTATTAATGTAGGAAGAAGATGGGCCAGCCTACTACTAATCATTTTAGTAAAAAAATTGTTTATCACATTACAAAGACTGATAGGTCTAAAATCTGCCCATTTTTCAACATGTCCTTTCTTTGGGATAAGGGAAATGGAAGTGCAAGTAAAGCTCCTTGGCATGGGGATTCCCAAGAAGAATTCCTTGGCAGCATCAAGTAAATCATTTTGAATAATGTCCCAACAGAATTGAAAGAACAAGGCTGAGAATCCATCTGGCCCTTCCATGCTATCTTTGTCAATATTAAACACTGCCTCCTTAACTTCATTCAGCTCAGGACTAGCAATTAGCCCTCTTGCATCATTATTGGTAAGGAGTGGTTTAATAGTGCTAAAAATAGGGCTGCTCAGATCACATCCCTCAGTAGTGAACATTTTTTCAAAAAAGTCACATGTTGAAGAAGCAATAAGAGAAGGGTCAGCAACAGACACATCATTTACCTTAATCTCTTCTATTCTATTCCTAAATCTCTTTTTTCTTACTAAAGCATGGTAGTAGGCTGTATTTTTTCCCCTTCCTTAAGCCATTTGCAGGCAGCTTTCTGTTTCCAAAAGGATTCTTCCAAAGCCAAGCTATGAGTTAACTCTGCTTGTCTTTGCTTAAGAATTATGAGTTCAGAATCATTTGGATTGTTAAGGTAGATTGTTTCCTGCTCAAGAAGATTAGACTCAGCAACCTTAACTTTGTCCATGATGTTACCAAACACAGTTTTATTCTAATTTTTAAGACATGCTTTCAGCCTAAACAATTTTTGTTGGACATTAATCATGCCCTTGTGACCAGTTGGAGCGGACCAGGATTCTTTCACAAGCCTAAAAAAATCATGGTGTTTTGTCCAAGCATTTAAAAATCTGAAAGAGGGTTTATGCACCAAATTTTCAGAAGATAATGACATTAAGAGGGGACAATGATCCAAGGAGCCTTTAACAAGGTGCTTGACTTCAAATTTATTAAAAATATCCAACCATTTATGGGAAATTAACACTCTATCCAGCCTAACAAAAACATGGTTTGCATGCCAAGTATATGGATTGCCAGAAAAGCCTGCATCCTCCAAACCACAATCTAAAATCATACTCCCAAATTCATCCATGGATTTGATCTTAAGTGGACCCCCACCCTTCTTTTCCTCGGCTGTGAGTATAGTGTTAAAATCTCCGCTCACAACCCAAGGATCAGAAGAATGGGAATTCAATCTAAGATCATCCCATAGAAAAAGTCGTTCTTTCCTTTTGCAAGAGGCATAAACAAATGTAGCAAACAAATTCACACCAATCACCTCATTACAAACATCAACATCTAGACACTGATCCGATGCAAATAATAAATTTATTTTCACCGGATCCTTCCACATCAACTAGATCTTAGCATTCTTATTAACAAGCACATATTGAAATCCAAAAGATTGAATCAAAAAAGCCTCAGGTTTATCACATTTGGCCTCAAGCACAGCAAGAACATCTGGTTTTTTCCTTTTTACTAGGTTTTTCAAATAAGTTTGGGTCTTTTAATTTCCAATTCCCCTCAAATTCCAAGTTATTACAATCATCTTTTAGAAGCAGAAGTGGTACCTTTTGTGAATACTGTACCTCGTCTTGTATGCATAACAAGTGGGACACCATTTTTTTTCTTCATGTTTTTTAGCCGCTTCATTTCACCCATCTTCCTTGTGTCTACTACCCAGTTGTCATCCCATTGCTCCTCTTCTTCTTTGTCCTTAATCATCTCATGCAAAGGAGACATATGAACAGGTTGGTTATTGTTAGTCTTGTTCTCAAAAATGCATGCATCATCATCAATAGAGATATCCAAATTAGCAAATGAATTCTCATGCACTTCAATTTGATCCAAGGGCTCAAATCTTAAAGATCTTGATCCCTCAGGCTTTTTAACAACATTACTCCAAGACACTTTATCATAAGTTAACGGAGTAGAGGCAATGCCTTTCCCCTTATCTAGGGGATTAACACTGCCAGATACCTGTCCAAATGGGGCAGCTTCTTTTGCAGGAGAAGCCACCTCCACTAATCTATCCTCCCCTTCCCCGTTATTATTTTCTAAGTCAACTTGCTCAACTACATCATTGGGATCATCTTCTTTAGAGCCACTGGCTCCTTGTCCAGCTGCTCTAGGGACCCATTGCTTCTCAGGTCTTTTTGGTTCAGGTTCTTTCCCCCTACTTTTATCAGCTAATTTTTTCTTATAATCCTCATTAAAGCAATATGTTTCATTGTGACCTAAATGGTTACATTTCGAGCAATATGAGGGCATCTTTTCATAAATGATTTTCTGTGTGATTAAACTCTCCCCACAACCTATAAAAATTTCTTCAGGCTTAGGTTTAGCTAAATCAAACTCAATACAGACTCTTGCCACACTTGGTCTAGTTCTATCAGCTGTAGCCTCGTCTATTCGCAGAGGCGACCCCACTAGAGATGCAATTTTGTACAAAGCTTTCTTATAAAAAAGATGCAATGGAAGCTCTGGAAAAGATACCCAAATCGACACCATAGAGGACTTCGATTTGGTATCAAAATCCTTCGACCATTTGAAGATACGCATAGGGTATCCAGAGACATGGACTAATTGTTTGGCCCATAGTCTCTGGAAATCATCCTCATTAGTAAGTCGTAGCATTATGTGTTTACTATTAATAGCCCCAATAAACATCGTCCCAACAAACCCAAAACCAGATAAACTCGATTGCAGAGATTTAAAAGGAGGGCTACCATGGGAGAATTTACCGATAAGGACAAACTTGCAGTGTGAAGCCAACTCATCCGTCTCAGCTTCGGAGAACTGGACTATTGGCGTCCCTCTATAAACCCCTGTAGATCCAAACGTCATCGCCGTCCTTAGATCGAACAGCTTTTTAGTAGATCTACTCTCCATCTTCTCTGCGACAGAAGATCCAACAACTCGCAGGAATGACAGAGGAGCAGTTGGAACTTGGCCTGGGACTAGATCTGGAGCTCTAGTAGGCAAAGGCGGAAATTCTCCACCCCCGGTGGCCGACGGAAGCGAGGTGCTCGCCGTCGCCGCCATAAGGGTGGCGGAGATCTGGTTCGAGATTTCTGAAAATTCTAGATCTAGGGTTTCTAGAGAGAAGGAGAAGAGTCTCTCTCTAGAGTTCACACCAAGAAATCCTATCTAATTTTTAATAAATGTATTAAGAAATTAGAAAAGAAAAATTTCTAAAAACGGATAACAATTAATAGATGCGACATTTTTATCATCTATGCATAGCCTGCCAAGGATCCGTCTACTACATGAGGGAGTGATACACAAGCGCCATTCTTTTTCTAGTAAATTTTCCAAAAAGAAAAAGAAAAAAGAAAAAAATTATAATATATGACAACATATAGAAGAAAATGAAATGTATCATTGCACTATATATTGATAGCTCCAATTAATTATGCATTAAGATTTGACATGTAAATGGAAGATTAATAACTTTTAATATATATATATATATACACACTAATTTTAACAAATTTATATTAATTAAATTTATTATATTCAAAAGAGTTTTATTAATCTAACAAATATATAGTAAAATCAATATCTTGAATCCAACCCAAAAAAAAAAACCAACAAAAATTTATATTTTTTATCACAATTTTTATTAATATAAATAATTGTTATGTTTTCAGTAATAGAGTCCTCACTTATATAAGGAACATATTTATTATATCTCTTGATTATTGTGGTTGGTGTTAATTTACATCTATAGCGGAAATGAATGAGTTATTTATGATTATCAATATATAAGTCAAAACTTAACTTAAATACATATTATACTCTAAGTTGTTCAACATCTTATTTTATCAAAAACATTTCAAAATATCTTATAAGATTTTTTGAGAAACTTATAAGCTTAGCCGAATATCCTCTTAACGGTGTTTACCTTTAATTTAGACGAAAGGGTTGAATTGTTGAGATTTACTAAATAAAGCACCTATCTGACTTATTTGAACATATAAAGTGTTTAGTTGGATACAAATAATTGAAGGACATATTTATATTCGGGGTACATAATTGGAGGATCAATTTGTACATTATCCTTTACCATTAAAATGTGCCTATTCATGCCGATATTAATGTTTTGAGAAAATTGGTAAAAATATTCTTTAACTTTGCCATAATATCAAAATTACCCTGTATGTTTACTACTTTAGGAAATTATTAAGTAATTTAACAAAAAAGGGAAAAAAAGCCCTGTCACCGGCAACTCCCTATAACTCATCCGATAACGGGTTGACGTGGCGTTGTGCAGCTGATGTGGAACAGGTTTTTGACACGTTTTTTCACTAGAAATGTATTTTTATTTAATCAAATTAATAATTTTCCAAATAACTTAAGATATACAGAAACAGTGAAGTTATTGATATAATGACAACATCAATAGTTTTACCGGCTTCGAAGTCAACCGGATCAACATATCCGACTCGTTCTCCCACCCCGCCTTCGTCTTCGACGAGACCTTCTTCATCGATTCGGACCCCGGCCACTCCATCCCAGCCATAACGGAGCAGTTATTCGGCTCGTTAAATGGAACCGCGACTGAGTCGGCTCCGATGAACGACTTTGCTCAGCAAGTCGAGAGCATGGGGGTGGAAGGGATGACCAAAACTATCATGAGCGGGTTTAAACCGAAGTTGGTCCTGGTTTACGCCAAGTTAGCTAACGAGTACGCTGTAACGGGTACGGCTTTTGATGAGCTTGCACTCCTAATAAAAATGGCTGCAGTTGGGGATTTGGAGGTGGGCAACAACAGTTGAAATTCAGGGAAGGAAGGCGGCAGAGACTGACGGAGGAAAAGATGAGAGCGGACATTGCAGGTGAAGTGAAAATGGTGGGGTGGGGGGAGAGCGGCAGTTGCAAGTGGGGTGAAAATGGTGGAGGGGGGGGGGAGATGATGATGTTGCAGGTGGAGTGAAAATGGTCAGGGCCGTACCTAAAAACATTTGGGCCTGAGTGGAATTTACTAAATGGGCTCATAATTTTTTTTCCAGTGTACACTTAAAAGAAAAAATAAACAAAGTTGAAGCATTTGCAACACCCTACATATTTATTTTATCATATGAAATAAAAAAAACGAATAGTATTTCAAATGACCCATAATTTTTTTCTAGTGTACAAATATAATAAAAATAAAAAAAAAACTGAAGCATTTTCAACACTCAAGATATATCTGGCCCATAATTTTTTTCTAATGTACAAACTTAAAGAAAGACATAATTCTCTTTTGAAGCATTTGTAACACTCTAGATATTTCTATTATCATAGGTAAAAAACAAAGTCCAAAGCCAGAGCAAGGATTCGAACCTCATTCTTCAAATTGTAAAAAAACACACAAACCATTGGACTATATCAATTGATTGTTCAACAAAACATATCTAAATATACCTACATATTATATATATGTACCTAAAATAAATTCGGGGCCCTCAAATATTACAATTTTTTAGGCCCGAGGGGACGGAATCTCCCGACTAACGGGAGGCCAGGCCATGAAAATGGTAGTGGTGGTGGGGGGAGGGGGAATGATTGATGAACGTAAAAGTTACCATTTTTCTTGTACTTTTCACGTTCATATTCTGTGAAGAATTTCGTGTAATCGATATGTTCACGTGCGCTTTTGAGCTTTATTGCATATCCGGGTTGAATTTCCTTTTTAATATGATTTGATGCACTTTTGGGTGTTTTTGAGTCATATTTTATAGGTTAGGAAATTCGAAGAAATTTAGAAGATTGTTCAAGTCCATTTTCACACCCCGATCCACATCCCGAGGCCCAAATGGGCCCAAAATAGGTCGGGTCCAGGTCCAATCAAAAGACCACTGAGCCACGAGAAAAATTCGTGAAGAAGTCAAGGCAAGAAAATTGATAGAAAAGCCCCGAATTGAAGAAAGATCGAAGACAAGGGCAATCGCACATGTTCCACGTTCAAGCCCGCAAACCGAGGCCTAAACGGGCCCGAATCAGACCCCAAAAAGAAAACTCAAATTGAAGTTCATCGAGTCACAAACAAAAGGTGTGAGAAGTCGGGTCGAAAAAATGAGAGGAAGGGTCAGAAACGACGACGGGAGACGGATGAGTAAAACAAGAAAAAGGGGGCTACCGGGGTCACTATCGAACAGACTGCCGAATCGGTTGCTGGACCGGCAGGACCACCAGTAGTCGGTCCAGAGAATCGCCTCACACTCTGCCACTGCCAGAACCGGCCCGGCTGCTGGATCGGCAGTTGGTCCAATAGTCCGCGCGTTGGTCCCCTGTTTCATGTTATGTTCGTTTTTCGACCATAACTTCTTCATTCGAGTTCCGATTCGAGTGATTCAAGTGGCCACGGGTAGCCAAGATGAAGACCTACAACTTTTATGTTTGGATCATGAGCTAATTCTGAGCTAATTCTCCTTAGAATTTGCATGAAAGTCGAGCCGAGCGCGGGAAAGAGGGGGTTCGACCAACAACTTACAATCCCTTGTGTTTTAATTGCTTTTGACTATTTTACCCTTACTTATGGGGACCATTTTCAGCAGATTTTTCACTTTTTTATGTGTGAGGAGTGGGTGTGTATAAATACCCCCTCCTCCTTTATATCAAAAAAACTTGTAACTCATAATCTAATTTTAGATTTTCGCTAGTCTAATTACTCTCTCTCTAGGATTGTTTTCTCTCCCTTCTCTCTAGAATAGAACCATGGTTCTTCATTTTGTTCTTGAGAAACCTATTAGGGTTCTTGAGTATTATTGAAGGATTTTTTGGGCTTTCGCAAGAGAATCGGGATTGGAGTAAATACGAGCATGAATTGAAGATTATCATCATCATTCTAAATCAAGACTAAGTTTTCTTCTCCTATATTTATTATTTCTCTTTGCATTTATTAATCTATAATCATTCTCTCATTAAATGCTTGAGTCTTGTATTTATTATGGTTGTTGGATGATTTTCATGAATTGTGAGTAATTATTTATGGTTTCTAGGGTTGGGAGTAGCCCAACCCTAGGGTTTATTGTTTTTATTAATTGTTGATTGGATTTTGGGGATTATTTGTGATTGGAATCGATATTGCGGGTTTGTATGGCTTATATTCTAGGATTAGCTAACCCCGGGTATATTGATTCTCCTTGAGGGCCCATGGGGGACGACGGGAGAACCCGAATCGTATATATTAATCTCGATTGGATGTTCTAGGGCCTCGCCCCCTAGGCAATAACCACTTGGGGTGGAGATTTTAGGATTAATTAGGTTGTCTTCATAATTTACTTACATTTGGGTCGTAGTAATTCCGTTATTGTCTTTAATAATTGGAATTAGAGTGAATTAGGCGATAACTTGTTAATTTGGCGAATCTCTTTTGTTACTTGTTTGGATTTCTAAATTGGATCAAAACCTTCCATCACAACCCCTTAGTTTAATCGGTGATTAGTAGGCGTAACCTTAGGTAAGGTGAAACCATGCCTTAAAAGCCCACTTTCTAGTTGATAGTATCTTTTATTTAGTTGTTTGATTTACGTTTGATTAGTAATTAGTCAATCTCTACATTTCCAATTAGCCTAACTTAGTTAATCGATAAGACCTTCGGTGTGCTCCACGAGAGTATCCTCTCTGTTGTTCGAGAATCTTTTATACTACCACTGTCACAAGTCGTACGCTTGAGGTTTGAGAAAGATGTTTGAATCGTAATGATTTGATGTGGCATTTTGTGTTTCTAATTAAATCAATATAACAATAGGTGTAACACGTGTTTAAAACTGGATCCAAATCAACTTCCTTGTGCCACGTCAACTCGTCACCGGCTGAATAACAGGTAATTACTGGTGACGGGGTATTTTTATCATTGTTCTTTTTAAATTACAGGGTAATTTTTTAAAGTGTCAAACTTAAAGGGTACTTTTTAATTGTGCCAAATTTAAAGGTCATTTTTACCAATTTTCCCTTAAGGAAAAATGTTTATATAAACCCTTAGGCTCTGCCTACTATGTGTGTTGGAATTGTGTTGTAATATAATGAACTTTTATATTTTTATCAAGCGTTTACTTTATTGAATTTCAGAGGGATATGATATTCATTATTAGTATCTAATGCTTACCATGAATGATAAGATACGGGTTTGAGGCCAATTTTCATGATATGTTCGTACTAAACTATGAACTTAACACCACCATTCAATGATTTTACAACTTTTTATTAGAATCTATTAAACTAGGAATAATTTTTTTGTTCATTTGGAAACTATTTGGATCTAGAGCACGATTTCTGCATCTTCGAAGAGCTAGAAAATGCAGCATTTCGGTCAACAACCTTCCACTGTCCAAGAAAAGGGTTTGATACTATATCGTATCAACAACGATTGTGGTCCGTGGCTGATGAACAGATGATGATGTTAGATTTTAAAAAAAAATTGGATTGATAGTTGCGTCTTTCTTTGCACACACAATATTAGCAATATACAGTTATATACTTAAAAAAATTGTTGAGTGGGAGTTGGATAATATATTGTTCAATTAATATATAAATTGGAGATACGTATATATTTATGATGGTCATGTAATATTTAAATATGTTCGAATATTTATTATTAAGTTACTCATAACCTGGAGTTATAGGTTATTACTATTTTGTTCATTTCTTTTCAAAATAATTTCTTTTTTCTATCTAAGTTTTCAAGAAATCAATGAATAAGTACATATATGCATGATATATATTATATATATACATACACGTATATAAATTAGAAATTTATTTATTTTATATTAAACAATTATATTTAAAAATAAGTACGTATATGTATATCTATGTAATTAATAGATAACTTTGAAAAATAAATAAATAATATATATAATATTAAGAACATTACAATATTATAAAAAAAATTGAACTATTTTTGGACAATAAGGTTACAGTCGAAATTTCACATGATAAGATAGAATGCAAGATAAACAATCGCAGATGTAAGGTGGAATTGATATCCCACATATTATTATGAATTTGATGTTTAATTCCGGACCGTAGGATAACTTGCCAGAGAAATTCTAGTAGGTAAACATGTGCTTATGTCAGAAGTCTAAACTAACCTAATTGAGCAAGCTAAGGTAGAAAGAGCCTTAGTTAATGATATTTATTATAGATATTTATAAAATAAATTTTACCAACCGTGCACACTCACAAGTGATTTATTGCTTTGACAAATACAAGTCACTAGGCACATCCTAATATAAACATAACTTTTTATTATTCAGACACATTTTGAATGGGCTTTAAGCACCTACATTTCAATCCAAATATCTCCGGAGCATTTTGATTTGAGTAGTGCTAAATGGTCATATTTATTTTTTTGTGTTTATATATATATATATAAATTTGCGATTAGCCTTTATTTTTAATTAGTACGACGAAAAATTATGAGAAAAAATTCAGATGTTAACACTATCATTTTGAATCACCTTTGCATTTTTTTTAACACTTAATATAACATTAGTGTTAAAGATTTTTATTATTGTATTCACAAATAAGTTATCACTTATATTTTGAATTTATTTACGATATAAAAAGTTAATTAATTAATTAATTTTTTTTTATCCGGCCGGGCAGATTCTGCCAAGCCAACATTACCGCTTTGATTTGAAAAAATTGTTGCAAATGTCAACGCTATTATAGTCCCAAGGGTAGGATAGGAATTTACATATTTTATCCATTTTCTCTGCTGCCAAACAGAGCTTTTGGCCCGTCACTTTCACTCTCAGTCCCTACTTTAAATTCTCACCAACTCAGCTCAGAAAAGCAAAACCAACAAAAAAAAGGGGGGAAACCAAAACGAAGGAGGAAGCAAAAATGGAGGTAACACCACCACCCGCCGAACCGAGGAAGCGAGGGCGGCCGAAGGGATCCACCAAGGCTAAGGCAGAGAAGGATAGAGAAGCCAGCGGCGGCAGCGGACCACCGCATAGAATGAGAGGTTCTATCGGCGATAAGAGAAACACAGCTGCCGACGAGAGTTACGCTCACTGGAAGCAGCTAGTGCCCGTGCTTTACGACTGGCTCGCCTCCCATAATCTAGTATGGCCGTCGCTCTCCTGCAGGTACTCTTCGATGCAACATTTTTCTGCCTAGGGTTTTGCAGAGTATTGGTTTTGTTCTAATAAACTTCTACCGAATGGCTATTGTTTGGTTTAAGAGCTTGGTTCTTTGGTTAGAGTGAACAAACTCTGGTGAAATTTATCTTGTCTCCTGAGTTTTTATGTAATGTTTCTTGTAGTGAAATGTGTGTGGATTAAACGCTATTGAAAGATTGGTTTTTGTGTCTTCTTCTTCCTCCTGTATTCTTTCTCGTTGCCGGGTTTTCGACTCATGTAGTTTGCTCCTTTTTTGTTAAGCTGTAGTGACTCATGTCTCTTAGAAGGGATTTGGCTAAGCTTACAAGCTTCTCAAAACATCTTATAAGATGTTTAATAGCTTATAATCTTTTAAATGTGCTTGACAAAACAAGACGTTGAACAACCTATAAGATGTTAAAATAAGCTCGCAGAGGTTATAAGCTCCAAAAAAGAAGTTCATCTAGTCCAATTTAATTTTTAAATCCGTAATAGCTATACTCAAATTTCAAACGCTACACACACTACACATACTTCACACACACACTACACACACAACACGCAAAATACACACACTTTCCGCTCTAATCAAAATGTGTGTTTGATAGTTTCTTTCAAATTAATCCCCCAAGTTCATAGCTAAATCACATCATTGAATTGCAAGCTTATAAACTCTTTTATTCAAACACTTTATTAACTTGTAAGCTCTTGGGAAACATTACATCTTATAAGCTCTTGAAACAATTTATAAGATGTTTGAAATAAACTTAGGCAAACACCCTCTTACTTCCAACGGCTTAAGTCAACATTAAAAGGTAGTGTTCTCTAGGACATAGAGTTGAAACAGTACAAACTTCTTATCCATGAATATAAAGTTTTTTCTTCCTTTTCTTTTGGGAATGTGAGGTGCTTTCTTCGTCAGGTGGTTGATCTTTGATTAAAACATGTGTCTGAGTGTGTACGAGCTATGTTATTTATACTTACTGTGCTTCATGTTTACAGATGGGGTCCAGTTCTTGAGAGAGGAACCTACAAAACCAAACAGCGTCTATACCTCTCTGAACAGGTGATCATTCTCTCTTGTATTAATTTATTTCTTTGTGTTATTGGTATATTGGGCAGCAGGAGTTCAAGTTCACATGGCTTTGTTCTGTAGTTAATTTACATGGGAATATTTCTTCTGTCTGAATTTAGACGTAGAAGAAGCATATGGGTCTCCTTTTATCTTCGATGTCTATCATGATTTTGTTCTCCGTTGGCCAATCTACATACATGCTCGCAGATTCAGACTTTTATTCCATTAAGAGTTGCTGGTGAATTCTTATCTTGGTGGCTGGGTCAGTTTGGCATACCATTTGATTTTAGGACTGTCTTTTATTTATGTTTTAGCCTGATAAAGTTTGGCATGAGGAGTTGATTTTGTCGATCTCAGAGTGTGTTTATTCTGTTTACCTTTTTGGACTATTTCTATAATTAGAGGAAGTCCTGCATCAAGTATCAACCTTTATTTTCTTTTTCTCCCTTTTGTGCTTCTTGATTTATGTTTTCTAAACTTTATTGTGTTTTACAGTGAGCATATCGCACTTTTTTCTTTTTGACCTGAACTAATGAAGATATTAAATCTCATTGAGGTGGTGTAAAACTTTGTCGCTTGAAACTGAAAAATGTTCATTTATGTTGTACCTGTGTTGGTCTCTAGGTCTCTATATTATCCTCCTAGCAGTTTCGTAGGGGGTTTTTGGTAGATTTAGAGGAATGCCAATCGGAATGGGTGCAACAGTAGTGAGGTATGGGGATGAGGAATTCGGTAGTTTCCCTAGAAATGAGGAATCAGATGTACTATAGCACTTTGATTCCATTCCCATCCCCCTTCCCCAGACCATCCAACAAAGCGCCCCTTAATGTATGATCGTTGGTAGTTTTATTGAGAGTTTCTTTATTTTATTTATTCCTAAAGATTACAAGACTTTTGAGGTTTTGTATATCTTCTGGTTCGTTTCCTGTAAGCTTTCTTCCACCTTTTTCATTATAACATTATTAACCTTACAGCTTTTACTCAAAAACTCACTTTATGTCTTCTTATTGAACATACTTGAACTAAACCATAACATACATGTTGCAGACGGACCATACACAGCCAAACACTTTGATTATAGCAAATTGCGAGGTTGTCAAGCCACGAGTTGCTGCTGAAAACCATATAGCTAATGTATATCTCTCTGGCTCCATTTTGAATTTCAAAATATTATGAATTGCATCAACCATAAATTTTATTGATCAATATGTATTCTGATTATTAGTTTAATGAAGATGCTCGTTCACCATATGTCAAGAAGTACAAGACTATCTTACATCCAGGAGAGGTATGGACTACATTCCTCAAAATAATGAACATGCTCATTTTTTATTTTCCATTTTTATCAATTGTGCAGAAAGCTAACATAATTAATTTTATTAGTATCTTGCACACTAAAGTTTTTTCCCTTGGAAAATGGTAAAATTATCTTCCAATATTTTATGATTTATATTTAGAGAAACTGAGAACAGAAATTCTTTTTTAGAAATTGTATACAACATACATTAGTGTGACATATTGGACCAAAAAGTGTGTGTAGCTTTTTTAATATCATCCAAATGATGATGTTGTGGAGACAAGGAATTTATATTTCAATTTCTTCTCCTCCTTATTTATTTATATGTGGGGTGGGAAGAAGCATATTGTCACTTTGGTACAAGATAATGAAAAATGAGCTGCTTCAAAAATTGAATAACTGAGTCAGTTATAGACCTAAACTGATGTGACAGTATTACTCAAATGTCTTTTAAGAGGGTGTTTGGCTAAACTTATTTTAAACATCTTATAAGCTCCAACATCTTATAAGTTATTTCAAGAGCTTATAAGATGTTATTTTTAAGGAGCTTATAAGTTAACAAAGTGTTTGGATAAAAGAGCTTATAAGTTTGCAATTGAATATGATGATTTAGCTATAAATTTGGGGTCTAATTTAAAAATTAATATTAAACACACATTTTGATTAGTGTGTGAAATGTATGTAGTGTGTGAAGTGTGTATAGTGTGTGAAATGTGTGTAGTGTGTGTTGTGTGTGTAGTGTGTGAAATGTGTGTAGTGTGTGTAGTGTGTGAAAATGTGTGTAGTGTGTGAAATGTGTGTAGTGTGTGAAATGTGAGTAGTGTGTGAAATGTGTGTAGTGTGTGTAATTGTGTGAATTGTGTGTGAAATTTGAGTGTAATAATTAAGATCTTAAAAAATAAGATGGAAATAAGTTGGGGAATAACAACTTTTCTTTTTTAGATCTTATAAGCTCTTAGAGCTTATTTTTTTGTCTTATAAGCTCCTAAACATCTTATTTTGCCAAACACTTTGCAAGAGCTTATAAGCTCCTAAACATCTTATAAGATGTTTTTAGGAGCTTATAAGCTCAGCCAAACACCCTCTTAGTGCTTTTCTCTGCTTATTATCCCTGACCTTTTGAGAGAGACATTGTTGGGCTTGAATATAAGCAATGATTACCATCCTTGAAATTATTTGCTAGTTCTCTCCCCCGAGTAATCTCAGTAGGACATAATAATAGATACCTGGGAATGACTACCCTCTGGAATTTTTTTTTTTTTTCCTCACTGGGCCTTAGTCCTTTATTTATTGTTCTTTATTTTGTAACTTTTGTCATTGAATAGTTTGATTGCATTAGTTTGTTGATTTGCTTAATTTGAATTCAGCTACGGATGATAATTCTTGTGATACCATTTCTATCGTCTATTTTTCTTTTTATCATTTCTGAACAATTATATTCTTAAAAAGTAGGTGCAATTCATATTTGTATTGTCATTTTGTTACTTGCATGCTAGCTCTTTGGTATCTCCATAGTACATAACTTTCTTATTTTTAATACAAATATCTTTCTTTGTTGTCATTTGTTTCATTTTCATTGTTATCTGTCCACCCATTTTTTGATATAATTTTGTAGGTGAACAGAATCAGGGAACTGCCCCAAAACAAAAATATAGTAGCAACACACACTGATTGCCCTGAAGTAAGTGACTGCTTCAAGGTTTATCTATCCTTTTAATCAGTGTAGAGTAGTGACTTACGTGGTTATAACTGCATTCACTTTTGCTTGATTTCTTTGTAATAGGTTCTTATTTGGGATGTTGAGGCACAGCCTAACAGGCATGCTCTTCTTGGAGCAGCAGACTCGCGCCCAGATTTGGTGCTGGATTTGTTCTTTTCTTGTGATTTGGTTTTGTGCTCTGTTTATGTCGTTTCACCATATTGATTACATCAGTCTAATGATGCTTTTGTTTTGATTACTGGAAGAATATAATGCTATCATATTATCGTTCTGTGCCTACAACTAATGAAGTCGAAGTGTGACATTGATTGTTCATGTTTACCAGGTTTTATCTGGACACATAGACAATGCAGAGTTTGCTCTTGCAATGTGCCCAGCTGAACCCTTTGTGCTTTCTGGAGGTTCCGTGTTTTACTCTTTGTGCTTCTTTTGGAACTTTTTGTTGGTAAAGCTTATGATGATGGGTTCTCTTACAGGGAAGGACAAGACCGTGGTTTTGTGGAGTATCCAGGACCATGTTTCAACGCTCGCCACAGGCGGAAGCCAGTCTGCAGAATCTGCTAGTTCAATTGTAAAACCTGCTGATAATTCTACAGTTGGTCCACGCGGTATTTTTGAAGGCCACGCGGATACAGTTGAGGACGTGCAGTTTTGCCCATCAAGGTATATATGCTTGAGTCATGCTTGAAGACAATTTTTTGTCTTTGATCTTTTTGTTTCATTTTTATTTTCTGATTCCTTCTTATTGATTGCTGGTTTGCTTCATTTCCTTTTTTTGGCTTTGCTTTCTAATATTTGTAGACTATGAATCCTTGCTCACTTCACACATCTGCAAATTTGTAGCTCTCAGCAGTTCTGTAGTGTTGGAGATGACTCTTGTTTGATACTGTGGGATGCAAGGATTGGAAACAGCCCAGTGGTTAAGGTTGGATAAATATTTTCTTGATTTCTTGTTTTCTTGATTTCGACTCAGGTTTTTCTGATAAGTCTGATATTACTCTGTCTCAACCAGAATATTTTGTTGATCTTAGAACAGAATGTGACTGGTCTGTGTGAGTTGAGCTTAATCATAATTAGACCTAATTTCCGCTAAAAACAAGTTTTCCAGATAACTGGATGCCTAGATTTGGATTCTCTCATTTTGTTATATGGATGATCTGGATAATGCTGTACTGACTACGTGAGCTTTTATTTATTTATCACATCATTAGGAAAGTATGCAATCCGCTTGTATCATTCCCCTTTTTATAAATTGAAATTCACTTTGAGCACGCTTGTCTAAACATCAATAAGTTAACATTTTCTTGCTTCAGTTTTTTTTTTTATATTTGTTCCTATATTACCCATTGTTATTGCTGCTGGTAAGTGAGCGCTATTTGGTTGGGAATCGAAAAATGTCATCTTTCTAAGTGGTAGAACTTCTGGACTTTGCTTGGATTGGAATTTGGTTGATTACCCTATTCTTAGAACATTTAAGTAAGATCTATCCTTTCCTGTTATACTTCTATGGGGTACAGAAAAATAATTGCTGGTCAGTAGATCTGTGGATTAGAGCTTTATGTTTTTTTTCCTTATTTCCTTTGTCTCTGAATAAATTTTCTACTTTTTTATCCATCTTATTCCTCTCTGGTATGTTACTTTATTTGATATAAGTTTCCATGTAAAGCTTGGATTTGCAGCTTTCATCACCCTTGAATTTTACTGTTAGGTTGAGAAGGCGCACAATGGTGATCTTCATTGTGTAGATTGGAATTCTCATGATGAAAATTATATTTTGACAGGGTATGGCAAGATTCTAAAACTCTTATGGTGATTGCAAATGCTTATGGAATGTTTCCTTGATTCTTGTGCAAGTTGATCTCATCATGATTCTGCTGGTTCCATTTCATTTCAGGTCTGCAGATCACACAGTTTGTATGTTTGATCGCCGGAATTTAACATCTGATGGAATTGGGTCGCCTGTCCATAAATTTGCAGGTCATAATGCTGCTGTGCTCTGTGTCCAGGTAATGCATTTTCTTGTCTGATTGTCTTTTGTTCTTTTCATGATGGATGTCTGAAATTCTAGTTACATGATCTAACTAAATCTATGCACATCTCAGTGGTCGCCAGACAAGTGCTCTGTCTTTGGGAGCTCAGCTGAAGATGGCTTGTTAAATATTTGGGACTATGAGAAGGTGAGTTTTTGATACCTTTTTCCTGTAGAGATATAATGTAATATGCTTCGTGTGTATATTGACAAATGCCAGTTAAGTATTGCGGGGAAACTTTCTGCTTAGTAAGCTTGCTTCTTTACTTCATTTGGTGATTGATATGTATATGCTACTTATTTCGGTACAGGTTGGTCAGAAGGAAGAGACAGGGTCCAAAGCTCCTAGTCCAGCAGGCTTGTTCTTCCAACACGCTGGGCACAGGTGCATGCCTTAATAATATAAAAGTGGCCTCCTAAATATTTTGCATTTTATATAGTGATATGTGATGCAAACTCTTTTATTTGATTTTATATTCTGCGAAAAGGATTAACAATACCTTATGGTGCGAGATGGAAATTGATAATTAATTAAGTTTAACCTTCATTTCTTGAAAGTATTGGCTTAAGTAATTTCTTTGTCATGGATCTCAAGCGAACTTTGATGGATAAGTTGTCAGGGAATATGGATCACTTGGAGTGCTAAAAATAAAAATGACATATGCTTGTATATTAGGCTTGATACTGTTGGAGAATGAATGTGGGATTAGTTTATATCCTTCCTTAGTTTCTCTTCAGGAGGGCTTTGCGGATGAGAAAAGAGCACATGGGCTTGGCGGCAGAAAGGGGAGGGCATATAGGAGTAGAAGTGAGTGAGAGGCACCTGGGCAATGCGGGCAACATGGTGGAAATGTTGGCCAGTATAAAGGGAGAAGGGAAGTCGGAGCAAGGGGCTAAAATGAGGATATATGGTTGATAAGGTAGATTAAGAATTTCGCATGATGATGGGGGCGTTGAAGGGGATATGATAGAAGCGGGAGTGGGTGATGATGAAGCAGAGAACTATCATTGTTTGTGGTGGAAGAGGGAGGGAATGGACATTGGCGATGGAAGAAATAGCTAACGTACTGTACCATATGGGCGGTTGAAAACCATTATTGAAATTGAGCATCTTGAGTCTCCAATTAAATAATCCAATTATGTTGCTGTTTAATGATAGTATAAAGTTTGAATGGCCTACATATGGATATACTGAACTTTAAAGCAGCAAACTTCAGGAGATTCCCGACATATTTACTAGTCAGAAAATACATTGAATTCCTAGAACAATAATATTTACTTGTTTATTTCCTTTTAATCAGAAGATACATATGCAACCTGCACTTGAGTTTTTTTCGTTGTTTCCATTGTTTTCCAATTTCCGATTGTCGCCTTTCTGGCAGATTGCGGAGCAATTTTGAACTGCTTGTGAATAATTGCTAGGTTATAATGTTTTTTATTTTATTTCAAACACGGTGGTGATTTTGGTTCCAGGGATAAGGTTGTTGACTTCCACTGGAATGCATATGACCCGTGGACAATTGTTAGTGTATCCGATGATGGAGAATTCTGTGGTGGGGGTGGTACTCTGCAGGTAACTATTCTATGGTCTCTTGGACACTACACCCATTGCACTGCACCAGTGCTTTACACAGCGAATTTTACACACACGACACGGTGTGTGTGTGTGTTGTAACTTGACAACAGTTTTGAGGTTGGCCTGTGATTCTGACATGACCCGTGTTTGTTTGCAGCTGTGGCGAATGACTGATCTTCTATACAGGCCGAAGGATGAAGTTCTTGCTGAGCTTCAGAAATTCAAGAACCATGTGATTGAGTGCTCCAAGACTTCTTGACGAAGTTATGTTAATGGAAGTTGAAGGAAGTCGCATTTCTCTTTACTGCACTGTTGTTTGTTTTGACTAATTGAGGCGTCACTGATCTTTGCTCGTTTTAGGAAGTATGGATGTTAGATGTGGAGTTATTGGACATTTTATGGTTAGAGAAGTATTTAGCTGAATTCTGGTGCTGCATCTGTGTGCTAGATTGTAGAAAATTAGTGTACTCCGGGTGGATCTTTGGCAATCCTAGGTGATTTCAGATGTTTCTTCTCATTACTCACAAATATTTGTCTCAAGATTGTTTTGTGGTGAGTTGATTTTTAGGAAATGCTTTTATATGAGATAAATGATTGTTTTCCGAAAAAAACCAATATCTTTTACGAGTATTTTTTGTTAAGATAGTGATAATTTATTAAGTTTTATACAGTTTTAAAAAGGCCTAATTGCGAAATGACTACGAATTTTCATAAAATTGTAATTTTAACTTGGTTTTTGAAATAGCAAACTAAATCACCTAACTTAAAAAACTTTGCAATTTGAATCATGGCCATTGTTATCTTTTGGGCTTTTGAAAATTTGTTAACTTGTCTGATTAATTTTTAGACGTTGGATCTCATATTATCTCAAACATTTAAACTACAGATAATAAATAAAAAATTGAATTATGAAAATGACGTCGCTAGATCTCTTGTTGACTAGTGAATTTGCAAAATACAAAATTGATATCACATTTTATAAAAAAATAAGAAAGGATGCAGCAATTTAAAGTTCCAAATGCTAGGGCAAATTTAATTAATTACAGCACTGTTCACTATTCAATTAAAATTTTAAGTGAGTTGTTCTGTTATTTATAAGATTAAGTGAACTCGCCTGTGGCACAGGCGAGTTCAAATAAATTTGACAACCACGGTTCGGCAGGGGCGACTTCTGTTAAAACTTTTTTTTTTTTTTTAGCAAAGTCGCCCCTGGCAGGGGCGACATCTTTATTATTATTATTATATATATATATATATATATGTTGACATCCGATTTCTTATTATTATTATTATTATTATTATTTTTTTAATGTTGTGATGTTTTTAAATAATAATAATAATAATAATAATAATAATAATAATAATAATAATAATAATAATAATAATAATGAACATCGTAACGTTAGGGGTGTGCACGGTGCGGTTATTTATTTATTTTTTTGGACAGTTCGGTTCAGAAATTTCGGACCTAACGGAAGTTCAGTTCGGATAATTGGAGATATGTTTTTTTTTTTTTTCATTTGAATAATAAAATTTGAACATAATATATTGACGTCTAATTAATATAAATAAAATTGTGTTAGTAAGTTGTATTTATTATTCAAAAGATAAAAAAGATCTTCAATTATCCGAACTGAATCGAATTGAATTAAATCATTCCGTTAAATCATTCCGTCAATATATTATGTTCAAATTGTATTTATTATTCGAAAGATAAAAAAAAACCTCCAATTATCTGAACTGAACTTCCGTTAGATCCGAAATTTCTGAACCGAACTGTCCAAAAAAATAAATAAATAACCGCACCGTGCACACCCCTAACGTTACGATGTTCATTATTATTATTATTATTATTATTATTATTATTATTATTATTATTATTATTATTATTATTATTATTATTATTATTATTATTATTATTATTATTATTATTATTATTATTATTATTATTATTATTATTATTATTATTATTATTATTTAAAAACATCACAACATTTAAAAAAAAAGGAAAAAGAAAAAGAAAAAGAAATCGCCTCTGCACGAGGCGATATCAATATATATATATATATATATATATATATATATATATATAATAATAATAATAATAAAGATGTCGCCCCTGCCAAGGGCGACTTTGCTAAAAAAAAAAAAAAAAAGTTTTAACAGAAGTTGCCCCTGCGAACAGTGATTGTTAGATTTATGTGAACTCGCCTGTGCCACAGGCGAGTTCACTTAATCTTATAAATAACAGAATAACTCACTTAAAATTTTAATTGAATAGTGAACAGTGCTATAATTAATTAAATTTGCCAAATGCTAGATAGACATAAATTGAATCATATTTTAAGTTTAATAGGTTGATAATTGAAAAGAGATAAAATAAGGTCAATTTTGTGTTTATAATTTTGTTAATTACTTCTATATTATCAATTCAGGGATAATGTATGATGTAAACTGTAAAATTTGATTGGATAGTTTGATACTTCGCAGGAAGATTTACCATGATTAAAATTGTAAAATTATGTCAAGTCATGATTTATTTTGCTAAATCTGAAAAATTATCTCAAATTTACAATTTTATTAAAGATCATGATTTATTTTATAATTAAGCCTTTAAAAAGGCACTTCTTTCGTCTTATAAAGAGTACCTCGGAATCATTTTGTGCTAAGTTGGGTTTCAAAAGTAAATATTTTATCTTATTGGTAAATGGAATATGTAATTCTAATTTTATGCACTATATGCTTGAATGAGTTAAATTGACAAGTAAAAGTTCTATTAATGAGAATTAATGATTTTTAAAAGGTTGTAATTATATTAAATTGATCAAAAAAATTGACTTGCACAATTGTTGTTGAGTGTAAGCTCTCCAATCGTGTAAGCTATCAATTAAAAATGCATCACTACTTCGTTAAGTATATAATGAGAGAGAAATGAAAAGAACTAGGGGGATGTTTTTCATTTCTTTGATTATAGAAAAGCGATGAACTTAGAGATTATGAACAAAATCGTTTCTAAACAAAAGTAGATAATGTTTGAGACAAAAATGCTTTTGACCAAATAAATTTGAGAAGTTAAGAGAAAAGCATGCTGGTCTGTTGCTTTTATTTGGGGTTAATTACGTGAAAATTCACAACCTTTTGGCCAGTTATGATTAGCAACATGATTTTTCAAACATAACATTGAAATACATCACATTTATGATTTTTTTAGTTTAATACATCGAGTAAGTTTTTTGCTCCAATTGCTGACGTGGAGTCAGAAATTGGGGGTTTTGACTATTCCAGCTATAGACGTGTAATCATACAATATTTATAAACCCCTAATTAAATGAAAATGATAATGTTTAATGATTAGATTTACTGACAGGGGTTAAAAAAATTTACACAACTACACATATGTAATTGAACTGGTTAAAATCCCAATTTCGATCTCTACGTGGTGCCAAAAACTTACTTGGATGTATTGAATTGGAAAAAATATAAAGGTGGAGTATTTCTATGATATGTTTGAAAAGTCGTATTGCAAATGGTAATTGATCAAAAGGTCGCGAATTTTCACGTAATTAACCATTTTATTTGAGCAGAAGTTTCGATTATTAAACATCTAATATAGCTTGCTCGGTCAGAACCACATGTGCAAGTTTCCCTGTATGCGGCTCGCCCGTGATAACTTTTTCGGATTCGCATAAACTAGCGGACTGATCACTAAGTGGGGATGCTCCCTCCAGCATGAGCGAACCCTTTCGGAACTGATGTTGAATGGGCGGACCGACCGACCCGGGTTTCACGAGCGTTGGCGGGCTCTAAAGTGCCTATCAAGGCGCTAGCACATACCTCGGGGTGATCATCACCACTTGCACCTTACATCTCGGCACAGTGGAACGTGTAACCCGCCTGCTGCTCCATTCAACTACATTTGTTCCTGTAATACATAGCCTAATAGAACGCAGGGGGAAGAATGGCATTGCTGGCAAAGACCGTCTAGCGAAAACGCCACAGGCACAAAGCGTGGTAGGCCTGCGTCGGGGGAGGTCATAAAAAAGGCTACTAAATCTTTCCGAAGTGAGAGAAGGGGGGAAGACGCGCTACAACTAAGATAACAGCCAGCTGGTTAGCTAGCGAGGCTAGTGCGCAATGGCCTTCTCTGATTCTGATGGGGGCTCGCTTCAAGCTTCTCCCAACCTATACAAGGTGTTGCTCGCTTTCTCTGAGCCACTATTGGCTTATGTAGTGGCCTCTCTCCCCTCCTTTATCCATTGACTTCCTTTCTTATTTCTTTCCCTCATAGTTCTTTCTGAAACATAATAGAATTACCCGTACTAACCTAACCCACCAAGACCGGAGGATCGATTCCTAACAAAAGAAAGTCAACCAATGCCGCCGCCCTGCCTTAAAGCTTAAAGAGAGAAGCCCGATAAAACCTAATCCAAGAATGTTGAATCCTGGACGGGAGAAGCGGCTAACAAGAGGCTCTTATAAAGCTAAAAGCGAAAGACGAGTGTAAAAGTAAAGAAAAAAACTCCTTAAATTTTATGTTTGTGGATACAAGTACCTCGCTAACTCAAATTTGACCATAATTCATTAAAAGTTAACACCTCGTCCCCGTATTTCCTACTTTAGCTCAGAAGGATTCCCTGACGCCATCCAAGGGATGTTCATGGAAGATCGTAGACCTTCTCTATTAGCAAGGTACATAGTGAAATCAACATAGTTGCTAGACGACGGGCTTGTACAGGTCGAGCCTGCGGGGTTTTTTTTCCCAACGATCCGAATCAGCTAAAAACGACTAGGATAATCAAGACACTGAGATATTTCAGCGATCTCTTCTTAGATCTCCCTGCCACGGCTAGAAGGAGGGTGACAGACAAAGGCTTATGGTACACGTATTTCGTGCACGCATTTCAGGGCACTTTAGTGTAAATAATGCGCACAATCACGTGTATTTAGTGCTTCTGTACTCTCATGGGCAAAATAATGCGTTTGTGTTATTCTTGTGTTAAAACAGGTGCAAAAGGATCGAAAAAGAAAGTCAAACGATCACAAAGTCGGTGGATCGATCGAGGCAACAAAAGGAAGGGCTAACTAAAGATCTCAGCCGAGACAGGGTGAAAATCTCGGCCGAGATGAGTCTCCAGGGCAAACATGAAGAATTGCAGAACTGAAGATCTCGGCCGAGATAAGCAACACATCTCGGCCGAGATGACTTTCCAGAGATTTTTGAATTCTCAAAGGACCAAGATCTCGGCCGAGATGAAGTTGAATCTCGGCCGAGATCAGTCTTCGATCCACCAACTGAAAAGTCCTTTTTCACGTCTCGACCGAGATGCAACTCAATCTCGGCCGAGATTCATTACCCTGTTTTAAAATTCTAAATGCGTTTTTGCCTATTTTTTACTAGCACTTTCTCCCCTTATATATATATATCATCCCATTCGAATTTGACCTAACTTTTTGATACTTTTGGAAGCACTATTCAGCCACCATCCCATCACATCATCTTCCCCATTGATCATCCTTGGGTTTTATCACTTTATCTTTATGAATACTTGTATTTTCTGTAATTTCCTGATTGTATTAGGTGTAATGGGTGGCTAGCACCCTTAATTCTACCCTTGATCATGTTGAACCTTGATTGATGATGAGAATGTGATTATTGACTCTTGATGTTACCTTATTTATGCAATTTAAATGTTCTATAATGCTTGATTGGATTGTCTCATGCTTAGATGCTTGTTTTAGGATTGATCACCTTTTGGGAGACATTTATTGTATGTTGCTAGAGATTGAACTTCACTTTCCGTGATTGTTGAAGCTTCAATCTCCCTTAGTAGCGAACAATGCTTGATTTCGTTGGTGGCATTATAGAGTCTAGCCTCTAAACCCAATCGTATCGAGGTTTATGCTTTATTTATCCCGTTGTTCTAGCTCGTGACCGCCCAATATCAATTAGTGTGAAAAGAGCTTGTTTGGATCACTAATTGATTTGGGTCAGGATAAATCGATAAGAGTACCTTCGATTTATCTACAATTAAGGGATAACACGATCTACATAAGCGGACCTTGTAGATTGTGGGATAAGGATTTAAATCGCATTGAATTTGGGACATCAACGATAACCATTAGGTAGTCAGATTCAAGGGGATACCAGATCGAGAGTAGACCTTTTATCATATTCTAAAACCCGAAAACATTTGTTATTTGTCTTCCTTTGTTTGATATAAAATACCAAAAATATTTATTGCTTATCTAGAATTTTAGTTGATCACTTGTTAGCATTTAGTTGTTAATTCAATTCAAAACCCCCCCTCGTTTACTTGTTTATGTTTATTACCTTATCCATCATAAATATTAGTTGCTTGTAATATCCGAACAACACTAATCTACCGTTCTCTATGGGATCGACCCTTACTTGCCACTCTACTAGTTAGAGTTGTAAGCTAAGTTAAGTATATATCCTATATACAATTAAATTGGTACGGTCCAACGACTCAATCGTACACCATGTGCCTTGACAAATGACTCACATGTATGATACTTGTCATACATGTGTCACCACACGACTTTGGTGGGACATCAATGCTGCAAACAGTGAGGGACCCAAGAATTTTGTTAAATCTGTAAATTTATTTTACGGGGGCAAAATTTTCGAATTATACTCGATTAAGTGAATTTTTTTATGCCAAATGAGACACCCTTTTAGGAGATTGAAAACAAACTCTCATATATTAAGCTCTATTTTTTATAATATTGGATAAATTACATTAGAAAATAAAATTTTGGACAATAAAAAAGGTTGGACCACCGCTTTGGGCCCCTTTAATCAGTCCAGAGTTTCAACAATATTCAACTATAACACTAGAAAGTACGAATAATGTTGATGAAATCAATAAATTGAGAATAATCAAGATATAATGTTTGTAATAATTCATTCTATTCTCTTATAATATACATCCCTATTGTTTAAACTTAAAAATACATTCGTTGATTATTATTAAACAATATAACTATTAATTTTCTTTAATTAAGTTGTATCAGAACTGACTAAATATACATACATAGTAACAAATTTGTACGAGGGCAGGGGGCCCAACGCCCCCTTGGCCCCCATGTAAATCCGTCCCTGGCTGCAAAGAATAATAAATATATTTCGATCTGAAAATTATCAAAAAATAATGGTACGAGTCAAAGAGCACGGCCGTGTCACTTAAGCAACGCGGCCGTGTCAGAAGGGTTTTTATGCGAGGATTTCATATTTTAATAGGATTTTGATCCTATCTTCCCCAAGATTCGTCCCCAACTCTATAAAAAGGACCCCAAGCTCTAGAAAGAGGAAGGAATCATCAAGAACATAAATTACATCACCTTGGAAGACAAAGAAGACGAAGATCATCGAGACGGAGTCATCCGGGTTTATTTATTCTTTTCTAGTTTAATTCTTTACAATGTTTTTCATAGAATTTTGTATTGGATTATTACTAGGCATGAGTAGCTAAGCTATTCGTGTCCTAGGGTTAGAAAATAGGGATGGTTATAACAATGTTTTGATTTATGATTTAATCTATTAATTCCGTTCTTTATGTGTTTTATCTCTATGTTTGTGCGTAAAACTATGCTTTTGTTGTGTTTATGATCACTCATTAATGCTTTAGTGGAGGTATTTACGTACTGCATTCATTTAATAGTCACTTTAAAGTCCAAGTGTCAATTAGTAGATCGAAACTGATGGCTGTGGTGTGTGGTTTATCTCCACGGTAGCAACCACCTCATCTACACACGCACATTACAATGTCATATTGGGAGGATACTAAGTAACCCCCAAAACACACACCAAAGAATCCCAAGAAAAGGAAGGTAACGTTTATTGTAACAAATTACATAAAGATGATTATTGAGTCTTGGATACCTTTTCGTATGTAGAATATGAGACGAGGACCAATTATTGTGAAGTAGAAGTGAAGTTCCCAAAAGTAGAGTCGACCCTAGGATTAGAAAGTGAAAAAAAAAAAGAAGAAAAGTGATCTCTTTATTTCTTTATTTAAAAGTAAGAAGATTGATGCCCCATATGATAACATACTTTAACCCATTTTAAATGTCATTAAATTCGCCTAATAAGGATATAAGGAGATGTCGTTGTTGTATTTGCTGAGAACAAAGCTAGGTTTCTGTTTAATTAAAAAAATATTTTTGATGATGATGATGGTGAAGCCCTTATTGGATTCTCAAATCACAATTTGGGCCAATTATATTTCTTTAATTTATTGGTCGTCTAAAGTCGTATCATTAGGTTTAGGCACAATTGGATTCATTTTCTGTATAGGATTAGGTTTTTGGGGCTTATAAATATGCCTATTGTCTTTGGAATTTGTATTGGTCAATTGATTGAATAGGTTGATTGATCAGTCATTGAATTTTATTTGAGAGACAAGAGAGAGGCTGTCTGTTGGTTTGAGATATTTTAGAATTGGTATTTATTGAGTACTTGATACTCTTTTGGTCTAGAATATCTAATTTGAATTTGGGACTCTATTTTCGGGTTTAGAGTCGTTTGGTCATAGAGTGTGGAGAATTTAGTTTTGGTCGAGTATCAATTGATTGATACTCGAGTTTGTCTCCGTTTGTTAGGATGAAGAGTTGGATAGTTGACCTAGGGTCAAGTTTGTCTTCGTCCTATGTTGTAAGCACTCTTTTGAATTTGATTAGTTCCTCTCGTCTGGCCGTGAACGTAGCTAACAAGTTGTTAGTGAACCACGTTAAATTTGGTGTCTTCGTTTTGGCTTTGTCGATTCTTCTCGTTTATCATTTATTATTTGTATTATTCGTAATTTTCCAACAGGGGCCATTTATAGACGGATCTAGGGGTTCGTTTCATGCATTTTTGTAACTATGTTCATGTAGCAATTTTTTACCAAATAGGGGCAGATACTGAGTAGACTAGAAATCAAATTATTTTATATAACTAGGCCGTAAACTTAAAATTTTGAATAAATTATATTAAAAAATGATATCTTAGAAAATTAAAGAAAGACTACTGTTGTGCGCCCCCTAAATATAATCAACTGTATAAATATAATTAGAAAAATACTAACAATATAGATAAAATTAATAAATTGATTTATCACAAAAAGAAAAAAAAATCAAGATAAAATGTTATATTCATTATATTTCCTAACATCTTTATCTCGATTGCTTATACATAACAATACATTCATCTACTTTAAGTTAAACAATAGAATTATTTATTCTATTTAATTATGTAATATTAAAGTCAACTAAAATACACATATATAAGAGAACATTGTGACGGAACTAAGTGGAACACACATATATAATAGTACATTAAATCGGGGCCAGGGGGCACTGGCCCCCACATAGGTCCGTCCCTGCCAGCAGTTGCATAATACAATTTGAGTTGGGTATCACGATTTATACTTAAAGTATATCATGTTCTGTGTAGAGGTATTACAATACCTTTACTCAGAACATGTAATACTTTAAGCATAAATCGTGATACATTTACCCATCAAATGTAATACATTTACGCACAGATAGTAATACATTTTGACCCATAACCTGGATTGCACGGATCTAAGATCTTTGCAACTGGTGCACAAGAGACCTCCTCTATTTATAATGTTACCTTGGAGCTGGTAATTTGAACCGCCCGACTTAACCTAGTATGTGGGGTAATTTCATATATCGAATTGGTCCAAAATTTTATCGAGGAAAAGTTTAATGAGCAAACCTGATTCAAACCCTCAAAATATCAACATCAATACTGAAGAACAAGTCACAGATTAGTAGAACATTTCAACGTCTGTTATTAACGTCGATCATTTATGCTACTTTGAGATAACTACTAAGGGCGGGACTTGGATCATTTACCTTTTTTTAAAAAAAAAAAAAAACCAAATTCCAAAATAAACAAATTCTATTAGAATTGTTCCTTTTATAAACCAAAATAAACTAGACTATTATTTTTCTAAACATCAACACCAGAATGTTTATTCTTCTTGCTCTGTTCATTTTGTTGACGAGCTTTCTCAGCAGCAGCATCAACTTTTTTGACAACTGCTTTCTTGCTTTCAATAATTTTCTCCTTCAAAGAATGATTGTTCATGTAAAATTTGTATACATCACCAAACACATCAACCCTCATTTCATTGAAGAACCTACAAAACGTGAAAAAGTGCAGTGGTTAGCACAATTATGAGTATTTAAAACCATACGAAATTGAAATTAAACTTATACTATAACGAATCAGAAAATATACTACTGTAAATAAGAAACTGTGATAGTTAGAATAACAAAATCTTTGATGAGCTTCAGAACAATTTTATAAAAGAAAAAGGTAGTGAAGTTGTCTATAGCCGTACTAAACACAATCAAGCTATAAACAACGAAGAATGTTCTGGATTACTTTATTTTCCCCAACCTTTCATGGAAGAGATGATACACATTGTACACATACATTTAGGCCGATTTATACGAGTATTTTGATAGTATTTGCATATAAATTCGGTGGTCTTGTGTTATATTTGATTATCTCGAGTTGAATGATGTTTTATCAAAAGTCCATTAGGATGGTGTTTGGAGGAGAAACGAGCACGAAAAGTGGTGAAGCGGTGAAAAAAGTGGAATGCAACGTCAAATCCTATCCTAACACGTCTTCCGTATTTTGCCTATATCTTGAGATCTACAAGTCTGGTTGAGGTGAAAGTGGTGGCATTAGAAAGCTGATTCAAAGAACTACAATTTTTCCAGAAATAGCCAAATCTCAATTCGGACAGGAAGACCCTTCAAAATCGCTTTGAAGTTGGACAATAAGTGCATATTTGGCCCATTGCTTGGCCTACAAGTTCATAAACACATTTTTGGCGAGATTTTCCTATGCCACGTCATATTTTCTTCCTCTTTATCCTAGAGATGTACTCATATATATATTTACCCAAGGCTATAGACAAGTTAGGAGATCAATTCATAATCATATCATCGGAAACACTTGGATGCTTGAATTGGAGAGCAAGGAACGTGAGAAGATGAAGATTTCGGATTTCTTTGTTCTTGTTTATTCTTATTAAATCATGTTTGTCTATGAATATTGTTGGGTTTTGATTGTGAACAGGAGTAGCTAATTCATTTGTGTTTTAGAGTTAGAGAGTAGATTACATATTAACTATGTTCTCTCATTTTGTAAGAATTTTGCACATTTGGTCCCACAGGACATGTCAAAATTGCAATTTGGTCCCAACAGTTGCACTTTTGACCCCATTAGACTCAAATATTGCAGAACTGGCAGAAGTGGTCCCAGTCGTTTTAGCAACGTTAGTCCCACAGTTATTTGCAAATATAGTCCCAAAAAATTGGCACTTTTGGTACCAAATCTGAAAATTATGTAAAAATTAGAAAATTATTTTTAAATTCTAAAATTCATTTAAAATATCAGCTAATATAAGTATGTGGCCGTGTGTGTTATAAATTTGCTGATTCATTTTACATTATGTACTATTTAATTTGAATTCTACTGTGTGTAATATCTAATACTTTACTCCGACGAAGAAAAAAATAAAATATTTAAAAATCATAAACTTATTTGAAAAAATCCGAAAAATTATGTAAAAATTAGAAAAATATTTTAAAATTCCATTCATTTAAAATATCTGAAAACTAATTGAAATTGTTATTTAAAAAAATTCGTAAAATTGAAATATTTATAAAATGAAAAACATTGAAACATCTAAATTGTTTTAAAAGGATTTTAAAATTTCTAAATTAAAAAAGTCTACTTATTTTATAAAATTAGGAGTCCAACTTTAATGCACTTGGGGTATCGGTGCACCTACACTATTAATTACCATTAGATTAGGTCTTTTCATATCTTTACCGTTAGATCAAAAAAATAATCTCTCTCCTCATACCGATTACCTATTCTACTGGTTTTCTAAGATTAATTAGCAAATAATTGCATTATTATTAGTATTATGTACTCATCATAATATTTTCTCCAAAAAATAAACCTTTTTCTCTTGGATTGTCTAGATTAATTAACAAATGATTACACTTATTATGTGTTCATCATAATTTTCTCTCTAAAAATAAATCTTCATTTTCTTATTGATCGAATCATTCGTCTATTCTTATTCTGCAAAACAAAACTCATATTATATTGAACGAATTCTTATTTTTTTATTCAAGAAATAAATCCTCTTTTCTTCTCTGGGATTTTCTTCGTCTTCTCCAAAGATACTAGCCAAAAAAATATTTCGGTTTCCAAACATAAACTAAAGGAATCGTGCGCGTTATGCATTGCTGCTGACTTTCGCTAATGAAGGAGATAAAAATTAGTTTTGGTGACTTAATTATTTGCCCAATATACAAGTTATTAGAAAATAAAATAATAAATACCGAATTCATCTATAGATATATTTGTGGACTCACAGTTTTGTCATTTTAGACGAATTATTATATAAGAAAATTCACTTTTAAAAAAAAAAAAAAAATACTTCCGACATTAAATAGATATTTTTGCATATTTTAAATAATTTTATTTTTAGATTTATAAATAATTTACAGATTTGTCAACTCTATTTAGATAATCTCGTTATAAGTCCCTAAAATGTTATGCTTACACAATAATAATTCAAATAAAAGTTAAAGTTGTACCCCATGAGGAGCATATGTAAACAACTTAGTTTTTTAATGAATGCCCTCGTAACCTATCGTCAACCTGAGATTTTTCTCCCTATTCGAACAATAGATTGATAAATAATTAAAAGAAAATAGTTCGAAATCAAAAAAAAAAAAAAAATCATTTAAAATATGTAAAAGTATCTATGTAATGTTGGAAGTATTTTTAGGAAGAAATTAATTTTCTTCAACGAGTTTAAAGTAATTTAGAAAACATATAAAATTATTTAGAATTTAGAAAAAAAGTTTTAAGAAAATCTAATTTTATAAAATAAGTTGATTTTTTTTTTTTTAATTCAGAAAATTTAAAATTTTAAAATCCTTTTAAGACAACTTAAAATTTTCATTTTTTAAATTTTTATAAAAAAGTTAATTTTTCAAAAACTAATTTTTCTAAATTTAATATTTTTGGTCACTTTTATGATATTTAAATAAATTTTAGAATAAATTTATTTTTAATTTTACATTACTTTCAGATTTTTTTATAATTTTTAAATATCTTTTAAGTCTAATAGGGTCAAAAGTGAGGGACCAAAAGCAATAAAGCGTGTCCACTGGAACCAAAATTGCAAAAAATCTTGAAATTATGACGTCCCACTAACGGTTGAAAAAGTTTGGGACCACTTTTGCCAAAATTTGGGACTATTTATGCAAAAAATTGACGTCTGGGACTGAGCTTGCAACATTTGAGTCTAATGGGGTCAAAAGTGCAACTGTTGGGACCAAATCGCAATTTTGACGTGTCCTATGGGACCAAAAGTGCAAAATTCTCCTCGTTTTGTTAATTCTAGACTTCATTTTATTATTTATCTATATGCTTTGCTCTTATTTCATGAATTAGTTAATCTGACAAATTGATTAATTCTAATTACATGACAATTTGACGTTTGAGAGGATTGTTAATAGGCATACAAGCATATAGGATAGGTACCAATAATCGTCCGAGAGGAGTGAGGACTTGCGTAAGCATCAGTTTTAGGAGCCCTTTGGAGTCTTTTATGTGATAGTTATCCCGAGAGGATAATTGTTTATAACTGATCTACACGTTAAAATCATCCAAGAGGAGGGTTAACTAGAATAGTACCGCCTATTAACAATAGAATTGGTTAAAAGTCTAGAATAATAAAATAATCAAACATAAAAAATTGTAATTAAAATCGAAGCCCTATGATACGTTTCTTATCTTATTTGAATCTCTTTTATTACTTGTATCTTTCTATTCAAGTATCTGTTCACTTTAGGTATTTAATAAATCAAATCACCTTATTCAAGAGTCTAGATATGGTCGATCTATTAGGATTAGGGTATAAAATTGAATATAAGAAAGAGTCTATGTGTGATCGATCTTGTATTCCACTAGCTAAAGTAACACCATACACCTGCGGTAAAACTATGGTTAGAAACAGTGCATCAAGTTTTTGGCGTCGTTGCCGGGGAATGGTAACTGTGTTTGATTTTTATTCTGATAAATAGTTCGATGTTAGACTAGACATTTATCATTTTTTTCTTTGTATACATTTATAAAAAAATAATTGTGTATTTCTTTTCTTTTGATTATTGATTCTCGCTGTTGAGGCTAAGCTTTGTTTTTCTTTTGTGAGATCATCGGAACGAACTATGTAATAATCATATTATTAATGAGTCCCAGAGATACCAGTTGAAGACATATATAACACATGTGGTAGATACTCCTACAACTCTTGGGAATATCCAAGTGAAGTGAGCTAGTTTGTCTTGCTGTTGTGTTGTTTAGAGAGTTTAGTGACCTTCTATCCAACTTGTAGAGTCCATCTTATGTAATATTCAGATTCCTCACGAATCTGAATTCATTTGCTAGGATACCTTTTTAGGATAGCTTTTGTTAGTTGTTTTTGTACTCTAAATCGTATTTAATCGTCCTTTGAGAAGTTAGGATTCAAGAGTAGTGAATCAAAGTATGTCTCGATTCACACTTCGTATTTTTCTAAACCATTGAGTTATAGTGTGGTATTTCGCCTGAAGGCACCCACAAGTTATTTAACATTTGTGGAAATTTTTTACATCACCTGTTATTTTAATTTTCGCTGTATTTAAGTCTAGGGTTGGATAAACCTCGTACCCAACCCAGTATCATGAAGCAACACACACTTTCAAAATATATGTAACAATCAAAGACGTTTTTAAGGTCACTAAAGGAGAGATTAATTTTTAATATTCACCCTTAAAATAAGTTACAACTATAAGATGTTAGAGGACATTAGCAAGCTCGGAACAAGTCTCAGCCTCTAAATATTGCAGGAGATGACTTAATTATGCTTAACGAACTCTTTGTTGTATATTTAAAGAGAACATAACTCTGGGTCATTAACTAAAACATTTCTCTCTAATCCATCCTCAATCTTAGCTGCCATCATCCTCTCTCCTCTTCCTCATGGAATAGTGGGAAATATTTCACCTTTTGATTTTTATTTTATTTTTCTGTTCGTCTTCCTTCATGAAAGTTTTTGTGTTCCCTTAATAAGTGAAGTATTCAGTGGTTGGCTGATTTCAGCAATTTAGATATTTTATTTTCTAAAAGAAAAGAGAGCACATAACCCTTTCTTAATTTGAGACCCGAGATACTATTGACTTGAGGGTAAATTAGAAAATGTGCACGATCAACACATCACCACCTTCATAAATATATTTTTCTCTAATATCATATAATTGACTGCTAAAATGCTACCTTTGTAATGATGTTGTACCACTGAGAATACGAAAAATAAAACAATTTTTATTTTTGAAGAAAACATTATATTATTATCTTGCGCAGAAAACTATGAATCAGATGAGGTTATTTATAAGTACATTTAGTGGGCTTAACAACAGTTTGTGGCCCATAAAACCCCCTTATTATCCTTATAAAATTCTATTTAGGAAATTGCTTCATGAACCCTTATAAAACATAGACCTATTGGGTCTACTTTCATAAAAAGTGTGCCATAAAAAGACTAAAGTTAAAACAGGACATACACATCAGTAACCCATTTTGATTGATACAACTTAATAGACTTACTTTAGATTATACATAAAAATGAATTATTAAGCCCTTAAAAAATATTATGATTTCTTCTATATCATCCTTTTGAAAAAAAGAAAACACTATTAAATGATACTAATGGAAAAATTAAAATGAAAGAATTCTGTCATTCGTTCCCAGCCATCTTCTTATAATGAGCTACAATTGAAAGTGAAAATGATTTCACATTCTCATGGGCTATTATATATATACTCAGCACATGCACAAATCAATTTTCGAGAGCTTAATGTGATCAAATAAAAGTATAGGGACTTAATATATCAAAACACAATATTTGAGGGGCTTAATAATGTATTTTGGCTCATTGAAACTATATATCATGCAAGAAAATTTTAGCCATGCAAGTGGTCACAGGGATAAATTTCAAAATGATTGACGTATTCTTGTCATTTTGACAATTTTCGAGATGGATAGTTTATATAAAGTAGTAGCGATGCTGCATTATTGGGCGTGTGTCTGGATAAATTTATTTTAAATATTTTATAAATTTTAATATCTTATAAGTTGTTCAAAGTGTTTATAAGATGCAATCTGTTAAGAGCTTATAAATTAATAAAGTATTTGGATAAAAGATCTTATAAGCTAGCAACTGAATGAAGTAATTTAGCTATAAAGTGTATGTAGTGTGTGTAGACGAAGTTGGATAGCTCAAATGACAGATCATCTACTACCTAGGCCTTTGGTCCTGGGTTCGAGTCATCTTGTGGGGAGGGGAGGGTTTTTTCTTTGTTCTTAAATTAGGAGAAAAAAAAATTGTATGTAGTATGTGTACTGTGTGCAAATGTGCGTAGTTTGTGAAGTGTGCGCAAATGTGTGTGGTGTGTGAAATGTGAGTGTAGTAGGTGAAATTTGGTTGTAACTTATAGATCATAAAAAATAAGTTGGACTAGAGGAAAAATTATACTTTATTATCTTATATTGGAAAATATGAATAAGATGAGGTTATATATTAATGGTAATTAATAGTCCATAAAATTCTCTAATCATTCTTATTTTATTCTAAGTAGGTAAACAAACTTTGAATCAGTCTTGTATGTGACGGTCTCACGTGTGACGGAATATATTTTTACAGAAAAAAATGATACTTTAACTGGAAAAGATGATACTTTTATAGATAAAAGTGGTATTTTTACTACAGTGATACTTTTACGGATAAAAGTGATACTTTTACAAATAAAAGTGATATTTTTACCCCATCACATCGTGTGACGGTCTCATACAAATTTTTGCCATAAACTCATGGACCCTTACAATGCAATATTGGACCTTTTGGACCTATTTTAATAGAAATAGGCATACTATAAGTACTAAGCCCAAATTGAGCAAATACATCAGGTAGCAATAGCATAAAAGGTTTGATTAGTGGATGATAATGAGGTCGGTTCAAATCCAAATCAACATGAAACTCGCTTCGATCAAATCCGTTAAAAAAAAACTCGATTAAAAGGATTTTGATGAGTTTGAAGCAGGTAAAGGGTTTTGCTTAACTCGCCCCTAACCTGACCGGGATATCTTATATATATATATATCAAGGTTGTAAAAGTCGCTAGGCGCTAGCTAGACAGTGCACTGAGGCCTAGCGACTAATCGGGGCTTGGACGGAGCTAATCGAGTATAAGCGTGATTAGACGGGGAAGAATCGAAAAATAAACGTAGGCGGCCAATTGAGAGTCTAGCGCCTAGATGTGATATATATATATATATATATATATATCTATCTTATAGTTTTATAAATACATAATAAAAGATAAGTTATTCTAAAATAACCCAAAACCCCTCCCACCTCGTTGATAATGCTTTGTTTTAACATTAATTTTTTCAAGGATATTTTGTATTATTCATATGATATTAATCCTTTATGTATGCCTTATATATATACTTATTCTTTTGTTGAATGGGTAATTGATGTAACTTCGTTGAGTTATTCAGCAGTCTGTGTCTTCATTTATATATTGATAGGGATGACCCAGTTACTTCGGGCCGGGTTAATCCTGAGCCCACTTACCAGCTCAGCGAACACGCCAGCAAGCGCGAAGGCCCAGGCCCAACAGGCCCAGCAACACGCATTCGGTCCAGCGAAGCAAATCTGTTCCGTGAATCAAGGCCCATGATCTTTTCCCAACTGCCATGCAGATTTGGTGGGCAAGATTATAGGGATTTAGTTAGGGTTTGGGTTTAGTAGTATAAATAGATGAAAAGAACTCTGAATTAGGGTTCGCACTTTGCTTTCTATAATACGCACTGCAAACTCAACATTCAGGTAAAACACCTCGGCAATTGCCGTTTTTCTCCCCGTGGACGTAGATCTCCGGATCGAACCACGTAAATTCTGTGTTTTTACATTCTGTTCTTGTTGATTACTGTTCAATTGTGTGATTACCGGGTTGCGCATTATCAAATTGGCGCCGTCTGTGGGAACGACAAGGTAGTATTTTGTAATATCATTGCCTTCCAAAATCATGGTGACAACTCGTCAGAATCAATCTCGCCAAGGAGATCAACCTAACCAAGATCCACCCGTGGATCAAGTTTTGCCGCCGAGGCAATTGCCGGCGGGGAGTACGTCCAATCATCAGGGTAATCAAAACCCTCCACCCCCTCAAGATCAGCAAGACCCTAATATTGCTGCTGCTCAACCACCGGTGAACGTTCAAATCACCCCAGAACTGCTCCAAGATTTCTTACAAGAGCATGCACATGTCCTTCAAGATTGGGCAGTTAATCGCCTACGCCCAGCGGAGCCTGCCGCAGGACCTGTTAGCCACAATGATAATCCTGTGGTGCCTCCACCCCGCCTGCGCGGCCAACGGGAACCGGGGTACCGCGGGCGTCAGGATCGACGACGGGAACGACCTAGTTCTTCCGAGGACCTTGGGAGTTCAAATGGATCACGACCTCGCAATGAGGAACCAACTGATGTGGATCGCCGCCGTCCACTTAATGCGGCTAAAAGAGCGCGCTGCGCTGATTCTCATGCTCAGGATCTCCAAGAGTATGAGCGAGTTCAACGCAACGTTGAACTGAATAGAATCCTGGGCCTTGATGCCAATGGAGAGATCATCACGCCGTTCTCCTCAGAAATCATGGCCATCACCCTTCCTGAAGGGTTCAAACGGCCAACTATACCACCTTACAACGGCACTGGAGATCCGGCCAATTTTCTTGGCGCTTTTAGGCACAGCATGCTTAGTCATGATAACATCACATCCCTTCAGTACTGCAGGATTTTCCCGGAGTACTTACAGGATGAAGCTCGGGTCTGGTTTGATTCTCTCCCGCGAGACAGCATATCCTCTTTCAGAGAACTCGCCGAGCACTTTTGGGCACGGTTCGAAGCCCGGGCGAAGCCCATGGCCACTCTGGCCGACGTCATGAATATGGAGCAACGGGACGGTGAAACCGTTACCCAATTTCTGGACCGTTTCACAGCGGTAAGCCTCAAGGTGGGAAATTGCCCCGACGATGTGGCCATCAACGCCTTTATGAATGGCCTCCGCCCTGGAGCACTCCACACCGAGTTAGCTCGGAACACCCCGATCACAACTCGAGCACTGTTCAAAACAGTGTGCAAATTTGCTAAGGCCGAGGAGCAGACTCGGCAGAAGCGTGAGAAGCACGCAATCAAGCGACAGGCCGACAAAGCACAAACTGGGCCTAGTACGCGAACTAGCGCATTTTCACGCTTGACACCGGGGCGTTCAGAATCCCGAAGTGCAATTCCGCAATTGACTCCACTGACGAAGTCACGGGCTGAAATTCTTTCACTCCACAAAAACGATTTCCGACCTTGTCCGCGGATGACAGCGCCTCCTGAAAAGAGGAACCGTGGAAAGTGGTGCGCGTACCACCGAGATCACGGACATGAGACAGAGGAGTGCCGAGAACTCGGCAAGGAGATTGAGGAATGCCTCAAGAAAGGGTTTTTGCGGCAATACGTTGCGCGAACCGGAGACCAACCTCGAGCAAACCACAATGGGGGCTCGTCTCATCACCACGGAGGTTACCATGATCGAGATACTCAACAAAATCGGCCACATTGGCAGAATAACCGGCAAGGGCCCAATAACTACGCACGACAAGATTCTGGCAATCGCCAGCCGCCACGTCTCCCACTTCCACCTCCTCCTCCGGGAGGACCCGGGGACAACGCACCCCCTCACGTGATAAACGTGATATATGGAGCCCTACCCACCGGGGCTTCACGACATGCCTTAAAGGCAGAGGCTCGACGTCCTCCTCCCGAGGAGCCACGTCACAAATGCCTCCATCAGTCCGAGACTGTTAGCTTCACGGATAGGGATCCGGTTCCAGAGATAACACCCCACACTGACGCTATTGTCATCGACATGACTGTAGCTAATATAACAGTACGGCGGGTCTTCGTGGACAATGGTGCTGCAGTAAGCATTATATTTGCGGACTGTTTCGAGAGGATGGGGATCTCCCGAGACCAACTTCGACCGGCCCCCGGGCCACTACAGACTTTCACTCAGGGTGAAGTCCGGCCGGAAGGTATCATCACTCTCCCAGCGTCTTTGGGGACTTATCCGAAGATAAAAACTATCTTCGTGGACTTTTATGTGGTGAATTCTCCATCACCATATAACATGATATTGGGCCGAGATTGGCTCACCCCGGCAAAGGCCATATGCTCCACGTATCACCTCGCGCTCAAGTTTCCTACTTCGCATGGTGAGGTGGCTATCCGCGGAAGTCAAAGGGTCTCAAAGGAGTGTATGTACGTAGCACTCAAAAAGACTGCTAAGGTCCCTCCCAAACAGCAGCTTCAGGTAACATCACAGGTTCTAGAACCTCGGGACCGTGCCCCATTGGGGGATGCCACTGCTCAAATCCCGCTAGATCCGTCTAAGCCGGAGCAGACAGTAACAGTAGGGGCCGTGGATGTGCCATGGTTACATCAGGCCATTATTCAAACCCTGCGAGAATATTCCGATGTTTTTGCATGGTCTCCTCTGGATATGCCCGGAGTCTCTCCCGAGGTGATTACTCATAAGCTGAATATCGACCCTCGCGTCAAGCCAATCCAACAGAAGCAAAGGAAATTCGCTCCGGAGCGAAACGAAGCTATTCGAGTTGAGGTGAAACAACTCCTAGATGCGGACATCTTGTTCGAGGTATTCTACCCCTCCTGGTTGTCCAATCCAGTAATGGTAACAAAAAGCAGTGGGGCATGGCGGATGTGTGTTGATTTTTCCGATCTCAATAAGCACTGTCCGAAGGACTGCTATCCTTTGCCCTCCATCGATCAAAAGGCCGAAGCCATTACGAGGTACGTGGCACTTTGTTTCTTAGATCTGTACAAAGGCTATCATCAGATCTTTATGGATCCACAGGATGCTATCAAAACGGCGTTTATCACTGCCTTTGGGTGCTACGCTTTCAAGAAACTGCCCTTCGGGCTCAAGAATGCTGGAGCCACCTATCAGCGTCTAATGGACTTTGTCTTCCACGACCAGATAGGTCGCAATGTTTAGGTTTACGTCGATGACTTGGTCATCAAAAGCTCCTCCCATCCTTCATGTGTGCAGGATATCGCCGAAACATTGCGCACCCTGCGGCGCTATAACTTGCGACTCAATCCAGCAAAATGCACTTTCGGTGTTGGCTCCGGGAAGTTCCTCGGGTACATGGTTTCACAAAACGGCCTGCAGGCCAATCCGGCTAAACTCCGCGATGTATTAGACCTGCAGCCACCAAAGACATTCAGGGATGTTCAACGCCTTACAGGTGGCCTAGCGGCCTTAAACAGATTCTTATCGAACGCAGCGGAGCGCCAGCTCCCATTTTTCAAGATCCTGAGGCAAGCGAAGTCCTTTGAGTGGACTCCAGAGTGTACCGAGGCTTTTGAAGCCTTGAAACGTCATATACAACAACTGCCTACTTTGTCAGTTCCTCTCCCCGGAGAGCCGCTGTACTTATATCTGGCCTCCGCCGAAGAAGCTGTCAGCGCCGCTCTTGTGCGCGAAGTGGAGGGGGTTCAACATCCCGTATATTTTGCAAGCCGGGTGCTCCATGGGGCCGAGACGCGATATTCTGAACTTGAAAAAACTGCTTTGGCCCTTGTTATGGCAGCTCGGCATCTTCGGCCATACTTCCAGGGACGTGAAATACGAGTCCTAACCAATCACCCTATACGCCAGATCCTTGTGAAACCCGAGGTGTCCGGGCGCCTCGCCAAGTGGGCAATTGAGTTAGGTGAGTATGATATCCAGTTCCTCCCCCGCCGAGCAATTAAAGGTCAAGCACTTGCCGACTTCCTGGCCGAAACCCCGACAGACAATCATGAGTCCCCCGCAGACAATGATACACCGCACCTCGTCACACTCGCTCCTTCAACCCGGATGTGGCAACTATTTGTGGATGGAGCATCCACGGTCCGAGGAAGTGGTGCCGGGCTGCTTCTCATCGACCCCGAGGAGGTCGAGGTTAAATATGTCATCCGATTCAAATTTAAGGTGACTAACAATGTAGCGGAATACGAGGCAATCCTCGCCGGGCTCCGGCTCGCTCAATCTTTAGGTGTTCGTCACTTAGAGCTCTTCACGGACTCCGAGATCGTGTCTAAGCAAATTCAGGGGACTTATGTCGCCAAGGAAGAAACAATGGTCAGGTATCGCGCTCTAGCACTCAAACTCATATCAACTTTTGATACAATTATTATCCGGAAAATCCCGCGTGCTCAAAATTCCAGGGCAGACACACTCAGCAAGTTGGCCTCCGCGGTCCAAACTAATATATCTCCGGATATCAAGGTTGAAGACCTCTCCCATCCAGCAATTCATGAGGCTACAGTTTCGGTACTGACCGACAGTGATCCGAACTGGATGACTCCGATCATTCAGTATCTCCAAGATGGGATTCTGCCCACTGACAAGTTACGAGCTCGGCAAGTTGTGCTCAAAGCCCCCAAATACTCCCTTCATAATGGAGTTCTATATCGACAATTGTACCTACAACCGAATCTTCGGTGCCTCGCCCCTGCCGAGGCCATTCAAGTTCTGCGGGAGGTTCATGAGGGGGCCTGTGCAAGCCATATCGGTTCCCGAACTTTAGCAAAAAAAGTTCTCCGTTGGGGATACTATTGGCCTACCCTATTCAACGATGCTCACGACTTAGTGACTAGATGCAGCAAGTGTCAGCTACACTCCAGGGTGAAGCATTTGCCACAGACCGAGCTCACCGGAATCCAAGGTGCATGGCCGTTCATCCAATGGGGCATTGATATTGTTGGGCCTTTCCCAGTCGCTCCGGGAGGGTTGAACTTCCTGGTCGTCGCCGTAGACTACTTCACTAAGTGGGTCGAGGCCGAACGACTTACGGCTATCACCGGACAGAATATTTTAAAGTTTGTGTGGCGCAATATTGTTTGTCGCTTCGGCATCCCGAGCACTATCATCTCGGACAACGGTAAACAGTTTGCCAACGATCCATTCCGCTCATGGTGTGAAGAACTCCACATCAAACAGATTTTCACTTCGGTGGCTCACCCTCAAGCAAACGGGCAGGTTGAGGTCACCAACCGGACCCTTCTCACGGGAATAAAAAAGCGCCTGGATAATGCCAAAGGTCTCTGGGCTGAGAACCTTCCACAAGTCTTATGGGCTATTCGTACAACGCCGCACACCTCCACCGGGGAGACTCCTTACAGCCTTACTTACGCTTCCGAAGCCGTTATCCCCGCTGAGATCAGTGTGCCGAGTCCTCGCCTCCTCACATTAGTTCCGGATGATAATGACGAGGCTCTTCGCGCAAATCTGGATGAGCTAGAGAATCGCCGAGAACAATCGTTCATTCAGCAGGCTAAGTACAAACAGCGAGCTGCTCAGTATTACAACCTCCGGGTTCGAGGTACACAGTTCAATGTCGGGGACTTAGTCCTTCGGCTCAACTCGGCCAGCAAAGCTGCCCCTGAGGGCAAACTACATGCTTCTTGGGAAGGCCCTTACCGAGTCGTTGCTGTACATGACTCTGGATCCTATCAGCTTGAACATATCAACGGGACCCCGATCCCCCGAAGTTGGCACATCACAAATTTGAGGCGATTCTATCTATGAGGGCCACATCGCAAGTACTATCTTTTCTTTAATTCCCTTTATAGTTGTTATTTCACTTTGTACTTTCGAGTTAGCTCCGGCTTTTATCATTGAATAAAATTTCTTGCTTGCATAACTTACTGTGTTAATTCTTTACATTACGGGGACGCCCTAACACTATCGTACTATCATTATTAGTCTCCGGACAATCAAACCTCTCTCTCTCGGTCCGTCCGAGGAGGTTTGCATATTAGTCCCCGGACTCACATCACTTTCTCGTCTGTTTAACCGGAGAAACGCTTACTCCCGCCTGATCCGTCCGGGGAGTTTTAACTCCCGCCTGATCCGTCCGGGGAGATAGGATTTATCCAAACCGTGTTCCCGAACACCTACTTAAAACAGTTAACAAATTTTCTATCACGTTCCCGAACACCCGATTAAAGTGATTTGTAACAAGTTATCTTCGTTACTCCAGTTTGTACACGTTAAAACAGTTTTATTATCAACTTCTGAATATTCAAATCAAATGGTTTTTAACATAAGACTCCAAAAGAAAAAAAAACAACAAGGCAACAAACAAAAGCTACTGTCTATGGCCCCCGAGCCAATATTGCGCGCTCCGGCGCTGGGACCCGCTCCTCGGTCTGTGTTGGGTCCTCCGGGATCTTGAAGATCCTTGACCTCGGGCTCCGGTTCTGTAACCCTCTCGGGCTCTGGCTCGGTCATCTCTTCGAGGTTCCCTTCGCCGAGGACTTTCTCTAGGCGCTGGCCTAGGAGCTTCATCTCTGGTCCGCTCTCGGCTGGTTTGTTGTGACGCGGACCTCGGGGTTTGAGCCCATTGCTCAGGGTCCCACTCCTCCGGGACCATCACCTCAATCTCTTGAGCCAGCTCATCGACTACCTCTTCGGCAATCGTCACGGGCTCCTCTTCAGTTATAGTCACCGGAGCTGGCTCTCGGATGACTATGCCTTTGCTCTGCTCAGAGGGCTTCTTCTTGCCTCTGGTCTTCTTTTCCTTCCGAGGAGCTTTTTGCGTACTTCGGTCCTGGCTTGTGCTCGCAATGAACTCTTCAGCAGAGGGCCTCCGCCTGATTCGGCCCTTCAGCCCTTCATACATACTGAGCAGCAGTTCCAGGACTTCTCTTTTCCTCACGAGTTCCGCGGACTCTACCGAGCTCCTCGACATCAATGCCGCAATGTCACTCTGGATTTCAACAGTCCGCTCTTCTACTTCTTCAAAAGTTAGAAGACCAAAGTCGGACAGAATCCGCTCATACTCCTTATGATGAACGCGGACGCGGCTCATCTCGGCGGCTGTGGTTCGATACTGCATCTCGAAGTCTTTGGCTCTTTCATTGGCCTCAACCACCTTCCTCTCCGCCGAGGCTATCTGCTTCTTCAACTTAGGCACCACGTGCATCTCCAAACGATTCTTCTCTCCGCGGAACCACTCGAGTGATCCCATTAACTTCTTTATTGTCTCGTGCAGCTCCGCGGTGTTCTAGACAGATGATAAGAGTCAACCAGAACGATTACTCTCAAACATATTAGAGTTGAATACAGTTCGGCAACAAACATAATGGATCGCGTAAATAAACAGATGACAAGAGTCCAAGAAGAGGGAATTGTATTTCAAATTGCAAGAGTACAATTGTTCAATTACATCATCCCTAACATTTCTACAAATTTACAAGTTTAAATTTGCGGGGATCTACTGACCTCCCACTCAATTGCCTCAGTCTCTTCGGGCAACTCTTCTCGCTGGCCCTCAGACACTTCATCATTCCCCTCTTCGGCTGCTACGACGGCCTCGGCTTCAGCAGGGACTTCGACTTCTATTGGTGGGAGGGGCTCGGTGTTTTGGGGGGCTGGGACCAGTTCACCCCTGCAGAATGCCAGGAATTCAGCGTCCTGGTCCACTTCGCAGTTCGCAACTTCTGCGGCAGTTAGGAGCTGTCTCTTCTCCCCGAGCGCATTCACCAAGGGCCACTCCGGCAGTTCCGCTAGAGAGGCGTAATAGGCCTTTTCCACCTCGGCCGTTGCCGCAGGGTCATACCCGAATTCTAGACGGGTAATGTCCACATCCGGGTACGCCTCCTTCACCTCCTCCAGCACCATGGCTCGGGTGGCTTTATCCCCTATTGCCACGAACTTCGTCTGAAAGTCGAGGAAGGTCGTGGTCTTGAACAGCTTATCAGCGAAGGCCCTCAGCAAAGCCGGCCCTCAGCAAAGCCCCCTGCCCTCCAATCACGGCTGCTTCCCTCGCCTCCATCTCTGCTCGCAGCTGCATCAGCTCACCTCGGAGGCCATGATTTTCCGTCTCCACACCGCGCAGACGCGCGATCTCGGACTCCACCAAGGCAGCCCTCTTGCGTGCCTGGGTCAAGTCATACGCCAGTTTGTCATTTCGCGCGCGAAGGTCCCGCGCCGTCGCGGCTAGCCCTTCCTTGCCTTCTACTTCGCTCTTCAGGCCGACCTCTATAATCCCTTTGGCCAGCCGAAGAATCTTCTCGGCATCCGTGCTGTCAAACCCCAGCATACTGGGGATCGCCTGCTCTCCCTGGATAAGTTAAACACAACGCGGCACATGGATTAGACCTCGGTTATACACCTCGCGTAAGTTCACGTAATGAGCAGCGTTTTTGAGTGTTACCTGCGAGCTCTCCCCCGTCCGGGGCCTCTTGGATGGGGCCTGTGGTGTCCCAGTAGGCTCCGGCCTCTTCTTTGACAACGCCGGAGACCCCGCCGGCGTCACTCTTTCCTCCGACCCCGTCGACGGACGCGCACCGGTTGGTATCTTCCCCAGGGAAGATACTTCCGCGGCTTTCCCCTTCTTCTTGGCCGCTTCAGTCTTGGCGGGGCTCCCCGATGCCGGTTGCTTTCCGAAGCGTCCCACTGCATATATATCAATGGTTAATTCTGCGCAAAACAGTAAACTTAAATAACAGAACACAAGAACTCCTACCCTCTTCGGCATCTCCGTTTCCTGAATAATATGGGCTAAGCCCAGCCTTCTCCAGTTCCTCCTCGGAACAGAGGGTTTGGAAAGTCCCCACTTGTCGGAACGTGTGCTTCACCTCGGCCCCCGGGCTCTCCACGGGGGCAGTATCCAGCACCTCGTCACTCCTCCACTTCGGAAGAGCTATCTTATTCCTAACAAAGATGAACTTCTCTTTCCAACCCTCTACTTTGCTCGGGTTTTGGACCTTAAACCCTCCTCGGGCGCGGGGACTAAAAGAATACCACCCCTTAGACTTCCCGAAGTTCTTCAGCTGGTAGAAAAACCTAAAAAGCTCTACAGTTGGCTCTATTCCGGCCTGCTTACTAATTACAGTGAATCCTACCAACTGCCTCACCGCGTTCGGCGCTAACTGGCAGAGGGCAATACCGTAGTATCTTAACAACTCTACGACTATGCCCCACAGCGGCAATCTCAATCCTACTCTAAGGGGGTCAATATATACGGTCATAAACCCCTGCGGTGGGCAACAGGCCCTATCCTCGGGGGTAGGAATTATGTAATCAAGGTCGAAAGGAAGATAAAATGATGGGAGTTCCCTCTCAAGTTGCCCCCGCGACATCCGTAACCCTATGGAGGATACCTCAAGATCCACCGCCGGGCATTCATAAAACGATACCATCATGGTATTACACTCTAAACCATCGAATCTGTCTATGTTTCTAATCACATCCTTCTCCGGAATGATATATGATAGGGGGGGATATCTAACGGTTTATCCGAACCTCCTACTACTTTGATCGAGGCCGAAGATGGGGCAGAAGATGAAGAAGATGAAGAGGATGACATACTTACTTGATTTGAATTCGAAAGGATGGATTTGAGAAATTTTTGATCTCTGATGAATCACAAACGCAAAGTTCCTCTTTTTCCCGCTTTCTATAACAGATGAATCACAATGGAGAAGATGAAAAGTTACTGTGCAGTTATTCCTAATATAAATGCAAAAAACCGACGGCTCTGATGCAGCCTATTCAAATTCAGTGATGGAGATTCATGCGTGCTCTTCACGCACTTTACAGTTACCGAGGCGCGTGGGGAACCGCTGTCTTGGAACTCGCAGAGCGTGTCACTTCACGTCTCTCTCTCTCATTATGGCGCCGCCAATCACATCAGCCTCACCCTTCTTCAGGAAGATTCAAGATACACTCCGGTGTACTTTCCACCTCGGTCATACTACCACACTCCGGTGCCCCTACCATTTCGGCCAAACTACTCACTCCGGTTTACCTTCCACCTATGCCAGACTGTAATATACTTACAACGCGTTTTTCGCTTCTGGGAAATTCGATATCTCATTATAGGTCCCAAACACCTCGGCTCAACTCGGCACTGCGTCCATTGACTGCTCCGCAAAGTCCCAGGGACGCGGACACACTCCGTCACGCATAAACACTTCGGCCTGCCAGTGATCCCGGTCTTCTGGCTTACAGTTCCACCCCGGTGACAACCGAAGCTCCTACCTCGCTTCGGCTGCGGGGGGGGGGGGGGGGGGCATCTGATAGGGATGACCCGGTTACTTCGGGCCGGGTTAATCCTGAGCCCACTTACCAGCTCAGCGAACACGCCAGCAAGCGCGAAGGCCCAGGCCCAACAGGCCCAGCAACACGCATTCGGTCCAGCGAAGCAAATCTGTTCCGTGAATCAAGGCCCATGATCTTTTCCCAACTGCCATGCAGATTTGGTGGGCAAGATTATAGGGATTTAGTTAGGGTTTGGGTTTAGTAGTATAAATAGATGAAAAGAACTCTGAATTAGGGTTCGCACTTTGCTTTCTGTAATACGCACTGCAAACTCAACATTCGGGTAAAGGAAACACCTCGGCAATTGCCGTTTTTCTCCCCGTGGACGTAGATCTCCGGATCGAACCACGTAAATTCTGTGTTTTTACATTCTGTTCTTGTTGATTACTGTTCAATTGTGTGATTACCGGGTTGCGCATTATCATATATTAAGTTGTTTATTTAATATTTAATTGAAGAGTTATTTTTAAAATATTTAATATTTTATTTAATTTCATTGCACTTTTGGACAAGGTGAGTAACCTGACGAGTAAACTTGATAAGGCGAAGCGGATTATGGATTTATGATTTCTTTATGGAGAAAGTTATGAATTTAGGTTAACCCAACCCATACCCGACCATTGTCATCATTTGATCCTGAGTTCGAGTCATCGTGGGGGAAGGAAAAGATTTTTTCTTTATTCTTAGATTAGGAGAAAAAAAAATTAAATATCTTTTATTGTTGTTATCAATTTTTTTTTTTTTTTTTTTAGTACTATACGTTGACATCTATAATTTGTTTATGAAGTGTTGCAAGCATATCCAACCCGTCCATAATCCCTTCTGCCATTTTTCTTTTTAGAAAATTATAGAAATAAATTTTGGATGTAATTATAGTAGATTTTTCTATTGTGCAATCGTGATATCAATACAATTATTATTTTATCGTGGTAAAAGATTATAGGGTAAAATTGGGACTACTAATTTTTTTAAATTAATTTCTCTCTTTACTAAAAAATAAAAATCTTCTTTGCAACGCCAATGAACCTCTTGTTTCCCTCAATTGCAACACACAAATCACAAAATACACACCTACTTACCGTTAAGCAGCTTTGATTGTGTAAAACGGAAGAGAAACAATTTAAGATGTTGCTATATTGATTCTCTTATTGCCACTTTATTGTGAATATTAACTAACTCAAACTAAATTGAATTAATATACTCAAAAGATAGAGGCTGCAGAGATCCACATATTTGAAATGCAAGATGATAATGCACAATCCAGTAATCACCCAATCGAACAGTAATCAACAAGAACAAAATATAAAAACACAGAATTTACGTGGTTCGATCCGGAGATCTACGTCCACGGGGAGAAAACGGCAATCGCCGAGGTGTTTCTTTCCTTCGAATGTTGAGTTTACAGTGCGTGTTACAGAAAACAAAGTTCGAACCCTAATTCAGAGTTCTTTTCATCTATTTATCCTCCTAAACCCAAACCCTAACTAAATCCCTATAATCTTGCCCCCCAAATCTGCATGGTAGTTGGGAAAAGATCAGATTTGATTCGCTGGACCGAATGCGTGTTGCTGGGCCTGTTGGGCCTGGGCCTTCGCGCTTGCTGGCGTGTTCGCTGAACTGGTGAATGGGCTCAGGATTAACCCGGCCCGTAGTAACCGGGTCATCCCTATCAGATGCCCCCCCCCCCCCAGCCGAAGCGAGGTAGGAGCTTCGGTTGTCTCTGGGGTGGAACTGTAAGCAAGAAGACCGGGGTCACTGGCAGGCCGAAGTGTTTATGCGTGACGGAGTGTGTCCGCGTCCCTGGGACCTTGCGGAGCAGTCAATGGACGCAGTGCCGAGTTGGGCCGAGGTGTATGGGACCTATAATGAGATATCGAATTTCCCAGAAGCGAAAAACGCGTTGTCAGTATATTACAGTTTGGTCGAGGTGGAAGGTACACTGGATTGAGTAGTTTGGCCGAAATGCTTGGGGCACCGGAGTGTGGTAGTATGGCCGAGGTGGAAAGTAGACCGGAGTGAGTCTTGAATCTTCCTGAAGAAGGGTGAGGCTGATGTGATTGGCGGCGCCATAATGAGAGAGAGAGACGTGAAGTGACACGCTCTGCGAGTTTCAAGACAGCTGTTCCCCACGCGCCTCGATAACTGTAAAGCGCGTGAAGAGCACGCATGAATCCTCATCACGGAATTTGAATAGGCTGCATCAGAGCCGTCGGTTTTTTGCATTTATATAAGGAATAACTGCACAGTAACTTTTCATCTTCTCCATTGTGATTCATCTGTTATAGAAAGCGGGAAAAAGAGGAACTTTGCGTGTGTGATTCATCAGAGATCAAAAATTTCTCGAATCCATCCTTTCGAATTTAAATCAAGTAAGTATGTCATCCTATTCATCTGCTTCATCTTCTGCCCCCTCTTCGGCCTCGGTCAAAGTAGTGGGAGATTCGGATAAACCGTTAGATATCCCCCCCCTATCATATATCATTCCGGAGAAGGATGTAATTAGAACCATAAACAGAGTGGATGGTTTAGAGTGTAATACCATGATGGTGTCGTTTTATGAATGCCCGGCGGTGGATCTTGAGGTATCCTCCATAGGGTTACGGATGTCGCGGGGGCAGCTTGAGAGGGAACTCCCATCATTTTATCTTCCTTTCGACCTTGAGTACATAATTCCGACACCCGAGGATAGGGCCTGTTGCCCACCGCAGGGGTTTATAACCGTATATATTGACCCCCTTAGAGTAGGATTGAGGTTGCCGTTGTGGGGCATAGTCGTAGAGTTGTTAAGATACTACGGCATTGCCCTTTGCCAGTTAGCGCCGAACGCGGTGAGGCAGTTGGTAGGGTTCACTGTAGTTAGTAAACAGGCCGGAATAGAACCAACGGCAGAACTTTTTAGGTTTTTTTACCAGCTTAAGAACTTCGGGAAGTCTAAGGGGTGGTACTCCTTTAGTCCTCGAGCCCGTGGAGGGTTCAAGGTTTAAAACCCGAGCAAAGTAGAGGGGTGGAAGGAGAGGTTTATATTTGTTAGGAATAAAATAGCCCTCCCGAAGTGGAGGAGTGACGAGGTGCAGGATTCCGCTCCTGTGGAGAATCCGGGGCCCGAAACGAGGCACATATTCCTGCAAGTGGGGACTTTCCAAACCCTTTGTTCCGAGGAGGAACTGAAGAAGGCTGGGCTTAGCCCATATTATTCGGGAAATGGAGATGCCGAAGAGGGTAGGAGTTCTTGTGTCCTGTTATTTAAGCTTACTGTTTGGCGCAGAATTAACCATTGATATATTTGCAGTGGGACGCTTCGGAAAGCAACCGGCATCAGGGAGCCCCGCTAAGACTGAAGCGGCCAAGAAGAAGGGGAAGGCCGCGGAAGTATCTTCCCGGGGGAAGATACCAACCGGTTCGCGACCGTCGGCTGGGTTGGAGGAAAGAGTGCCGTTGGCGGGGTCTCCGGCGGTGCCAAAGAAGAGGCCGGAGCCTACTGGGACGCCACAGGCCCCATCCAAGAGGCCCCGGACTGGGGAGAGCTCGCAGGTAACACTCAAAAACGTTGCTCATTACGCGAATTTACGCGAGGGGTATAACCGAGGTCTAATCCGTGTGCCGCGTTGTGTTTAACTTTGCCAGGGAGAGCAGGTGATCCCCAGTATGCTGGGGTTTGACAGCACAGATGCCGAGAAGATTCTTCGGCTGGCCAAAGGGATAATTGAGGTCGGCCTGAAGAGCGAAATAGAGGCCAAGGAAGGGCTAGCCGCGACGGCGCGGGAGCTTCGCGCTAAAAATGACAAGCTGTCGTACGATTTGACCCAGGCACGCAAGAGGGCTGCCTCGGTTGAGTCTGAGATCACGCGTCTGCGCGAAGTAGAGACGGAAAACCATGGTCTCTGGGGCGAGCTGATGCAGCTGCGAGCGGAGATGGAGGCAAGGGAAGCAGCCGTGGTTGGGGGGCAGGGAGCTCTGCTGAGGACCTTCGCCGAGAAGCTGTTCAAGACCACGACCTTCCTCGACTTCCAGACGAAGTTTGTGGCAATTGGGGATAAGGCCACCCGAGCCATGGTGCTGGAGGAGGTGAAGGAGGCATACCCGGATGTGGACATTACTCGTCCAGAATTCGGGTATGACCCTGAGGCAGCGGCCGAGGTGGAAAAGGCCTACTACGCCTCTCTGACGGAGCTGCCGGAGTGGCCGTTGGTGAACGCACTCGGGGAGAAAAGACAGCTCCTAACTGCCGCAGAAGTCGCGAACTGCGAAGTGGACCAGGACGCTGAATTCCTGGCCTTCTGCAGGGGTGAACTGGTCCCAGCCCCCCAAAACACCGAGCCCCTCCCACCTATGGAAGCCGAAGTCCCCGCTGAAACCGAGGCCGTCGTAGCAGCCGAAGGGGGAAATGCCGAAGTGCCTGAGGGTCAGCAAGAAGAGTTGCCCGAGGAAACTGAGGCAATTGAGCGGGAGGTCAGTAGATCCCCGCAAATTTAAATTTGTAAATTTGTAGAAATGATAGGAATGATGTAATTGAACCATTGTACTTTGGCAATGTGAAATACAATTTCCTCTTTTCGGACCCTTGCAATCTGTTCATTTACGTAATTCATTGTGCGTTGCCGAACTGTATTCAACTCTTATATGTTTGAGAGTAATTCTGTTTGATTCTTACCAACTGTCTAGAACACCGCGGAGCTGCACGAGACAATAAAGAAGTTAATGAAATCACTTGAGTGGTTCCGCGGAGAGAAGAACCGTCTGGAAATGCAAGTAGTGCCGAAGCTGAAGAAGCAGATAGCCTCGGCAGAGGAGAAGGTGGTCGAGGCCAATGAAAGGGCCAAAGACTTCGAGATGAAGTATCGAACCACAGCTGCCGAGATGAGCCGTGTCCGCGTCCACCACAAGGAATATGAACGGATTTTGTCCGAGTTCGGTCTTCTAACTTTTGAAGAAGTAGAAGAGCGGTCTGTTGAAATTCAGAGCGACATCGCGGCGTTGATGTCGAGGAGCTCGGTCGAGTCCGCGGAGCTGGTGAGAAAAAGAGAAGTCCTGGAATTGCTGCTTAGTATGTACGAAGGGCTAAAGGGCCGAATCAGGCGGAGGCCCGCTGCTGAAGAGTTTATTGCGAGCACAAGCCAGGACCGAAGTACGCAAAAAGCTCCTCGGAAGGAAAAGAAGACCAAAGGCAAGAAAAAGCCCTCTGAGCAGAGCAAAGGCATAGTCATCCGAGAGCCAACTCCGGTGACTATAACTGAAGAGGAGCCCGTGACGATTGCCGAACAGGTAGTCGATGAGCTGACTCAAGAGATTGAGGCGATGGTCCCGGAGGAGTGGGACCCTGAGCAATGGGCTCAAACCCCGAGATCCACGTCACAACGAACCAGCAGAGAACGGACCAGAGATCAGGCTCCTAGGCCAGCGCCTAGAGAAAGTCCTCGGCGAAGGGAACCGCGAAGGGATGACCGAGCCAGAGCCCAAGAGGGTAATAGAGCCGGAGCCCGAGGTCAAAGATCTTCAAGATCCCGGAGGACTCAACACAGACCGGGGAGCGGGTCCCAGCGCCGGAGCGCGCAGTATTGGCTCGGGGGCCATAGACAGTAGGTTTATCTGTTGCCTTGTTGTTATTTGTTTTTGTTTTTTTTTTTTTCTTATTTTGGAGTTTTATGTAAAAAACCATTTGATATGTAATATTCGAAAGATGATAACTGTTGTAATGTGTACAAGCTGGTGTAATGAAAGTAACTCGTTACAAATCATTTTAATCGGGTGTTCGGGAACATAATAGAGAACTTGTTAACTGTTTTAAATAGGTGTTCGGAAACACAATATGAATAGGTTACTCCCCGGACGGATCAGGCAGGAGTAATGTCTCCCCGGACGGATCAGGCAGGAGAAAACACTTCTCCGATTAATCAGACGAGAAAGTGATACGAGTCCGGAGACTAAATGTGAATCTCCTCGGACGGATCGAGGGACAGTTGTGATGGTCCGGAGACTAACAACGATCATATGTTAGTGTTAGGGCGTCCCCGTAACGTAAAGAAAAACACAACGAGATGCATAAACCGAGATGTTTTATTCAGTAATAAGTGCCGGAGCAAACTTCAAAAGTACAAAGGGAAATAATAACTAAAAAAGAAATCAAAGGAAAGATAGTACTTGCGGTGTGGCTTTCACAGATAGAAGCGTCTCAAATTTGTGACGTGCCAACTTCGGGGGATCGGGGTCCCGTTGAGATGTTCAAGTTGATAAGAGCCGGAGTCGTGTGCGGCAACGACTCGGTAGGGGCCTTCCCAAGAAGCATGTAATTTGCCCTCGGGGACGGCTTTGCTGGCCGAGTTGAGCCGAAGAACTAAGTCCCCGACATTGAACTGAGTACCTCGGACCCGGAGGTTGTAGTACTGGGCAGCTCGCTGTTTGCACTTAGCCTGCTGAACGAACGCTTGTTCCCGGCGATTCTCAAGCTCATCCAAATTTGCGCGAAGTGCCTCGTCATTATTATCCGGAACTAATGTGAGTAGGCGAGGACTCGGCACACTGATTTCAGCGGGAATAACGGCTTCGGATCCGTAGGTAAGGCTGTAGGGAGTCTCCCCGGTGGAGGTGTGCGGTGTCGTGCGAATAGCCCATAAGACCTGTGGCAGGTTTTCGGCCCAGAGACCTTTGGCACTATCCAGTCGCTTCTTTATTCCCGTGAGAAGGGTCCGGTTGGTGACCTCAACCTGCCCGTTCGCTTGAGGGTGGGCAACCGAAGTGAAAACCTGTTTGATGTGGAGTTCTTTACACCATGAGCGGAATGGATCGTTGGCAAACTGTTTACCGTTGTCCGAGATAATAGTGCTCGGAATGCCGAAGCGGCAAACGATATTGCGCCAGACAAATTTCAAAATATTCTGTCCGGTGATAGCCGTAAGTGGTTCAGCTTCGACCCACTTAGTGAAGTAGTCCACGGCGACGACCAGGAATTTCAGTCCTCCCGGAGCAACAGGGAATGGCCCTACAATATCGATACCCCACTGAATGAACGACCATGCACCTTGGATTCCAGTGAGTTCAGTCTGCGGCAAATGCTTTACCCGGGAGTGCAGCTGACACTTGCTGCATTTGGTCACCAGATCGTGAGCATCGTTAAATAGGGTCGGCCAATAGTAACCCCAGCGGAGAACTTTCTTGGCTAAAGTTCGGGAACCGATATGGCTTGCACAGGCCCCTTCATGAACCTCTCGCAGAACTTGAATGGCCTCGGCAGGGGCGAGGCACCGGAGGCTCGGTTGTAGGTATGATTGTCGATATAGAACCCCATTATGAAGGGAGTATTTAGGGGCTTTGAGTACAACTTGTCGAGCTCGTAGCTTGTCAGTGGGCAGAACACCATCTTGGAGATAATGAATGATCGGAGTCATCCAGTTCGGGTCACTGTCGGTCAGCACCGAAATTGTAGCCTCATGAATTGCTGGATGGGCGAGGTCTTCGACCTTAATATCCGGGGATATATTAGTTTGGACCGCGGAGGCCAACTTGCTGAGTGCGTCTGCCCTGGAATTCTGGGCTCGCGGGATTTTCTGGATAATAACTGCATCAAAAGTTGATATGAGTTTGAGTGCTAAAGCGCGGTACCTGACCATTGTTTCGTCTTTGGCGACATAAGTCCCCTGAATTTGCTTAGACACGACTTCGGAGTCCGTGAAGAGTTCTAGGTGACGAACACCTAAGGATTGTGCGAGCCGGAGCCCGGCGAGAACTGCCTCGTATTCCGCTTCGTTGTTAGTCACCTTGAATTTGTATCTGATGACATATCTAACTTCAACCTCCTCGGGGTTGATGAGAAGTAGTCCAGCGCCACTTCCTTGGACTGTAGACGCTCCATCTACGAAAAGTTGCCACTTCCGGGGCGAGGGAGCGAGTGTGGCGTGGTGCTGTGTATCATTGTCTGCGGGGGATTCATGATTGTCTGCCGGGGCTTCAGCTAGGAAGTCGGCAAGTGCTTGACCCTTAATCGCTCGGCGGGGGAGAAATTGGATGTCATATTCGCCCAACTCAATTGCCCATTTGGCGAGGCGCCCAGACACCTCGGGTTTTACAAGGATCTGGCGTATAGGATGATTGGTCAAGACTCGTATCTCACGTCCCTGGAAGTATGGCCGAAGACGCCGAGCTGCCATAACGAGGGCTAAGGCAGTTTTTTCAAGCTCGGAATATCGAGTCTCGGCCCCATGGAGCACCCGGCTTGCAAAATACACGGGATGTTGAACCCCCTCCACTTCGCGCACAAGAGCGGCGCTGACAGCTTCTTCGGCGGATGCCAGATATAAGTACAGTGGCTCTCCGGGGAGAGGAACTGACAAAGTAGGCAGCTGCTGTATATGCAGTTTCAAGGCTTCAAAAGCCTCGGTGCACTCTGGAGTCCACTCAAAGGGCTTCGCTTGCCTCAGGATCTTGAAAAATGGGAGCTGACGCTCCGCTGCTTTCGATAAGAATCTGTTTAACGCCGCTAGGCCACCTGTAAGGCGTTGAACTTCCCTGAATGTTTTTGAGGGCTGCAAATCTAATACATCACGGAGTTTAGCTGGATTGGCTTGCAAGCCGTTTTGTGAAACCATGTATCCGAGGAACTTCCCGGAGCCAACACCGAAAGTGCATTTTGCCGGATTGAGTCGCAAGTTATAACGCCGCAGGGTGCGCAATGTTTCGGCGATATCCTGCACACATGAAGGATGGGAGGAGCTTTTGATGACCAAGTCATCGACGTAAACCTCAACATTGCGACCTATCTGGTCGTGGAAGACAAAGTCCATTAGGCGCTGATAGGTGGCCCCAGCATTCTTGAGCCCGAAGGGCAGTTTCTTGAAAGCATAACATCCAAAGGCAGTGATAAACGCCGTTTTGATAGCATCCTGTGGATCCATAAAGATCTGATGATAGCCTTTGTACAGGTCCAAGAAACAAAGTGCCACGTACCCCGTAATGGCTTCGGCCTTTTGATCGATGGAGGGCAGAGGATAGCAGTCCTTGGGACAGTGCTTATTAAGATCGGAAAAATCGACACACATCCGCCACGCCCCACCGCTTTTTGTTACCATTACTGGATTGGACAACCAGGAGGGGTAGAATACCTCGAACAAGATGTCCGCATCTAGGAGTTGCTTCACCTCAATTCGAATGGCTTCATTTCGCTCCGGAGCAAATTTCCTCTGCTTCTGTTGGATTGGCTTGACACTGGGATCGATATTCAGCTTGTGGGTAATCACCTCGGGAGAGACCCCGGGCATGTCCAGAGGAGACCATGCAAAAACATCGGAATATTCTCGTAGGGTCTGAATAATGGCCTGATGTAGCCATGGCACGTCCACGGCCCCTACTGTTACTGTCTGCTCCGGCTTAGACGGATCTAACGGGATTTGAGCAGTGGCATCCCCCAATGGGGTACGGTCCCGAGGTTCTAGAACCTGTGATGTTACCTGAAGCTGCTGTTTGGGTGAGACCTTAGTAGTCTTTTTGAGCGCCACATACATGCACTCTTTTGAAACCCTTTGACTGCCGCGGATGGTCACTTCACCATGCGAAGTGGGAAACTTTAGTGCGAGGTGATACGTAGAGCAGATGGCTTTTGCCGGGGTGAGCCAGTCTCGGCCCAATATCATGTTATATGGTGAGGGAGAATTCACCACATAAAAGTCGACGAAGATAGTTTTTATCTTCGGATAAGTCCCCAAAGACGCTGGGAGAGTAATGATACCTTCCGGCCGGACTTCACCCTGAGTGAATGTCTGTAATGGCCCGGGGGCCGGTCGAAGTTGGTCTCGGGAGATCCCCATCCTCTCGAAACAGTCCGCAAATATGATGCTTACTGCAGCACCGTTGTCCACGAAGACCCGCCGTACTGTTATGTTAGCTACAGTCATATCGATGACAATAGCGTCAGTGTGGGGTGTTATCTCTGGAACCGGATCCCTATCCGTGAAGCTGATAGTCTCGGACTGATGGAGGCGTTTGTGACGTGGCTCCTCGGGAGGAGGACGTCGAGCCTCTGCCTTTAAGGCATGTCGTGAAGCCCCGGTGGGTAGGGCTCCATATATCACGTTTATCACGTGAGGGGGTGCGTTGTCCCCGGGTCCTCCCGGAGGAGGAGGTGGAAGTGGGAGACGTGACGGCTGGCGATTGCCAGAATCTTGTCGCGCGTAGTTACTGGGCCCCTGCCGACTGTTCTGCCAATGTGGCCGATTTTGTTGATTATCTCGATCATGGTAACCTCCGCGGTGATGAGACGAGCCCCCATTGTTGTTTGCCCGAGGTTGGTCTCCGGTTCGCGCAACGTATTGCCGCAAAAACCCTTTCTTGAGGCATTCCTCAATCTCCTTGCCGAGTTCTCGGCACTCCTCTGTCTCATGTCCGTGATCTCGGTGGTATGCGCACCACTTTCCACGGTTCCTCTTTTCAGGAGGCGCTGTCATCCGCGGACAAGGTCGGAAATCGTTTTTGTGGAGTGAAAGAATTTCAGCCCGTGACTTCGTCAGTGGAGTCAATTGCGGAATTGCACTTCGGGATTCTGAATGCCCCGGTGTCAAGCGTGAAAATGCGCTAGTTCGCGTACTAGGACCAGTTTGTGCCTTGTCGGCATGTCGCTTGATTGCGTGCTTCTCACGCTTCTGCCGTGTCTGTTCCTCAGCCTTAGCAAATTTGCACATTGTTTTGAACAGTGCTCGAGTTGTGACCGGGGTGTTCCGAGCTAACTCGGTGTGGAGTGCTCCAGGGCGGAGTCCATTCATGAAGGCGTTGATGGCCACATCGTCGGGGCAATTTCCCACCTTGAGACTTACCGCTGTGAAACGGTCCAGAAATTGAGTAACGGTTTCACCGTCCCGTTGTTCCATACTCATAACGTCGGCCAGAGTGGCCATGGGCTTCGCTCGGGCTTCAAACCTTGCCCAGAAGTGCTCGGCGAGTTCTCTGAATGAGGATATGCTGTCTCGTGGGAGAGAATCAAACCAGACCCGAGCTTCATCCTGTAAGTACTCCGGGAAAATCCTACAGTACTGAAGGGATGTGATGTTATCATGACTAAGCATACTGTGCCTAAAAGCGCCAAGAAAATTGGCCGGATCTCCCGTGCCGTTGTAAGGTGATATAGCTGGCCGTTTGAACCCTTCGGGAAGGGTGATGGCCATGATTTTGGAAGAGAACGGCGTGATAATCTCTCCATTGGCATCAAGGCCTAGGATTCTGTCCAGTTCAACGTTGCGTTGAACCCGCTCATACTCTTGGAGATCCTGAGCATGAGAGTCAGCGTAGCGAGCTTTTTTAGCCGCATTAAGTGGACGACGGCGATCCACATCAGCTGGTTCCTCATTGCGAGGTCGTGATCCGTTTGAACTCCCAAGGTCCTCGGAAGAACCAGGTCGTTCCCGTCGTCGATCCTGACGCCCGCGATAGCCCGGTTCCTGCTGTCCGCGCGGGCGAGGTGGAAGCACCCCAGGATTGTTATTATGGCTAACAGGTTCTGCGGCAGGCCCCGCTGGGCGTAGGCGATTAACTGCCCAATCTTGTAGGACATGCGCATGCTCCTGTAAGAAATCTTGGAGCAGTTCTGGGGTGATTTGAATGTTCACCGGTGGCTGAGCAACAGCAATATTAGGGTCTTGCTGATCTTGGGGGGGTGGAGGGTTTTGATTACCCTGATGATTGGATGCACTCGCTTCCGGCAATTGCCTCGGCGGTGCAACTTGATCCACGGGTGGATCTTGATCGGAATGGTCTCCACGGCGGGCTTGATTCAAACGAGTCGTCACCATGATTCTTGAATGCAATGCGAACGTCAAAGATTACCGGTTAATACGTTCAAAAAACTGCCTTGTCCTTCCCACAGACGGCGCCAATTTGATAATGCACAATCCAGTAATCACCCAATCGAACAGTAATCAACAAGAACAAAATATAAAAACACAGAATTTACGTGGTTCGATCCGGAGATCTACGTCCACGGGGAGAAAACGGCAATCGCCGAGGTGTTTCTTTCCTTCGAATGTTGAGTTTACAGTGCGTGTTACAGAAAACAAAGTTCGAACCCTAATTCAGAGTTCTATTCATCTATTTATCCTCCTAAACCCAAACCCTAACTAAATCCCTATAATCTTGCCCCCCAAATCTGCATGGCAGTTGGGAAAAGATCAGATTTGATTCGCTGGATCGAATGCGTGTTGCTGGGCCTGTTGGGCCTGGGCCTTCGCGCTTGCTGGCGTGTTCGCTGAACTGGTGAATGGGCTCAGGATTAACTCGGTCCGTAGTAACCGGGTCATCCCTATCACAAGACTCGTATATCCATCTTGTTTGGACATTTGGTGTGGTGGAAATATCAATATTGGTCCCAAGCCTGATATATACCCGTAAAAGGTTTTTATTATAAATCAAATCTGCTCTTTTCCACACCCAACTGTCATTTCAGCTTATTAAAATCCTACATCAGAAATCTATATACAAAAATATATTAATTATTATACTATTTAGTTATACAAAAATACGTAATTATAAATATTAATGTCCACAAATATATATTATATTTTATGTAGTATTATATAAAACACTATTGTATTTCATATTTTGGCTATTATATACAGGTTGTGGATTATTTGTAACCCACTAAATTTCTTCACACAATTCATTTCTTAATAAACTCCACTTTTGTTAAAAAATGCATCAAACCTACTCAATACAACACACTCAATTTCATTTATATCTTTTAAATTAAATTTATCTATATATACTATACGAGTTGATTCAATTAACTATATATTATAACGACCTATACTAATTCTCATAAGATAAATATATATATATTTTCAGAATAATTAACATTTTTAACATAAACACTAGTATATTTTCAATCAGGATCGAATCAAGAAAATTTGGGGCCTGAGGCAAAATGAGAAAATTACATTTTTAATTCTACAGGACACAGAGCAGTTGCATTTTGGTTCCAAAATTTTCACTTTTGATCCCACAAATTCAAAATCGAGCACTTTTAGTCCACAATGTTAATCATTAACGTTTTTTTGTCACGTGCATAGCACATGTCCGTTAAATTACGTAAGAAATACGAGAAAATCGCACTTTTAGTCCCACAGGATACGGGGCAGTTGCTAAAATGATTTTTTTTTTTTGGGAAAAAAAAACTACATTGTAGCCACTAAGAATATAGCCATGGCTTCTAAAAGAATTCTCAAGCTATGTAACTAATAGAACATGGATAATCATACTAATAAGCTACAACATGTACACGTATATAGAGGGCCTATGAATGGGGCCTGAGGCAACAACCTCAGTCGCCTCAAGGATGCGCCGCCCCTGTTTTCAACATGATATACTACAACATAAATGACTTTATGTAACACTTCGTTTGTAACACTTTTAAACTTTTGACTTTTATGTAACACTTATGAATATGTAACACTTTTATGTAACACTTTTATGTAACACTTTTGTAACATCTGTGAATATGTAACACTTTCGTGTAACACTTTCGGAATATGTAACGCTTTAAACGTAACACTTCTAAATTGTAACACATTTAGGTAACACTTTTAAATAAGTAGCACTTTTGAATAAGTAACACTTTTATGTAACACTTATAAATAAGTAACACTTGTAATTAATAAAACTATTTATTTTATTTTAACCAAATTAAATATTTGTGGATTTATTTTTCTCATGTGACTTTAATTTTTATTTGTCTCTAGTGTTACATCTTAATTATCACAATAGAATATATGTAACATAAGCGGTGAAAACGATCGACTCAAACCTACAAAAATAATAATTAATTAGAGCACCTAAAAATTTACTTATTCGTTATCAAGAATAAATTAAATTTTATCTGTGACTTATTTGTATGTATGTATATAGATATACACACATTATATGTTTACTAAATATTAACAAACTAGACTTGTAGCTTTAAGAATTTGAATACATTTCTTAACTGTGAGAACCTAAACTTGGGACATTTTGTCATGTCTCTTCATGTTTGTAAGTTTATTTTTTTATTTAAACTCTATAAAAACACAAAAAGTAAGGTGTCTTAATACATAAAATTATGGTAATTAAAATTAATAATAGTGTCTTAAGATTTATATACAATATTTAGATGTATAAAATTAATGTTATAAAATAAGTTTTATACATACATATATATATATATATATATATATATATATATGAGTGGATGAAAATGGAAAAACAATTAATGGAAACTTTGTGTCAAATTGATATGGATAACCTAAATAAAATTAAGTTAGATTCGAATTTGATGAGAAATCAATTTTGAGTGTAATTGATTGAAGTTACAATAAAATCTTGTGTATATATTGTATTTCTTAAAAAAATAACTAAAATAATTATTGTAGCCTAGTGGTGAAGACATTGTGCTTAAGCTCCTGCAATTTAACAACCTGGATTCGAAATCCAGCAATGACAAATTTTCAATTTTTTCTTTCAATTAAAAGTGTTACATAAAGGGGGATATATGTAACATTTTTTTAGTGTTACCATAAAGTGTTACTATTTAAAATTTAGTGTAACACTTATTAAAAGTGTTACTAAAGATCATCCAAAGTGTTACATTAGACTTTAGGTAGCACCGGCAAATGTAACACCAATAAAATGTTACCTAAAGTCTTTAGTAACATATTTTGGTATATATGTAACACTTTTTGAGTGTTACATTAGGTCATTTATGTTGTAGTTATACATTTCTTCAGAAAAATTAATATCATTGAACATAAATGTTAATACATTTTCTTAAAGATTGTGCATGATCCAAATTGTACGAATATACTGATGTACAAGAGGACATACTAATTTGGAAGGCAAACATATTATTTTTATAGGTAAACTCTAATTAGGGTTGAAGGAAGTTATCTAGAATACAATTTAAGGTGTTTTGGTAAATTGGGGCGATAAAAAAGAAGTCGGGTTGGGGCACATGAAAGCAATAAAAGAGCAGAGGCGAAAGGAGCAAGACAGCAGAATGAGACGAAATATGGTAGCCGGGTTTCTCGGATCCTGTCCTGTCACCCAACCTTAAAAAAACCATTAAAACTGATCCAATGCTTTTTTTACTTACCTTTTTTCCTCTCATTCATTCCATTTCTTTTTCCTATTTTCAACCATCAAACCACCAAACCCCTTGCTATTTCTCACAACTTTTTTCTATTTTTTTGCATTTGGCCTTTATATCAAATTAGTATTATGATCAAAATTTTAAATGTTAACTATCATTTTAAAATATTAATTACCAAATAAATCACGACCTTAATTTAATTTTCAATTGCAACATGACCTTTAAAACTTGACAATTTCTGACATAACCTTTCAATTTGTTTCAATTATAACATCTCCGCCCAACTCCGACCCCCAATTGTTGACGTGGATGACGGTGCTCCCAAAACGACGCCATTTTGTCTATTGACTAGGATGCTCCAGCCACGTCAGCGAACACGTGAAAATTATTAATAAAATTAAAAAATAATAATAATAATAATAAAATTATAGTAATTAATTATAATAAATTTTAAAAAATTAAAAATATATTTTTAAAAATAAAAAAATTCTGTTTTTTTTTTTAAAATTATAATATCTAATAATGAAATTTAGAAAAGAAAAAAAAAAAAAAAGAAAAATTATAGCAACTAACTGTAATAAAATTTTTTTTTAAAAAAAGAAAGAAAATAGAAAAATTATAGTAACTTAATAATAATATGTTAAAAAATTTAAAAATTAAAAAATAAAAAAATATTTTAGAAAAAACCAAAAAAATTACATTCCATATTTTTTTTTTATGTTTTCAAATTTTATTCTAATTAGTTATGAATTTTTTTCTATTGTTAATTTTTTAATTTTTTTAATATATTTTTTACTTTTTTAATTTTTTATTAGAATTAGTCATTATATTTTTTCTATTTTTTTATTTTCCTTGTTTAATTATTTTTATTTTTTTAAATTTTTTCCACGTGTCTGCTGACGTGGCCGGAACATCCCAGTCAATAGATAAAACGACGTCGTTTTGAGAGCGCCGCCGTCCACGTCAGCAATTGGGGGCCGGAGTTGGGCGGAGATGTTGTGACTGAAACAAATTGAAAGGTAATGTTAAAAATTGTCAAGTTTTAAAAGTCATGTTGCAATTAAAAATTGAACTAAAGGTGGTGACTTGTTTGGTAATTAATCCCTTTTAAAACACCAAAAATAATAGGCGTCCTTTTATTTATCGCCTTTAATCTATTTTTAATGTTAAAAATAAAAAACTGTGTTCACAAATTATTTTACATTAATATTTTAAAATACATCCCCCAACGTAAAAATGGATTTTCTAAAAAAATTAATTGACGTTTTGAAAAGGAAGCTTCTTTAATTTTGATTCACCACTTCTCAAACATGTTCCCCCATCTCTCCTTTTCACAGTCCCAGCATCTTTCTCGTTTCTCTTTTCCCCAAATTTTGTAGAGTTTTTCACTGTGTCGGAATTCAAAATAACAAAGATTTACTACAATTTACCAAGCAAAATACTATTTCTCAAATTGAATGTAGAAATTAATAAGCATATTCAGAAAAAAACCTCACTAAAATCTCTAGTCACCACAAATATTCAAAGAGCAATATAATTATTATAATGTTTAAGAAGCCTATTGGCTTCCCTAAGGCCACTGAAGTAAGCTCCATGAGTAGTCGAGTAATGCGTTCTGTGTGTTGCTTCTCCGGCAAACAGAATCTGCAATGGCGGTGATGAATCATCATTCGGCAATGGTTCTGCCAACGTGTCCATGTCGTCGATGCTAGATCCAACTGCAACGTAGCTGTACGATCCCAGAAACAGCGGATTATTCCCCCACTCACTCCTCATCACTTTTTCAATTCTGTAATCGTTGCGGGGTAACAAATTCGACACGGTTGCGGAGAAGCCATTGATGATCTGTTCATCGGAGAGCGACTCGAGCTGTAACGCCTCCTTGCCGGTGAACCAGGAGAGGAGCGTTGTTGAATTATTGTAAATTGGGGAGAGGAAAGATGTGCGGCGGACCCACTTAGGGATTTCGGGCTGCCCGAAATTAGAATCCGGGTGGAAAACCATCTGCAAAAGAGGAAAGCTGGAAGGGGAAGGGCTTATTTGTAAAAACACCTTGTTGACGACTCCATAACCGAGCTTTGAAATTGCTGAGGTTTTGCAATTAGGCAATTGGGGTTTGAACATATCTTCATTGATTCCTTTTTTCAGTACACCCAGCGACACCGTCACAATCACGTGATCGGCGGTCAGAATTGACCCGTCGGAAAAATGAAGCTTCACCGGAAGTGTGTTTTCGAGTCTGGATTGCTGCCACTCGATTCTGTCGACTCGCCGGTTTAATTGAATTACGCCGGCGGGGAGAACAGAGGCGAGAGATTCGACCACGCTCGAGTAGCCTCGAGCGATGGTGATCTCTTCACCTCCGAACATGACGTACTCTCGTTCCGCCTCATAATCGAGGCGGCGCAAGTCGTCCGCCGACGTGAATGTCCGCTGTATGCTTTCGTGCATCGCGAAAATCGCCTCCTCCAGCGATTTCCGGCTCCAATTGCCGATGTTATTCTTATCGTTCTCTTTCTCCATTATCGACCAATAAGCCTCCAGCCCTTGCCGGAGAAAATCCCCCACGCTACTGCCGCCGCCGCAATTCTTCAATACTTCAGCGGTGACATCATCAGCAGCAGCAGCAATGGGTTTCCCCTGAATGAAATCCATCAGATTCTTAAAAAGCAAGGAAATAGGGTCAACGAGAGAGGGGCTGAGGTGGAAGCCCCCTTCTGCTACAGTGACGGGATCTTCGATCCCGTCCATGCACTCCCATGGCTGGGAGGATTGAAGCGCGTTAATTTCTTCGGCAATTTTATAAACTGGACTTCCGTCGATGCCATGGATCCATGTGGCACCGAGCTCAATCCGGTCGCCGGAAAACTCGGTGGTGTTAATCCGGCCGCCAATCCGGGCGGCGCCTTCGACGACTAGAAGGTCGAAAAGGTGGTTGGAGGTGTAGAGCTTGTTAGCGGCGGTGAGGCCCGCCATTCCAGCACCAATAATGACGATCCTGGGCTTTTTTGACACCATTGATTGTAGTTATCAGTATCTGAAAAGGGGAAAGGGAGAGCGAGAGAACAATAGACGGACAAAAGAGATCAATGGAAAAGGATTCTTGATAGTGAAACCAAGTATGTGAGGTGAGGATGAGTTACTGGAGAGGATATATAAGCTCTATCTAACCTGTTGCGTTGTTTGCCTAGAAGGGATCTTTTTTTTTCATTTTTCGTTTTCCATTTTATTTTTTTCTTAGCTAATAAAGACATGGCTCTACTTTTCTTCAACTCCACCACTTGCTATTATTATGATATATATATATAGCTGGTAAAATCGGTTCGGATGGACTATCTCATTCCGTCTGATATTTTAGATGATTAAGCTATAAAAACGTAGAATCGAAGTATTATTGGGCCAAACTTTAAAAAATTTAACATATTTAAGGAGATAGAGCTATGCTCGATAAGTTTTCGCCTGATGACGGTCCGACCCAATTCAACCTGACGTACGACGTTGGCCTGATATGTTGGGCGAGGCTGCACGAAGTGCTACCTCTATACATATGTATGTAGTTGAAGATGTGATTCTTTATTTCGGATTGTGTTTTATCAGATATTTTAAAATGATCATTATACATATGTTAATTAATGATGTTAATGTACACACATGGCTTGTGATGGTTAATAATAATACTAGATGGAATACAATTTAAAACATATGATCTCATTTGAAGTAGGTGTGGGCGTATATGTTTGCATTATTGTTGTAGAAAATTCTAATTTGCAAGCAAAATATATCTTCAACGTATTACAAATGACGTTACAACTGATATTGATGTTAAACCATTATTTAGATATATATAAATCGATATAATCAATAGATTACCAATGTATGTGTTATGTATTTGTATAATTATAGTAGAAAATGTATTATAGTTGACACCCATGAATTTTTTTTTTTTTTTTTTTCCTCAAGAGGATTTTAAAGTTCAAAAGAAGCCAATATTCAGCCAATCTTGTATTGCACTATCCTTTCTGTTTTATTTTTATTATATTAAAGATATGAAGGAGTAATGAGCTGAAACACAAGCAATGGTTGTCATGGAAAATTAATGATACTTCTAAACTGGTTTGTTTGAAAAAGAAAATTATTGTTTTAAATTAAGGATCGTATTTTAAAAATTAATATCTCATTTTTACTAGTTTAAGTATAAAACTAAAATTTCTAATCTCATGAATTAATTAAATATAAGTAAAAAAGTTAAATGATAAAAGAAAATAAACCGTGTAAATGTACATTAATAAATTTTGAAGAATTGTACATTTATTAAATTGATTCAAAATAAAAATTTAAATTTACGGCTTCTCTTAGGTAGATATTTTTATCAACAATCCTTACTATTGTGTTTTGTGTAGTAAATTATGATACGACAAGTGTCCAATTTATTAGATATTTTGGTTTAATATATAGAGTCCACTCAATTTTATTGTTTCACTAGAATACAATCTAACAATAGAGCTAATTGAAAGACCAATCTATCATTTCATTGTCAGATATATAACCTTACCTAGATATTGTTTGAGTTTTATTATTTATCTAAAAAGAATTTAATTAGTTATATAATTATTAATAATATTTAATTTAGTTGATCATTTTAAAATTGGTCTTCAAGTTATCAAACAAAAGTAATAACTCAATAAAGCTAAAAAGGGCATACTAGTTTGTCGATCTTAATGTTGTTATTTATTGATTAGTCTTGATGTTGTTAAATATTATCAAATTTGTGAATATTGCACGTGGATTCCCTATATATATATATGGGGTGATAGCGAATGTAGAAGAGCTCACCATATTTCATTCATTCTATATACAAAGTTTTACAATTTCAATACATATAATATTATTTTTATAGTTTTGTTTCGTTGTTCCTACTTTTAGTTATTAGTAGAAGTTCTCTTGTATTACGAGGGAGTGTTCAAGTAAATCATTTAGGACTGCATTATTATAATACGTCGTAGAAAATTTACTTTTGCATGTATAATATTTTCCTAAAATCACAACAACTAACTAGGAAAATCATTTTGACCTAATGACAAAAAAAATGATTTTTGAGATGCTATATCTGAAGATCTACGTACATCAGGTACCTCATCGTAAATTTACAGAAATACATTCAAATATTTGTTTGAATATGTATATTTACATATTGGATAAAATACATGATGCAGATTTCCGGAGTAGCAATGAATAAAAGAAAAGGAATAAATAACTATTGTACCTGCAAATTTGAACTTATGAATATAAAAGAAGAATCCTGGTTAAAGTGTTATAAACCATTAAATTTCTTTCTCCTGCAATTGTACAACTACTACAGAAATTAAGGGCCGAACATCAACAAAATAAACATGGACATATCCAACAAAAAAATAGAAAATCTAGTATTGCATTAGGGGTGGCAATTCGAATCACTTAATCAAATTCGTGTTCGATTTCGAATTGATTAAAGTTATAGATTACAAAATTATAAAATATATATTATTACATGTTAACATAAATTGTTGATTTTAGAGCAATTCGGGTTAAAATCGATCAGAAATTAATTAATTATTATTAGAATATAATAACATATATTTCACAAAGGGCTGACTCAAAATTTAGTAAAAACAAGTAACGAAAGAAAAAAAATACTAAATAAATGGGCATAAGAGAAAATGGAAATTTTTTAGAGTTTGGTTGAAGGAAATGAGAGAGATGCATAAAAGTGGTAGGATTTTTACTAATTATATATGTGACCATAAACTTCATCCAACACATTCCATTGTTTTCGGATTCGATCACATCAGCTGCTCCATCATATTGGACAACTAAACATTCCTCACCACAAACACTCAGATATTAAAGGAAGTAAAGACTCTGGGTGTGTTTGTTAAAGTTCGTGGATTGGACCCAACCAGGCTCGCGTTTGTTTTTCAGTTGAAAGTGATATATTATTTTCAACTACTGTTGGTCCCTCTCATCACCAATCAAACTATAAAACATCATTTATTTATTCTCTGGGAAATTCTATGCTACCCCATGAGGTAGTGCAGTAACTCCATTAGATGTGAGACATGTGACAAAGTAGTTGAAATCATAATAAGTATATGATAGGGATGGCCCGATCACTTCGGGTCGGGTTAATATCTGAGCCCACTGACCGGCCCAGCACGCGTAGGCCCAGCAAGCACGCGTAGGCCCAGCACGCGTAGGCCCAGCAGGACCAGAAACACGCGTCGGCCCAACGGATGGTTTGTTCCGCGAATCAAGGCTCACGATCCGTTCCCAACCGCCATGCAGCGAGAAATAGGCGTGAGAATAGGGAATTAGTTAGGGTTCAGTTAGGGTTTAGGAAAGTGGAGTATAAATATGAGAAAAGAACTCTGAATTAGGGTTCGCATTCTGTATTCTGAATTATTGCTTGTAAACTCAAAGTTCTAGTGAAAGAAACACCTCGGCAAGAGTGATTTTCTGCCCGTGGACGTAGGTCTCCGGATCGAACCACGTAAATCTTTTGTGTTTTCGTATTGCTTACGTAGGTTTTTGTTAAAGTTTCTTGGATATCGGATTGCGCATTATCAATTGGCGCCGTCTGTGGGAACTGTAAAGCAATTTTTGACGTTCACAGTGTAATCAAAGATCATGGTGACGACTCGTTTGAATCAATCTCGCCACGGTGATCAATCCAACCAAGATCCACCCGTGGATCAAGTTTTGCCGCCGAGGCAATCGCCGGCAAGAGGTACATCTCATCATCAGGGCAACGAAGGCCCGGTTGCGAATCCAGACAATCAGTATTTACCTCCACCCCCTCAAGACATGCAAAACCCTAATCTTGCTGCTGCCCAGCCACCGGTTAACATTCAAATCACTCCAGAATTGCTCCAGGCTTTCCTACAAGAGCATGCCCATGTTCTTCAAGACTGGGCGGCTAATCGCCTACACCCCGCGGGGCATGCCGGACATGATGCCAATCCCGCGGTTCCTCCACATCGTCAGCACTCGCGTGATCATCAAGACCCGGGGCATCGCGGGCGTCAAGATCGGCGACGGGAACGACCTGGTTCTTCCGAGGACCATGGGAGTTCTAACGAATCACAACAGCGCAACGATGTACCTACCGATATGGATCGCCGCCGTCCACTCAACGCGGCTAAGAGAGTTCGTTATGCCAATCCTCATACTCTAGATCTTCAAGAGTATGAGCGAGTCCAACGCAATGTCGAACTGGACAGAATCCTGGGCCTTGATGCCAATGGAGATATCATCACACCGTTCTCCCAAGAAATCATGGCCACCTCCCTTCCCGAAGGGTTCAAACGGCCGACCATACCACCTTACGACGGTACCGGAGATCCAGCCAATTTTCTTGGAGCTTTCAGGCACAACATGCTTAGCCGCGATAACACTACATCCCTCCATTACTGTAAGATTTTCACTGAGTATTTACAGGATGAAGCTCGGGTTTGGTTTGATTTTCTCCCACGCAACAGCGTATCCTCTTTTAGAGAACTCGCCGAACACTTTTGGGCGCGTTTCGAAGCACGTGCGAAGCCCATGGCCACCTTGGCCGACCTCATGAATATGGAACAGCAGGACGGTGAAACCGTTACCCAATTTCTTGACCGCTTTACAGCGGAGAGCCTCAAGGTGGGAAATTGCTCCGAAGACGTAGTCATCAACGCATTCATGAATGGACTCCGTCCCGGAACACTTTACACCGAGTTGGTTCGAAACACACCGGTCACAACCCGAGCACTGTTCAAAATGGTGTGCAGATATGCTAAAGCCGAGGAGCAGACTCGCCGGAAACGTGAGAAACATGCTAGCAAGCGGCAGTCCGACAGGGCACAAGCTGGGCCTAGCACGCGACCTAGTGCCTTTTCCCGTCTGAACCCAGGGCGTTCAGAATCCCGAGGTGATATTCCACAATTTACTCCGTTGATAAAGTCACGAGCCGAAATCCTTTCTGTTCACAAGAACGATCTACGGCCTTGTCCGCGGATGACTGCTCCGCCTGAAAAAAGGAACCGTGGAAAGTGGTGTGCGTACCACCGAGATCATGGGCACGAGACAGAGGAGTGCCGAGAACTCAGCAAGGAAATCGAGGAGTGCCTAAGGAGAGGTTTCCTGCGACAATACATCGCGCGGACCGATGACAAACCTCGGACAAGCCAGAATGGGGGTTCGTCTCATAACCGCGGAGGTTATCATGACCGGGGCGCACAACAGAATCGGCCGCCGTGGCAGAATAATCGGCCGGGGCCTAGCAATAATGCACGACAAGACTCTGGCAATCGCCAACAGCCTCGTTTTCTGCCACCACCTCCTCCTCCGGGAGGACCCGGAGACAATGCACCCACTCACGTAATAAACGTGATATACGGGGCCCTTTCCACCGGGGCTTCACGAAATGCCTTGAAGGCAGAGGCTCGCCGTCCTCCTCCCGAGGAACCACGTCATAAGCGCCTCCATCAATCCGAAACTGTTAGTTTCACTGACAGGGACCCTGTTCCAGAGATAACGCCTCATACTGATGCCATTGTCATTGACATGACAGTGGCCAATATCACAATAAAGCGGGTCTTCGTGGACAATGGAGCCGCAGTGAGTGTCATATTTGCCGACTGTTTCGGCCCCCGGGCCACTGCAGACTTTCACTCAGGGTGAAGTCCAGCCAGAGGGTGTCATCACTCTCCCGGCGTCTTTGGGGACTTATCCGGCGATAAAAACCATTTTCGTGGATTTTTATGTGGTGAATTCCCCATCACCGTACAACATGATCTTGGGCCGGGACTGGCTTACCCCCGCCAAAGCCATATGCTCCACGTATCACCTCGCACTAAAGTTCCCCACTTCGCATGGCGAGGTGGCTATCCGCGGGAGTCAGCGGGTTTCAAAGGAGTGTATGTACGTGGCACTCAAAAAGACTGCTAAAGTTCCTCCCAAACAGCAGCTTCAGGTAGCATCATCGGCTCTTGAATCTCGGGTATGTACCTCATTGGGGGATGCCACCGCCCAAGTACCGCTTGATCCGTCCAAGCCGGAACAGACTGTAACCGTCGGAGCCGTGGATGTGCCATGGTTACACCAGGCTATCATTCAGACCTTGCGAGAATATTCCGATGTCTTCGCATGGTCTCCTCTAGATATGCCCGGGGTCTCTCCCGATATAATAACACACAAGCTGAACATCGATCCCAGCATAAAGCCTATCCAGCAGAAGCAAAGGAAGTTCGCCCCGGAGCGAAATGACGCAATTCGAATCGAGGTGCAACAACTCTTGGATGCGGACATCCTGTTCGAAGTATATTACCCCTCCTGGCTATCGAATCCAGTAATGGTGATTAAGTCCAGTGGGGCATGGCGGATGTGCGTCGATTTCTCCGACCTTAATAAACATTGTTCGAAGGACTGCTATCCTCTACCTTCCATCGACCAGAAGGCCGAAGCCATTACTGGTTACGTGGCGCTTTGTTTCTTAGATCTGTATAAGGGATACCACCAGATCTTTATGGATCCGCAGGATGCCCTCAAGACAGCATTCATCACTGCTTTCGGGTGTTTTGCTTTTAAGAAAATGCCCTTCGGGCTCAAGAACGCCGGAGCCACATATCAACGTCTCATGGACCGCATTTTTCATGACCAGATTGGCCGCAACGTCGAGGTTTACGTTGATGATCTTGTTATAAAGAGCACCACCCATTCTTCATGTGTACAGGACATTGCCGAAACGTTGCACACTCTGCGGCGTTACAATTTGCGACTTAATCCAGCAAAATGCACTTTCGGCGTTGGCTCCGGCAAGTTCCTCGGTTATATGGTTTCACAACACGGTCTTCAGGCTAATCCAGCCAAACTTCGGGATGTTTTGGATCTGCAGCCATCGAAGACGTTCAGAGACGTTCAGCGCCTCACGGGCGGTTTGGCGGCCTTAAATCGTTTTCTATCCAAAGCGGCAGAGCGCCAACTCCCATTCTTCAAAATCTTGCGACAATCGAAGTCCTTTGAATGGACTTCGGCGTGCACCGAGGCTTTCGAGGCTTTGAAACGTCATATACAGCAGCTGCCTACTTTGTCAGTTCCTCTCTCCGGAGAGCCGCTTTACTTATATTTGGCTTCCGCCGAGGAAGCTATTAGCGCTGCACTTGTGCGCGAAGTCAATGGGGTTCAACATCCCGTGTATTTCGCAAGTCGTGTTCTCCACGGGGCGGAGACACGATACTCCATGCTGGAAAAAACTGTACTGGCTCTTGTCATGGCAGCTCGGCGTCTGCGCCCATATTTCCAAGGACGTGAAATACGGGTTCTCACCAATCATCCTATCCGTCAGATTCTTGTCAAACCCGAAGTGTCTGGGCGCCTCGCCAAGTGGGCAGTTGAGCTAGGAGAATACGATATTCAATTTCTTCCCCGCCGAGCTATCAAGGGTCAAGCACTTGCCGATTTTTTGGCCGAAACCCCGGGAGATAATCATGAGTCTTCGGCAGACAGTGTTACACATCACCCCGCTACCCTCGTATCCTCACCTCGGAAGTGGCAACTATATGTGGATGGAGCATCCACGACTCGAGGAAGTGGTGCCGGGGTGCTTCTCATCGACCTCGAGGGGGTTGAAGTTAAATACGTCATCCGATTCAAGTTTAAGGTGACTAATAATGAAGCGGAGTACGAGGCAGTTCTCGCCGGGCTCCGGCCCGCTCAATCCTTAGGCGTTCGTCATCTTGAGCTCTTCACGGACTCCGAGGTCATGTCCAAGCAAATCCAGGGGACTTATGTCGCCAAGGATGAAACAATGATCAGGTATCGTGCTCTAACACTCAAGCTTATGTCAACTCTTGATACAGTTGTTATCCAGAAAATACCACGTGCTCAGAATGCAAGAGCAGACGCGCTCAGCAAGTTGGCCTCCGCGGTCCGAACTAATATATCTCCGGATATCATGGTCGAAGACTTATCACATCCAGCAATTCATGAGGCCACAGTTTCAGTACTGACCGATAGTGATCCGAATTGGATGACTCCTATCATTCAATATCTCCGAGATGGAATTCTGCCTATTGATAAGCTGCGAGCTCGGCAAGTTGTCCTCAAAGCCCCCAAATACTCCTTTCATGATGGAGTCTTGTACCGGCGGTCATACCTACAACCGAGTCTCCGGTGTCTCGCTCCTGCCGAAGCTACTCAAGTTCTACGGGAGGTTCACGAAGGGGCCTGTGCCAGCCATATCGGCTCCCGGACATTGGCCAAGAAAGTTCTCCGCTGGGGATATTATTGGTCAACTTTGTTCAACGATGCCCACGACTTAGTGACCAAATGCAGCAAGTGTCAGCTGCACTCCCGTGTGAAGCATCTGCCGCAGACCGAGCTCACTGGAATCCATAGTGCGTGGCCGTTTATTCAGTGGGGTATCGACATTGATGGCCCATTCCCAGTTGCTCCGGGGGGATTGAAATTTCTGGTCGTTGCCGTAGATTACTTCACTAAGTGGGTCGAAGCCGAACCTCTTACGGCCATTACTGGTCAAAATATCTTGAAGTTTGTGTAGCGCAATATCGTTTGTCGCTTCGGCATCCCGAGTACTATTATCTCGGACAATGGTAAACAATTTGCCAATGATCCCTTTCGGTCATGGTGCGAAGAGCTTCACATCAAACAAATTTTCACCTCGGTTGCTCACCCTCAAGCCAACGGTCAGGTTGAAGTCACCAATCGAACACTGCTCACGGGAATAAAGAAGCGCCTGGATAATGCCAAAGGTCTCTGGGCTGAAAACCTTCCACAAGTCCTATGGGCTTATCGCACGACACCGCATACCTCTACCGGGGAGACTCCTTACAGCCTTACTTATGGTTCCGAAGCCGTTATTCCTGCGAAAATCAGTGTACCAAGCCCCCGCCTCATCACATTGGTTCCAGAGGATAATGACGAGGCTCTCCGAGCGAATTTGGATGAGCTTGAAAATCGTCGTGACCAATCATTCATTCAACAGGCCAGGTGTAAACAACGTGCAGCCCAGTATCATAACCTCCGTGTCCGGGGCACTCAGTTCAATGTCGGGGACCTAGTTCTTCGGCTCAATTCAGCCAGCAAAGCTGCCCCCGAGGGGAAATTACATGCTTCTTGGGAAGGTCCCTACCGCGTCGTTGCCGCGCACGATTCCGGATCCTATCAGTTAGAGCATCTCAATGGGACCTCGATCCCCCGAAGCTGGCACGTTACCAACTTGAGGCGCTTCTATCTGTGAATGCCAAATCACAAGTACCATCTTATCTTTAATTTCTTTTATGGTTGTTATCTCTCTTTGTATTCTTTAGTTTGCTCCGGCACTCATCATTGAATAAAAATTCTTTGTTTATGCATCTTGCTGTGTTTTCCTTTACGTTACGGGGACGCCCTAACGCAATCGTATTATCATTATTAGTCTCCGGACAATTAAATCTCTTTCTCGGTCCGTCCGAGGAGATTCACATTTCGTCCCCGGACTTATATCACTATCCCGCCTGATCCGTCCGGGGAGAATTTACTCCCGCCTGATCCGTCCGGGGAGATTTACATTAGAGTTATTCGAATTGTGTTCCCGGACACCTAACTAAAATAGTTAATAACTTATTGTTTTCCTTAGCACATTTGTGCACATCAAAACGATTTTATTATCTTCTAAATGATACAACACCGAAAAGTTTTTTACATAAAACTCCAACAAAACAAAAAAAAAAAAAAAAAAAAAAGGTAAGCCATTATCTACGGCCCCCGAGCCAATATTCAGCGCTCCGGCGTTGAGGCCTACTCCTAGACCTTCGCTGCGTCCTCCGGGATCTTGTCGTTCTTCGACCTCGGGCTCCGGCTCTTTCTCCCCCACGAGCTTCCCGACGCCGAGGACTTGCTCTGGGCGTTTGCCTGGGGACTTCGTCTCTAGTCCGAGCTCGGCTACTTGGTTGTGGAGCGGACCTCGGGGTTTGGGCCCACTGCACAGGGTCCCACTCCTCCGGAGCCATCACTTCAATTTCTCTGGCCAGCTCCTCGACTACTTCTTCGGCAACCACAGCGGGCTCTTCTTCAATCGTGGTCACTGGAGCTGGCTCTCGGATAACAATGCCTTTGCTCTTTCCAGAGGGTTTCTTTTTATCCTTCCGGGGAGCTTTTGGAGTACCTTGGCCCCGGCTTGAACTCGTAATGAATTCCTCGGTAGAAGGCCTCCACCTGCCTCGGCCCTTCAGCCCTTCGTACATGCTGAGAAGCAACTCCAGAACTTCTCGCTTTCTTACGAGCTCCGAGGACTCTACTGGGCTCCTTGCCGTAAGCGCAGAAATCTCCTCCTGAATTTCTACGATCCGTGCCTCAACTTCCTCAAATGTCAGTAAGCCGAACTCCGTCAGTATCCGTTCATACTCTCCTTGATGGACGAGGACACAGCTCAATTCAGCAGCTGTGGCCAGATACTTTAATTCTTGGTCCCTGGCCTTCTCCGTGGCTTTTGACATGGCCTTCTCGGCTGCCTCCGCTCTCTTTTCTGCGATGGACACCCGCTTTTCTAGCTTTGGCACTACGTGCATTTGCAGGTTGTTCTTTTCTTCGCGGAACCACTCAAGTGATCGCATGAGTTTCTTTATTGTTTCGTGCAATTCCGCGGTATTCTAAACAGAAAGAAGAGTCAACCAGGTCGATCAATCTCAAGTATGTAAAGAGTTGGAATTCAGTTCGAAAACAACAAACATTGATCATTCACGCAAAAGGAAGACGAAGTGTCTGAGAAACAAACATTATATTTAACAGAATCGAAGTACAATATCCAGGAATCAGTACAATGTTCGCATACACTCCTATTATCTACAATTTTAAATTTGCGGGGATCGACTGACCTCCCGCTCAGTTCCCTCAATGTCCTCGGGCAACACCTCTCGCCGACCCTCTGACACTTCGGCTTCTCCCTCCTCATTCGCTGCGACAGCTTCGTCCGCAGCTATGGCTTCAACCTCCATCCGTGGGGGGGGGGGGGTTCTTTGTTTCGGGGCTCGGAGACCAGCTCACCCCGGCGGAACGCCATGAACTCTTGGTCCTGGTCCACCTCACATTTGGCGATCTCCGCGGCCGTCAGCAGTTGTTTCTTCTCCCCTAGAGCTTTCACCAGGGGCCACTCCGGCAGATTCGCTAGAGCTGCGTAGTAGGCCTTTTCCACCCCGGCCACTGCCTCAAAGTCGTACCCGAATTCTGGTCGATATACATCCACATTCGGGTAGACCTCCTTCACCTGCTCCAGCAGCGCGGATCGTGTGGCCTGGTCCCCTATTGCCACAAACTCCGTCTGGAAGTCAAGGAACGTGCTGGTTTGGAATAATTTGTCGGCGAATGCCTTCAGCATCGCTCCTTGCCCTTCGACTACGGCAGCTTCCCGAGCCTCCATCTCTACCCGCAGCCGCAGCACTTCACCTCGGAGGACATTGGTCTCCGCCTCCACTCCGCGCAGACGCGCAACCTCATTTTCGACCAAGGCAGCCCTCTTGCGTGCCTCGGTCAGGTCGTGGGTTAATCGGTCGTTGCGCGCCCGAAGCTCCCTTGCCACTTCGGCCAGTTCCTCCTTGCCTTCCTTCTCGCTCTTCCGACCGAGGTCCAGGATACCTCGCGCCAAGCGCAGAAGTTCTTCGGCGTCCGCGCCTTCCAACCCCAACAGACCAGGGGCCACTTGTTCCACCTGGATAATTACACAAGACAAGACACCGAACTCAGTATTAATAGTACACACTTCGTGTGCTTAACAATTATGAGCAGCGTTTCAAGTTTACCTCCGTGCTCTCCCCTACTCGGGGTCTTTTGGATGATGCCGGCGGAGTCCCGGTAGGCTCCGGCCTCCTCTTCGTTCCGGGAATTGACCCCGCTGGCATAACTCGTTCTTCCGATCCCGCGGACGGTCGTGGACTGGGCACCGTCTTCTTCCGAGGAGACACCTCAGTAGCTTTACCTTTCTTCTTGGCCGCTGCGGTCGCCGCGGGGCTTCCGGCTGGTTCTTTTCCGAAGCGTTCCACTGCATATAGAGGTTATAGTTAGTCCTGTGCAAAACAACAGTTGTAAAAAGCAAGATAGAAGAACTCCTACCCTCTTCGGCAGCCGCATCGCCCGAATAATACGGGCTCAGTCCTGCCCCCTCCAGTTCTTCCTCGGAACAGAGGGTTTTGAAAGTCCCCACTGACCGGAATACATGTAGGACTTCGGCCTCCGGGTTCTCCACCGGAGCGGTATCAAGTACCTCCTCCCTTCTCCACTTCGGGAGAGCTACTTTGTTTTTTACAAATATAAACCTCTCCTTCCACCCCTCTACTTTACTTGGGTTTTGAACCTTGAACCCACCTCGGGCTCGGGGACTGAAGGAGTACCACCCCTTGGATTTTCCGAAGTTTTTTAGTTGGTAAAAAAACCTAAAAAGCTCTACGGTCGGTTCTATTCCGGCGTTCTTACACACCACGGTGAATCCTACTACTTGCCTCACCGCGTTCGGCGCTAGTTGGCTCAAGACAATACCGTAGTATTTCAGCAACTGGATCACAATGTCCCACAGGGGCAGTCTCAAGCCTATTCTAAGGGGATCTATATACACACTAATAAACCCTTGCGGTGGGCAGCAGGCCCTATCCTCGGGGTTCGGTATTATATACTCTAAGTTAAAGGGAAAGTAAAATGACGGGATTTCTCTCTCAATCTGCACTCGCGTCATCCGTAACGCTACAGAGGACACCTCTAAATCCTCCTCCGCGCATTGATAAAAAGCGACCATCATAACGTTGCTTTCCAGGCCATCGGCCCTGTCTACGGTCCTAATCTCATTCCTCTCCGGAATGAGGTATCGAAGGGGGGTGACATCTAACGGGGCACTCGTAGTCCTTACTTCTTGAATAGAGGCAGAAGATGAGGCAGAAGATGAAGAGGAAGGCATACTTACTTGGGTTGAATTTGAGAAGTTTTGATTTGAGATGAATCACAGGCACATAATTCCCCTCTTTTTCCCGCTTTCTAAATAGGTAAATCGCAATGAAGAAGATGAAGAGTTACTGTGCAGTTATTCCAAATATATACGCAAAAAACCAATGGCTCTGATACAGCCTATTCAAATTCAATGATGGAGATTTAGACGTGCTCTTCACGCGCTTTACAGTTCCCAAGGCGCGTGGGGAACAAGTTTCTTGGAAATCGCAGAGCGTGTCACTTCACATCCCTCTCTCTCATGATGGCGCCGCCAATCACATCAACCTCACCCTTCGTCAGGAAGATTCAAACCACACTCCGGTGATTCCTTTACCTCGGTCATACTACCACACTCCGGTGCTTCCTTCATTTCGGCCCGACTACTACACTCCGGTGATTCCTTTACCTCGGCCAGGTCATTATGTACTTCGATACGTTTCTTGCTTCTGGGAGGCTCGGTATCCCACTGTCTGTCCCGGGCACTTCGGCCTAGTTCGGTTCCGCTTCCGCAGACTGCGCCGCGGAGTCCCTGGGACGCGGATAGATTTAGTCATCCATAAACACTTCGGCGCGCCCGCGACCACGGCCCTTCTTGCTTATGGTTTCACCCCGGTGACAACCGAAGCTCCTTCCTCGCTTCGGCTGGGGGGGGGGGCATCTGATAGGGATGGCCCGATCACTTCGGGTCGGGTTAATACCTGAGCCCACTGACCGGCCCAGCAAGCACGCGTAGGCCCAGCACGCGTAGGCCCAGCAGGACTAGAAACACGCGTCGGCCCAACGGATGGTTTGTTCCGCGAATCAAGGCTCACGATCCGTTCCCAACCGCCATGCAGCGGGAAATAGGCGTGAGAATAGGGAATTAGTTAGGGTTCAGTTAGGGTTTAGGAAAGTGGAGTATAAATATGAGAAAAGAACTCTGAATTAGGGTTCGCATTCTGTATTCTGAATTATTGCTTGTAAACTCAAAGTTCTAGTGAAAGAAACACCTCGGCAAGAGTGATTTTCTGCCCGTGGACGTAGATCTCCGGATCGAACCACGTAAATCTTGTGTGTTTTCGTATTGCTTACGTAGGTTTTTGTTAAAGTTTCTTGGATATCGGATTGCGCATTATCAGTATAACCATTGAATTTTTATCATGTACCATGTGGCAGACATCCAACGGATTACGGCACTACCTCTAATTAACTCTTACACACATCACCAATCAAACACAATTCTCAATACACACTTTAATCAATAATCAATTAAACATAATTCACAATACATACTTTAATCAATAATCAATCACTTCTTAACTAACTCTTACATACATCAAATCAACTTTATTACCTTTTATATTATAATCAACTTCCAACTCAATCTCCAACCAACATAAACAAACACTTGTTTATTTACCCCAACTTACTAATTCTACTTTATTCCCCAAAGTTTACAATACTCCAGTCATGTACATCCATAAACAAACGCAGCCTCTCTTTTGGATTCAGGAGTATGTCTCTTCACACCATTTGCACGAATTTCAAATCCATACAATTCAGGTTATTGATAGTTTCTTATGGAAATGTATTCGTGTTTATGCTAAAAAACATTACTTGTTTTAGAGAAATATATCATGTTAAAAAATAATATTAGTGTTTATGCTAAAATATAATATTTGTTATGAAAAAATGTATTATGCTGAAACGTAATACTTATTTTCGGAATAAGCAATATCTTTTAGTATAAGTAATCATAAATTTCATGAATCCTCTCTTTAACACAAATTAGATCCGTACACCTGGTATATAAGAGACTTTGCCCTATTTTGGAGAGATAACGAGATACACATTAGTTTTATTTATTTGTATTAAGTTAATTAGTTTTTTATACTCCCTCCATCCCGGCCTAATTGACCTACCTTTCGTTTTTGTTTGTCCCAATATAATTGACTAGCACATCTCACAATCTTCATCCTCAAATCACCAACAACAAGCGACAAGGCAAGTTCGTTGTAGAAAGATAGGCCCAGTCGTCGTAAGAAGTATACGAGCAGTCAACTAAGTAAGGAACGCATACAACAATCAGCTGGAAAATATGATTCATTCCATACAACAACCGGGATCGCACAACAGACCATGCATCAAGCAATCAGCAGAAGGGACAAGCAGTCACCAAGTCAATGATTTGAAATTCAAAGTAGCCAGTTGAGACAAGAAGTGTTCTTGTACTGACTATGCAATAACGTAAAGACATGTAGCCTGACAAAAAATAAAAGCAAGATTGCAGACTGACATTGCTGCGACCACTCTAGCCTACTCTCCCAACTAAAGTACAATAATGATTCTTTGTTGTACAAGAGCATTAAATGTCAACGAGAATCTCTCTACCCTTCAACAAAGGAGAAATCATTCTGCTATAAATAGAGGAAGTTGAATATGAAGGAGTGCATTTAATCTTCACACAAGCTTACAAAGTCTGAACTACAAATTCTCAAGCGTCTACAAAGCAAACACTTGAGAAACTCTCAATCTTAACTTTCTTCACTCAAGCCGGCCATCTTTGAAATTACTCAATAACATTTAGAGGCAATTTCCTATTGAAGAAATAATTATATATTAATCTAAATTTGGTATAGGGTAATCTTGGTTGAATTTTAGTTCAACAAAACTAGAAGATCCCAAGAAGAACTAGAATTAGCTACATGTGTAGCATTCCAAGGATAGATGAAAGTTAACTATTGATGCCAAGTTGAGACTTGAGCATCGTGTATTAAGTTTGTATTGTGTGAGCATAGTTAGTGAATCTACTTTCTGTCTAAGGGTAGTGGACGTATAAGAATTACCCCAATCGTCAAACCACTATAATTTCAAGTGACTTGCTACTGTGACTTCCTCTAACATAATGTATTTACTGTTGCATTGTTTTGAAAATTGTTGTACTATTTATGTTGTGCATAAAACTCATAAAGCATTGCTTGCCATAAGTTTTAAAGTTTACAGTTTGTTGTAAGCATACTATTATGTAGATACTTACCACAGTAAGTGTCCACTCTATTTTCTAACAACCAAATCGCAAGTGCATGGTGTAGTTGCTAGCTAGTGGCAAACAAAGTTGTATCCCAGAGAGACAAGTGAAGTTGGCGTAATCAACTACTACAATATTCCTAATACTTGAATATCTAGGCAAGACAAATTATGATTGATTTTAAGGGGATTGCCCTAATTACTATGTGAAAACCCTAAAACGATACATGAATGACAAGTGATAAAGCACAATCCTGTATCCAATCAATTCAGCCTAAATCAGTGCAAGAAATATAAAAACACACAAGATATACGTGGTTCAATCCGGAGATCTACGTCCACGGGCAGAAAATGGCACTGGCCGAGGTGTTTATTTCTCTTCTTTTTTCCAGTTACACACTATAGTTTCAGAATACAAAAAACCAACCCTAATTCCGAGTTTCATTCTCCTATTTATACTATTCAATCCTGAACCCTAACTAACTCCCTATCATCGCGCCTCTTTTCCGTTGCATGGAAGTTGGGAGCAGATCGTGGGCCTTGAATCGCGGAATACGCTGCAGTTGGGCCGCGCCCATTAGGCCACATTATTTGGGACGCATACTTCTGGGCCGGTTAGTGGGCCGGGGTGTTCGGATCGGGTTTATTTGGTCCGAAGTGTCAACCCGACCCGAAGTGACTGGGCCATACCTATCAGATGCCCCCCCCCAGCCGGAGCGAGGAAGGAGCTTCGGTTATGACCAGGGTGGAGCTGTAAGCAAGATGAGCCGTAGTCACTGGTGAGCCGAAGTACTTTTGGGAGGCCAAGAATTTTCGGAGTCTGAGTTGATCCGTGGTGAAGTCCGCGGGGGTCGAATCAAAATAGGCTGAACATCCCCGAGGTGATGGTGAGGCCCCGAGGACCCTGAATGCAACAAAGTGTAGCGGAAGAAGATAGTAATCTGGCTGAAGTGAAGGAGGCACCGGAGTGCTGTCTAAATCTTCTTGGTCAAGAATGAGGTTGATGTGATTGGCGGCGCCATCATGAGAGAGAGGGATGTGAAGTGACACGCTCTGCGATTTCCCATAAACCTATTCCCTACGCGCCTTGGGAACCGCAAGGCGCGTGTTTAGCACGTTCAAATCGGAAACGCTGAATTTGAATAGGCCGTATCTAGACCGTTGGTTCCTTGAATACATATATGGAATAATGGCACAGTACACTTCATTGTATACATTGTGATTGGCAAGTTTTAGAAAGCGGGAAAAAGGAGAATTCTGTGCGCCTGTGATTCATCTCAAATTAAAAACTTCTCAAACTCAAACCAAGTAAGTATGCCTTCTTCTTCATCATCTTCTTCTTCTGTTAAGGAAGTAGGGACCCAGAGCTCTCCATTAGATGTGCCACCCATTCGCTATGTTATTCCAGAAAGGAGTGAGATTAGGACAGTGGAAAGGGCCGACGGCATGGAAACCAACATTAGGGTCGTCGGTTTCTATGAATGTACGGAGAATGACTTTGAAGTGTCCACTGTAGCGCCGCGGATGACGCGAGTGCAGATAGAGACCTTAATCCCTTCCTTCTATTTCCCATTTAATTTAGAATATTTAGTGCCGGATCCCAGCGATAGGGCCTGTTGCCCTCCGCAGGGTTTCATTGGTGTATATATAGACCCCTTAAAAATAGGTTTGAGATTCCCCCTTTGAGACATAGTCATCCAGCTATTGAGATATTATGACATCGCCTTGAGCCAATTAGCGCCAAACGCGATTAGGCAAGTAGTCGGGTTCACCGTAGTATGCAAGAATTCCGGGGTGGAACCGACCGTAGAGCTGTTTAGGTATTTTTATCAACTGAAAGCATTTGGGAAATCCAAGGGGTGGTACTCCTTCAGTCCCCGAGCACGAGGTGGTTTTAAGGTACAAAACCCCAGTAAGGTTGAGGGGTGGAAGGAGAAGTTCATCTTTGTGAAGACCGGAGTGGCCCTCCCGAGGTGGAGAAGGGAGGAGGTGCTAGATACTGCCCCGGTGGGGGATCCGGAGGCTGAGGTTGTGGATATATTCCGTGCAGTGGGGACTTTCAAGACCCTGTGTACTAAGGATGAGCTGGAGGATGCTGGACTGAGCCCATATTATTCGGGCGATGCGGCGGGGATGTCCACCCAAGGCCAAGAGTCGGGAGCCGGGGTTGCCGAGGAGGGTAGGAGTTCTCATATCTGTTTAAAAATTGTTGCCTTGTGCAGGACTAACTCGAACTTCTGTATGCAGTGGGGCGCTTCGGGAAGGAACCAGCGGGAAGTCCTACAGTGGCTGCGGCAGCCAAGAAGAAGGGAAAAGCTGCTGAGGTGTCTCCCCGGGGGAAGATGTCACCCAGTGCGAGACCCATCATTGGGTCTGAGGAGCGAGTAATGGCGGCGGGGCCCACCCCCGGAGCAAAAAAAAGGCCGGAGCCATCCGGGACACCTCCGGCAACAGCCAAGAGACTCCGCACAGGGGAGAGCGTAGAGGTAAATCTGAAATGTCCTGTTAGCTACTGTTTACGCAAATGGAGTGTACGCTTACCAGTATTGATTTCTGTGGTCTGCTTTTTGTGATAGTTGAAGGAGCAAGGGCCCTCAAGTCTGCTGGGGTTGGAGGGGGCGGACGCCGAGGAACTTTTGCGCTTGGCGCGGGGAATTATGGAGCTCGGCCGGAAGAACGAGAAAGAGGCCAAGGAAGAGCTAGCCGATGTGGCTAGGGATCTGCGGACGCGCAACGACAGGCTAACACAAGACCTGGCCGAAGCGCGCAAGAGGGCGGCTTTGGTGGAAAATGAAGTGGCGCGTCTACGCGGGGTAGAGGCGGAAGCCGAGGTCCTCCGGGGAGAAATAATGCAACTGCAGGCAGAGATGGATGCTCGAGAAGCTGCAATCGTCGAGGGTCAAGAGGCGATGCTAAAAGCGTTTGCCGAAAAATTGTTCCAAACAAGCACGTTTCTTGATTTTCAGACCAACTTCGTTGCAGTCGGGGACAAGGCCACGCGATCTGTGTTACTGGAGCAGATCAAGGAAGTCTACCCGAATGTGGATGTATATCGTCCAGAATTCGGGTATGACTACAATTCCGTGGCCGGGGTGGAGAAGGCCTACTACACAGCTTTAACGCATCTTCCGGAGTGGCCTCTGTTGAAGGCTCTGGCAGAGAAGAAAGAAATTCTGAAGGCCGAGGAGATTGCCAACTGTGAGGTGGACCAGGACCAGGAATTCCTGGCATTCCGCCGGGGTGAGCTTATCTCCGAGCCCCGAAACAAAGAACCACCCCCCCGGATGGAAGCTGCTGCAGTTGCTGCGGAGGAGGAGGCAGAAACGACGGAAGCCCGGCAAGAGGTGGTGCCCGAAGACGCCGAGGGGATCAAGGAGGAGGTCAGTCGTTCCCCTCAAATTTGATGTAGTAGATAATAGGAGTAAATGTAAATCCCTTGTACCGGACCATGGATAATGTACTCTGATTGTGTTGAATATAAATTTTGTTGATTAACTGAGTTGCCGTTCATTGTATGCTTGAGATTGATCTTTCTTGTTGATTCCGTTGCCTGTTCAGAATACCGCGGAATTGCACGACACGATAAAGAAGGTCATGCAATCACTAGAGTGGTTCCGCGAAGAGAAGAATAACTTGCAAATGCAAGTAGTGCCGAGGCTAGAAAAGCGGGTAGCCGTTGCGGAGAGAAAGGCGAAGGAGGCCGAGGAGAGAGCCTGCGACCAGGAGTTGAAGTACCTGGCGAAAGTTGCTGAACTGGACCGAGTCCTCATCCATAAAAGGGAGTATGACCGGATACTGACTGAGTTCGGGTTACTGACATTTGAGGAAGTTGAGGCGCGGGTCGTAGAGATTCAAAATGAAATTTCAGCACTGATGGCGAAGGGTCCGGCCGAGTCCTCGGAGCTTGTAAGAAAGCGAGAGGTGTTGGAGTTACTCCTCAATATGTATGAAGGACTGAAAGGTCGTGGCAGGTGGCTGTCCTCTGCCGAGGAATACATCGCGGGTCCTAGCCGGAGCCAAGGTACTTCGAAAACCCCCCGGAAGGGTAAAAAGAAGCCAGCGAGGAGAAGCCAAGGAATTATAATTCGAGAGCCAGTTCCAGTGACTACAGTTGAAGAAGAGCCCGCGGTTGCCGCCGAAGAGGTAGTCGAGGAGCTGGCCAAAGAAATCGAGGTAATGGACCCCAATGGGATCCTGTGCAATGGGCCCAAACTCCGAGGTCTACCCCGCAGCCAAGTCATCGGGCTCGCACAAGAGACGTAACCCCCAGACAAGCGCCAAGGACGAGTCCGCGACGTCGGGGGGCCCGCGGAGGGGAAGGAGCCGGAGCTCAAGGCCGAGGAGTGACAAGATCCCGTAGGACACGGAGTAGGTCCGGAATAGATCTTAACGCCGGAGCGCCGAGTACTGGCTCGGAGGCCATAGATAGTTTTTTTTTTTTTTTTTTGAAGTAATGTGCAAAGAACCTTTTGGCCTTTAATTGAAAAAAAATGTAAAAAATCGTTTTGGTTTGCAAAGTTGTGTTAAGGAAAACAACGAGTTGTTAACCAAAAGTAATAAGTGCTTTAACGGGTGTTCGGGAACACGATATGGACGGCGCCAATTAAAAACTCCCCGGACGGATCGGGCGGGAGTTAAACACCTCTCCGGTTAAACAGGCGAGAGGGGATATGAGTCCGGGGACGAAATGTGAATCTCCCCGGACGGATCGGGAAAGAGATCCAATTGTCCGGAGACGAGTAATAATAATACGACTACGTTAGGGCGTCCCCGTAACGTAGAAGAAAGTACAGTAAAATGCACAAATAAAGAAATATTATTCATTGTTGAGTGCCAGAGCCACTTAAAGAATACAAAGAGAAATAGCAACGAAAAAGAAGTGTACAATGAACATAAAGATAAGAATGATACTTGTCATTTGGTGTTCACAGATAGAAGCGTCTCAGGTTGGTAACATGCCAGCTTCGGGGAATCGGGGTTCCATCGAGATGCTCTAACTGGTAGGATCCGGAATCGTGTGCGGCAACGATGCGATAAGGACCTTCCCAAGAAGCGTGTAATTTCCCCTCGGGGGCGGCTTTGCTGGCTGAATTAAGTCGAAGTATTAGGTCCCCGACATTGAACTGAGTGCCTCGAACCCGGAGGTGATGATACTGAGCTGCACGTTGTTTACACTTGGCTTTCTGGATGAACGATTGATCACGACGATATTCGAGCTCATCCAAATTTGTACGAAGAGCTTCGTCATTATCCTCGGGAGTCAAAGTTACGAGTCGGGGGCTTGGTACGCTGATTTCCGCCGGGATCACAGCTTCGGAGCCATAGGTCAGACTGTAGGGGGTCTCCCCGGTAGAGGTATGTGGCGTTGTGCGATAAGCCCATAGGACATGCGGAAGATTTTCGGCCCAAAGACCTTTAGCACGATCCAGACATTTCTTTATACCCGCAAGGAGTGTACGGTTAGTGACTTCCACCTGACCATTGGCTTGAGGGTGAGCTACCGAGGTGGAAATTTGTTTAATATGGAGCTCCTCGCACCATGATCGGAAGGGATCATTGGCAAACTGTTTGCCGTTATCCGAAATAATAGTGCTCGGTATGCCAAAGCGACATATAATATTTCGCCAGACGAACTTCAATATGTTTTGACCAGTGATGGCAGTAAGAGGTTCGGCTTCTACCCACTTAGTGAAGTAATCTACGGCGACAACCAGAAATTTCAATCCCCCCGAGCGACTGGGAACGGGCCGACAATATCGATTCCCCATTAGATAAATGGCCACGCACTCTGAATTCCAGTGAGCTCGGTTTGTGGCAGGTGCTTCACACGAGAGTGCAGTTGACACTTGCTGCACTTGGTCACTAAATCGTGGGCATCGTTAAATAAGGTTCGCCAATAATACCCCCATCGAAGAATTTTCTTGGCCAACGTCCGTGAGCCGATGTGACTGGCGCAGGCCCCTTCGTGAACCTCCCGAAGAACCTGATCGGCCTGGGCAGGAGCAAGGCACCGGAGATTTGGTTGTAAGTACGACCGCCGATACAAATCTCATCATGGAATGAGTACTTGGGTGCCTTAAGAACTATCTGCCGAGCTCGCAGCTTGTCATTAGGCAAAGTTCCATCCCGGAGATACTGAACAATAGGAGTCATCCAATTCGGATCACTATCGATCAACACCGAGACCGTTGCCTCATGAATCGCCGGATGAAATATATCTTCGACCATAATATCCGGAGATACATTAGTGCGAACCGTGGAGGCTAATTTACTGAGCGCGTCAGCTTTGGCATTCTGTGTGCGTGGTACTTTCTGGATAACAACCGTATCAAATGTTGACATAAGTTTGAGTGTTAAAGCGAGATACCTGATCATCGTTTCATCCTTAGCGGCATAAGTACCCTGGATCTGATTGGATACAACCTCGGAGTCCGTGAAGAGCTCAAGATGGTGGATAGCTAAGGTTTGAGCGAGTCGGAGCCCAGCGAGAACTGCCTCGTATTCTGCTTCATTATTGGTCACCTTAAATTTGAATCGGAGGGCGTACTTAACCTCAACTCCCTCGGGGTCAATGAGAAGCACCCCGGCACCACTCCCACGAGCCGTGGAAGCACCATCCACATATAAGTGCCACTTGCGAGGTGTAGGTTCAAGAGAAGTAGGGTGATGATTATCATTGTTTGCTGAAGATTCATGATTATCCCCTGGGGTCTCAGCCAAAAAGTCTGCAAGTGCTTGACCCTTGATAGCTCGGCGGGGAAGAAATTGAATATCATACTCTCCTAATTCGATAGCCCACTTGGCGAGGCGCCCTGACACCTCGGGCTTGACAAGAATATGACGGATGGGATGATTGGTTAGAACCCGTATTTCGCGTCCTTGGAAATATGGCCGCAAACGTCGAGCTGCCATGACGAGTGCGAGCACTGTTTTTTCCAACATGGTACCGTGTCTCCGCCCCGTGAAGTACTCGGCTTGCAAAATACACCGGATGTTGAACACCATTGACTTCTCACACAAGAGCGGCGCTAATGGCTTCCTCGGCGGAAGCCAAATATATGTAGAGCGGCTCTCCGGAGAGAGGAACTGATAGAGTGGGCAGTTGCTGTATATGACGCTTTAAAGCCTCGAAAGCCTTGGTGCACTGCGGAGTCCACTCAAATGACTTCGCCTGTCTCAAAATTTTGAAGAATGGGAGTTGTCGCTCTGCTGCTTTAGACAAAAACCGGTTTAAAGCCGCCAAACCACCCGTGAGGCGTTGAACGTCTCTGAACGTCTTCGGTGGTTGCAGATCTAACACATCCCGAAGCTTGGCTGGATTGGGATACATCTCATCATCAGGGCAACCAAGGCCCGACCATGAATCCGGACAACCAATTTTTACCTCTACCTCCACAAGACACGCAAAACCCTAATCCCGCTGCCGCACGGCCGCAGGTTAATATTCAGATGACTCCAGAATTACTCCAGGCTTTCCTACAGGAACATGCTCATGTTCTCCAAGACTGGGCATCCAATCGCCTGAATCCTGATGGACCTGCTGGACATGCTACCAATCCCGCAGTGCATCCACATCGTCAGAATCCGCACAGCCGACAAGATCCGGCGCACCACGGGCGTCAAGATCGGCGACGGGAGCGACCTGGTTCTCCCGAGGACCATGGGAGTTCTAATGGGTCAAGACAGCGCAACGATGAACCTGCAGATGCGCCGTCCACTTAATGCGACTAAAAGGGTTCGTTATGCCAATCCTCATACTCTAGATCTCCAGGAGTATGAGCGAGTACAACGCAATGTTGAACTAGATAGAATCCTAGGCCTAGACGCCAATGGGGACATTATCACACCATTCTCCCAAGAAATTCTGGCTACGTCCCTTCCTGAAGGGTTCAAAAGGCCTGCCATACCACCTTACGACGGCACGGGAGATCCAGCCAATTTTCTTGGAGCTTTTAGGCACAACATGCTTAGCCGCGATCATACCACATCTCATCATCAATGCATTCATGAATGGTCTCCGTCCCGGACCACTCTACACCGAGTTGGTTCGTAATCCACCGGTCACAACCCGAGCACTGTTTAATACTGTTTGCAGATATGCTAAGGCCGAGGAGCAGACTCGTCGGAAGCGTGAGAAACATGCTAGCAAGCAGCAGTCCAATAGGGCACAGGTTGGGCCCAGCACACGACCTAGTGCCTTTTCTCGTCTGAATCAGGGGCGTTCAGAATCTCGAGGGATATTCCACAATTCACCCCGCTGACAAAATCGCGAGCTGAAATTCTTGCGACAATATATTGCTCGGACCGATGACAAGCCTCGGACAAATCAGAATGGGGGTTCGTCCCTCAACCGTGGAGGTTATCACGACCAGGGTTCGCAACAAAACCGACCGCCGTGGCAGAACAATCGGCCGGGGTCTATTAATTATGCACGGCAAGACCCTGGTGATAACACGTTACTTATGCATGTATTAGGTCGATTTAGGATCATATTTTATATTATTTGCGTGCATATTTGACCGGCACTTATTTATATTTATAATATTTGGGTCATTTGACGTGTTTCGACTTGTTTTGAAGTTAATTAGGTATTTTTATTCCATTTGGATGAAGTTCAAAGAAGAAACAAGTCAAATAGGGTTAAAACGGATGAAAAAGGGAGTTAAAGGAGTAAAGGGCCAACACGGCCGCGTCAAATATGGACACGGCCGTGTCAAAAGTGGCCTAGAACATGTAAAAACGCACTGCCAACCAACACGGCTGCGTCAATAAACAACACGGCCGCGTCAGAATGTGTCCCGAAAGTGAAGTTTTTTGTCAGCTTGACACACCTCTAGTATTTTGGCCATATCTTGAGATTTATAACTTCGATTGAGATGAAATTGGTGGCGTTAGAAAGCTGATTCAAAGGGCTACAACTTTTCCTGAAATAGACAAATCCCAAAAACGACCGTAAGACCCTAAAAAATGGCTTGGAAGTCAGACCTAAAAATCTACCCGGGAAAAGCGGACGCGGCCGCGTCGCAAGGCCAACACGGCCGTGTCAGAAGGGTTTTTCTGCGAGAATTTCCTATTTTTAATAGGATTTTGATCCTATCTTCCCCAAGATTCATCCCCAACTCTATAAAAAGGACCTTAACCTCTAGGAAAAAGATCATAAATCAATCACAGAAGAACATCAATTACATCATTCCACCTAGAAGAAATCTTGGAGGACAAAGAAGACGAAGATCATCGAGACGGAGTCATCCGGGTTTAATTATTCTTTTCTTAGTTTTTAATTCTTTACAATGTTTTTATTAGAATTTTGTATTGGATTATTGCTAGGCATGAGTAGCTAAGCTATTCGTGTCCTAGGGTTAGAAAGTAGGGATTTTTATGACAATGGTTTGATTATGATTTAATCTATTTAATTCCGTTCTTTATGTGTTTTATCTCTATGTTTGTATTTAAAACTGAATTTAACTTGATCACCTATATTTAGTAATTTAGTTTAACAATTCCGCTTCGAGAGGAGGGAATTGTTATCAGACTTAGAACATAGAGCGCAGTTGTCTATGACTGTGTAGGCCGTGGCTTAGGATCGTTTGGGAGTTATTAGGTTTAATTGACTCGAGAGGGTAATTAGCTTAATTAATCAACGATTTAATCGCTTCGAGAGAAGGATTGGATTATTGTTGTGCCGCCTAATAAACACTAGAATTGGTAAATTAATAGGTTAATCATATTCAACATTAAATTAATATCCTGAAATCGAAGCCCTAGGATACCCTTTCTCATCGATTGTTAGTTCTCTTTGTTTGCCAGTTATTAGTTAAATTCCTTAATTCTTGTTAAAATCAACCTTTGAAACTTAGTATCTAGTTAGGACATTCCTAGAGTATTAGGGTATCAAACTACCTAAAACTATTCCTTGTGGGATCGACCTTGATAATCGTTACTACACCTACATCCGTACACTTGCGGAACACTAGGTTAGAAACCGACGTGTCAAGTTTTTGGCTCCGTTGCCGGGGAATAGAATTTAGCGCTTAGTTTTTATCTTGAAAAATAGGAGGAAACTAGACTAGATTTTATTTGTTTCGTAATTTTAATTTTAATTTTCGTTTTTATTTTTTATTTAATTTTAGTGTTACGCGATAGTTCTTGTTTTTGGTGTTTTCAGGCTTCGTATGCACACCAGATCAAAAGGGAAAGAAACTCTTCTCCCTTTCGATCCAGAAATTGAAGCGACAGCTCGCAGACACCGAACTAGAAGAAACTTCGCATCTGAGATGGAGAACCCACGACAGCATCCGAATCAGGATGACGCACTTAACAAAGTACTGACAGCTCTGGCACGTTTGGATGATCGAGTCACGAATATACAGCAGCAGCTACCTCCACAAGGGCCACAACTACAACAGCAGTATGACCCAATTCAGATAGACCCAGCTGCAGGCGATGAAGATGACAGATTGTTCCCGTTCTCACTGAAGGACAGAGCACTACATTGGTTCAATTCGCTGGAAGATATCAGAGATTGGGAAGACTTAAGTACTTCTTTTCTGTTGAAGTACTTTCCACCAAGCAAGATGCTCGACCTGCATAACCAGATCAACCAGTTCAAGCAATTGGACCAAGAGCCATTCGGAGAGGCTTGGGAGCGATTCCGGGATCTTATCCGGAGTTGCCCTCAACATGGGTTCACCAAGAAGCAGCAAGTGTGCAAATTCTACAATGGTCTACTTGCTCCGACTAGAAACCAAGTGGATGCAGCTGCGGGTGGAAGTTTGATGGAGAAGTCAGTAAGGATGGCATTCTCAATCCTGGACGCTATGGCAAGAACGAGCTACCAATGGTCAAATGAGAGAAACATGCCAAGGAGGGTAGCAAGTGTCCAGAAAGTCGAGCCCGTCAATAATGAGCCAATTGAAAAGCTCACAACACAAGTAACAGCATTGACGAGCCAGGTGAATTTGCTAACTAATCTGACGTTAGCACAACAGCCAGGGGGTCCGGAAGAAGTTGAAGAAGTGAAATTTGTGAATCAACGGAACTTCAACAATTTCCAGAACAATCAGCCTCGGTACAATCAGTACCCTCAGAATCCGAACCATCAGAACTTCTCATATGGGAACGCGCAAAATACACTTAATCCGCCACCCGGATTTGCTGTTACAAATGGCATGATCCATGACAGTAAGAAGCCATCAGAAGAAGAAATTGCGCAGTCACAATTTGAAAAGTATGATGAAAAGTTAGCTCAGTTGGAGAAGGAAGTAGATGGGAAATTTATGGAGCTAAACAAGCATATCACTGGGCAAGGGGCAGACATCAAGAGGCTCGAGAACACACTGGTTCAGACTCAAGCTAGCATTGGAGAATTGTCATCAAACATGAGCCAACTGATAAAGATAGTAGGAGCTCAACACAAGCAAGGCCAATATCCAAGTGATACAGTGGTTAATCCAAAGGAGCACTGCAATGTTGTGGAGCTAGAGGAGCAGGAAGAGAGCATGAAGGACCAAGAAGTGAAGGAATCAAGCGAGGAAGTCAAAAACATGGAGAAGGAGGAGGTCAAACCAATCATAGATAAGAAAAGTTCATCTCCTATTCTTGATGAGTCTTTTGATTTTTGTTTTAAAAATTCGTTCTTTGCTAACCTTGATCCTTTAGAGCAATCTAGAGCTGTGGTTGTGAAACAGGAACCGCTAAAGGAGAGAATCCAAGATAAAGAGGAAACCAAGAAGAGGAAGGATGGAAAAGAGACGACGAAGAAACCGAGCAGGCTAAAAAAGAACGCAACTACAAGCATGAAACCGAGAAGAGCAACAAAAGCAAAAGATCCAGGGAGTTTTACTATTTCTTGCTCAATTGGTAGTCATGAGTTTCATAATGTCATGTGTGATTTAGGGTCTAGCATAAATTTGATGTCTCTTAAGCAATATAGACAATTAGGATTAAGGGAAATTAAAAGGTCCTTTACTACTATCAAATTGGCGGATGGATCTTCATTAACGCCGTTGGGAGTAGCAGAGGATGTAGTGGTAAGAGTGTTAAATTGTGAATTCCCTAGTGACTTCTTAGTTGTCGACATGAAAGGGAATGATGAATTCCCTTTTATCTTAGGAAGACCCTTCTTGGCGACTAGCCAAGCACTAATAGATGTACCTAAAGGGGAGTTGATTTTTCGGGTTCAAAACGAAACAATCACACTCAAAATACATAAGTCGGGTCTAAGGGGTAGGCACAATTGTAGCATTATTTACACTACCCAAGCTGCTGTAGAAAATCCTCATGTCCCAAATACCTCTTTAATTGTTCAGAAAACATCCAACTCGGGGTGGCTAGAAAAAGGTTGATAGGAAAAGGACGTCCGGCTGATGACGTAAAACAAAGCGCTTATCGGGAGGCAACCCGATGTTTATCGTTTTATTTTATTTTCATTTTCAGTTTTATTGCGTTAATTTTATGTTTTTACTTGTGTTTTAGTGTTTTATGTTTTTATCATCAACATGGACAAGTGTTGCAAGAAACGGGGGGTCGAAAAGACGAAAAATGGCGTGTGGACGAAAAACGGAGCAACACGGCCGTGTCAAAACTGGTGTAAAAGGGCAAAATCCACTGGAAAGCAACACGACCGCGTTATTGAGTGACACGGCCGTGTCCAATTCAGCTCAAAATCAACACGGCCGCGTCTCACAAATGACACGGCCGTGTCAAAAGATCGCTCCAAAAGGTAAAATGCACTGGAATGCAACACGGCCGTGTCACATTACTTAACACGGCCGTGTCATAAACGGCTCAGAAATACAGGTTTGATTCCAACTCAACACGGCCGTGTCACATTACAACACGGCCGTGTCACCTTTTCCACAATTTAAAACACGCGTCAGTACCTTAGCCGCTTAAAAAAAAAAAAAAAAAAAAAAAAAAAAAAAAAAAAAAAAAAAATTCAGAGCGTGATGCTGAGACGGCCGAACCAAGATTCAGTAGGAGCAAAATAGCACAATTTCGGAGCTCGTAGGGGTTTCAAAACGCCGCCGTCATAACAACGATTTGTAAGTTAGCACCAAGGCGTACCACGTTTTTCCTCCAAACATTGGCTTTCAGCCAAGTTTGGGGGAGGGGGTAGACCGTGGGATGTCTTGGCAGCTATATTTCTAGTTTTGATTTACTTTTAGTTGATCGTTCGAGTCTTTTGCTGTTAATTGTGGGTCCGTGTGCCCATTGTGCTGATTTTGATTGTTTCGATTGGTGTTGTTGGGTCTATGAGCCCAAGTGTGACTGCATATCGTTTCCATGTTGAGTCTTAGGAGTTTAGAGTTTAGAGTCTTATTAGTGTTTTAGTTTTTAGAGTCATAAGAAGGATAAAACCCGGAAACAGGTAACAAGTGAAAAGAAAAATAAAAAGAGAACAATAGGGAAAGATGGATGATGAATAGTTAATGATGAGATGATTTTGAGAAGTAGATGAAAAAATGGCACATAATAGAGCATGAGAGGTGTTTTGAGACGAAATTGAGCTTGAACTTAGAATATTCAATCAAAATTAACCTTGTGAGAATTTGAGCCTAATTATACTCCAATTTTTGGGGTAATATACTTTCTTTCGGTGTGAATTTGATTGAATATATGTATTAGTCGCTAGAACTTGCCTTGAGTCTTTACTAAGAATGTGTCAAGTATGTGTTGTGATTTAGGAAATGATATTAGGCAACTTTTTGTTTAAGCCTATTTGTTCGAACCATGAAAATTGCCTTTGACCCATAATGGAAAAAAATTGTCCCTAGTTAGCCCAATTGAGCCTTATAGCCTTATTTATTCTTAACCTAACAATGTCAGCCGAAACCTTTTGATTTAACTCTTTTGACCCTAATTGGATTAATCAAGTTAGAGGGAGGAAAATTGGAAGGAATTTTGGGTGAACAAATTATGGGAAGAGATGAGAAAACTAGTGGATATTCCAAAGATGAAGGGAAAAAAAAAAAAAGGATAGGTGAAAAACAAGGAAGAATAGCCTCTTCTAATCGGAAAAAAAAAAAAAGAAAAAAAAAATTAGTATTCTAGAGGAGAGGCTAGGAAATAAAGTGCTTAAATTGTGAATTTGATTAGAACAGTCGGGTAGTCCCAAGGATGTGGTACCCACAGAAATGAAAAGCACTTAAGTTGTACGGACTTTTGAAGGTGAAGAAGTCACTTTGCGGGGTGATTTGCTGAGATTTGAAGAGTGAGGCTGAGTGATTATATTGAGGGGTAGTCGGGTTAGACGTAACTTGATTAGTCCAATGAATAGTCACTTATATCCAAATGTATCCCACCTTACCTTAAGCCCACATTACAACCAAAAGAAAGACCTATTTGATCCTTTGTCACACGTATCAAGTACGAGGTCTAGTTTAGACGATTGGCAAGCATATGGTAGGCTTTGCATGTAATTCAATATGAGTGAAAATTATTTTAGCCTAAACACTTGAGAGATGAGTGAAACACTTACCCGGTGAGGGTTGAATAATTCGAAAGTTCAAAGTCTCGAGATTAGTTGATTTTCGCGTTATAGCAAATGCTCAAGTGAATTGTGTTGCCTAGTTGTTTTAAGAAAAATCAGACTGAAACTGAATTCATCATCTAGTCGCCCTAAACAAATGCATAATCACTTGTATTCTTTGTGTCTTTTTGTATGATGTTCGGGACGAACAACAGTTTAAGGAGCAGACTCGTCGGAAGCGTGAGAAACATGCTAGCAAGCGGCAGTCCGATAGGGCACAGGTTGGACCCAGCACACGACCTAGTGCCTTTTCTCGTCTGAATCAGGGACGTTCAGAATCTCGAGGGGATATTCCACAATTCACCCCGCTGACAAAATCGCGAGCTGAAATTCTTTCTGTTTACAAGAATGATTTACAGCCCCGTCCGCGGATGACTGCCCCGCCTGAAAAGCGAAACTGCGGAAAGTGGTGTGCGTACCACCGTGATCATGGGCATAAGACGGCGGAGTGCCGAGAGCTCGGCAAGGAAATTGAGGATTGTTTAAAGAAAGGTCTCTTGCGACAATATATTGCTCGGACCGATGACAAGCCTCGGACAAATCAGAATGGGGGTTCGTCCCTCAACCGTGGAGGTTATCACGACCGGGGTTCGCAACAAAACCGACCGCCGTGGCAGAATAATCGGCCGGGGTCTAACAATTATGCACGGCAAGACCCTGGCAATCGACAACAACCTCGTTTTCTGCCACCACCCCCTCCTCCGGGAGGACCCGGAGACAATGCACCTACTCACGTTATAAACGTGATATATGGGGCCCTCCCCACGGGGGCTTCTCGAAATGCTTTAAAGGCAGAGGCACGCCGTCCTCCTCCCGAGGAGCCGCGTCATAAGCGCCTCCATCAGTCTGAAACTGTCAGTTTCACAGATAGAGACCCGGTTCCAGAGATTACACCCCATACTGACGCCATCTTCATCGACATGGCTGTAGCCAATATTACAATAAAGCGAGTCTTCGTAGACAATGGAGCTGCAGTGAGTGTTATATTCGCCGACTGTTTTCAAAAAATGGGGATTCCTCGGGAGCAACTTCGGCCGGCCCCCGGGCCATTGCAGACTTTCACCCAGGGTGAAGTTCAGCCAGAAGGCGTAATCAATCTCCCGGCGTCTCTGGGAACTTATCCGGCGATAAAAACCATTTTCGTGGATTTTTACGTGGTTAACTCCCCGTCCCCGTATAATATGATTTTGGGTCGGGATTGGCTTACTCCCGCCAAAGCCATATGCTCCACATACCACCTCGCGCTAAAATTCCCCACATCACACGGCGAAGTGGCTATCCGCGGCAGTCAGCGGGTCTCTAAAGAGTGCATGTACGTCGCACTCAAAAAGGCAACCAAGGTTCCTCCCAAACAGCAGCTTCAGGTGGCATCATCAACTCTTGAACCTAATTTATGTACATCATTGGGGGACACCACTGTCCAGGTGCCGCTCGATCCATCCAAGCCTGAACAAACAGTAACTGTCGGTGCCGTGGATGTGCCGTGGTTACATCATGCCATCATCCAGACCTTGCGAGAGTATTCCGATGTCTTCGCATGGTCTCCTTTGGATATGCCCGGGGTCTCTCCTGATGTAATAACCCACAAGCTGAACATCGATCCCAGCGTTAAACCTATACAGCAAAAACAAAGGAAATTCGCTCCGGAGCGAAATGCGGCCATTCGAATCGAGGTACAACAACTTTTAGATGCAGATATCTTGTTCGAAGTTTATTACCCTTCTTGGTTGTCCAATCCAGTGATGGTAATAAAGTCCAGCGGGGCATGGCGGATGTGTGTCGATTTTTCCGACCTCAATAAACATTGTCCGAAGGACTGTTATCCTCTACCCTCCATCGACCAAAAGGCCGAAGCCATTACTGGGCATGTGGCGCTTTGTTTCTTAGACTTGTATAAGGGATACCATCAGATCTTCATGGATCGTCAGGATGCCCTCAAAACGGCATTTATCACTGATTTTGGGTGTTTTACTTTTAAGAAAATGCCCTTCGGGCTCAAGAACGCGGGGGCCATATATCAACGTCTCATGGACCGCGTGTTTCGCGATCAAATAGGCCGCAATGTTGAGATCTACGTTGATGATCTAGTCATAAAAAGTGTCTCACATTCTTCATGTGTGCAAGATATTGTTGAAACGTTGCGTACTCTGCGGCGTTACAATTTGCGACTTAATCCGGCAAAATGTACCTTCGGCGTTAGTTCCGGAAAGTTTCTCGGGTATATGGTTTCGCAGCATGGCCTTCAGGCCAATCCAGCCAAGCTTCGGGATGTGTTAGATCTGCAACCACCGAAGACGTTCAACGCCTCACGGGTGGTTTGGCGGCTTTAAACCGTTTTTTGTCTAAAGCAGCAGAGCGACAACTCCCATTCTTCAAAATTTTGAGACAGACGAAGTCATTTGAGTGGACTCCGTAGTGCACCGAGGCTTTCGAGGCTTTAAAGCGTCATATACAGCAACTGCCCACTCTATCAGTTCCTCTCTCCGGAGAGCCGCTCTACATATATTTGACTTCCGCCGAGGAAGCCATTAGCGCCGCTCTTGTGCGAGAAGTCAATGGTGTTCAACATCCGGTGTATTTTGCAAGCCGAGTACTTCACGGGGCGGAGACACGGTACTCCATGTTGGAAAAAACAGTGCTCGCACTCGTCATGGCAGCTCGACGTTTGCGGCCATATTTCCAAGGGCGCGAAATACGGGTTCTAACCAATCATCCCATCCGTCAGATTCTTGTCAAGCCCGAGGTGTCAGGGCGCCTCGCCAAGTGGGCTGTCGAATTAGGAGAGTATGATATTCAATTTCTTCCCCGCCGAGCTATCAAGGGTCAAGCACTTGCAGACTTTTTGGCTGAGACCCCAGGGGATAATCATGAATCTTCAGCAAACAATGATAATCATCACCCTACTTCTCTTGAACCTACACCTCGCAAGTGGCACTTATATGTGGATGGTGCTTCCACGGCTCGTGGGAGTGGTGTCGGGGTGCTTCTCATTGACCCCGAGGGAGTTGAGGTTAAGTACGCCCTCCGATTCAAATTTAAGGTGACCAATAATGAAGAAGAATACGAGGCGGTTCTCGCTGGGCTCCGACTCGCTCAAACCTTAGCTATCCGCCATCTTGAGCTCTTCACGGATTCCGAGGTTGTATCCAATCAGATCCAGGGTACTTATGCCGCTAAGGATGAAACGATGATCAGGTATCTCGCTTTAACACTCAAACTTATGTCAACTTTTGATACGGTTGTTATCCAAAAAGTACCACGCACACAGAATGCCAAAGCTGACGCGCTCAGCAACTTAGCCTCCGCGGTTCGCACTAATGTATCTCCGGATATTATGGTCGAAGATATATTTCATCCGGCGATTCATGAGGCAACGGTCTCGGCGTTGATCGATAGTGATCCGAATTGGATGACTCCTATTGTTCAGTATCTCCGGGATGGAACTTTGCCTAATGACAAGCTGCGAGCTCGGCAGATAGTTCTTAAGGCACCCAAGTACTCATTCCATGATGGGATTTTGTATCGGCGGTCGTACTTACAACCAAATCTCCGGTGCCTTGCTCCTGCCCAGGCCGATCAGGTTCTTCGGGAGGTTCACGAAGGGGCCTGCGCCAGTCACATCGGCTCACGGACGTTGGCCAAGAAAATTCTTCGATGGGGGTATTATTGGCCAACCTTATTTAACGATGCCCACGATTTAGTGACCAAGTGCAGCAAGTGTCAACTGCACTCTCGTGTGAAGCACCTGCCACAAACCGAGCTCACTGGAATTCAGAGTGTGTGGCCATTTATCTAATGGGGAATCGATATTGTCGGCCCGTTCCCAGTCGCTCCGGGGGGATTGAAATTTCTGGTTGTCGCCGTAGATTACTTCACTAAGTGGGTAGAAGCCGAACCTCTTACTGCCATCACTGGTCAAAACATATTGAAGTTCGTCTGGCGAAATATTATATGTCGCTTTGGCATACCGAGCACTATTATTTCGGATAACGGCAAACAGTTTGCCAATGATCCCTTCCGATCATGGTGCGAGGAGCTCCATATTAAACAAATTTTCACCTCGGTAGCTCACCCTCAAGCTAATGGTCAGGTGGAAGTCACTAACCGTACACTCCTTGCGGGTATAAAGAAATGTCTGGATCGTGCTAAAGGTCTTTGCGCCGAAAATCTTCCGCATGTCCTATGGGCTTATCGCAGAACGCCACATACCTCTACCGGGGAGACCCCCTACAGTCTGACCTATGGCTCCGAAGCTGTGATCCTGGCGGAAATCAGCGTACCATGCCCCCGACTCGTAACTTTGACTCCCGAGGATAATGACGAAGCTCTTCGTACAAATTTGGATGAGCTCGAATATCGTCGTGATCAATCGTTCATCCAGAAAGCCAAGTGTAAACAACGTGCAGCTCAGTATCATCACCTCCGGGTTCGAGGCACTCAGTTCAATGTCGGGGACCTAATACTTCGACTTAATTCAGCCAGCAAAGCCGCCCCCGAGGGGAAATTACACGCTTCTTGGGAAGGTCCTTATCGCATCGTTGCCGCACACGATTCCGGATCCTACCAGTTAGAGCATCTCAATGGAACCCCGATTCCCCGAAGCTGGCATGTTACCAACCTGAGACGCTTCTATCTGTGAACACCAAATGACAAGTATCATTCTTATCTTTATGTTCATTGTACACTTCTTTTTTGTTGCTATTTCTCTTTGTATTCTTTAAGTGGCTCCGGCACTCAACAATGAATAAAATTTCTTTATTTGTGCATTTTACTGTACTTTCTTCTACGTTACGGGGACGCCCTAACGTAGTCGTATTATTATTACTCGTCTCCGGACAATTGGATCTCTTTCCCGATCCGTCCGGGGAGATTCACATTTCGTCCCCGGACTCATATCCCCTCTCGCCTGTTTAACCGGAGAGGTGTTTAACTCCCGCCCGATCCGTCCGGGGAGTTTTTAATTGGCGCCGTCCATATCGTGTTCCCGAACACCCGTTAAAGCACTTATTACTTTTGGTTAACAACTCGTTGTTTTCCTTAACACAACTTTGCAAACCAAAACGGTTTATTACATTTTTTTTCAATTAAAGGCCAAAAGGTTCTTTGCACATTACTTCAAAAAAAAAAAAAAAAAAAAGAAAACTATCTATGGCCTCCGAGCCAGTACTCGGCGCTCAGGCGTTAAGATCTATGCCCGGACCTACTCCGTGTCCTACGGGATCTTGTCACTCCTCGGCCTTGAGCTCCGGCTCCTTCCCCTCCGCGGGCCCCCCGACGTCGCGGACTCGTCCTTGGCGCTTGTCTGGGGATTACGTCTCTTGTGCGAGCCCTACGACTTGGCTGCGGGGTAGACCTCGGAGTTTGGGCCCATTGCACAGGATCCCATTCCTCGGGGTCCATTACCTCGATTTCTTTGGCCAGCTCCTCGACTACCTCTTCGGCGACAACCGCGGGCTCTTCTTCAACTGTAGTCACTGGAACTGGCTCTCGAATTATAATTCCTTGGCTTCTACTCGCTAGCTTCTTTTTACCCTTCCGGGGGGTTTTCGAAGTACCTTGGCTCCGGCTAGGACCCGCGATATATTCCTCGGCAGAGGGCAGCCACCTGCCACGGCCTTTCAGTCCTTCATACATATTGAGGAGTAACTCCAACACCTCTCGCTTTCTTACAAGCTCCGAGGACTCGGCCGGACCCTTCGCCATCAGTGCTGAAATTTCATTTTGAATCTCTACGACCCGCGCCTCAACTTCCTCAAATGTCAGTAAGCCGAACTCAGTCAGTATCCGGTCATACTCCCTTTGATGGATGAGGACTCGGTCCAGTTCAGCAACTTTCGCCAGGTACTTCAACTCCTGGTCCCAGGCTCTCTCCTCGGCCTCCTTCGCCTTTCTCTCCGCAACGGCTACCCGCTTTTCTAGCCTCGGCACTACTTGCATTTGCAAGTTATTCTTCTCTTCGCGGAACCACTCTAGTGATTGCATGACCTTCTTTATCGTGTCGTGCAATTCCGCGGTATTCTGAACAGGCAACGGAATCAACAAGAAAGATCAATCTCAAGCATACAATGAACGGCAACTCAGTTAATCAACAAAATTTATATTCAACACAATCAGAGTACATTATCCATGGTCCGGTACAAGGGATTTACATTTACTCCTATTATCTACTACATCAAATTTGAGGGGAACGACTGACCTCCTCCTTGATCCCCTCGGCGTCTTCGGGCACCACCTCTTGCCGGGCTTCCGTCGTTTCTGCCTCCTCCTCCGCAGCAACTGCAGCAGCTTCCATCCGGGGGGGTGGTTCTTTGTTTCGGGGCTCGGAGATAAGCTCACCCCGGCGGAATGCCAGGAATTCCTGGTCCTGGTCCACCTCACAGTTGGCAATCTCCTCGGCCTTCAGAATTTCTTTCTTCTCTGCCAGAGCCTTCAACAGAGGCCACTCCGGAAGATGCGTTAAAGCTGTGTAGTAGGCCTTCTCCACCCCGGCCACGGAATTGTAGTCATACCCGAATTCTGGACGATATACATCCACATTCGGGTAGACTTCCTTGATCTGCTCCAGTAACACAGATCGCGTGGCCTTGTCCCCGACTGCAACGAAGTTGGTCTGAAAGTCAAGAAACGTGCTTGTTTGGAACAATTTCTCGGCAAACGCTTTTAGCATCGCCTCTTGACCCTCGACGATTGCAGCTTCTCGAGCATCCATCTCTGCCCGCAGTTGCATTATTTCTCCCCGGAGGACCCCGGCTTCCGCCTCTACCCCGCGTAGACGCGCCACTTAATTTTCCACCAAAGCCGCCCTCTTGCGCGCTTCGACCAGGTCTTGTGTTAGCCTGTCATTGCGCGTCCGCAGATCCCTAGCCACATCTGCTAGCTCTTCCTTGGCCTCTTTCTCGTTCTTCCGGCCGAGCTCCATAATTCCCCGCGCCAAGCGCAGAAGTTCCTCGGTGTCCACCCCCTCCAACCCCAGCAGACTTGAGGGCCCTTGTTCCTTCAACTATCACAAAAAGCAGACCACAGAAATCAATATTGGCAAGCGTACACTCCATTTGCGTAAACAGTAGCTAACAGGACATTTCAGATTTACCTCTACGCTCTCCCCTGTGCGGAGTCTCTTGGCTGTTGCCGGAGGTGTCCCGGATGGCTCCGGCCTTTTTTTTGCTCCGGGGGTGGGCCCCGCCGCCATTACTCGCTCCTCAGACCCAATGATGGGTCTCGCACTGGGTGACATCTTCCCCCGGGGAGACACCTCAGCAGCTTTTCCCTTCTTCTTGGCTGCCGCAGCCACTGCAGGGCTTCCCGCTGGTTCCTTCCCGAAGCGCCCCACTGCATACAGAAGTTCGAGTTAGTCCTGCACAAGGCAACAATTTTTAAACAGATATGAGAACTCCTACCCTCCTCGGCAACCCCGGCTCCCGACTCTTGGCCTTGGGTGGACATCCCCGCCGCATCGCCCGAATAATATGGGCTCAGTCCAGCCTCCTCCAGCTCTTCCTTAGTACACATGGTCTTGAAAGTCCCCACTGCACGGAATATATCCACAACCTCAGCCTCCGGATCCCCCACCGGGGCAGTATCTAGCACCTCCTCCATTCTCCACCTTGGGAGGGCCACTCCGGTCTTCACAAAGATGAACTTCTCCTTCCACCCCTCAACCTTACTGGGGTTTTGTACCTTAAAACCACCTCGTGCTCGGGGACTGAAGGAGTACTACCCCTTGGATTTCCCAAATGCTTTCAGTTGATAAAAATACCTAAACAGCTCTACGGTCGGTTCCACCCCGGAATTCTTGCATACTACGGTGAACCCGACTACTTGCCTAATCGCGTTTGGCGCTAATTGGCTCAAGGCGATGTCATAATATCTCAATAGCTGGATGATTATGTCCCAAAGGGGGAATCTCAAACCTATTTTTAAGGGGTCTATATATACACCAATGAAACCCTGCGGAGGGCAACAGGCCCTATCGCGGGATCCGGCACTAAATATTCTAAATTAAATGGGAAATAGAAGGAAGGGATTAAGTTCTCTATCTGCACTCGCGTCATCCGCGACGCTACAGTGGACACTTCAAAGTCATTCTCCGTACATTCATAGAAACCGACGACCCTAATGTTGGTTTCCATGCCGTCGGCCCTTTCCACTGTCCTAATCTCACTCCTTTCTGGAATAACATAGCGAATGGGTGGCACATCTAATGGAGAGCTCTGGGTCCCTACTTCCTTAACAGAAGAAGAAGATGATGAAGAAGGCATACTTACTTGGTTTAAGTTTGAGAAGTTTTGAATTTGAGATGAATCACAGGCGCACGGAATTCTCCTTTTTTCCCGCTTTCTAAAACTTGCCAATCACAATGTAGACGATGAAGTGTACTGTGCCATTATTCCATATATGTATTCAAGGAACCAACGGTCTAGATACGGCCTATTCAAATTCAGCGTTTCCGATTTGAACGTGCTAAACACGCGCCTTGCGGTTCCCAAGGCACGTAGGGAACAGGTTTATGGGAAATCGCAGAGTGTGTCACTTCACATCCTTCTCTCTCATGATGGCGCCGCCAATCACATCAACCTCATTCTTGACCAAGAAGATTTAGACAGCACTCCGGTGCCTCCTTCACTTCAGCCAGATTACTATCTTCTTCCGCTACACTTTGTTGCATTCAGGGTCCTCGGGGCCTCACCATCACCTCGGGGATGTTCAGCTTGTGGGTTATTACATCAGGATAGACCCCGGGCATATCCAAAGGAGACCATGCGAAGACATCGGAATACTCTCGCAAGGTCTGGATGATGGCATGATGTAACCACGGCACATCCACGGCACCGACAGTAACTTTGTTCAGGCTTGGATGGATCGAGCGGCACCTGGACAGTGGTGTCCCCTAATGATGTACATAAATGAGGTTCAAGAGTTGATGATGCCACCTCAAGCTGATGTTTGGGAGGAACCTTGGTTGCCTTTTTGAGTGCGACGTACATGCACTCTTTAGAGACCCGCTGACTGCCGCGGATAGCCACTTCGCCGTGTGATGTGGGGAATTTTAGCGCGAGGTGGTATGTGGAGCATATGGCTTTGGCGGGAGTAAGCCAATCCCGACCCAAAATCATATTATACGGGGACGGGGAGTTAACCACGTAAAAATCCACGAAAATGGTTTTTATCGCCGGATAAGTTCCCAGAGACGCCGGGAGATTGATTACGCCTTCTGGCTGAACTTCACCCTGGGTGAAAGTCTGCAATGGCTCGGGGGCCGGCCGAAGTTGCTCCCGAGGAATCCCCATTTTTTGGAAACAGTCGGCGAATATAACACTCACTGCAGCTCCATTGTCTACGAAGACTCGCTTTATTGTAATATTGGCTACAGCCATGTCAATGACGATGGCGTCAGTATGGGGTGTAATCTCTGGAACCGGGTCTCTATCTATGAAACTGACAGTTTCAGACTGATGGAGGCGCTTATGACGCGGCTCCTCGGGAGGAGGACGGTGTGCCACTGCCTTTAAAGCATTTCGAGAAGCCCCCGTGGGGAGGGCCCCATATATCACGTTTATGACGTGAGTAGGTGCATTGTCTCCGGGTCCTCCCGGAGGAGGGGGTGGTGGCAGAAAACGAGGTTGTTGACGATTGCCAGGGTCTTGCCGTGCATAATTGTTAGACCCCGGCCGATTATTCTGCCACGGCGGTCGGTTTTGTTGCGAACCCCGGTCGTGATAACCTCCACGGTTGAGGGACGAACCCCCATTCTGATTTGTCCGAGGCTTGTCATCGGTTCGAGCAATATATTGTCGCAAGAGACCTTTCTTTAAACGATCCTCAATTTCCTTGCCGAGCTCTCGGCACTCCTCCGTCTCATGCCCATGATCACGGTGGTACGCACACCACTTTCCACGGTTTCACTTTTCAGGCGGGGCAGTCATCCGCGGACAGGGCCGTAAATCATTCTTGTGAACAGAAAGAATTTCAGCTCGCGATTTTGTCAGCGGGGTGAATTGTGGAATATCCCCTCGAGATTCTGAACGCCCCTGATTCAGACGAGAAAAGGCACTAGGTCGTGTGCTGGGCCCAACCTGTGCCCTATCGGACTGCCGCTTGCTAGCATGTTTCTCACGCTTCCGACGAGTCTGCTCCTCGGCCTTAGCATATCTGCACACAGTATTAAACAGTGCTCGGGTTGTGACCGGTGGATTACGAACCAACTCGGTGTAGAGTGGTCCGGGACGGAGACCATTCATGAATGCATTGATGATAACATCATCCGAACAGCTTCCTACATTAAGACTCTCCGCTGTAAAGCGGTCAAGAAATTGGGTAACGGTTTCGCCGTCCCGTTGTTCCATATTCATGAGATCGGCCAAAGTGGCCATGGGCTTTGCACGTGCTTCGAAATGCGCCCAAAAGTGTTCGGCAAGTTCTCTAAAAGAGGATATGCTATTACGAGGGAGAGAATCAAACCAAACCCGAGCCTTGTCCTGAAGATACTCGGGGAAGATCTTACAGTAGTGAAGAGATGTGGTATGATCGCGGCTGAGCATGTTGTGCCTAAAAGCTCCAAGAAAATTGGCTGGATCTCCCGTGCCGTCGTAAGGTGGTATGGCAGGCCTTTTGAACCCTTCAGGAAGGGACGTAGCCAGAATTTCTTGGGAGAATGGTGTGATAATGTCCCCATTGGCGTCTAGGCCTAGGATTCTATCTAGTTCAACATTGCGTTGTACTCGCTCATACTCCTGGAGATCTAGAGTATGAGGATTGGCATAACGAACCCTTTTAGTCGCATTAAGTGGACGGCGGCGATTGGCATCTGCAGGTTCATCGTTGCACTGTCTTGACCCATTAGAACTCCCATGGTCCTCGGGAGAACCAGGTCGCTCCCGTCGCCGATCTTGACGCCCATGGTGCGCTGGATCTTGTCGGCTGTGCGGATTCTGACGATGTGGATGCACTGCGGGATTGGTAGCATGTCCAGCAGGTCCATCAGGATTCAAGCGATTGGATGCCCAGTCTTGGAGAACATGAGCATGTTCCTGTAGGAAAGCCTGGAGTAATTCTGGAGTCATCTGAATATTAACCTGCGGCCGTGCGGCAGCGGGATTAGGGTTTTGCGTGTCTTGTGGAGGTAGAGGTAAAAATTGGTTGTCCGGATTCATGGCCGGGCCTTGGTTGCCCTAATGATGAGATGTATCCCTTATCGGCGATTGCCTCGGCGGCAAAACTTGATCCACGGGTGGATCTTGATTGACCTGATCACCCTGGCGAGATTGATTTAGACGAGTCATTACCATGGTATATCGAATGCACTGTTAATATCAAAACCACTTTACGTTTCCCACAGACGGCGCCAATTGATAAAGCGCAATCCGGTATCCAATCAATTCAGCCTAAATCAGTGCAAGAAATATAAAAACACACAAGATATACGTGGTTCGATCCGGAGATCTACGTCCACGAGCAGAAAATGGCACTGGCCGAGGTGTTTATTTCTCTTCTTTTTTCCAGTTACACACTATAGTTTCAGAATACAAAAAATCAACCCTAATTCCGAGTTTCATTCTCCTATTTATACTATTCAATCCTGAACCCTAACTAACTCCCTATCATCGCGCCTCTTTTCCGTTGCATGGAAGTTGGGAGCAGATCGTGGGCCTTGAATCGCGGAATACGCTGCAGTTGGGCCGCGCCCATTAGGCCACATTATTTGGGAAGCATACTTCTGGGCCGGTTACTGGGCCGGGGTGTTCGGGTCGGGTTTATTTGGTCCGAAGTGTCAACCCGACCCGAAGTGACTGGGCCATACCTATCAACAAGTAAATACTAAATAGAAATAAACAATATTGGGATACAATAAGAAGGCTATCTTAGGATGTCGATTTCAGAATCAATTACGACGCAATCATAGACAATCACACATGTAGACACGGATGCCTATCCTTGACCTATATAATCATATTATTATGAGGCTTCACGAATTTGTATCACAAACCCCTTCTAGAGCGATTGAGTTGTAGATCATATATAACATACCCACCTTCTGATTAAACCCCTGTATGCAACTCCTATCAGTGCCTAGAATATACCCCCATGATTTATTCACCATTTCCTGTTTATCGGATAAACTATGTTGTTTGTTGTTTGATCATCAATATCGCCACCCTTCGGTATCTTGGATATTGATTCGTGTTTGCTAGACTAGGTGGTCAGGCTACTCTAACATCAATCATTAATCAACACAACAAATAATAATCCAATGCATATAAATCATTGGTAAAACATTAATGTCTACATTGTAATTGAAACCTACTTTCCAATCCCTAAAATATTAAACAACAACTCTATAGTTAAAACAGTAAAAATAATGCAACAAATGAGAAACATGTTTAGTAAAATTGAAATAGAAATACTACAGATCACCGGAGAAAATAGATTGGGTAACAACGTGCTCCAAACGGATCTCCACTGCTTCACTCTTCCTTCCTTGGCTCTATGAAACTACTCTAACTCTCTACTAAAATCTCTCTCTAAAAGTCTATCAAGTGTATTCTAGAATTCCACCACTCAATAACTCACGAAGTTTAGGTATATATAGCAGTACACGATACTAGGTTAAAGTAGGGAGAAATCATATATAAACTTCGATGAATGCGCCACTTTGGAAAAATGACGACCATTTGTTCGCCCTAGAAGATTCTTGCCCAGTCATGCGAATGCTCCACGGCAGCGAGCATAATGGCTCTGGCACGTTTGCTCAACCGTGCAAATGCTTCTTCCATTGAACAATTATTCTCTTTGTTCTTTTGGACCAATCCAACTCCATTCTGGGCCCGTTCAAAGTCTTCTTTTAGCCCAATAACTTATTTTCTTCCATCCAAGCCTTCTCTTCACTCGATTTGCATTGGGATTTCAACATTACTCTAAATATGCTCCATTTTGTACTTAAATAACTACAAAACCAACAAACAAGAAAATCCGCCAAATATATGACAACGAGGGTTAGAAAGTACTATTTTATATATTTTCGTACTATTTTAGCTATGAATAAGAATAACATAAGATATGGAGTGATTAGTAAGTTGTGCTGTAAGAATCAATTTCTTACGGTCGACAATAGCTATTGCCTACTTGTTTCGAGGGGAAAAAAAAAAAAAACTAAATGTGTAAGAACCAAGTTTTTTAAATATTTGATTTAATTGAATTATTCATAAACTTTATCTATACCATTTGTAATTTCTAATGACAGATTAGAAATACCAGTTTCTAGATTTAGACTAGAGTATTGCTAATGAGGTAAATTAAGACAGATTTTGAGGAGGGGGGGGGGGAGGGTTGGGTGTGTTAAGAGTTCACTTCTTAGCCTTCTCAAAGTTCAGCTCCATATTTGATTTCAAATTTCGTTCCATTATCTTATAATATGATTAGGAAAATCTTAGTGAGATAAACTTTTAGATCTGCCTCTTAATAAAAACTTCTAAATAAAATTTCTATGTTTGTCACTAATTATATTATTGAAATAACAGAAAAAAATATCATTTGATATTAGTATGATCTCACGTGGGTCAAACAAGAAAGAAAAGAAAGTAAAACTTAAGGTTAGATTGGACTATCACTATATACCAATCATGATAGGGGTAGAAGTCAGAAAATTTAGATTGAGAAAAAAGAAGAATCTAACAATAGGCTAATAATGCCAGCCACCAACCTCACATGTGAATTGGTAAACCAAGGCCCACCAAATTAAACATTCTAAATGATCCCCGATTAGTCGAAATAGTTCTCTTGTACATTAATTGTACAATATTTATAAATTTACTCAATTTTGATTGTCGATGGACCCATAAATTGTTCATAGACTTTCAGTTTTTAGCTAATGATGTATTAGTATTTATGATAAAATATATTACTTATTTTAAAGAATGTACATTAATATACTGTGGAATAAATATCGATCCTTTTTCCATAAAAACTCCATACAACTACAAATCCGTCTGCAATTCAAATTATACATTTTTCCATCAAATTGGCGTATATGAGAATTGGCCATCTAGTATACGTGAACATTGCTAATTAATAGTAGGCATATTTTATTTGTTCTTTGAGTTAACTAATTCATTAATATTTCTTTTTTGAGAAGTAATTCATTAGTATTTCTAAATGTGCTTGGTTGTAGAAGTTCTTAAATTATCCAAAATATTTCCAAAGGTCCCTCACTTATAAAAATATTTACCGAAAATATTTTTTTTAAAAATTCTTTTGTAATTTTTTGGATAAATGGGGACCTTTACAAACTTTTCTTATAACAAGGAACATTCACAAACATTATTAATAATTGAACGACCTTCTAAACTTTGTTTGGATTACGTAAGGAACTTTTATAATTAATTAAGTGACATTTTGAAATATTCTTAAATAATATGAGGACTTAAAAGATGCTTTTTGCTTTAATCCTAACAAATTTAACAAAACTATATATGATGTGTTATTTAGTTTTTTGGTAAATGACATTTGTTCTTTCCCTTTTTTTTTTGGTTTTCGATAAAACACAGACCACATAGAGATTTATATACCATATGTTATCTAACAAAATTATAGATGATGATTTTCGTGGAATGATGTATATGGCTTCACACACACTATAAGCAAGCGATGTATGATTCAAGATCAGAATATGAAATATCATAATTCCGCAAACGCAACACACAATGTCCAGATCACTTTTTAAGACATTAACTTTTTTATTTTATAAAATATATACACAGCAGAGACTACACTTAATCTAACAAAACAATGATGATTAATAACATCTGTTGTTAGCTTTTGCTAGTAATGATGGTCAGTGGTACAATTCTGATCAAATTGTAAAATTTGTGCAGGATTGTAAATCATTACTCAATTATTCAATCTTACAAAATATTTGATTTTCTAACAGTTTTTCCTATCAACCAATTATGATTGCACATTCTGCAAATCATATCCTCCAATTCTAAAGTAAACACACTATTCTCTTTAGATTCACAATATGATGTATCTACGTAATAAACTTTAAAATTGGAGAAAAATCACGATCAACGAAAAAAAAAATCACTTATCCCAACCTTTACAATCACATATACGCCAGAACTACCACGGTTAGAGGTGTGTTTATAGATAAAATTTTTTGATAGACTAAAGAAACATATAATTATAAATATTCTAAAAGATAATATAAAAAAAATGAAGAACAATGAAGAGAATCAGTATGCTCACAAAAAGATATAAAGAGTGTAGAAAAATGATACCGCAGTGTGTTGAAATGAATAGTAATCCGTATTTAAATTATTGAATCTTGCTACGAAAGACACAAATTTCTCCCCAAAAATATAAGCATATTAATTCAAATAAATTAGGTCAAATTTAATCAACTACATATTATGTCAAAATATTTGCTTGGGCTGAATTTTTAAACGTATATTGAAGAAATTTTCTACTTTCCTAAAATGAAAAACATTTTGATTTTTTATACATAACTAAAACGCTGAAAAAGAAGGTGAACAATTTGAAAATTAGAATGATTGATTTAAATAGTAGGCAGATGTTATAATTTTTGCTGGTTTAACCGTGAATTGGTTACTGATTCGGTTCGGTAGTGGTATAAAATTAGAAATAATATTAAACTAGACAAAACTTGTCAGAATCGGTAAAACCACTAAAAACAACATAAAATCGTATCGGTGGAACCCGAAAAACCATTTTCTATTTTTTTTTTCTTTGAAAATAATAATAATACAATATTAATTATTTTGTTTAGTCTCATATCTTTTTTTATTAGAAATATATGTATTCTAGTCCTTTACACATTTAGGTAATTTTTCATATACATATATATATTATATTTTACGAAAATATAATATAATATAATTTTAAAATATAATTAATTATTATTTCTGGTAAAACCACCAATTAAATCGGATGGATTTGTCGAACCGTAAATCGGTAGCATAGTCGATTTGTTCGCCGGTCCAAATTCACAAACATTGATTAAGAACCTCTTTAATTAAACTGATAAAACCTTGAATCGGTAGCATAATCGATTTGTTCATCCATTCGATTCCACAAAAACTAGTTAATAGCCTCTTTAATTGATATGTTCAGCACCGGTGACCGCAGAAGGGCCGGTGGCCTCTATACAAGGCTTCGATTGTTCTAAGTGGGCTCGCACTTTGGGCCGTAATGGCCCTTTAAACTGGGCTTTACATGTAACGGGTAATATTACGACCGGTTAGTGATAATATATTATCTCGGATCCGGTTAGTGATAATATATTATCTCGGATAATGTAATTGTAATAAATTTTTATTATTTGAGATAATTTTTATTATCTCAAAAGATCATTTTTCTTTTAGGGTGTGCCATCATTCTGAAATAAGTTCTTCAGCATTCGTCCCGTCACAACGTATAAATTTAACATAAATTATATTCCCTCCGTCCCAGCTAATTTTGTACATATGAAGGGACATATATATATATATATATATATATATATTAAGAAAAAAATATTTTTTGCTTTATAGTTGACTTTTTCAAAGGTGAAGATTTTGAAAGTGAAGATTGTGAATGAAATTTTCTTTATCAAAGTGTACAAAGTTGTGTGGAACATATCAAAAGGGAAAATGTGCAAAATTAAACGGGACGGAGGTAACATATATTAAATAAGATAGAAAGGTACAAGTTACATGAAAAAGTTGTGAAATTACTTTGCAAATTTCAATATCTTCAAGGTTTAAGTTGCAATTTTTTAAAACGGTGTGATACGTGGATTTCGATTATCGAAAAATGTATCGATGACTGAAATTGAAATTAAAAGTGAAAGTTGTATTTATTTTACTAAATTTAAAATGTGAAGGTTAAATTATAATTTTAGAAAAATAGTGGTTTTTGTTGGAATTAGGTTGGTTATATATCTACTGGTACGTCCCTATTGACTAACAATTAAATAAGTGTGTATTAGGATTCCTTTATTGTTTTTCTATAATTTACTTTTAAAACAATTGTTTTCTAAATGAGTTGGATTAAAGAAAGTGAAATATATAAATGTGAAGTGAGATTATTATAAATGGTGAAAGGGATTTCAAAGTTTTCCTTGTACGCATTAATCTTGAATTTAATTTTAAAGATGGTTAACTATACTACAGTAGTTACAACTACATCCAATCAACTACATTAAATCAAAGCTAATTAATATATCAAATGTTTTTCTATCCCACCCAGAGTACATCTTAACACAGGTCATAATTTGTACGGTCGGACCAACATCATATATCGGGTAAGGTTGGACAAATCTAGAATTTTATCGGGTTAAAATTTATTGAACTCTTGTAGCTCATCGGACTTTTAGTCTACTGAGTCGGTTTTATTGAGTTTTATGGTCCTTCTAGCCTAGATTCTCATGGTCCAACCATCTAAAATATCGGACAGGTTGGGCCCCCTAATTCTACCCACTCTACATGTTAATATGTCCACCTCTAATGTGATTATCTAATCACTTAAATTTAAATAAACAACTTACTTCTGTTTAAAATATTTAGATACGTTAACTAATATAATGTGCACACGATGAGCAGCGGATTAATATATGATTACTAAAATCTTCATAGAAGGAAGTGAAGATACTTGAGCATCATTGATTGATAAAAAGTGTTTCTTTTAATTTTTTTTGGAGGGTGATTGATTAAAAACGTTAAGCAAAGGCATAAAGGCTAAAATGCAAGATCCTAAAAAAGAATAGTTATCAATATCCTTCGTCTAAAGCTTAGTCATCCATCTTTCTTCACTATGTAACTATTCTAGCTTTCTCAATAAATTGGATTTTTACCCCTAAAAGAATTTGGAATTTTTTCTTTTTTTTTTTGCAAATACTTTTATTATTGCTATCCGGGATGGAAACAATAAACAATAGTAGTAATTAAGTTTAAGTTTAAAAAATTTAAGGATTTATAATTAAAATTGTTTTTCTTTTCTTTTATAAAGTTAAAGGGTATATCAACCTGCAATATCGTTCCTTGACCTCATAACTGATTAGTACTACTACCTCCGTCCAGTTTTAATTTGTTTACTTTTTTTTTTTCGGTTTGTCCCAACTTACCTTGTCAGTCCATAAATGACAAATTTCTCTCACAATCTCCACCCTCAAGATCCTCCGTATCTCATTTGTTAATTACTCATATATATTTGGTGAAGGTGGATAAAACTAAGATACATTAACTAGGGCAAACTTAAAAATGGTAATTAATAATGCACTTAGACGGTCTGTTTTTGTGGGACGAACTATAATAAAAACCAAGTCTCATTGTACAACATAAGATGTATAAATAGTCATACAGTCAATCGCGTGTATTCATGATTTCTTAATCAATTTGTTTTTTGCAACTATAATAATTGAGAAAGTATATCGTCACTAATAAGTTGGCTTGAATACTTCTACAACAAGTTGTCTATAAAAATAACTTAAAAATAGTCTTAAATAGTTTATAGAGCTTATTATTAAAGAGCTAACAATTTTCATCTAAAAAATGTCATCACGGTGTACTGAAATCAAAGTCTCCTATACATCATGTGCACATATCTTAAATCCGTGTAGTTCGAGTTAAAGGGTGAACTCATGAAAATGTATGATTGTTTATGCTAAAAAGTATTATTTGTTTCTGAATAAAGGTATTACACTGAAGTAAATACCTTTACTCAGAGCACATAATATCTTTCAGCATAATTTTCATAAAAACTGCATATGAGTGAATTGCACGAATTTAAAATTAATACAATTAATGTACAAAATATCTATTCGTACTAACAATAATTGTTAATAATATTGCTTAACATTATTATTAATATATTTTGATTTGGATCCACCAAATCATCATTAATTAGCTTTAGTTATGTTGAAGCATCATTATCAATGCTGAATTAAGATGAAGTCAATGGCATTCTTGAGCTCCAAAAATACTACTGCAGACATTAATGACTCACTAATACCTCTCTTTGGGATCTCAATTTTTATTCATGGATAACCGAACCTAATAGGAAATTAGATATTAGAGTCGGGTATTGCCCGAATTCAATATTTTAATGATCGGATATTTTAGGTCACTACTCACTACTATAAAAAAATGGTCTTTTGTAAATAAAAAAGTAGTCTCAAACAATTAGTATTTCTCACAACTTATGAGTATTCATCACAACTTTATTATTAGAGATAATATGTGGTCACTAATTAGCGCCGCCTCAATACCTCGGACACAAATAATATATTTGTGACGACAAAAGTGGTCTAAAATGCGTCTCAAATATTTTTTTGCAACAACCAGTTGTCTCTAAAAGTAGTTTTAAAATAGTCTCCAGTAATTTATTCAGAGTTTGTGACAAGTGGTCACTAATTAGCGCCGCCTCAATACCTCGCACGCAAATAATATATTTGTGACGACAAAAGTGGTCTAAAATGCATCTCAAATATTTTTTTGCAACAACCAGTTGTCTCTAAAAGTAGTTTTAAAATGATCTCCAGTAATTTATTCAGAGTTTGTGACAAGTGGTCACAATTCACAAATAACTTATTATTAGTGGACACAATTGTGGTCTAAAAAAATGTTATACAAAAGACCTTTTTGTTGTATGTGGGTATAACATATTACGCGTTTACCCTATTCGATTATCCTACCCAAAGATCCAATTATACCAATATATCTTACTTATTACTCTCTCCGTTCCATATTAATTGTCGTTTTAGAAAAAAATAATGCTGAAATATTTTGACAAATATATCCTCAGTTAATTTTAGGGGATAAAGATTTGACCAAATAAAATATCTGTGATTTAAAAATCTTTTCTATGATTGAGCCAGAGAGAAAATTTGTAGTATTCGTGAAAAATATCTAAAACGTCAATTAATTGAAAAAACGAAGAAGTACTTAGAACGACAATTAATATGGAACAGAGGTATATAACTGGTAATATATATAATATATTATTTTTATAATATACAATTTACTGTTTAACATAGAAAATAATATATTACCTTTCCGTGGTATATATGCTATGTATGATTTATTGTTATATTAAATATTATATGTGTATATCTATACCCTATTATAAAAGTATGAATGTTTTGTTTCGTCCAATTTATGTTATCCCTAATATATCCTTAGTAATATTATAATTTAAGGGTAGTTAAGTAATTTAAAATTTAAAATTATTTATTTGGTTATAAATATCTGTATCTGTATCTATATTTATATCTATATCTATCTATCCATTAATATATACATATATTTAAAAAAAAAATTCTCCTAATCTAAGAAACAAAGAAAAAACCCTCCCCTCCCCCCACGGTGACTCGAACCCAGGACCAAAGGTTTAGGTAGTAGATGCTCTGCGACTTGAGCTATCCAACTCCGTCTATACATATATTTATTACTACTAATTATTAGTACTAATATAAAAGTATGGATTATTTCGTCATGCTATTTTGTTTCGTCTTTTCTGATGATGCCCATAATATCATTGGTAAGTACTCCCTCTGTTCCAAAATAGATGATGTTTTAGCTTCTTAATCATTTTCCAAAATAATTGATGTTTTAAGTTTTTTCACCATTTCTCTCTATTTTGCCCCTATGTAAATCCAAAAATATCTTTGACTTTTCAACCTCCTACTCACATTGATTTCATTAAATCTTATCTCCACAAATTTTAGGGGCTATATTTGGTAATATATATTTGTTTCTTAATTATTCTGTTTTTTTTTCTAAAACATCATCTATTTTGGAATAGAGGGAGTATTATTTTTATGGATAGTCAAAGTAATTTAAAATAAATTATGTTTTCCCATACTTCATTATAAAAAACAAGAGTTCCTTATATTTCAAAATCTTCCTTAAAAGCTACATACTTAAATTATTATTCTTCTACACATTTAATACTTTGAATTTTAAAATAAAATTTGTTTCATATTAAAATAGATCTAAAATGTATTTTAAGAAGAGTATATAACTATGATTGGATGGTCTTTTTTTTTTTTTTTTTTTGATTAAGTCTAATTAGTTAATTAATTTAGAACCATTCATTTTTCAGACATTATATCTACAACATGAAAATTACACTTTCTAATTTAGTTTAATGAATTAGTTGAAGCTCCCGATTTAGATTTCAATAATTTAATTCATACGTGTTGCAAAAATTGTCATAGCGCCGTTCTCAAATATCTTTCCTTGTCAGATTGAATATCTTTTTTATAAATCATACTTCTGTCTCGCTCAGTTTTGCACACCCTTAAAAAGGAAATTTTTCTTACAATCTCCACCCTCAAAATCTCCACACTCAATCTCTACATTTGAAAAAGTCAACCAAAAAGCAAAAAACAGTTTTTCTTAATATACGCGTCCAATCCTATGTGCAAAACTGAGCGGGACGGAGGGAGTATTAAGGATTCTTTTTCTAACAGAATTTAAGGATTCTTAAAATATATTATTATTTAATTACTTGAACATAAACGTAAGAGTTCTTATTCAATTCAAACTCCTCCTAAAATATTACATACCTAAATTATTCTGCTTCCACACTTTCAATACTTTGAATTTTGGAATAAACAATTAGTTTCATATAAAATTATGGATTTTTTTTGTCTTATTTCATGTTTCGTCTTTTCTTGGATGCCTATAATATTCTTACTAGGAATTAAATTTAAGGGTAGTTAAGTAATTTAAAATAATTTATTGTTGCTTACTTGATCATAAAAAACAGTCATTTTAGATTTCAATCTCCTCCTAAAAAACTACATAGTTAAATTATTCTTCTTCTATACTTTCACTACATTGAATTTTAATTTGAAATTAGTTTCATATTAAAACAAATTTATAGAGTTTTCCTTTTGCATTTATTTTAAGCAATTGTACTAGATAATACTCCCTCTGTTCCATATTAATTGACGTTTTAGGGTGTTCTTCCCTTTTTCAATTTATTGACGTTTTACATATTTTTCATTACCAACTTTCACCCTGGACTCAATCCTACAATATCTCTTCTTTTCAATCTATCAGAGATATTTTGATTTGGTCAAATCTTTAGCTAAGGGTATATGTGTCAAAATATTCAATCCTTAATTCTTTCCTTTTATTCTAAAACGTCAATTAATATGGAACGGAGGGAGTATTACATTATGGTATTATAAAAAAATAATTATATTTTTCAATCCTATCTATAACTACCATATTTTAATATTAATACTGTCAATTTTTTTTTTTTAAAAATAAAGATAAATTTCATGGCATAATCTTAAAACTTTTATAATACATATATTTTTACTATTCACAGTTAGATTATACTACAATTTTTATTTTTACATGTTAAATTTATTTAATAGACCATTAACAAGTAAACATAATTTAAGCTCTTATGCTTGCATATAATGCAATTATATATTAAAATTATTTTAATATAATAAGAAGAGGAAAAAGGTATATAGATACACAAAATAAAAATATTGTCTTTTCTAAACACTATTTATTTAAGTTAGTTCATATTAGAAGAATGAAAAGCCTAAAATATTTGAATGGAAAAAAGAAATATCGAGAAAATTCGTTGTGATAAATCTTATCTTATACAAACGTTAACATAGAAAGAGTCGCGATAACAACTATGTTCTTATCAAAACTGAATCTTATATAAGCATGAAGACACATGCACACACACATGTGTAGCTTGTCGTACGACAAATTTAACGTCATTTTCAAAGTTAATATTTGCTCTACAAAAAATATTAATATCTTATTTACACCTCCAATTACAATGTAGAACGCAATACCTTACTAAAACTAAATCTTTTAGGTAAACACGCATGCACGCACAAAAATTAAGCAGTTAGCTCCCTGATATTAATTCAAAAAATCGAATAAACCCTAAATAACCAAACAAATAGGAACTTACCAAAATAAAATGACTTTTTATCTTTTTATTGAATAATAAAAATATCATTTATCCAACAGAAATCCAACAATCTGAACAATCTAATTTCTAATTCTATTTAGGGTTAATTTCAGCAACTCCACCAAACTATCAACGTTTTTACACATAAACCGCTAAATATTTTTTTTGTTGCATCAATACACATAAACTATATGAGTTTTGCAGATAAACCACTAAACTTATTATTTAATTTGCAGATAAACCACCAAACTTATTTTTCGATCATTTTTTTGTCGGTAATCCACACGTGACTTGCACGTGATAAACTTTTAATTATTTTTTTATACAAACAACCTTTTTAATATGCTAAAAGTGTAAAATTCTTTAACACATTTCTTTTCCATAACAATTTCTTTGAATCATCAATAGTTCTCTCTCCTAATATCTAGAAACTCCATTGTTGAAGATGCACGGCTCACCTACCTACTAAAAAATGTGTTTGGACAAAAAAAATCTTTAAAATTTTATTACGCGCAAGTTACATGTGGGATTCCGGCGAAATTGATTGAAAAATAAGTTTGGTGTTGTATATGCCAAAATCCTTATAGTTTATATGTATGAGTGCCACAAAAAAAAAAAAAGTTTAGTGGTTTATATGCAAAAACGCTGATAGTTTGGTGCGATTTCTGTAATTAACCCTTCTATTTAATATCTATATATCCAACAGAAATTCACTTATCCAAACTATCAAATTCCTAATCATATTGAATCATTAAACTACCTAATTTATAAGCCTATTTAATACACTTTGTCTAACAATCATTGATCTAAGCTCGCATAATTCGAAGTTGAAAAATTAACGGAGATCTGAAGTTAAAGAAATTAGTAGAAAATGTAGAGAAGCATAATCTAAAGTCGAAGATATTAGCGGAGAACCGAAGTTGAAGAAATTAGCAGAGAATATAGAAAAATGTGGTAATGTTTCTTTTTTTTCCCTCAATTCGATACAAGTTCAATTTTTACGATTAAATCCTAGAAACTGAACTTATATATTGTGTTGTTTTTCAATAAAAAGAGGGCTGAGTCTAGGGTTGTAAATAAATCAAATATTTTTTATTCGATTCGTGATTCGAATTCAAAAAAATCGAATTCGAATTCGAATACGAATTAACTATAAGATTCGAATAATATTCGAATTCGAATTCAAATATAATTGTATTCGATTTGAATAATTCGAATATTCGATTCGTTTATATATAATATATTTTAAAAATTAAATAATACATGTAATACTAAATATATGTATATAATAAATTTATATAGCTATATATTTAAATTAATTTATGTATAACATATATTATTAAAATTTGTAATTGAAAAAAGTTAAAAAAAATTAATATTTGAATATTTAAAAAATAAAAAATATCGATATGTAAAAATAAAAAAGAACTTTTCGAATCTCGAATCGAATCGAATAGTTCGAATATTTCTCACGAATCGAATTCGAATAAGCTATTTAAATTTGATTAATATTCGATTCGAATTCGAATTTATATTTTCGAATTCGAATCGAATTTCTTAATATTCGATTCGATTCGTTTACATCCCTAGCTGAGTCAACCACACTCACTAATAAAGTATTTTGATGTCCTCTTAGATATATGTTTTATATTTTTTTCCTTTTTGTTACTAATTATATTGATTTACTTCATTCTAGATGGTATATCAATCGACAATTGTGCAATGGACTTCAGGTAAAGTGACTCTTAAAGATAACATAGAAAATAGAGAGACATTGACGGGGGTAAGTTCAATATATAATTTAGAGCATATATTATACTCCCTCCGTTTCTTTTTAATTGATCTTTTAGAAAAAAGTGAAAGAATTAAGAATTCAATTTTTTTCCAAATAAACCCCAAGTAATCTCTTTTCTCTCTCATATCTATCTCAAATCTAAGTTGAAAAGTAAGAGATTTTTTAGGATTGACAAGGGCAAATTTGAGAGAAATGGTAAAAAAATAACTAAAAGATCAATTAATTTGAAAAATCATTAAAAAGCTAAAAGATCAATTAAAAAAAACGGAGGAAGTATTATATTTCAATTAAAAAATATTTGTTCTCAATGAAACAGGGAATCTAGTGTTGTTTTACCGGAATAGTAGACAATGTGGAGAATATTGTAAAAACATATGGTAAGGAGCATGTGACAAATGTAATAGAGGAACCTACAAGGAAAATGGAAAGGTTGTTTGCAAGAAGTGTATCGGAAAATCCATTGAAGCTAAACCAATGCAATACGTTCTAAATTTTGCAAAAAAAAAAAAAATATATTAAATAGACAACCTTCTAACATATTTTGCTGTAACAGAAATGAATGCCCAAATAGCTTTTTCTGATCTTTACGGTTCTGGCAAACTAGATGGCCAGAACTATGCCATGTGGCACCGTAAGATCCAGTTTCTTGCTACATAATATGAAGGTACTTGACCATCTCACCGCGACTATTAATTTTGTTTTGCACATGACAGCTATGCATGTCGAAAGCTCGATCCAAGAATATATTGTATCATTAGCATGCTAAGAAAAAAATACATTATAAGTAACTTACAAATTCCGGATGCATGATCACAAACCCAGGAGTCCGAACTAAAAAATATTTAAATTATAAATGATTTTTAGGGACATAATGATTTCAACTACTACAAACTGACTAACATCACAAGCACATAATGATATTCATTTTCTCATACCATTGAACGAGAAAAGATGAACAAGGATGATTGTGTACAATTGTGAGGAAATAGAAATAAATGAAACCGAAGAACAAGAAGATACACAATCAAGAGCAGACAACCGTCACAACCACGAAAAAAGAACTAATGAAGAAAAAGAGAGGAGAAAAGAAGATAGACGAAGAGATATCACATAAGCAAGAAGAGGAACAAAAGCTAATGCAATTCATCAACGAATAAAGAAATAATGAGAGAACGAGAACAAAACAACATGATTGAAAGACAATAAAAATTTTCAAATAACAAAGCACTACAAAAGAAACTAGATAAACAAAAGGGTAGGAAAACAAAAGTCAAAGACAGTCAACCGCTGAAAAAAGAAAAAGAAAAAAAGCAACAAGAGAACAAGGAAAAGACAAAGCAAAAATTAAAAAGAAGATTTATAAAGACTGAATTTCAGATAAAAGTGATGGTGAAGTGACAATTACCCAATACATTACCAAAACAAAAACGAAAACGAATACTGAGACAGTTCCCCAAAAGATTAAGAAAGAGAAGGTCTAAGTTCTTCACCAAATCCTATCATTTTTTCATACCCTTCTATCTTGACTTTTTAGTTTATTATTTTAATTTATTTTAATTTAGTTCATGACTTTTAAGTTTTAAATTTAGATTTATCTTAGTTTGTTTTTGCTTATGTTTTGCGTCAAACACAATTGTGAAAACGTTACTTAATTATATTCCTTTCTTTAAAATTAATTATTTTTTAAATTATATTAAAATCTACAATTTAGAACTAAATTACCAATACAAAAGACGGTTTATCACAACAAACAACCGATCTACAAATAACTTTATTATGTAATATATATATTTTCTATAAAGTAAGAAGTTTCATTGAAATAAAAATTTAAAAACCAAAGAAACAATAATTTTGAAAATGATACAAATAAGTACTCCAACTATCAAATTTTCTTTTGTATTTATTATTTATTTTTGACAGTTAATCTTATCATGTTTTACATTTTTTCTTAGTTCTTTCTGAAAAAACTTAAACTTATGTAGTTATCAACTTTCTTCACATATTATCTTATGACATTTAACAAACAAATGAAATGTCATACTTAAGTTTGAACTCTAATTATCGTAGTGTACAAATAATAAAACAATGAATCAAAGATAATAATATGCATGTTTCCCCATATAAAGTTCATGTTTATACTCACAAATTAAGGGACTAAAGAGTGTTGTTGTCTCGCCATTGCCGATGAGTTTGCGATAGTCAAGAAGATTAACACGATGATCGCCATAATACTGTGCTATGTAAAGCTGGACCGAGAACCAAGAGCAGCATGTAACACAGATGTTGTAGTAGGACTGCATGATTTGGAAAAAGAGGCCGGATGTAGAAACTAAAGGGCGTCATGCTAGCTTAAGCAACATGGCAAGGTTAAATATTTTTAAATTGCAAAAGTCTAGGCCACCTTGTGATTTTCGTTGCTTGAGGACGTCCCAAGAATTCCACCAAATTTTCCTCGTGGACGAGCTATTCTCCTCCCCCTCCCCCTCCTCCACACCTAATCAATAAAATTTAGTCAAATTTTCCAGATTATTAAGAACATGGTTCGACAATTGAAAACAATACATTGTGTACGTGGATATTGCTTATATAATATATATATATAATGTGCATTTCTTTACCCGTTTTTCTTAATTGCTTCTCTTACCAACCATTAATGCACTTAATAATCTGTTCTTTAATGCCTGCAAAACTCAATTCTTTATTCGGCAAACAATAGAAAGGAGTCTATATATCTACCATGTGAAGCCACTACAGAAATTTCAAATAATTGGCAGATTGAGTGACGAATTTGAGCTTGTGTATTAGGTCTAAAAGAATCCCTGATTTCTCAAAATTAATACATTGCCCTGAAACACTCTTGTAGAGATTGATAAAGAACTTAGTAAAATGCAAGAAAAAACTTTAGCACAAATAGGGAGGAGGGGATCCCCCTGAAGAATTCCCCGATGTAACATGAGTGAGTCAAAATTAATACCTTAATGAAGGAAGTTAAATTGCACAAATGACAAGCAAGGCAAAACAATGTCATAAAAACTCTTAGGAAAATCTCAAGCAAGAAGCATACGATAGACGAAAGAACACTCAACTCAGTGAAAGGCTTTACTCATACCCAACTTAATAAACATGAGTCCCTCTTTCCCGGATTTCCTAAGCTTCATACAATTGTGTAATTCATAAGTGATAAGAATATTATCCATAATTAATTAACCAACCCAAGATGAAGGTTGGCTGAGATTCAAAGATTATAAAAGGGATGTAAGCCCGTACCCAATTAGAGAGCACTTTAGAAGTTAACTTATAAATGACATTCCACAAACTAATCGGGCAAAATTGGGTAATAAGCTTTGATTTTCTAATTTTCCAAATAAACACAATGTAAGTGTTACTAACAAAAGGACTCAAAGAATTATGAGTAAGCATGACGAAAACAAATACTAAGACATTTTCCAAAAAAAATAAGAAAGAGAAGGTCTAAGTTCTCCACCAAAACCCATTATTTTTTTTGTACTCTTTTATCATGACTTTTGAGTTTATTATTTTAATTTAGTTTTGCGCTTTTACATCCTTTTATCGTGACTTGTAAGTTTTAAATTTAGATTTATCTTAGTTTGTCTTTTCTTATATTTTGTGTGAAATAAAATTGTGAAAATTACTTAATTATATTCATTTCATTAGAATTTATTATTTTTTAAATTAAATTAAAATCAACAATTTAGAACTAAAATTATCAGTACAAAACACGGTTTATCACAACAAACAACAACTTTAAAAAATATCACTACAATATCATTCTATAAACAACCGATCTACAAACAACTTTATTACGTAATATATTTTTCTATAAGGTAAGAAGTTTCACAAAAAAAAAATAGAAACCAATGAAACAATAATTTTTTAAAATGATACAAATAAGTACTCCAATTATCAAATTTTCTTTTGTATTTATTATTTATTTTCACCACTTAATCTTATCATGTTTTACATTTTTTTTCTTTTTTTAGTCCTTTTTGTAAAAACTTAAACTTACTTAGTCATCAACTTTCTTCACATGTTATCTTATGAAATTTAATAAACAAATGAAATTTAATATTTAAGTCTGAACTGTAATTATCATAGTGCACAAATAATAAAAAACAACGGATCAAAGATAATAATATGCATATTTTCCCATATAAAGTTCATGATTATGCTCACAAATTAAGGAATTAAAAGAGAAAGTGAAAAGAAGTGAGATATTGAGAGTTTGATTCTATGTTTAAATTAATTTTAGTATTTTAAAATATTAATAATTATAAAAAAAAATGAGCCAACGTGCAATGCACGTGCTCATTGCTAGTATATATATATATATATATATATATATATATATATATATATATAATACTCCCTCCGTCCAAGGACGGAGCCAGAGGGGACCAACGGGGTCGTTGGGACCCCCCTCAAATTTTAATAATTTTATAGGGGTATTTTCGTAATTTAAAAATATTTATTTTATTTAGATAAAAATAAAAACCCCATCCTAAAAAAAAACTAGGTTTTATATTAGATTAAATTAGAATGTCTTATTTGAATTTAGCTGCGTTCGTATTTATACACAACTTACGCGCATACTTACCAAATACATAGACATAACCTCTAGAAAATAGAATTAGTTATTTCTAAGTAATTTTTACGAGCATTTCTACTAAAAACACTAAATGTAATATATTAAACTTAGAGAGAAAAGTACCCGAAAAACTATTTGTAATTTTTCTTTATAATTAATGTTTCATTACTTATCTTTCTATATTGATATTTACATCTTTTTTTACTATTATTAGTAACCACATTTAAAATTATGGAGTAATGATTTCTTATTTTTAGCTAAAAGAATTGAGTAAGAATTATTCATTTCAATCTTCTTATTATATAGTTGATTATCTAGGTATGTGAATGTAGTAACCTATATTTATTTTTATTAACTTTATATAAATAATATATTTTTATATTTTAAATTTTAGAATTGATATATTATTTTATTTTAACATTATAATTGGGTCCCCCTGACTAAAAATTCTGGCTCCGTCACTGCCTCCGTCCCATTTAAATTTGCACATTTGCCTTTTCCGTCCGTCCCATTTAATTTTGCACACCATCAAAAAGGAAAATTTTCTCATAATCTTCACCCTCAATCTACACATTTAATAAAGTCAACATAAAAACAAAAAACAGTTTTTTCTTAAAATTCATGTCCGAAAAAGTATATATTATTGATGTAGTTATTTTTTATATAGTAAACGAGTTATCCGATTATTGTTGTTGAACTTGATTATTGATGGGTATTATGAAAAGCACACCAAATCAAATAGAATAGGGCATTAAAAAAACGTATCGGGAATTGCTAAACTTGCAAGCTATCTTTCCCAAATAAAATGAAATAAGAGTGAGCAGTTAATTCCAGAAAGGCACGTCCAAGTATTACAGGAAATTTGAGATCATTTTTAATCTCAAGAATAACAAAATTGATAATTTGCAGAATCGTAAAGACGTATTTGTCAGGGTCAAACTTGCTAAATTCACCATTTACTCATCATATTTATGCTACCTCCAGGGTCACATAATCATCATTGCTAAATTACACTACTTTTTGCTATCAATATAACACCTTTATTCCTTATTTTTGTATAATTTGGTAGGATTTGAAAAATTAATTCTACGTTTACTTCTCCAAAAAAAGTCTGGATAAGAATATCTTTTATCTATTTCCTATGTTTACCATAGTACATGTCAATTAGGATAAAGATGGTACATTTGTAATTAAATCATTATCATTATTAAAGATAAAATACAAGGGGAATTTCAAACCCATCTTTATTTTCGAAGACACAGTGATGTTCTTCTTTAGGAGACAAAAATTTGAAAGAACTCTTCGTTGCTCGGAGTCATTCAGTTGAAGAAGCTTGAACCCAACCTACGAATCGTCAACATAAAACAATTTATATATTTTTTGAAACTATGTAAATCTTTCAATAGAATAAACTAAAGGGTTAATATTAAACGTAACATGAGAACTATTTTGCAATTTTTCAACTGAAAAACCTAAACTTCTTTTTGTCTCTATTTTTAACCTATACTTTACAGGATTACTCGTTTGCGACCCCACATTAGCTTTTCCTCTTAGGAAATAAAAAAAAATACATAAAAAATATAAATTTATTTTAGAAAAATGAAAATTATTATAAAAATTCGAAAAAATTTATTCAAAATACCTTAAAAATATTGGAATAATTTAAAATAAATATTTTATTAAAAAATATTTAAAAATTATAAATTTATTAAAAAAATCTAAAAATTCTAAAAAATATTTAAAAGATCTAAAAATGCTATAATTATTTTTTAAAAATACTGTCTTATTCAAAATAATTAACAATAAAAAATTATTTAAAAAATCTAAAAAATGTTGGAATTGCTTTTAAAAAATTAAGTTTTATTAAAATATTTAAAAATTATAAATTTATTTAAAATATCATAAAATTATTTCTAAAACTCTAAAAATTCATTTCAAATATCTAAAAAATGTTCAAATTATTTTCAAAATATAGTTATATCAAAAAATAAAAAAATTAAAATCATAAAATTATTTAAAAGAAGAGGAAAAAGCTTTCCTCTTACAAAACACAGCTTTATTTTGGGATGTTGAAAATCTTATTTTTATGGATTCAACTTCATTTGATTTATAAAGCAAAAAATGCAATTCTGAAGAATGCATTGATGCACTATGAAATGTCAAGGCATACAGTGTATAACATGACAAATTTATAAATTTCATATTTGTTCAATAATTGTAATTTTTAAAATATTTTTTTAGTAAAAATGGAATTTTGAAAAATAGTTCCAAATTTTTAGAGTTTTAGATTTTTTTTTTAGATTTTTAAAATAATTATATGATTTTTAAATGCTTCTTATTAAAATTGAAATCTTTAAAAATAATTTCAATATTTTTCATATATTAAAAATTAAAGTTCTAGAAATACTTTTTTTATTGTTTTCAATAAATTTAAAAAATTTAATTCTTTTTAATAAAACTGAAATTTTTAAAAAATTCAAACGTTTTTCAGATATTTTAAGTGAATTTTTGAAACTTTACAAATAATTTTCAAAATTTTAAATAATAGTATAGTTTGCAAATACTTTTAATAAAATTTAAATTTTAAATACACTAGTTGAAATAGTGAAAAGTAATGAAAAGTGGATCTAAAAAAAAAAAAAAAAAATAACGAAAAATGATAATCTAGGGATGAGGATAGATTATGTGGGGCTGGATGGAGGGATAACTATCCTATGTTTTATCCTGATTTTTCAGGTAAAGTGGATAACCCGAGATCAAACATCTACCAAAGTAAACATGGGATAATCCAGGATAAAATTGTGTTATCCTGGGTTATTCTACCTTATCCCGCGAAATAAACGGGACCTTTATGTATAAAATCATAGCTAAAATAGTACAAAAGTACGTGAAATGATACTTGTTGCCTTATGTTTGATACAAAATTGGATTTATTTGGATCAATTATGAAGTTCCATTAGACAAGTGTAGAGAATAAAAGAATTGAAGTGATCGGACTTAAGAATGACCTCGAACCAGTCCAAAACGAAATTGGACTGACAAAAATAGAAAAGAAGTGAAGAATGGTGAAATAGAGAAAATTGCTCGGCCGGGCCAAATTCCTTTCTAATTAAATCACTTGACCGAGCCAAAATGACTCCACTGAGCTAATCAATACCGTTCACGAGACTTTACGTGTTTATACGTGTTCGTTTGGCTCATATCCGATTTCTTTCAACTTAACACAGTTCATGCACTCTTATACATACTTGAAGATTCTCACATTAAAGGAGATCTGATATTATCATACGTACACTCAGGGGCGAACCTACCCCTTGGGGTGCCCCTATCCCCCTCATCCCACCTCCCACCCCACTATTTTATCCCTTAAATATATATAATATGTATATCGTGTATTTATTTTACAAAATGTGTGTCTTTCGACCCCCCTTCAATTCGCAAATACTAAGATAAATTTAAATATTTTTCATAATGTGCAATAAAAACACTATAAATTTTAATATATAAGTAACTAATGTTACATCTTGACATATTTAATAATAAATAGTGTTGATATACTATTTAAGTATTAAATATAATATATTTAATAATTATTATCATGTGTATAATAATGTTGGTGGGTAGATCTTTGTTTGTCGGGCTCCCCTAACCATGTGTTTCGGGCCTGCCCCTGCATATACTAAAAAACAGAGTTAGAGTTTCAGAGAACCGTGAAAAAAAAAATGAGTAGTAGGGAAGTGTCCGTAAAGAGCGCCCCGTCACATTTGATGTCCTTGGTGAAGGTACGCTACTACAAAAAGAATTTTGAAATATTATTGATTACACTATATGTGGATTAAAATATTTCTTAATATCTCCAATTTGTTGTAACTTATATACCAGGTAAGTGATATGAAGAGTTGAGTTTGCTTAATAGCTCCTCCTGCAAAACTAAGTAGAAATACCTTGTTTTGAAAATTAGTTAGATGTATAACCAATCCAAAGCTATGATCGAAGGCAATGGAGAAATAAATATAAGCGAGTAGTAGCATGTATAAATCTTCCTTTTCCCCTTCCAACTCTTTTCCTATAAAACATAATAGATTGGTGTTGGGCTTCATTGTTCACTTTTATAAACATATTATCAAAATTGGGCTTCCACTATATAACAGAATTTGGGCCTATTACAATAACTTTATATTCGAATTATCATTATTTATCAATTGGGCCTTTACACAAAACAAACTAACAAAAAATCATTAAATAAATTATTACATTTAACTTGCCGACTAGACTTAGAAGGTGTTTGGTTAAACTTATTTCAAACATCTTATAAGCTCCTAAAATATTTTTAAGAGCTTATAAGCTCAGCCAAACACACTCTTAGTCCAACATATCTAGAATACATGAAATGAGTAAATTAATATTTAAAATGTAACATAAATATAGGGTGTTACATATATATACCGATGCAAATGTTCATCTTTCCATGTACATCGATATACATCATTCAAACCACCAAACTCAACATTTCACCAATAAAATAGCAAAAACATACATTGTAACTACAATCTAGCCATTTCATCAAGCATTTTAACTATGATCGGAACATTTATCAAGCATTTTAACAAATCCTAAAAAAAATATACCCATCATGGCATTTTGAAATGGCAGACAATCGAGGGGAAGGAGATTGTTAATTTGAAATGCTAATTAGGGTTTTCTTTTTCTTTTCCTGCTAATTACTCATAAATTGACAAAAAATATATATAAATATTTTGCCCTTTGGCTTTAAAACCTACGTTCCCTAAAATTTAAACGAAGTAGCGATTATTCGCAGCACAATCCACTTCTCAATTCAATATAAATTTCTATGTACAACTCATTGAATATCAATTATACAATTTCTTTACTAAATTAAATAAATAAAATAAGAAAATAATAAATAAAACAATAAAACATAGAAAAAGAAAAAAAACAAAGGGGCAACAGTTTATCAGAAAGAAAATAGAAAAAAGAGAAAATAAAAGTAAGACAACATTTGTATTATGCTATTGTGGTAATCGAGATCGTATCAAGGTCGTTAGTCATAATCATGAAAGGAGGAAAAAACTCCATTCATGAATAGAAGAGTATTTGGGCCTCCCCCTCCTTTTCTTCTAACAATTCGTAGGAATTTTTTGAAGGACAACAAATCGTCAAGAAACCATAAACCATTGAACCTGTCCCATAAATTAATAGATTAAAAGGATAAAATTAAAGTGAACACTATGAACCTTCTTTCCCGCTGGTCTTCTTTAAACTTACTAACACTAAGAATTCTTCATCGCAGGTCTTTAAGATTTTGCAGTTATAAGGCAGTAGGCCAGCCCCCACTATCAGTGGAAAAATAGAAAGATATCTGTAATTTTTCTACATTGTTCATCAAATAACACATTTTTTTTTCCTCCTAATCTAAGAACAAAGAAAAATCCCTCCCTCCCACGGTGACTCGAACCCAAGACCAAAGGCCTAGGTTATTTATGCCCTCTGTTGATGAAATCTTAAATAGACTAGAGCTTATAGAGTTCTGGAAAAAAAAAACAGTCTGATTTAAGATAACATGTAAGAAAGGAAAAAACATAATTTTTTGTTCTTTAGTTTTTTAATTATATATGTAATATATATGATAAATAATGTTATTTATTCATTAAGGGTGTTATAGTCTTTTGGTAATAGTATTCTAATTTATTAATTAATGGTTGCATTAAGCAATTATGTGGGCTGCAATTTAAACAAATACTACATTCTTTTTTAGTACAATCCTGATTGGGGAAGGATTGTTAATTTGAAATCCTAATTAGGGTTTATTCCCTAATTCTTCATAAATTAACTAAAACATATACAAATATTTGTCATTTGGCTATTAACCTACAATTTTTTAGTACAAACCCGATGACCTGTATTACAAAATATTCTCTATCAATTGAGCTCTAATCAATTCCCTAAACAAATACTACATCCATTTAGATGTTTCTTGAACTATTTATGAAATTCTACGACCCGTATGTCAATGTTATAACATTTAAAACAGAACAATAAAACATGATAAAAGACACCACGACATAAACGCATGGCTGAATCCCTCAGACCCATAAGACTTTATGTTATTGATAATATTGCCAAATAGGCTATGTTTTACGAGAAGACCTCACTCTCCTATACCTAACAAATTGTATCACCAATAATGTCTAGCGACCCCCGTTGACTTCTTCGACACTGACACGACACATCACGAAGGTCGAACGAATCCTCCCGAGCCCGCCTTGAAGCAACTTCTCCCGAAGATACTTCTATTGAATACCTATATTATAACACTACTACGTAGCTGATACCGACTCTATGAATCATAGCTGATACTGACTCTATGAATCATAACACTTGTATACAATATCACGTTGATTTCACTCAAGATTATCTCATGTATTCGATGATCCTTTACTCTAGAAAAGGTCCGCATGTATAATCTCCAGATTGGATAAGATCAACTTTCTCTTCAAGCAACCGCGTATTAAGATATGTTGAGATCTTCTTTCTATATTTTTTTGATATCTCCCTATTCACAATCCATATTAAAACCGCATATCTCTTTTTTTGCACAAAAAGATAATTAGTAATTAATTAATATATTTTTTAAAATATCCAAAAAGTAATATCTTTTATAATCTCCCTCTTTTTGGACATTTTGTCAAAAACATCTTAATCTAAAAAACAAACATAAAATACTTCCTTTTCGAATGACAGTCGCCCTTAGCTGTTGACACTCCCCCTCAAACGCAACTGCCAAGCACAAGAGCCAACGAAAAATATATTGAAGGACAGTATGTAGCATCAATCACTCACCAAGCATATATTCACCAACAAGCAAAGTTAAAACTCCAACATTCAAACTAAATCTTCCAACACAATCCACTAGATAGTAATATTTAGTCAACAAAAAGATTTAATAATCTCGCTAAAACATAAAATGCAAAGGTTCAACTAATTACTGAATAACAAAGCACCAAACAAAAGATATTTAAAAAGCATCAGAACCATCAGACTCAGACTCTAGCTTAGAGTCCTCCCCCTTAGTCGAAGCTTTGTTACTTGCATCGTTACATTTCTCCCATTTTTTACATAAAATGCGCTGCCAACAACCCAAAACGATGACTATGGTGTTGCAAATAGAGCCGACGCTTGGATGGAGTGCCTTTAGTTGTGACCATGGTGAAGAGATTTGGCGGAGGAGGTTTTTGGTGTAAAAGAGAAGCAAAAAGATGTTGAAGTGAAGGAATTAATCGAGATGTGGGAGGTGAGGAGGTTGCGCCAAAATAGAAGGAATGATAGTAGGCTAACAAAGAAGGTAAATACAGTGGACCCAACCCAAGAGACAAACCAAGTGCAAAAAATTCATAAGTGGGCCAAAAGGAAACAATTATATATCCAAAACAAATTCAAAGACGGAACCTTAAAAGAAATACTCAGTTTCTTGATCAAATCAGTTCCAAAAAACTTGTGCCTTTAGAGATAGACCAATGAGATATTTGACGTACACTCAGAAAATAAAGTAAAAAATATGCCTAATAAATTTTAAAACACTTATTTACACGCCTCACAAATCCCAGATAAGCAGAGGGTTTGGCAAAGAGACAAAATTCCACATCAAGGCATAACTGGTGTAATTAGAAAAGACTAAGCTAAATAATGATAGAACAAAGGTTCTTTATTCCTCCGACTTCTTCTACCCTCTCGTGGAGTAGCTCACAAACCCCACGAGTCAAAACCGCATTAGGAAAACCCAGTGCGACGAGCTTTTGGTTTCTCCTTATAACCACTTGAACAATTAATAACTAAAACATTTTTATTTTTAAGCACAATTTTTGTGATGTCGGCGGCTTTCATAGACCAGTCATTTTCTATGTCAGTAGCTCTTTTCAGTCAATTGACTAGTAGCTGCTCTGAACATCATTTTGTGGCCGTATCCCTTTCCAACAGTTGGGGAATATATAAGTGTCAAGTCTACCGAAAAGGAATGTTAAGTTTTAAGCCAAACGACTCTTAAAACTTACTCGATCATATGTGACATAGGAACAAGTGAATGCAACAATAATGCCTAATGCAGAGTCAGTATGTTATAACATTTGCTTTTTCTTTCTTTTTTGTTTTTTCATTTTTGTTATTTTATAGAGTGCAATGACCTACAGGTTTTCTGAGTGTATCAAATCTCTGCAAATTTAAGGCTTTTGTAAAAATATCAGCTAATTGATCATTAGTTGAAACATGAGTCATAGAAATGGTTTGGGACTGAATTTTTTGGTACTATTAAGAGTAAGGGAACCTACCTCAACACCACAGTCTGTCAACCACTGTTTCATCCATTCAGGTTGAGTGTAGCAGTTCCCGGCGGATATGTATTTGGCGTTCGCCATAGAACATGTGACAAAATTTTGTTTGTTTTCTAGCATATAAAGGAAATTGGCAGATCGATTATCAGTTGGCACCCATTTTTCTTTTTGATCAGAAACAACACACTGATCTCTGGTAAATTTAACATGCAAGTTTTGATTATACAAGTGGCTAATGCTAATGAGATTAACTTTCAAGTTTTCAACCAAAAACACATCATTTAACCTAGGAAAGCCTAGATTAAGAGTTCATTTTCCTAAGACCTTACTTCTCACTCCATCACCAAAAGTCACAAACTCAATACAGACTGGTTCTATGTTAACTAAATAAGAGCTAATTCCGGTCATGTGTCTAGAGCATTGATAAGTAGAGAAATGTGCGCAATTTAGACTGATAGGAATGTGATTTTATTGCCTTTTATTTATTAAGTACCGGTTATTTTTCTACTTATTTGCACATTCAATCCAAATACTCCAAGTTATGTTTTTACAATTATTGCAGTGGACGTGGAATAATTTTTAGATCATATGGGCCGACATTGGGTGATTCAATGTCGACCCAAAAGCTGGAAACGCATAACTGATCAAAAGAAGTACATGGAAGTGGGCCTTGGGCGTTCATATTGCAAAAGGCCCAAGTTGGGCCTTGATGGATTTTAATAGAGGAACCCAACTATGGTAATTTGCGACCAGGCCATGGGAATTGAAGAAAGGCCAAAGCGCCGCCGACTTACATGAATGGAAATGAAAGCCTAATTGTGGCATACAAAAGAAAAGGTCAGCAAGAGAATAAATCATCCAAGTTTTCACGTGGAACAGAAGGAGGAGTAGAGCAGAACGCAAGTTTCGAAGACAAAGTCTTCGAATTTGTTTGGTTTTATTTTTCGTTTATTTTAATTATTTTATTATTTTATTGTTATGAGACTTTTGACAAAAGTATGATCATGTGTAGCTAAACTACTTTTTACCAGTTTGAAGGGATGTTGAACCCTACTCGTATTTTATGTTAATTGATCATAGTTATATTTTGATTTCTATCCGATGACTAATTTGTATTGCTTGTTTGCTTTATTTATGATATTTTGATTTCTTAATTCGATAGGGTCCGTGAATTAGGTTATTAATTTGTCTACTGTCAGATTATAAAATTGTAATCCGTAATTGTTGTGGTTTTATAATCATAAGTAGCAAGTAACAATTGATTTGTTAGGAGTAATACAAGTCTAGGTCATTCGAATCAAGATTGTGTATTTGGAGTTTAGTCTAATCTATTATCTTAGTACTGAATGCGTTTAATGAATTAAACCTAGAGAGCTTATTTTAGGATGTTCAATTAATAGGGTTGACTAAAGAGCTTATATTTGTTAGGTAAGATTCAGGGGTAATTCGGCCGACAGAGCTTATTGTCGGTCTAGGGTTAGAGAGTTGTGGGATAGAGTATCGGGTATAATTAGTTAATTAATTCGCACTACGAGTAGGGGGATACTGAACTGAGAATTGGTATTATTTTGATATTGAGTAAAGTCGAGTTATTCGCTTATTTGATTGTTTGAGTCTTTAGTTTATAATTATTTATTTAATTAATTGTGTAGTTAGATTAAATCCAATCAAAATCCCCCATAATTTACTTTTTCTTGTTTAGTCATTAATATGAGACGTAGTTAATTCATCCGCTCCTTGTGGGATTCGACCATTACTTGTCACTGCTACTAGTTAGTAGAGGTAGATAATTAAGGTAGTTTAATTTGACGTGCCTCGACAACATGGTCAAGCACCCACTATCAAAGTACCAAGCACCCATAACAATAGTATGCAAATATATCATAGTTTTGAAACAACTGTGAGTTTGGGTACCCAAACTTGGCGTGACTTTTGTGGCTGAGATGGTTTGAGATCTACTTTTTTCCAAGGTGTTCTTCGTTGATTGCTCCCATAGTTCCAACCTAAAAATGAGAAGAAACAACCAGCCTTCACTTTGTAACAATTAGGCCGAAGATGTCTTATGTACTATACCACATTACCATGACAAATTGGAATGAATAGAGTGTTATTTCCAAAACCCTGCCCAAAATGTTGTACATTCAATTTGGTCGACGAGCTTTTTTTCTTACATTATGATGGGACATTTTTATTCTATCCAGTAGGTCGTGAGTATACATTATTATTTCCAGATTGCTCTAAATTTCCCGAGCTCATCCTGTGTTATAACATTTTGGTCCGACTGCACAAAAACACGTTGGACATCACTAGATGATTCCCCTGCATATCCAAGGCCAGTTACATCCCCATAACTCTTTCTTAAACTTATGAGTTCAGTTAGTGTAGCCTTATTGGAGTTTAATTTCGAAAACCTGCTTTGATTGTTCTAATTTTGAGTTCAACTTTTCAATGGTTTGATTTTTTACTATCAAACAATCTCTGCGCATACTCAAGTCACTCTGGATCTTCTGAAGTTTTGTCTGCAAGGATGCTGTTTCTTTCTCCTTGTCCACTAGTGTATGTTGTAACACTGATTCAACTTGACGAATCTTCTTAGCAACAACAACATCTACATTGTTTTGACCTATTTTAATCTCCTTAGTTAGATTAATTATAGCGACATCTTTCTCTTCTGAGCCAATTTTTATTTTTTCCATCTCTGCCTAAGATTCTCGAAGTTACCCTTCGAGTTTTTTGATCGCCTTGCTCCACAAATGCACTCAAATGACAATTTTTTGCACATCCTCTATATTTCTTCTATGGTTGGACCAATCTCTTCATCAGACACATCAGATCCACAAAAATTGGTAATTCATGTTGTAACATGCCTGACACAAATTGAATTTGGATCTTCTGTAAGAGCAGTGCCTAAAAGACAAGCATATGAAGTGGTAAAGGCTGCAAGATTGCTTGAGCAATCATTATCTCCTTCAGACATCTCTTCTTCTTCCAACTCATCGCTCCATGTTGCTGCGAAGGATTTATTTTGTCTTTTCATAAAAATAGTGCATTCCTTCTAAACATGCCCCCAGCCACTGCATTCTCTATAACGTATTTTATCTGTCTTTGTACCTGAGAACTTAAAGAAGGACTAGGATTAAAATTCACCGCATTATTTTTACCTGGCTTCCTTTTGGCAGTAGGTGGCTTCACGTCGCTCTCCTGAAATTTTTTCCATCATGTTACCAAAATTTTTAGTAAACGGAATCATATTCTTGGCAAGTTCGGCTAAATCTAGTTCACGTGAGCCATTGTCTTCTTCCTTACGCCAAACTTCTACCTTGAGAGCAATTCCCCTACTTGTTTCCTTCTTCTCATAGCCTTTGTTGAGTTCGAAATTGAGACAATCTCCTACCAACTGATCAATTGTCATGCTTTCCACATCTTTCGAAGTATCAATGGCTGTGACTTTCTCCGAGAATCAATCCGGAAGGGACCTTAGAAACTTGTCCACTATAGGCAATTCTGGAACCACTTCTCCTAATGATAACCTCTTGTTTTAGATCCCCATGAAACGTGTATAATATTCTTCAATGGATTCGTTTTTCTCCATCTTGATATTAAAATTGATTCCGTAAATTTCTGAGCTTGGACTTCTTCACCTCTTTGGTGCCTTCAAAATAATTTTCGAGGAGATCACAAACTTCTTTTGTTGTTTTGCAGTTGCAAATTTTTGTATACTAAGTTGGTCAATAGACGTTCGGATGAAGAGAAGAGCCTTGTGATTCACTTTGTATTTCTCCTTTTCTATTGCGGACCATTTAGACTTTGGCTTAGGAGTACCTGAATTTGCAGCAGTAGGTGCAGCCCATCCAGTTTCAACAACCTCCCAATATTCGTCACCCATGGCTTCTAGATGTGCCATGGTTGGAGACTTCCAGTAGTCATAATTTGTTCCAAGCAACGGAAGTCGCGTGATATTTCCTCGAAGATCCATTCTGGTGTAATTCTCCAGAATCAGCCTTATAAGAATACGAACCCGCTCTGATACCAATTGAAATTCTACGAACAACATGCCAATCTTATAGCATTCAAAATGGAATAATAAAACAGGACAAGAAACACCATGATATAAACGTGGGTTGAATCCCTCAGACCCCTCGGACTTTATGTTATTGATAATATTGCCAAATAGGCTATGTTGTACAAGAAGACCTCACTCTTCTATACCTAACCTAATGCATCACCAATGACGCCCGGAGACTCCCGTCGACTTCTTCTACACTGACACGACATATCCCTGAAGGTTGGACGAACTCTCCCGACCTCGCCTCAAAACAACTTCTCCCGAGGATACTTCGACTTACTACCTATGTTATAACACTACTACGTAGCTGATACCAGCTCTATGAATAATAACACTCGAATACAATATCACACTGATTTCACTCAAGATTATCTCACGTATTCAATGACCCTTTACTCTAAAAATGGTTCACATATAAAATCTCCAAATTGGATAAGATCAACTTCCTCTCCAAGCAACCGCGTATCAAGATATGTTGAGATCTTCTTTCCATATTTTTTTATATCTCCCTATTCACAATCCATATTAAAACCGCATATCTTTTTTTTTTTTTGGCACAAAAAGATAACTAGTAATTAATTAATATATTTTTTACAATTGCCCAACATTAATATTTTTTACAGTTTATAAATAGATTTCTTTAGGGATTTTTTTTTTCTTTTTCCAATATTACTCCTATCAATATTCAATATCCCTTAAATCTCTAAATTTCTAGCATATCCAACACCATAAACTAATGGAAAGAGATATAATATAAATTCAGTTAAGGTTTTATGAGTCTATTTCTTTACCTCTTAATTCTTTTATCCAAAATTAAACGTATATCATAAAAAACGGAGGTGATAGTTGAAGTCGTGAGTTACAACTAGTCGCGGGTAGAGCCTGAAAAATCGACCCAACTTGCCCCACATTTTAGATTGACTGAACCATTGGAATCTAGGTTCGAAGTACCTTCGACCCAATAGGCCCGATCCTATGAGCTAAAAGTCTAAAGGGGTCACAGGCCGACCCGAAAATCTTAGTATATATTAGAAAAATTAGACTGGGCTCAATAATATTTGATCCGATGAAAATTTGGCCTGCCCGACCTAGTCTAACTTATACGGTTAGCCTGATGAACTAAACCAGGCTGAACCGGACCGGGCTAAGCTGCCGGAGTTGTCACCACTTAGTCGCGGGTAATGAAGAGAGAGGGGGATTGGGATGGGAGGTTTTGACATTGCAAAAACGTGTCATGTAGTTGAAATACTATGACCCCTTAGATTTGAGGCAGCAATTTGAAAACAAGCTGCATTTGGACAGACTAAAATTTCTGACAAGGAACGTGATAATATTGTTGTCCCATGTCCCAATCGGTGTCTCAGCCATAACATGTACATGAGTAATCCTTAACCTGCATACGTAGCCCATCTCTTCATCGTATATATCTATTTCTATTTTTACTTGTAATAATATCATATCATGCGTCTAAAAAAATAATAATTGTCAACATCTCTTGATATAAGTGGAGCCGGTAAAACTGGCTCAGTCCCGCTTGTATTAAAGGATCAGCTCAGCCTGCTTGGCATTTTAGATTGACTGAATCACATAAATTTAGGCTCGAAGTATCATCGTGCCCAACAGACCAGATTCAATGGGCTAAAAGCCTGACGGGACACGAAGCTGACCCAAAAAATTTAGTATATTTAAGAAGGATGAGCTGAGTGGGACTCAATAATTTTTTGCCAGCCCGATCTAACGTGATATATAGTGTTGGTTCGATGGACTGGGTCAGGCCGTTCGCCACCTCAAAGTGAATTTAAGATGGTATAATGATGATCAATAATAAGCTCTTAAATATGTTGTATTAAATTGGAATGATTAAGAATGTTTTCATGAAGACACATATTAACTTTATATTTTGAGTAAATGAAATTCCTAGTTAGGTAGATCGAATTAAGGTGAACAAAGGGAATAACTGAGGTTTATCAAGTATGTTTTATTTTTATTTTTATTGGGAGGGGATGGGGGGTTGTGTGTTGTGAAAGCATAATATTATTTTGTTTCTTTTTGTCCCACCCTATAGGCATGTTTCCTCAAGGATATCATGAGCTCAAGGTTTGAGATTATTTATCAATTATTAAGACTTGTGAGGCTAAAAACTAATTGAAGCCAACAGTCACATCCTCATAGATATCAAGTTTTTAGGTTTGTGATATACTTGTTAATTCATCAATTATCTGATGTGTGTCATTCATAAATATGTGAAATATGAGAGGATCAGATAATATGATAGGTTGATATGATGTATTGTGTGGGTGAGTGAGGATATCAGAAACAAGTATGGAAACTATTATGACAGAAAACGAAAAAAACAAATAACAATAGCCAAAGCTACTGAAAATCCCTATCAAAACAAAGGGATTAAGAGAAAACGTATCATTTATGTTTGAGAAGAAATTATTTCCTCAAAGGAAATTGGTTGTAGTTAAGTTGGTAGAGAATTTTATACCCCGACAATAGACCAGAGGGTCAATTCCCACCAACCTCACCCCAGCTAAAAATTATACTAAAAAACCAATTATTTCTTGAATGCTCTTTTGAAAGTGAATGTTCAAGAGGATCGAGATGAGCTTAGCAAGAGGGTCTTTCCTGTTAGCTATGTCTGCCCAAGATACTTTGGCTACCAAATGTATGATTGATGAATGTACAAATGATTGGTTTTTTACTTGCAATCCATGTTGATCAGATTTTGTTGTGAATTACGTTCATTTGTTACCTTTAAGTATATTTTTTATGTAAAAGTATTTTTTTGGGTTGATTTTCCTTATTTATATGATTTGATGCACTTTTTGTTATTTTTGAGTCGTATTCTAAAAATAAGGAAAATCTGAAAGTTCCAAAGAGTTGTTCCACAAACCATCTGCTCCAGACTGCATTTCAAAGCAGAACCGGGCCCAACTGAGTCCAACCGGGCCTAGCCCACATTGAAGTTCTTCGAGTCTCGGAAGAAAATCGTAAAGGAATCGGGAAGGAAAATAAAAGGAAGAGGTTCGGAACGACAAAGGAAGAAGACAACACATGAAGATGTAGGAAGGAGGCTCCCGACACCTAGCACCGCAGCTAGTACCACTGCTGATACCAATACTAGTAGGAGGATCGATATGACAAGCCAACCATTTTGCCCCCAATACCCGCGAGCACACCACACCGGTATTGACGTAAAGCACATGCTCTGCTTTTCGTTCCGACCCATTGCAGTTTTGTATTTCAACGGTATCATCGTCATCCGATGTCGGAATATGGTAATTCAAAATGATATGAAAAACTATCATCTAGAGCTACAACTTTATAGGAGACATCGAAAGCTAATTCTTAATTGGTCGTTTTCGGAATTGCCAAGAAGTCCAACTCGACCGCATTTTGAAACTAACTTGACATCTCCAAGAACTTCCAAAGCTCATTCGAGGATTTCACACCACTATACACATAATGTAGTACGTCACTAAGTGTGTTAAGGACGTAGTTACAACACCATAAATCTCCTTAACCCCAAGCATGCAATGCACCATGCTTTTCAGCACCAGTCTTGTTCTCATCAACCACATGAAAGTCATCCTTTAAATACTTCACCAAGCTCAAAGTGGTAAGGTACAAGAGCAATTATGTTGCCACCTTTTGAAGTTTGGACCACGAAACTTTTGCTTCTCAACTTGAACGAGTGTAATAGGAATAGTTCTTGTAGCTGACGCCATTGGAATGCAGAAAGTGATGTTTATCTTTTGATGGTAAGAAATTAGATGTTCCAACAATTTGTTCACTATAATTAACCTATACTATCCCAACTTGAAGTTGACTCGAATAGACAAGTGGAAAACACAAGGTGAGACAAATTATTTCTACTGATAAACACATCGGGTACGATTTCTTATGACCTTAATGTGTTATCTCCCCATATACAACGACTTACATTACGTCTTGGAGATAGTAACAATTCAAATCTCAAAATATGACGAACTGGAAATGTTGCTGGTATCGAGTATGATAATGTTTTTGTGAGTGTGACGGTATAATGTACGCTTGCTTGAGTGTTTCAGAGTTGGGGGTATGGAATGTTGGACCTGCACCACCTATATTTATAGGTCTCCAATCCTGCAGGGAACTTTATGTTTTCAAGTAGTGCGATAGTGTCTTATTAAGAGGCATCAAACCTCAAAAAATCCAATTGTTATGTTGTACACTTCACTATCTTAGGCCGTGGCTCAACCACTACCACAACTTAATTGCTGACTAACTCAGGTTTTGATGCTTGTAACTGCATACCACGAATCTGGATACAAGCTTGTCAAGATTTATCCTAGATAATCAATAGTCACATGATAAATCAGTTTGGCCCTAGTTCAGTCTTAAGGCCCAAGGCCTCATCCAGGCCCAGACCCAATCGAGTGGGCAGGTGTGCGTGGGTTTTTTTTACCAGCAATCAACTTGTATATGGTCCTTGCCAATATTGCACCACTTAATTACATATAAAGTGGTTTATATCGCATTAATTATCCAATGTGGGAAAATAAAATATATAATTAAAAATCGAAACAATGTATATTAAAGTTCAAAATATTTACTCAGTATTGTCAAAATCTCGAGTTAACATTTTTACGAATTCACGAGTTATTTCTCCCTAAACGAGAGAACTCGTATTAAATCGAGATCTGATAAAATCTGAGTAAACTCTCGAGTTTGCTCGTGTGATATTACGAGTTTTATGATTTTACGATTTTGTGTACGAGTATAACAATTTTATAAAATATTATTTTTTATTCTATCTTGACAAGAAAAAAATATATAATACGAATTGTGGAATTTATACCAACTTAGCCTCATTCTTCATTTATCCTCTCCCTCTCCTGAAAGTTTAGATTACTTCTTCCATGATCATCTGACTATTTCGTTTGATTTTGTTTTGTTCCCCCTCTCTCTCTTTCCTCCTTTTTTTTTTTTCTTCTTTTTTTCTTATGTCCTCTCCTCAGGTTTGCCTTTGCGAGATTTTTTCTTGCCATTTTGCATCTTTTCTCGCCTTGTGCGGCATCCGATCTTTGTTTCTAGATAAGTCTTCCTGGTCTTCCAAGCCTTATGCGGCCTCCGATCTCTTATTTCTATGAATTTTCCGGCTATGAAGGTGCACGACTTTACGAATTTCTTTCTTGATGTGCATGCAACCACAAAGCAAGTGAGTTCTTTTATTTATTTATTTTGAAGTTATTGTGGATGAGATAATGAGATTAAGAGGCTCGTGTATGAGCGTGATTTTTTGACACAATTTCTCATATGTCTAGAGATTAATGTAATTGTATTGCACATTATTTGGCGTATTTTTCTTTTACTTCTGCAATCCGTCAGTTTAGGTTGGTCCAAATATCCCGATTTTGGGTTGAGAATCTTGTATGTTTAGTCTTTTGAGTAATAATATTTTTTTATTAAAAAATGGGATTTTATAAATTTATATAGCAAATTATACACAAAGAGAGCTAATTTTGCTGAAAATCTTTTTATTTCTAACTATCAAGTTCTAAATTAAAATCTAAGCTTCATAAAAAATATATGTTTTTTTTAATTCAATACTTAGTTTGACTATGACTTTTTTTTTTCTCTCTTAAAATTTAAAGTATTTTTAATTATAATTTAGGAATTCCTTACTATATGTATGTATAAACCATGATGCCAAAACATTTCTCCATAATTGTATATATCTTTTTCTTTTTTTATTATCTGTGTATATAATATGTGTATTTTTTATATGTGATATCAATTCGAAACTTGTTGTAATTAAAATATATATACACATATATATATATATATATATATTCATTTTGTACAGGTTGTAGAATCTTATCGATTTTTTACGATTCGATTTTACAGTATGATTTTACGGACAATCCACCGACTCTACTTAAATTCATGAGTTTAACAACCTTGCATTTACTAATTTTATTTCTCCTCATTCTCGAGAAACACAAAAACTGTGTTTTTCTGTTCGCTTTTTAAAGTTTTGCAACTACATTACCTATATACTTATTTCACTAATTATAATAGAAAAGTATTAAGAAGACGACTATAATCGACCATATATGAGATTTAGTTTACCAAAAACTTAAAACTACAATTCTGAAGTTATAAAAAGATAATTAAAAACACAAGAATGTTATTTAGGTGTGGGATGTCTGAAAACCAATTATGTCGGTGAATGAAAAATATGACTTCTTTTAGGATTTTTAATAAAAGTATATAATTAAAAATCGGAACAATGTATATTAAAGTTCAGAGCCCTTACTAATTTTATTTCTCATCTCATTCTTGAGGAAAAAAAAGATTTGTTTGTTTTTTAAGTTTTGCAATTATAATATCTAAATACTTATTTCACTAACTATATATAATAAATGAATATTGATAAGACAGTTATAGTCTATCATATATGAGATTTAATTTGTCACTTTATATAAAATTCTTATAATATATAAACGATTAACATTAATAATAAAATGGTTTATCAAAATTTAAGTAAATTACACCTATAATAGTGTAAATAACTTTGATTTTCTAAAGTTTAACTTCTTTGATATAATAGTGGATATAAGACTCTTATTTTGAAATGAAGATACTTCAATTATAATTAGATATAAATTAAAACATGATTTTCAAATTTATACTTTTATATTCTCCAAATTTATATTCTTATTTGAAGGTTGAGTTCCTTATTAGAATAGTGTATTTTATCTGTATATAGGGCATGTTTACTTAAGGCTTGGCTCAGTAGATTTAAGGGCCCGAATCCCAATAAAGCACACTCATTAACTCCTTCAGTTAGGTTTGGCTCAGCACTCTCCAGCCTCAAGTAAACAAGCCCATAATATTATAAATCTTATCATTACACCTATTTTAATATATAAGAGAGTTATTTAGGTATAATTATGTTTGAAAAAAATTAAGTTTAGATGTTCTTGTGGTGAATCAAAAAGTAAACCTAAATAAATCAAAATAATGTATATTGGTATTCAAAGGCCTTATCAAGTTTATTTCTCATCTCATTCTTGAGAAAGTAAAAATGTATTATTTATTTAAATTTTGCAACTATGACATATATATACACATTTCACATACTACAATTAAAAATATTGACAAGAAAGTTGTAATGTCACATATAAGATCTTTTTAGTTGATCACTTTATTTGAAATTCTTATAATATACAAATGACTCAATATTAAAGTAAATATTTAATCGACATTTATAGTAAGTTAAACATGCAATAATAGTTTAACAAAATTTAAGTATTTTGAAGTTTGACTTCTTTGTTATAGTAACATACATGACTCTTATTTCAGGAGAGAGGAAGTAATAAACTTTATTTATTATTGGATATAAATTATACATGATTTATAAATCCAAAATTTTAAATTGTCCGTATTTATATTAGTATGTCAAGATCGACTTCTTTATTATAACTAAAGGTTTTATCTATGTGTAACATTACGGATTATTATCATTAGATCTGAATTAAAAAAAAAAAAGTGATTCAAAATAGTAAGATAAAGTGAACAAAATTATTTTACTAAAATTAATATAATATCTTAAAAATCAATACTTGAGAAGAATGATGTTGTACATTACCCACTATTTTTCATAAATGTTCTATATCACAATTTATTTTGTTTAAAGTCAAATAAGTGTTAAGAATAGTAAGCAATCAATAATATTAATTAAATACTTTTGTATATAATAGAAAATAATAAAAAATAATATCATAATGTTGTGTTTTGTTATCGGAGTAACAATTTAGAATTGTTCGCTACTTGTTTTATTAATGATATGTGACTTATTTCTCTAAAACACAAACATTTTTTATTTATTACACTTTTAGCATGTGTATCATGTTATATTTCGATATAACTCATCAAAATCATCTGACAAATAGTTTGGTTTGATAATTTTTTCATAAGCATTTAATTATTAATTTTACTAAAGAAAATTAGTGCAATATTATATCCAATAATATTATCAATTTACATAATTATTTTAATAAAATATATTAATCATGACATGTGTATTACTTAAAGTATTTTAAATGATTAGTTTGTTAATTTACTGTAAAAACTAATAGATAAATTTTTATGATGATCTTAACTTATCTTCTTGTAAACATAAATAATATAATCTAAAATAAAAATAGAGTATTTAATACTTAAAATAACTTTTATATGATATTAGTGTAGCTCATGTTTATAAGATCATTTGGCAAAAGGTAATGTTTACTTTTCCTACGAAAAAAGTTATAAAAACTTGAAATTTAAATTCAGTTCTGTACCTGAATTTTTTAACTTCAAATATCTAAAAATAAAATAAGTAAGATTATTAGTTGTTAAAATTTATTAGACAACAATATTAAAACATGCAACAAGCATATTACAATAAATCTATGGTACATAAACTCTAAGTGGAAAAATAAGACACAATTAATGTTTCTAGTTTTATTTTTATTTTATTCCTACTACTCTTTATTTGCAACAGACACGGGATAATATATAATGGTGAAAATGAATAAAAGCGATAAAATAATTTAGTTGGGTTTTAATGAATTTATTACAATATTCTCAAAACATCAAAGATATTAAGAATAATTCTATATTGAATATGAAACAAGAGAAAAACCTTAAAATCATCTTTTCTTTTTTTTTGCCCAGAAATGTATTATCACTCTGATTTTGACTATTTGGTAATTCATTTAGGATTTAAATTTGATTAATTCTAGCATGTTGCAAATATATCTTTTACTTGATTGTGGGGTTACATAGGTATCAATGATTTATACGAGCAACTATTGTTACGTTATATCATGCTTCAGTTCTCAAAGTATTACTTTGTTCGGGCTGAAATCATTTTTAGTCCCATAACTTCTCACTCGTACAATTTTTGTCCGATAAAAAGTTAAAAATTCAATTTAGTCCAACACTTTGGAATTGGTCCGGTTATGGTAATTTTTTCATTGTCGGTGACCAATTTGACAGAAACATCGCACGTGCCGGCCATATGACTCATTTTTCCAGTCAATTGTTAAATATCTGGCACTGACAAGTGATGTTGAAGTAAAAAAAAAAAAAAGAGGGATATTATTCTTTAATTTTTTTTCTAGTTCCTCATCACTCACTGGTGCCACATATTAAAAAATCAGCAGGGAAAATGAATCACATGAACGACACGTGAGATTTTTGATCAAATTGGTCACCATCAGCAAGAAAATGACTAAATCCGAACCAATTCCAAAGTTATAGAACTACATTGAATTTTAACTTTTTTTTAGATCGAAATTATACGAGTGAAAACTTGCAGGACAAAAAATGAATTTAGCCCACTTCGTTCTAATTTATTTTTTACAATAATTAAAATAAATACCGATCACGTACAATGCACTTACTTGTTTCTAGTATACATAAATATCCATCCTAATCTATTCTTCATAGTTATTTTGGTCCTCCATCAATCAAACATTGAAAAGTGTGGATTTATGGTGTTTTGGGATGAAAGAGACGAAGAGTGAAAAAGAAAAAGGCATTGGTGGAAGATAAAAACTTGTGTGAGACAATCATCGTGTGGCGGTCATGTGACGAAAAAAGAGTATCACTTTTTGGGGTCCTTCTATAATACACCTAGTGTATTAATACACCTAATCATGATAATTCTTGGATCTTCTTAATGCAATCTTAGCCATTAAATTAGTTAACCACTTACCTATTCAATAGGTATCAAGATTCTAATGACTTAGACAAATAATATTTTATTATTATTAGTAGTAGTATTTCATATTTTACTTCTTAATTTTATATTCAATTAAATAATCATAGGATTTTAATAAACTATTTTCATTCATTTAATATTTTTGAAGATATTAATTATTTTGAAAGTTAAAAATATTTACTACACGGTTAATATTTACTTGAAAAGTATTTTTATTTTGTAATTTTGATTAATTTAAATAAGTAAGGTATTAATTACTTTGAGAAGTATAAGTATTTATTATGTACTTTATATTTACTGAAAAATATTTTTAATTTTGTAATTTTAGTTAATTTGAATAAGATCTAGTTTACGGATTGAATAATTTTATACATATATTTCTTCTATAAAAAAGGGTACATTTTAATTTACAATATCTTAGATTTTACTTTATCATTATGGAGTTATTAAATACTTGTTAACTTTTAAATATAAATTTCAGATTCATATAACAATTTTTTAAGTTCTTATGTGAAAATTTTAAAATTTATTTTAAAATATTTTCTTATGGTAAGATAATCTAAATTATTTCCATAGTTTACCTTCTGATCTTAACAAAAGTTATCAATCTTGTTCCAAATTTGTCGTTAGAATTATTTCGCTTCGTAGCATCTTGGTCTGCCGTTTCAGAATATTGTAGAATAAATTTATATATTTTACCTTATAATATTTCAAATTAGGGTCAATTACATAAATCAGCTTGTACTATACTCATTTTGTTATTTTGGAACCTAAACTTTTATTTTTACCATTACAACTTGTACTCCGTATCTTTTACAAAATTGCAACCTCCAATGACAATTCTCGGCAAGAAAATAAAAATAAAATTAAAAATTACTCCCTCTGTCCCGCTCTAATTTGCCTACTTTCCTTTTTGGTTTGTCCCAATCTAATTTGCCAACCCATAAATGGCAAATTTCTCTCACAATCTCCACCTTCAAAATCTCCACATTCAATCTACACCTTTAGAAAAGTCAAAGATTCCACAAAATCTGATTTTTCTTAATCTCCGTGTCCGGTCAAAGTAGGCAAATTGGACCGGGACGGAGGGAGTATAAAGTTATTTTCTTAATATCTAAAATTATTTTTAAACTTTGAAAATTAATTTAAAATATCTTAAAATTAACTTAAACCTTGGAACTATTTTTACAAAAATTAATTTTATTTAAAAAGTTTAAAACAATTTATAAAAATATATAAATAAATAAAAAATCAGAAAAAATATTTTTTTAAAAAGATAGTTAATTCTCTTACATAAAATCTACATCTGTTAATATTGACATGTTACCAATAGCATATTAACATATATCCACGATAAGTGTACGATACTATTCCATAACTTATTTTCATGCTTCAATTTTATTTATATTACAATTGAATTAATTAAACATCATCTAACATCTATCTAACTCCTACTCTTTTTTTTAACTAACGATAACTGAATCATCTACATAGTGTTTGTTAATAACTTTATGTAGTCGACCTAAAAAATAAAAAAGAATTATAATATCATATCATTTTTGTATTCTTCCTTCAATTTTAATACAATATATTGATACAATATTGCCAAGTTTAAAAGAAGTATTATTAATTTTTTTAGGGACAAAAAGTATTATTAATATTAATATTATATAAAGCTAGATTCTTTTTTGACACAACATGGATTCATAAGTTTACTCATAAATATTTTATATTTTATAAATAACCTATAAACTCGTAACTCGTAATGAGATGACATATTTTTATTATATATACGAAACTGAATTAATTATTTGAAAATAAAAATGTATATTAGTTATTTATTATTATTTATGAAATATTTTTTTCATGGTTGGGATTGTAAGAAAATATCAATATTAACTCATTATTAGATTTATAAAGAAATTAGGTAAATGTGTTATGGGTCATACACAATTGATTAAAAACAATTAAAAAATTACTTGTTGCTAACCTGCTATAGTAGGTAAAAGATATAGGTGTATTAATACACTAGGTCTATTGTAGATCTGCCCCACTTTTTGTTGTAAAATATCACTTTTATATATAAAAGTATCACTTCTTTTTAACAAAAAAAAGTATCACTTTTATATGTAAAATTATCATTATAGCAAAAGTATCACTTTTATCCATAAAATTATCACTTTCATCCGTAAAAATACTATTTTTCTTTCTGTAAAAGTATATTTTGTCACATGTGAGACCGTCACCGTTACACACAAGCCTCACTCTTGGTTGAAAATGGGAAGGAAATAAATGGTTTTCTTTTTTTTTTTTTTTTTTAACTTACTCAGGATATTTATAGTGTTTTTCTAAAACTTAAACGAGTTAAGATTTATGGAGAGAAGAATTCTGCAGGCGCCAAGTTTATATTATATGTAAATATATTACACACATCTTTTCAAACAATTGACAGTGCCAAAATTGCATACCAAGTTGTCTGATGATTAAAAACAGAAAAATTGAAAACTGCTATTTTCTTTTTTACCAAAATAAAAATCAACTACACTCTGATATAATTTGATCAAAGATAAAAATAAATAAAAATAATAAAAGAGTAGAAGTTTAGGACCATTTGTTAAACACGTGCGATAAAGACAAAGGTATTTAATTTGAAATGGAAGAGATATGAATTGAGAAGTTAAGAAAAGAATGATTGTATGGGTGAGGGGAGAGGAGTCGCTGTCTTTGCCTGCATTGCCCTTTTGGCTATACATTAAGATCATGCAACTGCCCATTTCCAGTCCAATTGCACAAGATCGGGAAAAGATTTTTTTTCTTTTAAGTTGAAGATTAGGGTGTTTCGGTACGGTATAGCCCATATCGTTATCGTGCCGAAATTGTCGGTACGTCGAAAATTCATACCGTTATCGTAACGAAAATTTCGGTATCCCGAAATTCAGCATACCTAAAATTCAGTATGATATGGTAAATACCGATACCATACCGAAAATTCGATATACCGAATTTTGTATCGGTATCGGTATATACCGATCCATACCGTTGATTTTGGTATACCGAAAATTTACGGTATACCTTTAGGAATTTGGTATACCGAAGTACCGAACTACCAAAATACCGAAAAAAATTCGGTATACCGATATATACCGAAAATACCGAACTTTTTTTGGTATTTCGGTATTTTTAGATTATCATACCGTTACCGTACCTAAAAATTTCCGGTATGATATCATACCGTACCGAAAATTCGGTATACCAAAAATTTCGATATTTTCGGTAATTTTTCGATGCGGTATGTGCGGTATTTCGGCATTTCGGTATTTTTCTCCACCCCTATTGAAGATCAGGAAAAAATAAATATGTAGTATGATTTAATAAGATCAAAGATAGAGACCATCAACAATTTGTGTACATAAAATCTTAAGAAAGAAAGGTACTAAGACCCCCTTAATAGACCTAATACAAAGAACTAAAGAAGAGAGTTACAACATGAGACAACATAACTAAAAATACTAACAAACAAAGAGTAATATAAACAAATGCTAACACTCCTCTCGAGCTCGCGATGGTGAAGTGAGAAGCATTACGAATTTGCTAAGAAATTACCGATGACGCTGGAGAGTGTGCGTCACTGTGAAGAAATCTGCAAGTTGCATTGAAGATGAGAAAAAAGGCAAGGAAAGAGTGCTTTACTTGAGATGATGCTGAATAATATGACAATCGATCTCGATGTGCTTGGTACATTCATGAAAAATAGTGTTGTGTGCAATGTGAATGACACTCTTGTTATCACAATACATTGGTGTTGGATCCATAGTTATTGATTTCGTTCATTTCCGGCCGGAATGGCCGAAAGGTTCCATTCCAGTCATAAAAACAGAACAGCTTACCAGTTATTCCGTTTCGGCCAATTTCTCAGCCGTTTCAGTTTGGAATTGCCGAAATTTTCGAGATGACGGAGATAACCGGAATGGTGTGAAATAAATTGTCTGTTTGTTTCCTTTTTTTTTTTTTTTTTTGTAATTTGTTTCTAAATACATACGTGTGTATTTAAATGAAATGTTATACTCCCTCCATTCCATATTAATTGATGTTTTAGGATGAAAAAAAAGAATTAAGGGTTGGATATTTTGGCAGATATACCCTCAGTTAAAGATTTGACCAAATCAAAATATCTCTAATAGATTGAAAAGTAGAGACATTTTAGGATTGAGGCCAGGGAGAAAATTGGTAGAATTGATGAAAAATATGTAAAACGTCAATTAATTGAAAAAGAGAAGAACATCCTAAAACGTCAATTAATATGAAACGGAGGGAGTAATAAACTACCAACTAAGTGATCTATTGGGTTATTTGTTTGATTTTATTACTTTTGAATTTGGTGGTCTTAAATGTATAGACTAAAATCGTCAAAGGGCAATTGAACAAAGCTTACAAATTAACATATGATTCGAAAAAAAATATATATATTACGTTATAGCAATATGTTAAAATATGTTTAGGCATTTGATATTATATATATATATATATATATATATATATATATATAGGTATGTACATATGTATAATTTATATAATATTATCCGAAATGGAATGCCGAAATGCTCCGGAACCGAAATATCTCATTCTAGTTGTAAATCCGAAACGGCTACCGGAACAGTATTGATAACTTTGGTTGGATCACCAAGAGAGACACCCATATCAGCCAATGACCACTGGAACCATACAATCTCACATGTAGTAGAAGCATAGCACGATACTCTGCCTCAGCGGAAGAGCCAGAGACAACATCTTGTTTCTTACTTTCCATGAAATGAGTGAATCTCCTAAATCACTAAGATTAGAACGACTTTCTCAAACCGCAAGCGAACGACTTGTGACAGAGGTAGTATTGAAGATTGTTGAACCACATGAGAAATTTTTCCGTGAGAATCGGCTTAAGCACTTTTGCGTAAAGTAGGTCAAACGCAAATGAGAGTGATGATTAAGCTAAACAACATAAATGCAAATAAATATAAATAAGGAGGGAACCAATCGATGTGAAGATACTCCCGAGGTTCAGTTTCACAAAAGCTTGAAAAGTATATCGAGTAAATATAAGCTAATAATGAGACATATGATAAAGGAAGTTCATGTTACCCAATTACAAATCCAAGTAGCAAACAAGGGGATCACTAAACTAATAAATTACAATAAAATTCATCTTAATTTCTAATACTAAAGACCGACAATGGAATTAATAAAGACAATGCAAGAAAATTAATAAAGCAATTAAAATACCTTGTTAATCCCACCCCAAGCGAATATTTCTAAGGAGCGAGACATTAAGATATGCTACATGATTGACATTCGGGTCCCCTCGTCGTCCCACATGGGCCCATCAGAGAGGACAGGTATTCCGCTGGTTTGCTACTCCTAAGATATAAGTCATACAAATCCATATGTCAATTCCATTCATCAATTAAGCCCATATTAGCACATTTTATACTTGAATTCACAATCCCAGGGTTGAGCTACGCCCTACAGGGGAACAAGGAAATTACTTTCAAATTATCAAATTATAAACAAGAATCAACAATATTAAATAATAAAATAATAAAAATCGAAAATAAAGAGAAGGGAGAAGCTCAATGAATGAAGAATCCTCGTAGAACTTCAATAATCTTGAGGGTTGTCACAAACTCCAAGTTCTCCTTCAAAGATGGCTTCCTCCTTGAAGAGGAAGAAAACCCTAGTCTCAAGAACACAAAATATCAAAATCTTCTACTAGGATTATTCTAAGTGTTGAAATGAAATGGAGGCTTGTTACAGAATGAAAGGGGAAGGGGTATTTATAATACCCAAACCCTACACATGTGAAAAGACATAAATTCTGCTGAAAATGACCCTTCAGTAATGGTAAAATGGTAATTTGGCTAACTAGAATGCTTAACTCCTTTTAATTAAGTCGAACCCATTAAACGCGCTCGTCTTGATTTTCTCGATAATTCTAGGAATTTCTCAACCAAAATCAGCCTCAACTCCTTCTATAAAGTTGTAGATCATCATCTCGGCTATGCATGACAAACTTGAATCACCTCTCGGACATCGTATGAGGAAGTTATGACCGAAATAACAAACCTACACGGGTCGGCCGGAGCTCGACCAAACCTCCGGGCAATACCACACCCATAAACATAGTACCGTCAGCGAGTCTCACCCCTAGACACTATACTGGGTATAATACTACCGGTGGAGTGGCACTCCGTGGCCGGTACCATCGGCAGAGCTCTTCTTCCCCCGGCGTTAGATCGACCGACACACCGTTGTACTATAGCACACCGTGTTTGTGCATCGTCTTTTCGAGGCCCTTTCACTCGTTTTCTCGGCCCGACTTCTTCCCAACTTGTGTGTGTGACTGGAGTATCTTCAAGTTGGTCCTGACCCGGACCAGTTTGGGCCTTAGTTTGCGGACTGGAGTGAGGAATTGAGTGCAAATGACCTTCTTGGGCTCCCGAGTTCTCCTAACCTTCAAAACATGACTAAAAAACATCTAAAAATGCATCAAATCATATAAAAAAAGAAATCCAACCCGAAAATGCAATAAAACATTCAATTAAACGTAGTGTTAAGCTAAATGCCTCAAACAACCAACAAACACCACACTCTTTGATTTCACAAACTCATAATCTAACACATCGACTAAACTAATGAATTTAGTAAAGAATTCAAACACATAAAACAACAATTACGTGGTTTAGATCTCTCAATGAGTTCCTACGACCATGGAGAGAAAATCAATAGTTTATTCCACCAGAAGTTCTAAGAAGTTCAAAAGAAAGCACTCAAGATCACTACAACCTCTCAAAGTGTATCCTCACTTCTAATTCTAGCTAAACTGCTTCTCCACCCTTCAAAGTGTTGAAGTGTTTCTCACAGAATTCTATCTCTACTTCTCTCAATTAAGATAGAATGATAGAATGATCTCAAGACACTTCTGCAGTCCTTCAAGTCTGCTTGTTAAACGCAGTTGCATTGCCAACCGAACAACAACTCTAACTGCCAAGCTTCATAACAGAATTTTCATGCAAATTTACCAACTTGTCCTCAACTTAAAAGCTATATTACATTTATACCCTTGCAGCTTATAATTGAGTTTCTTAACATCTTTTCAAACTCAAACTTTTAAATTTTCAGCTTATTTGTGATATTTGAACTAACACATCACACGTAATAAACACTCGCATTTCATAATCAAATAAGAATGTAGATAATGCAAGAAAACTAAGTATTTCAGTATTCATCATCCCTACAAACTCTAGCTTTGAACTTCCCCAAGCAAACGAGCAAATTTAACAATAAAGCACAAATAAAAATGAGATTGGAAAGTCATTGGAAGTCCACTAGATTTGAATTTCTCTTTTTGGTTGAGCATTTTTTCCACTTTTTGATTCAGCACACTTGCCTTAATCATTTGACTTCAAGAAATTTGATCGACAAGCAAAGGAATAAAGAGGCATAAAACTTAACAAAATAAGTAATATTTTTATTTCACTTAGTACCTTAGGCCCTGCACACTAAATGCCCTCACTTCAATCCAAAAACATGCTCAATGTGAATGACTTTGGACGACTCACTATTTTTTAGATGTTTGACTCTAGGTGGTTCGGCTCGGTTCTTTTATAGGAAGATGCCACAAACTTACCCGATGTAGGTGATGTGACTCTTTTCTTTCTCGAGCAAACGAGTTTTCATTTTTATCCTTTAATTTCTCATTTTTCTGCCGGGTTAGGTCCAAAAAGAAATGAATGCTAAAATTCTAGTTTTTGTTCTTTAAGACTTCAACACTCTTTTCAAGTTAAACATAAGATTTTCAATGATTAGAACACTCGATTTCTACTTGAGTTTTTTTTCTACGTTTCGTACAACGTATATTTTTTCTTTACAAGCTCAACTCAACAATTGGAGTATACAAATGTCAACTAAAATTTGTCAAACAAACAATGAATTGGAATGACTTCGACCGGCGACCTTATCCACCTTATAACTCATTTCTACATCTCCTTCATTTCTTTTACCACCTAAAGCCCATTTATCCTATTTTTCACAAGAACATCCTCAATCATGTTGTATGTGTTTTGCAATCATAGTAATTCTCACAAGTGACACAACTTTAGGCTAAGTTATTTTATTTACACTTGCAATCCTATTTACTTCCCAAAGTGTGCCCTTGATCATGAATCGCATTAATCTGTCAATTTTATTGATTTTAGGCAAGGAATCCCCTAGTTTATTTTATGTTCAACGTCTTTAGAGAATTCATTTTGAAATTTTCAAGATATGGGACACATATCCAATTCTTTTCTTCATTTCTCAACAATCAACTCGAACAAAAGTTACTCAAGCATTTATTTAACCCACAAGAAATTACCAACAAAAGATACACTAAAATGCAAGATGGTAACATGGCATAGGCATAAGTCACAATTATGAGTATTCAGTAATCATGAGGAACATCCTATCAAGTACATGAAATAAAAACCCACCCCTTTCCCCACAAACTTAAAGCACATTCTTACCAAATTTAAATCCCAAGTGAATCAACAATTTAAATCATGGGAGTTAAAGCACATTCTTACCAAATTTCCAAACAAGAAATCATAATCAAGGAATTAAAGACCCGGTGCAGGTAAGAATGCTATCTCACAAAAACTCCCACTAATTAAAATGCTCACAATCAATCACATTTGCATATCAACCATTTATTCGAACATAGATTCAAATATTCAAGAGTTGTGTAGGTACAAGATTACACGATTGATTATGCGAATATGAGGAGATAACCTCTATTAATACCAACAATATCTCCCTTCTCTCACAAACTGAAATGCAATCATGTCATTTGAGTAGGCATATGAACTCAAGTGCATGGAAAGACAAGTAAGTATATAATCAAATTCACAAAAATCTAACCTTGGAAACCGCACAAATCAAGCAAGTATAAATTATGCACATACAAAGAAAATAAATGGAGAAGGGTAAAGGGAAGCGAACCGAACCGAGCCGAGCATCCTCAGTGCTTCAAGATAAGTCCTTCTTATTGCCGGTTATGAGTGTCGTCGATTACTGAAGCTGACTTTGTAGTTGAAATACAACCGGTGGCTCACTCACTTGGGGTGCCATGGGGATTCTCTAGTTAATTAAGTGGAACATTGTTCAATGCTTGGAAATAGCAGTTGTAGCCTTAACCGTGACCTCCAGTGCTTGAACTCACACTTTCATCACAAGTCTTTATATCTTCTCCTTGCAACTCCTTAAGCATGACTCACCTTGATTCGGTGTCACCATTGCTTGGAGACTTTTCTTCAAGATATGTTATTTTTCCTTGTTTGTATCCTAAGAGTCAAATACCTATGCACACAACTCAAGAAATCATCAAATCTTAAAAGAGAAAGATAAATAAAAATTAAACTCTAAGAAATCAATAAAATAACACTTGGGTTGCCTCCTAAGAAGCACTTGGTTAAAGCCGACGACCCGACTTTCATAAGTGTTAGTTATCTAGGATCTAAGAACAAGTGTCTATCGTGCCATGCTTTTGTTTGCTCTAGAAAGAAAATTGATCCACTAACATAAACATAGCACGATGGATCACGAATAACATTAAGGACATAAGATTTATACAAGAAGGGATGCTCAAAGTCCATGATTGATGCAAGTTTTTTAAAAATGAAGAAACCGATGAATTAAAACTTGCATGCCAACCACCAAATGATGCTTCAATAAATGGATCGTTAATCAAAATACGATCATAATTACACATTATTAGGCAATGAGATTGCTCTTCCAAAGATGATGCATTGTCTTGTTTGGAAGAATTGTCACTATTCTCCAATGGTGGCTCATGAGAGAAAAGGTTTTTATTCCCCTCTTCTTTCTCCTCTTCCCTCAATGGCAAACTTTCTCCAAAACATGTTTGAAGAGATGGGCTTCTAAAACCTTAATGTGTGCCAAAAATATTTTTGATTGAACTCATACTTGTCATTCTTCATTTCTTCTTTCAATACTTCGATCGAAGAAATTCGGTAAGACTTGGATGACTTAAAGGTTTGATGACTTGAAGAGGAAATTTTTTTATTATCTTACCATCCCAATTCATAATTATTTGAAAAAATAAAATCTAATCCATTAATTGAGAAGGGCTGGTGGTAGGGTAGTGCATTTGGGAAGAAAAATGATGAAAAGAGTCACAATCCACAGATATGTGACCATGTTCTCCACAAAATTCACATTGCACTACTTCCACATTTTCAAAATCAGGACAATTAAAATGAGCACTATTACCAAGTACAAAAGGCAATACATTTACTTCGAAAGGAGTGAGCGCATAACTCTCAATCAAATACTAGCACTGACACTAGTACTTTGTATTAAAGTTGGCTTAAAATGAATATTGGGTTCCTTATCATTAATCTTGATATTTTACAATTGTCATAAAAATAAAACTTTAGTTGATAATTAGCCTCTAAAAACTGAGTAACACATAGGTACCACAAGAGCATCAAACTAAGCCCATGCAACAGATCGATCAGTCCCTATTGATAAAAAAAAATTCACTCAATTAAAAAGAAAATTTAATCTTCAATACTGCAAACAAACATGTACTTTTCGGAAGAAAAAAATGTAATACTTTTCTAAACTTGATAATTCAAGTGTTTTTTGCATAACGTAAGTTTTAAATAAGTTCTACATTATATATCAACCAAAATATTCAACTTTTATTTAATGATATTTTAGGAAAAACAATTAGCACATTTATGGCTAAAAACATTACTTTTTATGGGAAAAAAACTACTTTTACTTCAATTGTAAAATCTTCGAAAAAAATTAATACTTTTCTTGTAAAACATAAATTCAATATTACTTTTTTTTTTAAAAAAAATTATGTTTCTTATTAAGTTTTATGTAATTTTTTATATTTTTAGTATCAAGTTTATGAATTACATTTATAATTTTCATATTGATATCTCATCCTTTTATGATAATGCATTTTATAATAAGGAGTAGTGTACTTTCGTGAAATTAAGTAATACATTTTGTGAAGAATTTAATTACCAAGAGTTGTTGAGGGTGCGGAATGAATGCTCTTATGGTCATGTCACTTGAGTTCGAAAAAAATTATCTATATTTGTAGTTGGATCTACTTGATGCTCGGATTTAGATCTAGGAACATGCTAAATACATTTTTTTAAAAAAATAATTGCTTAGAAGGCAAAATGCTTCTATCATAAAATTTAGCTAGTGTTTATACATGATCCTTTGTGATACCAATAAGGAAAATTATTGTACTCCTTTTCGTGCCAAGCCCTAGCACTTCATAGGTTGGCTTTATGTTCTCTGTTGGTGTCCCCGTTAGTAGGTCCACCCACGATAATATGGATATATCCTTTTCTTTCTCTATTTTCTCCCTTTGTAGGACCTTCCTACACTTCTTTACCTTAGTGGGGCTTCGGTCTTTGGTCTTCGTTGTCCTTTCTTTTGTATCTGTTATTTTGTTATTTCCTTACAAATTCCATCAAATGCCCTTTGAGAACTATTCTCTCTATCTCGTTACTTAGGTACCTAGACACATTCGTTTCGTGACCATACTCATTATGGAATTTGCAGAACTCATCACAAGGTTGTTTTTTGGGCCCTTTCTTATAGCCAGTATGAAGCCTGAACCTGGGATGCTCAATGGTGATTTCCAAGAGTTTAGCGGGTTGTATGGTTAGTGGGACATAATTTATATAACAGTTCTCCTTGTCCAAATGCACCTTCTTTGCAGAGGTGCTCTCTTTCTTATCAGACTATGCCTTGCATTTTTCCTCGGCCTTCTCCTTTTTTTACCACTTCGTACCTCCTTGGGGTTGATGTATTTGTCTACTCTTTCTAGAAGCTCACGAAATTTCATGAAACACACTTAGCTAGGGCCTTGAAGAAGTCCCCATCAAGTAGCCATTGGGCTAGGGCATTAATATTTACCTCTGTCATGGTAGAAGGTACTTCTAGAGCGGTCTTATTGAAACGACTAACATATGCTCTCAATATTTCAGTTGACTCTTGTTTAAAGTTGAGCAACGAGAGAGAGGTTTTCTATTGCTTTCTAGCACTAGAAAATTGATGTATAAGTAGGGACCTAAAATCCATAAATAAATCAATTGTGTTCGGGGCTAACTGCTCGAACCACTATTGACAATCTTCAGCGAGCGGGTAACGAAAACCCTGGATTTTTTTACAACATTGATGTATTAGTGACGTAGTGCTCCATTTTTCAATCTCAAAAGGTGATCATAGGGGTCAGTCGTCCCATTATACTCGTAATTAGGGTTTAGTTTCAGTTTCAGTTTCAATTTAAGGTTTCAGTTTAGGGTTTAGGGTTCAATAGAAGTTAACCAAACCCTAACCCTAGGTTATCAAACCCATATCAAATTAACAATAAAATAAATCAAACATCAACCCCCGAAGCTTGGGCTACTCTCTGCTTCGAGAAACAATATGAACTACTCATAAATCATCGGAGAAATCCCAAATAACATCACTATGCAATAATTACAATAAAATAAAAATAGAGAGAGAAAGGGGAAAGAAATACTTAGTGATGATGAGAATCGGAAAATCTTCGATAAATCTTCAAGGTTGTCACCCCCTTGGAGAAATCTTACAATCTTCCACCAAGAACCAAGCTGAAAATATTCTAAAGGAAGCTAATATTCTAAAAGTAAAGAAAAGTTTAGTAAAAGTTATGAAATGGGGTGAGAGAGGGGGTTATAGACTCTTGGTGCACGTGGTAGTGCACACACTTTTAGGTCAATTTAAGTGTCTTCTTACGGACTTTTGTGTGCATTTTCATGTGTGTTTTGTGCGTTTATTTCTCATTGGGCAATTTGACGTGTCTGTTTCATTTTCATGTCAAGACAGGTGAATTAAGGCCGAAAAACAGGTTTGAAGATCTCAAATTGACAAATCGAGCTCAAAGAAAGAAGAAAACAAGGAAAAAAACAGGGGATCATGCCCGAGGTGGTGAGGCCACGCCCGTGGCTCAAGCCACGGCCGAGGTAGTCCAAGGCCACGGCCGTGGCCATTCCTCCAGAGAAGGCCACATTTCAGCATCATTTGCCACGACCGAGGCAAACATACACCACGACCGTGGCGATCCAAACCCCACGACCGCGGTATGAATAAGCCGCGGCCGTGGCCAGTCCTCCAGAAGTAAAGGCAAATTCAGTCCAAGAAAGACCACGGCCGAGGCAGGAGATATACCATGGCCGCGGCCCCAAATTGGGCCCAAAACCCTTGTTTCACCACGCCCGCGGCCATCTTTATGCCACGGCCGCGGCGGGGTTCCCTGTTTTAAAAACCCAAACACGTTTTTGCCTAAATTGGAGTTAGCACTTTCTCTCCTTATATATATATCATCCCATTCGAATTTAACCTAACTTAGAACAACCTAGAACCCATCCCCCACACATAATCAGCCACTTTTCTCCATTGGAAGCAAGGAAATGGAAGGGGGTTGAAGATCTTGATCTTCAACCCCTAACCTTTGGTTCTTTCTATCCTATTTTCATGTTTTCTTTAATTTTCTGTTATTTTATCTTTGTATTAGGTAAAATGGGTGGCTAGCACCCTTAGTTCACTCTTGATTATTGTGGAACCTTGAGTCCAAGACATTTATGTGATTATTACGGTTAATGTTACCGAAAATATTGTGTATTCAAGTGTTTTGTGTTATTTGCTGTTATTGACTCACATTTATGAATTTATTATTGGATTGATCACCCTTTAAGGGATTTGTGAATGTGTTGCTAGAATAGGAGGTCACTATCCGTAATTGTAGGATTTCCGATTCCCGAGTAGCAAACAATAATTATTTATTGGTGATAACACAAAGTTTAACCTCTAAAACCGAGCTTGCGAGTTTTATGTTGAATTTATCTCGTTGTCCTAGTGTTTAATGCATTTGGTGATTGAATCTAAGAGAGCTTGTTCGAGGATTCGGTTAAACTGAATAGGGTTAGTCGAAGAGCTTGTTTTGATTAACTAAGATTAAGGGATAACAAGGCTATTAGAGCTTGTTAATAGCCTTGAGATAAGGGCTAGAATCACAATTGAATAGGGCATTGACAATAGTTACATAAATCGTCCAAGACCTCGGTGAAACATGATCAAAGGTGAATCGTTTTGTTATTTAAAAACCAAAAACCTATAAAAATCTCTTTATTTGTCTTTGTTTATTTAGGTGTAGTTGTTATTTCATTGACCCCCCCACTTCTTTATTGTTTTCTAGCTTATATACATTATATTTCTCGATAATAATAGCTTAATACATAAAAGCAAAATTTGTTCGACCGTTCCTCGTGGGATCGACCCTTGCTTGCCACTCTACTAGTTAGAGTAGTCGGTAAGGTTTAAGTGTATCTTCATACACGATTTAATTTGGTAGTCGGAAACGACACTACCAACTCTCAACCCTCACAAGTGCTAAAAGACTAAAAACTCTGCCTAAGAAGCCCTTTAATAACTATAGAATTACAATTAGAAATGCAATGAGTTTTAAGTTGTTGAGTCGAGCCCCTTTGGTGTGCTCGACTCATCTTCTTGTCAATTCTTCCGTTACCTCGATTAGAATTTGATCTCGGCCTGAACATAAAAGTTGTAGATATTTGTCTCTCGTCACATGGCAACTTGAATCTCTTAAATCGGAGTCCGAATAAGGAAGATATGATTGAAATATGGATGGGCTGCGTGTGGAGAAAAACCGAACCGGATACCGGACGCAAGTGGGCCGGTACCGGATCCGGGACTCACAATCTGTTAGAAACCCTGGCCCGGTACTGGACCAGTACTGAATCCAAGTAGGCCGGTATCGGTCCGGTAGTGCTCTTCTTCACTCGGTGCTCGGCCGTCGGGCGTGTCGTGTGCTCCCATCTCGCGTCGCTTCTTCCGTCACCATTTCGGACACTTTTCTTTCGTCTTTTCAACTCGACCCCTCACAGTTTTATTCGCGGCTCGATGATCTTCGAGTCGAGATTCTATGGGGTCGGATTTAGGCCCATTTGGGCTTCATTTTATGGGCTGAAATGGGAAAGTGCATGCATTTGACCTCCTTTTGCTCCCGAAATTTCCCAACCTTCAAAATATAACTAAAAAACACTCGAAAGTGCATTAAATAATTTCAAATAGGAAATGAAGCCCGAGAATGCAAACATGAAATCGCATCTAAACATGATGAACACTCGCAATTCACACAAAAATATGAACATTAAATATACGAGAAAATGAGTATTTTCATGTTCATCATGACCTCAACGAAGCATCTCTCCACTACTCTCTCAAATGGATTGCAGATCGTGATTATCACTTTCATCAACCATGCTAAATAGGATTGTAACAAATAGACAATTTAAATAACAAACTTATCACATGAATGTCCAATATTTGATTATTTTCACGAAATCTTTTGGAGAAAACAATGAAGTATGGGATAAAGTTAGTTAGACAAGAGTAAGAAAGAACACTCATGCCTTAACTCATGTGTTCCCATAGACGACGCCATTTGATGTGACATAAAATGTTCTAGTTCAGGACCTTCAGGAAACATAAAAAGCACCAAGAATCATAACTAAAACAGGATTTGGAGGTGTCGGAATGAGCTCCTCTTACAAGTGATTTGCTCTGGGTTGATCCTGAAAAATAGAGGCTGGAGATGTCTTCCACGAAGAAACTCCAACGCTCAAGTCAGTTTATTACAACATAAATGGCTTTATGTAACATTACGTTTGTAACACTTTTAAAATTTTGACTTTTATGTAATACTTTTGTAACGTCTAAGAATAAGTAACACTTTTATGTAACACTTATAATAAGTAACACTTTGAACGTAACACTTTTATGTAACACTTACAATAAGTAACACGTTTTAAGTAAAAATTATATATTTATTTTATTTTAAACTAATTAAGTTTATGTGGATTTATTTTTCTCATGTGCCTTTTATTTTTATTTTTCTCATGTGTTACATCTTAATTACCACAATAGAATATTCATAACATAAGTGGTGAAAATGATCGACTCAGACCTACAAAAGTAACAATTTATTAGAGCACCTAAAGATTTAATCATTCGTTATCTAAAATAAATTATTAATGATTTATATGTGTGTTTGTATATAGATATACACACATTATATTTTTACTAAAAAAAAGAGATTTGTACCTTAAGAATTTGAATACATTTCTTAAGTGTTAGAACATTTTGTCATGTTGCTCATGTTTGTAAGTTTATTTTTTTGTTTAATTTTATATTTTATAAAACACAAAAGAGTAATTAATCACTTAATTACTTTTAAAGGTGACTTTTAAGTGTCTCAAAATTTTCTTCAAGTAAATATTGTAATTAAAATTAATGATAGCGTCTTATAATTTAAATACAATAATTAGATGTAACAAGTTAGTGTGATATATATATATATGTGTGTGTGTGTGTGTGTGGATGAAACTGGAAAAAAATTTTAATGGAAACCTTGTGTCAAATTAGATATAGAATAACCTAAATAAAATTAAGTTAGGTTGTAGTTTGATGAAATTTAAATTTGAGAGTATTTTATTGATGTTATATGTAATACCCGTGCCTCTCACAACTCACTGGCAAATATAATTTTTGCATTTCATGCATTCCATATTTTATGTGCTATTTACGTGATAGTTTTATAGTAATTAATTTATTACATTTATTGCGTTATTTTATATTTTGCGACTAATTTGGACGTGTTTACCTTGGTAGTCAAGAACCCCCTAGTCTAAAATAATGAAACATGCTACAGAATTTAAGACTATGCGTGACAAGTTTATAGTGTGGAGCCAAAAGCAAGGAGAATGAAGTGTTTCTCGCTGGAAAGTAATCTCGGCCGAGACGGGGAAGGATCTCGGCCGAGACGGGTGGTCGAGTCATCTCGGCCGAGACAGAGAAGTGATCTCGGCCGAGACGTGAAGGCAGGGAAAACGGGAAGTTTGCCCTGGAGACGCATCTCGGCCGAGACAGAGAGTGATCTCGGCCGAGACCCTTAGACCGACTTAGTCATCTCGGCCGAGACAGGGTCTAATCTCGGCCGAGATTCAAAGACCGACTTACTTTTCAGCTTTTGTGTCCAAGAAGCTATTAAAACAGTTTTCTTCTTTCATTTTGTAATTGTAACTCCAAGATTCATCTAAAGCAAAATATCTTGGCTTGGTATCGCCCCCAGACGTAGTTACGCTTCGTAACGAACTGGATTGATTACCATTGTGGAATAGGAAATTTCAAAAGCTACTCCGGAGGAGAGGTAAGTAGAAATCCATCGCCAACTACAATGCTTGAACATAGTATTTGTGTTTATTATTTGTGATAATTGATTGATGTATGTGTTGTTGTATGCATGTGTATAAAGTGTATTCTTCTGTTGCTAAAAAACAAATGGATGTGCATCAATCATGAGCATTAGCATCTACAAGGATTACATGTGTACATATAAGAAGTCAAAATAACGTAATTGCATAAATTGATAATGTTTTGGGGTTGGTCACCACTGGTACACTGAGAGTTATACACTGTATATGGTGTCTCTCGGGATGCTTCCGGTGACAGGCGTGCACGCGGAAGAGGTTCCCACTTCAGCACCTTCGTGATGAGGGGTACGGGAAGAGGTAGACTTCCCGGTGGACTGCGGGGGCAGGCAGGAGGTGGACCCCTGGTAGTCTCGGGAGGATAGCCGCTTGGTCGTACCAACCATCACTGATATCTCAGGTGGACTATAAGGGGGGAGGAGGGACCCTTGGTAGTCACGAGTATGGCCAATAAGTGATATTCTGGTGAGGTTGTGCCAGTGAAGGGAGCCAATACTCACGAAAACGGTTTTCTTTTGAGTAGAGTTGAAAGAAATGGTTTTGTAAATTGCATCTCATCATTCACGCATTTGTCATGCATGATTTCTGCTTACTGAGCTTTAGCTCACGTAGTTCTTGCATTGTAGGTGAGTTTGACTACGTATGAGCTCGTGGACTAATCTGGCATGCTGTTAGAACTTCTGCAAGTCTTGAAGCCTCGTGTATATGAATGACGACCTGTGGGGCTAAACCTTGGACTCACTATGTTTTTGCTAGTGTTCTAATAATCTTTTTGGACATGTTCAAATTAAGAAACTTTAATATATATATTTTTGTAAATATGGTGTTGAAGATGGAGTGATGCTACTGTGCTTGACTTGGATCTATGTGAACACATGTTGATGAGATTTTAACATCGGGAAAGTATTTTAGATTATTAATTTTTAAAAAAAATATACAGGCTTTGTAAGGCTAAAAATTGGTATAAAATAAGTTTTTACAAGGGTGGGTGTGACAGAGTGGTATCAGAGCCCGGTTTGTGCCCTGTAGACTGTTCATATACGTGAGCTCAGAACTTCTGAAGCGCAGACATGCCAGTAAGTTTTACTTATTCATAATTTGTACTCATTATTTCATGAATCATATTGGCCTGTGACAGAGGAATAATAAAATTAGAAAGAAATCATGGAGGTCGTTAGAGGAGAAGGTGTTGAAGGAAATAATGATCCAGAACTGAATGCACCAGCAGTAGGTGTTGGCCTCGAAGCGATTGTGGCTCGGTTGACAGGGTTAGTTGAACAACAATCGCAACAGATTCAACAACTTATCCAACAAAGGGATGTGGGTGAACAACCAGGAAATGGTGTAAATCAACAGCAACCTCGAGCTGAATACTTAGAGGTCATCGGAGAGAGGTTTAGAAAGCTTAACCCGCCAACATTTGAAAGTGCAACGGATCCTACTGATGCAGAGGATTGGCTTAGAACTATAGAGAACATGTTTTTGTATAGTAAAGTTCCTGAGGGGGAAAAAGTATTGTGTGCATCGTTCATGTTACGTGGAAGTGCGGGACACTGGTGGGACACAATGAAAACTATTGAGGATGTGGCGACAATGACGTGGGGTAGGTTCAAAGAACTTTTTAGAAACAAGTATTTCACTGCCCCAGTTCGAGTAATGAAGATGAATGAGTTCATACAGTTGAGACAAGGAGCAATGGATGTTACAGACTACATCGCAAAGTTCGAGCAGCTCTCTAGGTTTGCGGAGCACATGGTTAGTACTGATGCATTGAAAGTAGAGAGATTCCTAGAAGGTTTGAGGCCAGAGCTATATAGAGATGTGTGTATGGCTGGAATACATGGAGTAACTTATTCACAAGTTGCTGAACGAGCGTTGATTGCCGAACAAGCAGAAATGAAAATTAGGCGTGCTCAGGAGGTTAGGCGTCAGTTTATACAAAGACAAGGACCTCGTTTTGGAGGAGATGGAAAGAAAAGGCTGCTACAAGTGCAAGGTCCAAGGCCGGGTTCTCAACCAAAACCAGGACAACAATCATGGGATCAGGACAAGCGCCAAAAGGGTGAACAAGGAAAATCACCAGTTACACAACCTACATGTCCCACATGTGGAGGTTCGCATAGTGGAAAGTGTTTCGCAGAGTATCGGACTTGTTTTAAATGTGGAAAAGCAGGACACATTTCCACGGTTTGTCCAGAAAACTCAAACCCTGCTACACAAAAGAAGACGCCAGCTAGAGTCTTTACCATGACCACAGAGGAAGCGGAAGCAAATACATCTGTAGTAACAGGTAAAGTTCCCATCTGTGATACTATTGCATTTGCATTATTTGATTCTGGAGCTACACATTCATTTGCATCCACTGAGTATGTGAAGAGGCTGGGTAGAAAACCTGATGTAGCAGACGTTAGTTACAATATAGTGATCCCCTCCGGAGAGTCAAAACAAACTAACCAAATTCTGCGAGCATGTGTTATCTCTATTGAAGGAAGAGAACTTTATGCCGATCTAATCATATTAGATATGAATGATTATGATGTGATTTTGGGAATGGACTGGCTATCGAAGTATGGTGCTACAATAGATTGTCAGAACAAGATAGTCACATTTCAGCCGCCTGGAGACACATCTTTCGTCTTTATTGGAGTACGAAAAAGGTTCAAATATCACATGATATCAGCGGTGAAAGCGAAAAGGCTATTGGAAAGCGGTTGTGAAGGCTACCTAGTAAGTGTTATGAGTATGGAAGAGAAACATTGTCCGACTATAGAGGAGGTAGCGGTGGTGCAAGAATACCCTGAAGTATTTCCAGAGGAACTCCCAGGATTACCCCCAGACAGAGAGATAGAGTTTGTAATTGACGTATATCCAGGGACTGCTCCTATATCGAAGTCACCATACAGAATGGCGCCAACAGAGTTGAAAGAGTTGAAGATTCAATTGCAAGATTTACTGGACAAAGGCTTCATTAGACCTAGCTTTTCGCCATGGGGTGCACCAGTTTTGTTTGTCAAGAAGAAAGATGGTACTATGCGGATGTGTATAGATTATAGAGAACTAAACAAGGTTACGATCAAGAACAAATATCCCTTACCCAGGATTGATGACTTATTTGATCAACTCCAGGGAGCTGCCATATTCTCCAAGATTGACTTGCGTTCAGGTTATCATCAACTGAAAATTAAAGAGGAAGATATCCCAAAAACGGCATTCAGTACAAGATACGGACACTATGAGTTTTTGGTGATGCCATTCGGATTGACAAATGCCCCAGCAGCTTTCATGGATATGATGAATCGGGTGTTCAAAGACTTTTTGGATAAGTTTGTTATCGTGTTTATTGATGACATTCTGATTTACTCCAAGAATGAAGCAGAGCATGCTGTGCATTTGAGAAAGGTTTTAGACGTTCTAAAGGAGAAACAGTTGTACGCTAAGTTCAAGAAATGTGAGTTCTGGTTGGATCGAGTAATATTTCTAGGGCATGTTGTGTCAGGAGAAGGAATTTCAGTTGATCCAAGTAAAGTTGAAGCAATTAACAATTGGCCACAACCTACAAATCCTTCAGAGGTACGTAGTTTTCTCGGGTTAGCTGGGTACTATCGGAGATTTGTAGAAGGATTCTCGAAAATTACATCTCCCTTAACACAGTTGACTAGAAAGAGTGTAACATTCAAGTGGACAGAGGCTTGTGAGCAGAGTTTTCGAGAATTGAAGAAAAGGTTATCATCTGCGCCGATCCTTTCAATACCAATGGGGACTGGAGGCTTTGTAGTATACAGTGATGCTTCGAAGAATGGTTTAGGGTGTGTGTTAATGCAGTATGGCAAAGTAATAGCATATGCATCCAGACAATTGAAGGAGTATGAGAAGAACTACCCTACTCATGACTTGGAGCTTGCGGCAGTAGTATTTGCACTAAAACTCTGGAGACACTATCTATATGGAGAACGATGTGAGATCTACACAGATCACAAAAGTCTGAAGTACTTTTTCACACAGAAAGAGCTGAATATGAGACAGAGAAGATGGTTAGAACTCGTGAAAGATTATGACTGTGTTATCAACTATCGTCCTGGTAAAGCAAATGTCGTTGCTGATGCCTTAAGCAGAAAATCGTCCCAAGGTACTACATTGATGGCTTTGATTCAGAAACCAGAGTTACTAGACTTGCAAAGAATGAATGTCGAGATTGTTCAATTGGGAGTAGTAGAGGCAAGACTAGCAGCTCTAACCCTTCAGCCTACCCTACTTGATAGAATTAAGCAGGGACAGAATGAAGATGAATATTTAGCTAAAGTGAAGAAGGATGCCGCTTCAGGGACGCCTTCAGACTTTCAGATGTCAGAAAACAATATCTTAAGATTCAAAAACCGGTTATGTGTGCCAAATGTAGATAGCATTCGTAGAGATATTATGACAGAGGCACATTCGACACCATATTCAGTACATCCAGGAGCTACCAAAATGTATCGAGATTTAAAGGTGCAGTATTGGTGGCCAGGTATGAAGAAAGATATTGCTCAGTATGTCGAACAGTGTTTGACCTGTCAGCAGGTAAAAGCAGAACATCAAAAACCGGCAGGAACCTTACAGCCCTTACTGATTCCAGAATGGAAATGGGAGAACATTACAATGGATTTTGTAGTGGGATTGCCGAAAACTGTAAAGAGTCACGATGCTATCTGGGTAATTGTGGACAGACTTACGAAAACTGCTCATTTTCTTCCAGTCTGTACTACTTACTCCATGGATCGTTATGCTCAGATATATATACAGGAAATAGTCAGACTTCACGGAGTACCGTTATCCATTGTTTCAGATAGAGACTCAAGATTCCTGTCTACTTTCTGGAAGAGTTTACACAAGGCACTGGGAACACAGTTGTCTTTCAGTACTGCATATCATCCACAAACTGACGGACAATCGGAAAGGACGATACAGACTTTAGAGGATATGCTTAGAGCTTGCGTGTTAGACTTCCAGGGTCAATGGAGCAAATTCCTACCTTTGATAGAATTTTCCTACAACAACAGTTATCAATCTACTATAGGAATGCCCCCTTATGAAGCACTATATGGTAGGAAGTGTCGATCACCGATATATTGGGATGAGGTTGGTGAAAGAAGACTTCTAGGTCCAAGTGTAATACAGGAAATGTCAGAAGCTGTGTCACAGATTCGGGAAAGGATGAAAACGGCTCAGAGTCGCCAGAAAAGCTATGCAGATAAAAGAAGGAGAGCACTTGAGTTTGCAGTAGGAGATCTAGTATTCTTGAAAGTTGCACCAATGAAGGGAATAATGCGGTTTGGTAAGAAAGGAAAACTTAGTCCGAGATACATTGGTCCATTTCCTATTATCGAGAGGATTGGTGATGTTGCCTACAGACTCGATTTGCCAGCATCAATGTCTCAAATACATAATGTGTTCCATGTGTCAGTATTGAGGAAATATATTGCAAATCCATCTCATGTCCTGAACAGTGAACCCGTAGAACTACAAGCAGATTTAGGGTATAAGGAAATACCAGTACAGATTTTATTAAGAGAAGTAAAACGGCTCAGAAACAAAGAAATTCCGTTGGTCAAAGTGTTATGGAGAAACCAATCAGTCGAAGAAGCCACCTGGGAAAGAGAGGATGAAATGAGAGCCAAATATCCTGAACTCTTCAAGTAAGTAAATTTCGGGGACGAAATTTTTATAAGGGAGGGAGGATGTAATACCCGTGCCTCTCACAACTCACTGGCAAATATAATTTTTGCATTTCATGCATTCCATATTTTATGTGCTATTTACGTGATAGTTTTATAGTAATTAATTTATTACATTTATTGTGTTATTTTATATTTTGCGACTAATTTGGACGTGTTTACCTTGGTAGTCAAGAACCCCCTAGTCTAAAATAATGAAACATGCTACAGAATTTAAGACTATGCGTGACAAGTTTATAGTGTGGAGCCAAAAGCAAGGAGAATGAAGTGTTTCTCGCTGGAAAGTAATCTCGGCCGAGACGGGGAAGGATCTCGGCCGAGACGGGTGGTCGAGTCATCTCGGCCGAGACAGAGAAGTGATCTCGGCCGAGACGTGAAGGCAGGGAAAACGGGAAGTTTGCCCTGGAGACGCATCTCGGCCGAGACAGAGAGTGATCTCGGCCGAGACCCTTAGACCGACTTAGTCATCTCGGCCGAGACAGGGTCTAATCTCGGCCGAGATTCAAAGACCGACTTACTTTTCAGCTTTTGTGTCCAAGAAGCTATTAAAACAGTTTTCTTCTTTCATTTTGTAATTGTAACTCCAAGATTCATCTAAAGCAAAATATCTTGGCTTGGTATCGCCCCCAGACGTAGTTACGCTTCGTAACGAACTGGATTGATTACCATTGTGGAATAGGAAATTTCAAAAGCTACTCCGGAGGAGAGGTAAGTAGAAATCCATCGCCAACTACAATGCTTGAACATAGTATTTGTGTTTATTATTTGTGATAATTGATTGATGTATGTGTTGTTGTATGCATGTGTATAAAGTGTATTCTTCTGTTGCTAAAAAACAAATGGATGTGCATCAATCATGAGCATTAGCATCTACAAGGATTACATGTGTACATATAAGAAGTCAAAATAACGTAATTGCATAAATTGATAATGTTTTGGGGTTGGTCACCACTGGTACACTGAGAGTTATACACTGTATATGGTGTCTCTCGGGATGCTTCCGGTGACAGGCGTGCACGCGGAAGAGGTTCCCACTTCAGCACCTTCGTGATGAGGGGTACGGGAAGAGGTAGACTTCCCGGTGGACTGCGGGGGCAGGCAGGAGGTGGACCCCTGGTAGTCTCGGGAGGATAGCCGCTTGGTCGTACCAACCATCACTGATATCTCGGGTGGACTATAAGGGGGGAGGAGGGACCCTTGGTAGTCACGAGTATGGCCAATAAGTGATATTCTGGTGAGGTTGTGCCAGTGAAGGGAGCCAATACTCACGAAAACGGTTTTCTTTTGAGTAGAGTTGAAAGAAATGGTTTTGTAAATTGCATCTCATCATTCACGCATTTGTCATGCATGATTTCTGCTTACTGAGCTTTAGCTCACGTAGTTCTTGCATTGTAGGTGAGTTTGACTACGTATGAGCTCGTGGACTAATCTGGCATGCTGTTAGAACTTCTGCAAGTCTTGAAGCCTCGTGTATATGAATGACGACCTGTGGGGCTAAACCTTGGACTCACTATGTTTTTGCTAGTGTTCTAATAATCTTTTTGGACATGTTCAAATTAAGAAACTTTAATATATATATTTTTGTAAATATGGTGTTGAAGATGGAGTGATGCTACTGTGCTTGACTTGGATCTATGTGAACACATGTTGATGAGATTTTAACATCGGGAAAGTATTTTAGATTATTAATTTTTAAAAAAAATATACAGGCTTTGTAAGGCTAAAAATTGGTATAAAATAAGTTTTTACAAGGGTGGGTGTGACATTATAGCAAAATGTTGTGTATATATAGTTTTTCTTATAAAATAAACTAAAAAAAGTTATTGTAGCCTAGTGGTTTAGACTTTGCACTGAAGCTCCTACAATTTAGCAACTCGGGTTTGAAACCTAGCAGTGACAAATATTCAACTCACTTTTTTTTTTCTCGAAAAAAGTGTTACATAAAGGGGTTTTATGTAACATTTTTTCAGTGTTTCCATAAAATGATACAATTTAAAATCTAATGTAACACATATCAAAAGTGTTACTAAAGATCATCAATAATATTACATTAGACTTTAGGTAACACGTCAAATGTAACACCAATAAAGTGTTACATAAAGTTTATAGTAACTTATTCTAGTATATATGTAATACTTTATGTTAGGGTTTTCTTTGAGTGTTGGAGAGAAATTCAATGGAATAGTTAAAGTTACCTGTAAAAAATAAAATAAATGGGTATTTATACTTGTTGATACGAAAGGGGTAAAGATGTCCTCTCAGTGTAATTTTTACCAAACCCTAATCTCGGTTAGTAGTACGAATCTGGTTTAGTAGGAATACGTCAGGTGGTCCCCTGTACTTTTCAGTAGAGGGACTATGGTTGATAAGATGCAAAATTACATGTATAAATATAATATTCCCTTGTACTTTTTATCTCTAATCATGTTTGATCCTTGAGTTTTGTCTAATAATTCTGTTTTCTATCTTGAATGTGAATTTGGTTGATTAATTTGCACGAATTCAAGATTGTTCGAAGATTTGAATCTTTCGGGAGAAGATTTAACATAAGGTGTTGGCACGCCTTAACTAACAGACTGGTGAATGGTATAACTGGGCATAAGGTGTGGGCACGCGTTAACTGAGAAGTCCGGATGCGAGGGTTTACAAAGTGGCAGCCCCCTTTTCACTAAGAAGATGTTTTCAATTATTAATACATCTTTAGATGTCTTAAAGTTAGTTTTTCGGATAAGTATGTAGGGGGAGAGATATATTTAAGATAGAGATAATGGGATTCTCCCGATCATTCAGAAATTAATTTACACAATATACTACTTTTCTTTTTTCTCTAAGACTTTTTGGAACTCTACATAGAGGGCTAAACTCCATATCCGACTAGAAGATTATTAAGGATTTTGTTCTTCCAATCGTGAGATCTAATTAGTTTTATTTGTTCTTTTATTTCTTCATTATTCGTATATCTTCAGTGCTCGATGTAATTATTATTTTGATGGATTGAATGATATAGCCAGTTGTATATTACTAATTAGAGTATTAAATTCGTAATTGTTTGATTGTTCTAATGTTTGTGGTAAATAACATAGTTTATTACAACGATGGTTTTCAATATATGATATAGTCTAAATGAACCTACATCTGAGTTTGTTGGCTAAGAATTGGTGGCCTCTCTCATATTAATGATGTTGATAAATTAAATTCTACGATCGTATCTTGAAATATTTATTGGCAAGAGAAGTAATTAGAGATCATATCCTAATTATCAAACTAGTAAGGAGAGATAGGAAGTTATTGTCGTATCAACAACCATAACCAATCTAGTGTTGAAATAAAAGAATCGTTGTTGCATCGATGATAAACCATGTGAACTAATTCAAAAATAATCTTTTGGTTGGATTTTCTGTCAAATTAATTCTCTCTTAAATTCATTTGTTATTCTTGTTATATAATCTTTTTGAAATATATATATTTAAAGAAAAAAAAAAACTCTAAATCCCCCACCCTAATTGTTATTTGTATGTTTTTAGTTTTTTATAAAATATTTATAATTACCATTCCCTGTGAATTCGACCTTGTTCATCACTATCGCAAATTTGGAACAAGTATTTAAAATTTGTTGGTTTCAACACCCATCAGTGGCCGTTAGTGTACTGGGGACGATCGTAGTCCTTTTTGTCGGGCAAGAACACGAAAGTGGACACGTGCTTCCTCTGTGTCCTTTCTTTGCCGCCCACGAGGTGGTGAGTGTTTGCTTACAGGAACTGGTTATGAGTTGCAAATGTTTGTCCCAGATTAGTTCGGTACCTTGCAAACTACTGTTGTTTTGGGGGAAAAGTACATTATTGGTCCACTAACTTTTACCTACTTGCAATTTTATTCCTCTCCGATGAGCGATTTGTACATTTAGTCCTATAACTCAAGTTTTTTTCGCAATTTAAGGACAAATTTGGCCGGAATTTTTCAAAACCGCCGGAGAAACTCACATGACCAACACATGACCTATAAAATTAGGGATCTTCACCTCTGAATGACACATGGCATCATCTCATCAGTCTAAAAATTAATAATAAAAAATAATTTTTCACATCATATTTCAAAATAACATGTAAGTAATCAATTTCCATGTCATTATAAATTATTTAAAAAAAAATCTGGGAATATAATAAAACAAAATTAAAAATCCAAAAGGAATTACAAAATATTATAGAAAAATTCTGGTACAAAAAACTAAATATTTCAAAAAAAAAAAAAGAAGCAAAACTGTTGATGTTTCTTCTTCAACCCTCTCCTTGATAACTATGCCCTCATTCTTCACCCATGGATTCTTCTTCATCTCCCTGATCGACGACGTCTGAAGAAGCCTTTCTTATTACGATTTTTTCGAACCTGTGAACCAGCACTCCCTGAAGTCCAGATCTCGAACTGACTTATCGAGCCTAGATCTTCGTGAGAAGTCGGAAAAGTGGGAGGAAGGGGACCATCCCCCTATAGGACAGTTTGCGATGAAAAAGCAGGCGCTGGGGTCGAAGTCATCGTCAATGACGAAGAAGAGGGGAGCATGAAAAAGCCAAGGGTGTTCTTTAATTAGATTCACGTATGAGAATCTGATCTCGACTATAACACAAAGAAGTCATGGCAATAACAATGGATGAAGAAGGAGATGTTGAATGAAGAAGGAGATGTTGAATGAAGAAGAAGATGTTGAGCTTTCTTTTATTTTTTTTATTTTTTTCTGTGTTTTTGTTTCATTGTGACATCCGCTAGAATTTTCTTGAAGAAGAAGATGTTTGATTTTTAATTTTATTTTTTCTGAAATTTTCAATTTTATTTTATTATATTCTCAGATTTTTTTTAAATAATTTAAAATGACATGGAAATTAATTACTTACATGTTATTTTGAAATATGATGTGAAAAATTATTTTTTATTATTAATTTTTATACTGATGAGATGATGCCATGTGTCATTCAGAGGTGAAGATCCCTAAGTTTATAGGTCATGTGCTGGTCATGTGACTTTCTCCGGCGGTTTTGATAAATTCCGGCCAATTTTGTCCTTAAATTGCGAAAAAATTTGAGTCATAGGACTGAATGTGCAAATCACTCATCGGAGAGGACTAAAATTACAAGTAGGTAAAAGTTAGTGGACCAATAATGCAATTTTCCCTATTGTTTGGTGGAAGATATCCTTAAGTGAGTTGAGGGAACTGCTCTGTATGAGACGAGCTTCCTGTGGCTGAATAATCAATGCGTATCCCGCTATGAAGACACGGAGTTCATGACCCTTAGCTATTATATTTACTAGATCCTGAATGTAAAAAAACACGCGATGTGGGTAGAGGGTATTTTATCGACGTCAAACATTAAAAAGAAAACTACTCAATTGTCTTAACCTAGATATTTGTGGACATGAAATTAAGTGTGCTATAGGGATTTGCAGTACTAATGATATAGTTTTTGAGGATACTATAAACAATCAAAATAGTTTATGAGGATACTATAAACAATCAAAATTTAAAGATAGGGTTCTGTGTGGTAGCATTCTGCTCCTTCCTTTTGGTTTGTCTGCTTTAAAACTTGTTTGTTTGGTTCCCATGAAGTCACGTGAATGCCTCTCTTTATAACATCCTCAAAACTCACCTCATTACACCCTTACACGCACATTATTACACATCCTTAAACCTAAACAAACAACAACCTTTTCTCTTTTCATCTATATCATTGATCAACAAAATACACTACCATGAACTTAAATTCTTCTCCTTCACCTTTTCATCTGCACCAAATTAATCTTGATAATGATCAGCACCACTACCACCCTTTTGGCTCGAACCCGTTCGGCCCGAATCCTTCTCCCTCGTCTTCCCTATGCCATATCTTCTTCACTTCTCCTCAAGATCAAAATGGATACAATGATCATCACCAATTTTACCAGCCTCACCACAACTCGGTATGATCAACTCTTTTTTTTTTTTTTTTTTTTTTTGGGTTAATTGTGTTCATTAGATGCGGCTTGACGAGATCATCCTACATCCTGTATTCATTATAAAAATCTAGTGACTCGAGCATTTTAAGTTTTTGTTGTCATATGATCCACGACTGTGGTAGCGGTAAATTGTGAAATTGATTGGTGATATATAAAGGTTTCGTCAAGGCACATCTAACGATAGCAGCGACGATACAATTATTGTCCGTCGAACTCCATAGGGATGGAAAAAACTGTGGTCATGTTGTAACTTAATACAATTATAGTTGATAAGTTAGTTTTACAAGTTATGCTGCAACTGAAAAATAAACGAAATATCGTGAAATGTTTTTGCATTTAGCCATTTGGTGCATCTATGGATAGTGATGAGATACATTAAGATCACATAAAGTGTGGTCATGTTGTAATTGAAAATAATTATATTTGATAGCTTAGTTAACGGTCATGTTACAATTGAAAATAACGAAAAATCGTGATTTTTTTGGAATTAACCATTTTTGTGTTGATATAGGAAGAGAATTATGGTTATGATGAAGGGGGTTCTACTACAAAGGTGGATAGTGGGCTGAAACTAAGTCTATGGAAGAAAGAAGAAGATGGGCCTGTGAAGTGGATGTCATCCAAGATGAGGTTGATGAAGAAGATGAAGAACCCCGACCGTCCGATCGCCACCACGCTGGAGGATCAGACGTCTGATACAAGCAGCAACAGTTCCTCTTACAACAATGGCAGTCCAATTAGGGTTTGTGCTGATTGCAACACTACAAAAACCCCTCTTTGGAGAAGTGGTCCCAAAGGCCCTAAGGTAAATACAACTGAGTTTTAATTACTTCACAGTTCGGAAACACTAAGTGTATATCGGGTGCAAACATTTTAGGTTCGTACAATATGGGTAAAAGATTACGGTTTATATTGAAAATATTACTTGTTTTAAAAAAACATATTATGTTTCAGCATAATATCTGTTTTCAGAACAAGTAATACTTTTTAGCATTAACGCTAATACTTTTTCAAGATCATAACAAGTACTACCTCCGTCCCACTCTAACTTTCCTACTTTCCTTTTCGGTTTGTCCAATTTAACTTTCCAGCCCATAAATGACAAATTTCTCTCATAATTTCCACCCTCAAAATCTCAACCTTTAAAAAAATCAAAGATTCCACAAAATTTGGTTTTTCTTAACTTTCGTGTCCGGTCAAAATAGGAAAGTTAAATCGAGACGGAGGGAGTAATATATTTCAGTATAAACACTAATATATCTTCATGAAAGATTGCTCATGATTCGGAGTGTCTGAAAAATCCGTACAAGTAATGTATAAGAAAAATACTCTCGGAAATTTGTAAATCTCAAAACTTTATCTTTTTAGTTGTTCGATTGCATGTGGTCCTTATTAGCTAAAATTCAAAAAAATAGTTGGATAATTATACGTGCACAGCACAGGACCTTGTTTAATTAGAAATTTTCATTTTTCAATATTGGTGGCCATGATCAATTTTAGTATGTTTTTAATGTTATATATATAATTTATTAATTATTCGGCGAGAGATTCCATAACAAAATTTGAGCAATTGAAACAATAAAAAAATATTTTTTGGAACGCCCAGTAATTATAGGACGAGTTTTACAATTTGCATGTGGTTTGTTGTTCAGTCACTTTGCAACGCATGTGGGATCAGGCAAAGGAAGGCTCGGCGTGCGTTGGCGGCAGCGGCTGCGGCCGCCAACGGCACGAGTGATGAGCCGTCAGTGGCAATGAAGATCAAAGTGAAGACAGGGAAAAGCGGGCCACACGTCAAGAAACGGTGCAAAACGGGTATAGCCACAGGCAGCACGGTTGGATCGGCATCTAATGGTGAGAAGAAGATCAATTTTGAGGATTTCTTAGTAAATATAAGCAAGAATTTAGCGTTTCACAGAGTTTTTCCAGAAGATGAGAAGGATGCTGCCATCCTGCTTATGGCTCTATCTTCTGGCCTCGTCAATGGTTGATTTTTCATTCCAAAGGGCCCACTCTTTTTTTGGTTTGTTAAGCAAGGTAGACACATTAGGATTTTTAATTCCAAATGTTTTTTTTTTTTTTTTTTGAAGGAGATCAAGTGAGTGAGAGTTTATTGTGTTCCGTTTAATATTTAATAATTCTGAAATTAGTCGTAATAAATTTTGTGTGGAATCTTGTAACACCTTTGGACAAGTTGATAACCTAATATGGATAATTTGTTCACATATTTCTCCTATCATCTGTGTCATTTTCAAGCAATATTTTCCTCATTTACAGCTACAACAAAAATGATATTTCGACACAATACAAAGTGATCTTAAATAATAAGTATTATTGTTACAATTTTATTCTTAGAGACAACATGTCATTACAATAATCGCCTCAACAACTTGCTCGTAAATAATATCTTTGAAACGACAGAAGTCGCTTCAAATGCATCTCAAATAATTTTTGCAACAAAATTATCTCCAAAAATAGTATGAAAATAATCTCAAATAATTTATAAATTTGTTTAATTAAAAATAACCACAATAACTTATTATCAGTGATCAAAATTATGGTATAATAAAATATATCAAAAAGACTTTTTTATTGTATAATGCAGCTTTTCTCTCTTTAAATAGAGAAGACCTTTTTTAGTTCTTAAATGTGGAAAAAGAGTATTAAAATAGTTGGATGTTAGAAGGAAAATGACATTAATCCAAGTGGTGATTTACAAATAGTAAAGGACAAATGCATTTCTGATCTCAGTAACGTTTGGGTGGTTCCAAATTTTATCTTTGTCGATCTTTTACAACTTTATCATTTAGTACGTAAATTTGTTTCACATAATATATCTAAAAAATATGAACTTCCATATGGGACATTTCCACCCTTATAAATTTAAATTTTCAACTAAAATATGACTCAATTCGTTCAATTAAATAGATAATTCACTACAAGAAAAAAAATTAAAAATATGTCTCTATTACATGATATCTATTTTTCAATTAAAGTAGTAACGAATTTGAGACGAAATGATTAATACTTATAATATTTGTCTCTAAAATATAGAAAAAAAAAGATGATTTATTCCGTCTCTAAATTTAGTGATGGAATTTTCGTCTTTATTGTAAAATTAGAGATCAAATTAGCAACATAATAAAGTCGAATTATGTTTGTCTTTTATATTCGATCATAATTTCGTCACTAAGATATTAATGATATTTGTCATTTTTCGTTAATATTCTATTTTTTTTCGTTTGTATCTAGTGACCGTCTTATCCGTTATTAATTTTCTAACTCTAATATAGAATTAAAATTTGTAATGATTAAAGAAGTTGTAAACGTAAAATTTTGAGAGCGTCCAAAATTACAAGACGTAGTGCAATTCTGTCTACTCAATACGAACGACTTCCATAATTTGCAGATTATTTTTTTATAAATTTAATGTGGACAATATGGTAGTATGTGTGGACAAAGATATGTATGTATAGGGCCTGACTGCTGGGTAGACATGATTGCGATCATACGAAATAAATTACACCTTTTAGGCTTCTGAAACGTCACTACTTTATTTCTTTTACTTTTTTGTACATATCTTAACGCTAACATACTTCAATTTTCTCTATATTTTTCCTTTTTCTTGCCTCTTTAAGGGCTAATTTTATGGAATCCGATTGGCCGATTGAGTGATTCAATTATTCACTTAAAAAGTGAATTAAGATGACTTTTGTTCTATCTTCATTTAGTTTTTACATAGATGATTTAATTATCTATTCAGACACTATCTAAGTAGGTAGAACAAGGTTAATTAGCATGAGATATCGCACTTCTTCAAATGGTTTATTATAACAAAATTATGAACTCTACTTTTTAATGTAGCAGCGAGCGTATGAGTGGGAAAAAAAAAAGTGAAATGTCGAAATACTGCAAGTACCGTATCTAAAATGCTGAATTTTTTTGCTTACTGAATTTTTTGTATGATAACGCTATGAGAATTCAAAATTTTTGGTATTTCAAATGTTTAGTATTTTGCTATATACCGGTATATCAATTTTTTTAATATTTTGGTAGTTCGGTATTTCGATATATGTCGGTCTATGGAAAAATGACAATATTTTGGTAGTTTGGCATATCTGTATACTGGATTTCTAACACTATCCCGAAAAATTTCGATGTACGGTACGTAACGGTATATACAAATACTGACATAAAATTGGTATACCAAAATTTTCGGCACCATGATGATATGGATTTTTTATATGCTTGAGTTTCAACTCGGTACCTACAGTAGTTTCCGCATATCCTCAAAAGTCCACACCTCTAGTTGTACCAGTTCCTCATAACTACTCTAGTCTAATTTGAATCTCTTATTCAACAAAAGACTTCCCGTTATAACACTCAGAGATGAGTATAACTGACTACTTCAACTTGAAGTTGCCTCTAAATGTTCTTGAACACATTCAGAGATGGACGCCTTCAGTGAGAAATACTGAGGTTGCGAGTGAGCTTCTTAGATGTTTTGCTTTATAGATGTTTTGAGAACTTTCACAACACTTTGAGAAATATGCTTGAATATGAGAATATCAGTGCAATGTTTTTCTCTTGCTTCAGCTGTTTTGTGCTCTAGTACTATTCTTGGTCTTCAGTCTCCTCTATTTAAAGCAGGGGGAATTCTCTTTTGTTGAATGGTAAAGGGTTTTCGTGTTGATATTAATACTTTGGTACGGCTTGGAGTCATTTTTGTCCTTTTGCTAAGAGAGTAGATCATAGTAGATGTGCCAATGTCAGTCTAAGAATTTCTTTTGCTTTTGTCAAAATATGTGTCTTCAGGTTATTGCATAGTCAGCACAATATTGCTTTTTGTCTCCACTAGCTATAATTTTAACTTTGAAAACGTTGACTTGTGACTCATTGTCCTTTCTGCTAACTCCTTGTTGCATGGAGTGAATCGTGTTGTTGGCAAACTTTGTTGTACACGATCTCTGCGCAGGCTTTTGTTATGATATTGTTACATCGTCCAAACCTTTCATCCTACAATGAACATTTTTTTATGTACGTTACCGATGACCTTGTTGTACATTTGTGTTTTGACATTTGCCTAAATAGAACTAGGCTTATCTCTTACAATAGATTACAAGATGTTTGGGGAGACTAGTTCTTACTTTACAAGATTGTTTTTGCATCATCAAAACTAATCATAAATTTACTAAGATACATTTCTGTATTGAAGAAAAACACTTACATATCTTACTATAATTGGAAAGCCACAACAGTTGTTGACCTCTCTATGATTCAATTTTTCTTAGGAAACAATGGTAACTTTTATATATATATATATATATATATATATATATATATATATATATATATATATATATACACACACACACATATATATATATACACACACACAAAGAGCGATGACGAGTATTACCTCCGTTTTCTTTTGATGCAGTTTTAGATTTTGTAAAATGTATATAAATAGATGTATTTTTAGTTTTTTCCCCATTTCTTTCGATAATACCCCTATCAATATCCCTAAAATTATTTACTTCTCTAACCTATCATATCCAATATCATTAATTAATAAAAAAACAGAGATAATATAAAGAAAATGATGGAAGAAAATTATTAAATTTAGTTAAGGGTTTATTTGTCAATTCTCCATCTTTATATTCTCTTATCCAAAGCTAGAAATGCATCTAGAGAAATGTAGGTAGTATTAGATTGAATATTGGAGCCATGTAATAAAATGACGCTAAGAAAGGTAGTTGATGGTCGAAAGAAAAGAGAGAACAATGATAGTGCAAGCGTGAATTTTTAATTGCGAGTAACCGGATGCTTATCGGTCCAGAAAATTAATTGATATGACAGATATATAAAATGATTTTCCTACATAAGGTATGTTTACCTTGGAATGTAATTCATAAGTTAATAGTTACTGATGTGATGTTAAGTATAAGATGTAATATTATAGCAAGTTCGGATGCGTATTGAAGGAATTACCTAAACCATTTAATGAAAAATTAAATTAAGGATTTTATGACTAATTAGATATTAATTAAAGAAGTGCAGACTTAACATTGCATTAATATGAACGAAAAATAAAATTAATGTTTTAGGAAAAATGAAAATGCATGACAAGTTTTGGGAGGGAAATAGTGAATTGCAGAAATAACCCTATTATGACTTCTATATAAACTAGTAATATGCACGTGTGTTGCACATGGTCACTATTCTTTTTACTATTATGAGTATTATCTAATAAAAAAAAGTAATTCAAATGTAAAATAATTGTACTTCGGTGTGGTGGTACTAGTCAATAGTTCTAACAAAACTCATAGTTGAAATATATATATATACACACAAACACACACATACATCCAACTTCTTAGATTATTGAGTGTGAGAAAAATAAATGAAGTATTTGTTCGATTGGACAAACAGAATTCAAAATCAAAAGAAAAAAGTTAAATAATCTTAGTCTTAACAAATGAAGTTATAGCAATGTTAATTAAAAAACAAAATAACGTGATACAATACAGAAATATTTAGTCTTAAATAATTTTCCATTATATATAAAGTTTGATATATTGTGATTATTATTTTACTTCTCAATACACAAAGACTCAACCACTAATATATAAAAAATAAAGTTATATGATGATTGAATAAACTTTGCAATTCTGAAGATATAAATTTTCATGTTTTAATCACTGACATTTGGACAAAAGATACTATAGCTGACTCGTCTCATTACATCATCAACTAACATCCATAAGTTCATTATTTGTTAGATACACACAAAAATGTTAGGTTTAACGTATTTTTTCTATAATTTCTTTAATTAATACTCCCTTCGTCCCGCTCAGATTTGCATGTAGGGACGGACATGTATAATAAGAAAACTGTGTTTTTTGCTTTTGTTTTGACTTTTCAAAGTAGTTTATCCAAAAAACTCAGGCAAAAGATTCGTGTACTAATCTCCCCCCCCCCCCCCCCCCTCTTTTAACCAAAGATAATCTGATCCAAAAATTCAAATAATGCAATCTGAAAATAAAACAAATTTTGCCTGGTACAAATCTGAATTGTTCCCAAAAATTCAAATTTATTCATAACAAATTTTTAGGAAAAATTACTAGAAGACAAAATGTACTGATTCACCCAAGAAGAAATGTTCTGGGAATTCTTTCCCTCCAATACAAATTGAAACTATACATGATTTCTAACAGCTCAAATCTGAAATTACATTTATCAAATCAAACACACTCAATAAATACCTAAAAAATAGCATTGAATGCCACATTCAATGCCGCACTAGATTCAAGTTTAGAAAAAAACAGACTCAAAGAAAGATGACAAACCATAGGAAAGACCCTAATCTATCTCCATCAGATCGCACATTGATAGCTCAGTCTCTCATGACCATCAACACGAATGGAGCCGTGCACTTTGTTAAGATCAAGGCTGCGGAAGCATCATTTGGAGTAAGCCGGCGGACTATTCAATACATCTGGGAACCTGCAAATAAGCAAATAATTGTAGGGTCACCTGTTTCATTCAATGACATATAATTAAATGGTGGAAAAGCACGAGTAGATATCGATACATAATTAATAAAGGGCATTCTGTTCTCAAAATGAGGCACTATTCGAAGGCTAGCCAAAAAGCTTAAGGTCAGCAAAAGCAAGGTTGGTAGGTGGGTAAAATCAGGCTCGATTAAACCACACACAAACGCTATCAAACCAGCTCTTACCGAAGCCAATATGTTGCAAAGGCTCAAATACAACCTTAGATGCTTGCATTTGGACAGGGCTAATAACACAATCAGGTATGAAACTATGCATAACATCATTCACATTGACGAAAAATGGTTCTACATGAAAAGAACTTCGGAGAGAGGATATAAGAAAAAGACCCGTATAGATCATGCATGTCCAAGAGATATTTTCCGAAGGTTATGTTTATGTGTGTTGTTTCACGTCCCCAATACAGTCCCGGGGGGGAACTATTGTTTGATGGAAAAATAGGAATTTTTCCATTCACAACAAATGCGTCAGCCCTCAGAAACAGTGTGAACAGGTAAAGGGGCACATTAGTAACTACGCAATCGAGTCTATAACAAAGCAGGTCATCAAAGAGTACTTACCACATCATGTAAGTCTCATTGGCTATCAGAACAAACTCATCATATAGCTTGACAATATAGTAAGTCTCCTAAATGCATTCTAACAAATTGGTTAGAACATTAGTTACATCACTAAGTTTAAAGTAAATGTTCATATCTACATGCATTTTCATCATTGATTGTTATACCATTAAAATTTTAAGATTATTTCAGCTATAAAGGTCAAATGGCCAAAAAATTGCAAGTATACACATTGTCATACAACAGGATAATGTTGAGCCACATATAAGTAATCATGATCCAGTTTTCAGGGCTGCAGCATCATCAAATGGGTTTGACATTCAACTCATTTGCCAGCCCCAAATTCACCTGATACAAATGTTCTTGATTTGGGGTATTTCAGAGCTATACAGTCCCCACATGTTGGAAACTCCTTCCTATAATGTGGAAGAACTGGTACAAAATGTGCTCAAGTCATACGAAGATCTAGAGATTACTAAACTCTACAACATTTTTCTGAGCTTACATCTATGCATGATTGAAGAGATGAAACTCAAAGGCAACAATAATTACAAACTGTCTCATATGGGCAAGGCAGCACTGACTAAAGTCGGTACACTGCCTACAGCTCTAGAGGTTGATGAAGACATTGTGAGACAATGAATTGAACATATGATTAAGAAAGAACAAGTTGGGGGTTCATATGAAATTGAAGGGTTATTAGCTGAATTGGGGTATGATTAGGAGAGAAGTTTGGTAAATAATTACTCAAGTCTTATGTTTATAGCATAAACACAATATACATGTGTACGTTTTGCTTAGACTGTAAACATGTTGACTATTGAAATCTTGAAATGCATTTTGTTTAAGTAATTTCATATTTCAGTTCATTTTTTCCTTTTTTTTTTTTTTTTTTTTATAGCAATACACCCTCAAAAAGATTTCATCATTAGGCAGCCTTTATACATCCACTGAATTAAGTCAAGCAACCATCATAATTCAATACAAAGAAATGGGCAACACTTAACTAATCAGACACCCAAAAACATCATTTTATTCAAGCAACCAACACATTTCAATGCAAAGAATGGGGCAGCTGGGAATTAATCAGACAACCAAAAAGCATCATTTTAATCAAGCATCCACTGAATTAACTCAAGCAACCATCACAATTCAATGCAAAGAAATGGGAAACACTGAATTAACCAGACAACAAAAAGCATCATTTTACTCAAACAACCAACACATTTCAATGCAAAGAACAGGGCAGTGCTGAATTAATCAGATCCAAAACACCAACATAATGGGGCAACATTAAAAAATCAGACACCAAAATCCTCATTTTATTTAAGCTACCAACACATTTCAAATGCAAAGAAGAGGGAAGATCTGAATAAATCAAATACCAAATACCAACAGAATGGGGCAGCATTAAATAATCAGACACCAAAACCTCATTTTAAGCTACCAACATATTTCAATGCAAAGAAGAGGGCACATCTGAATAAATCAGATCCCAAACACCAACAGAATGGGGGCAACATTAAATAATCAGACACCAAAACCATTTAAGCTACCTCAACACATCCAAGCGAAAACAAGAAACCCAGCAGAATATCAAATACCCAACTACTCGCAGAATATCTAAAAATCAGAAATAAAATTTAGGAACAGATACATAAACCTTAAAGTGTGGTCGGGATCCAAAGGCCAAGGCATTGCATGTAATGCCTCTTGAGCTCCTTCGACTTAAACCACTTGCAGGTTGAAGGAAGGGTAGGATCCGAGACTGAACAGGGTATCAGATCTTCATCTGAAACTGAATCGGGTACCAAATCTAGACCCTATTCTGGTCCTATTTCCACTTTACAACTCAAATTGGACTCTGGCACCTCCGATTCGGCCACGAACAATTCATCGGAATCGACACCATGAGGTCAATCTCGGGAGAATCCTCCATGAAAAGCCACAGAAACCAAAAGTAAAGAGACTTTAGTAGAAGAATAGCTTAGATCTCGGCTGTGATGGACTTGGATTGTGGATGGTAGATCGAAGAACTAGGGTTTGGGAAGGGAGATGGATGAACAGCGTTGAGTTCTCAAGAACACAAGAGAAAGGAGATCCGAAAATAGATCTAGGGTTTGCTGGGGATATTGGGTTATCAGTTATCACAAGCAAAGATGAGCCAGCATTGTGGGTTGGGCTTTGGGTTTGGGTTAGGTGATTTATGAAATTAACGAGGGAGACATTAACTAGGTTGTTTAATTAGGTTAGATTAGTTTATAATTTCATACTTTAGGGATGACAATTTGTACATATGTGAAAACTTTGAGGGTAAAGTGTGTGAAATTATTTGCCATTTTTGGAGTTTGCAAATCTAAGTGGGACGAATCGAAACGGAAAGTGTGCAAATCTGAGCGGGACGGAGAGAGTAAAAACATATCTCTAACATAACATTTTTGTCTTTGTCTACTAAAATTACATCACTTATCAAAAATATTACATTAGTGGATAAATTTTGGTAGGTTTGTAAGATATATGATTAAAATTAATTCAAAATACCGACCAATAATATTTAACAATTTACTTGATGTAACTATTGATGCATATTATTACATATTCATATATATCTTTTATTACTTTTATTATACGATGTATATGCCCAATTTTGGGTTTTTTAAAATAGGCCCAACACGTCTAGCATTACCTTGTTAGAGCATGAGCCCAAATTCCTGAAGAGAATATGATAAGGATAATTAGGAAGATTTATGGGCTATAAATAGTAAATAACTTGAATTTTATGAACCCTAAAAGAATGAAATCAAGCAGATAAGAACGACAACAAATTGCCACGATGAATTAGAGGACATAAGGAAAAATAAGGGGTATGGCCGGCGATAAGGAAACCGCCAGCAATTGGCGGCGGGAACCTAGAGAGAGACCAAGGGGAAAATCGCCAATGTTTTTCATAAATCACACAACTAAAAAATATTCCATGTTACAACATTTGGAAGCACTCCACAAACATCTGCTACATTTAAAATATATGTTCATCTCTTGTATAAAATTAAGTCATATGTATTTGGAGACTTAGGGTGTGAGTATTTTACCAAATCTTTTTGTTGAAGCAAACTTAGTCTTGAGGTTTTGAGCTGTACCAAGTTGTATGTGATTTTTTCTTCGATACTTTCCGTTGCTTCTTCAATATTACTTCTCTTACTGAGAATTATTTCTGAATGTATATTTAAGTAATCTGCTTTGACACTTTTGACCATAACATTTGATATTAGGTATATGTTGTCTCTTTCTAACTTGCCCTTTAAAACCTCTATATCTTCATTAAAGATCAATGTTCATATGAGGACACCCTGCAACACGGTATTTTTATTTTTATTTTTGTTGAATTTTACTTGATATATAACATTTTAAACTGTTGTATTTTCGAGTTCTTACCTCTTCATATATCATTATCAATTTCTTGATAACTGTTGTTTTTTTCTTTAAGTATGTTGTTTCTTGTCCAACTCGTATAGTCTTCAATGTTATTGAAGCGTTATTGTAATCAAACTTCAATAGTCGTTTTTCTTCATTAATTTTTTTTTCAAATTCATTAAAATAAATGTAATATATAATCTCATATCCTACAAACATAATAATTTGATTTATGTTTACCTATTAGTGCTCATATACAGAAATTTGTCACGTAAAAATATATATTGCCAATTTAATCTAAATTTGAACATCAATATTAAATGTATGTCTAGTAATAAAAGATTTTCTTTTCCGCTAATTTATAGCATGAATCATAATTTAACATTCTATTATTTGCATTATTTTTTATACAAAGGTGTTGATACATTTTTTCTCTATTGATTAAATAATTTCATATTTATATATTATACATAAAGTTCTCCGTGTTAATTTAACATTGTCAACTATTTTTTTAATGAGTAGCTTCTTATTCCATTATTATTCTTGTGTACTTCTATATTTTTGTTATTTACAATCACCACTTAATCATAGTATGACATCTTTTTTAAATATTATTATACTTAGACTATGTAGTCATAAACTTTCTCTACTATTATCATACAAAGTATTCACTAACAAACGAAATTTCGTACTCTAGTCTTAACTCTAATTATCATAAAATCTTGTAATGTTCACATGTCTATTCAAATTCTTACTTAATATTTATTTTCTTTAGTATATTCAACTATATTATAATTTTAAAATATTACATTTGAAAATAGTTCTTAAATTTTTTAAAGATGTGATTAAACATATCATGTCGACGGTATGTATGTATGTATGTATGTATGTATATATATATATATATAGGCATTATACATCTTAAGGTCCTTAAAGTATTAATGTTTGTTTTATATGGTCCTTAAAGTATCATTTTGTTTTAATTGGTCCTTGAAGTTATAAATTTTTAAATCAATTAGTCCCTGAAGTATTTTTTGTTTCAATTGGTCCCTTATGTTTTACAATTATTTCAATTGATCCTTAAACTATTACAAAATTCTATCTTAAGGCCCCCTAAAAGAAAAAAAGATACATAAAATATGTGAAATCGTCGATTTAATTCAAAATAATATTATAACATATCTTTTATTAAATAAATATTGTGTTATTTGTTTATGATACTTTTACCATCAAACGAGGTGAATTATACTATAATAGGATTTGAACAAAAGTTCGAGATTATAATTTCTCAATAATTTTATCCAAACTTTGAGAAATACTTTGTGGTACTTTAATTTTAGTGATAATTTAGTTGAGATATTTTGAACTCTATCTATCTTGAATTTAATGTAAAACTGAACATTATTAACGAAAGGACTTTGAAATTTTATGTTTGAAGGTCTTTACAATATTTTAAAAAATTAAAGTTATTTCGTTGATAATGTTCAATTTTACTTTAAATTCAATATAGTTAGAGTTCAAAATATCTGGATCAAATTAGCACGTTTCTAACTAAAATAAAGTAGCACAAAGTATTTTCTCAAAGTTTGGACACTACAACAAAAGAGGTCTTTTGCATAAGGTTTTTTGACACCATAATTGTGGTCACTAATAATAAGTTATTTGTGACCACTTGTTGTCACAAATCTCTCTACAAATTATTTGATACAACTTTAAGACTACTTTTAGAAACAACTAGTTGTTGCAAAAAGTATTTGAGATACATTTGAGACCACTTTTGTGGTCACAAATATATTATTTGCGACCAAGTTATTGTGACGACATTAAAGTTGTGACAAATACTCATAAGTTATGACAAATAATCATTATTTGAGACTACTTTGTTTAAGTTGTGGCAAATACTCATTATTTGTGACAAATTTTTGTGGTCTCAAAAGACCCTTTTCCTTGTAGTGGGATGAAATTCTTGAAAAAATATAATCCTTGAGTTTTATTCAAATCGATATTTTAGTATAATTCACCTTCGTTTCAGGGGGAAAGCATCATAATGATAAATTACAAAACATTTATTTAATAAAAGATATGCTACAATATCATTTTGAATTAAATCGGTGATTTCACATATTTTATGTATTTTTTTCTTCTAGGGACCTTAAATATATTTTTGTAATAGTTTAAGGACTAATTGAAATAATTCCAAAACATAAAGGACCAATTAAAATAAAAAATACTTCAGGGGACCAATTGAATAAAAAAACTAGAACTTTAAGGACCAATTAAAACAAAATGATACTTTAAGGACTATTTAAAACAAACATCAATACTTTAAGGACTTCAAGATGTATATTGCCTATATATATATATGTATGTATGAAATTCTGTGTGTAGAATAATTCAAGGTCAATAAAGTTAAGATATTAAATATGATTTTCTCTTATTGTAATATTTACAAATACTTCTTAAAAGTGTACAATTTTCATTTTACATCTCTTCGCTGTGAATCTAAATTTATTTTCTACAGCACTTAATCTTTTTTCTCAATAATTCCTCTAGTATTATTTACTTTTTATTTTATTTTATTAATATTTATATAAATAGAAGTGTTAATACATATTTCTTCTATTAGTTACTCAATTTCTTAGTTTTCATAATTATGTTATAGCTTTCATGTTCGTTTCAATGCACTTTTTAGAATTTGTCACTTATTCTTTTAAGTTCACCATTCAATCTTTACGTGTTTCTATATGTTTTCTCATTTTGTTTTCTATTATATCACATTTTCAATAAATTCAATTTTTTTAGACGAGAGACTTTCTAAACTATTACATTACAATGTTTTGTCTAACAATAAAAAAAATTCTTTCTATTTTGTATGAGGAAATAATCAATTTGCGAATAAATATTTTGAAACATTCCTTGTGTCTACTAATTCGAGGCCAATAAATATTATTTTCTCTTATTCAAATGTTTACAAATATTTCTTACCAAGTCTACAGATTCCATTTTGGATCTCTAGGCCATGAAATTAAATTGGTTTTCAACGCATTAATCCCTTTATTTAACAATTCTTCTACAACTATTTGCACATTTTTATTTCTTCTTTTACTATTTTTAAATATAGAAGTATTAATGCACTTTTTCTCTATTAGTTATACAATTACTTAATTATGTTATAACTTTCATGTTCGTTTGACCATGTCTTCCATTTTCGAAATTGTAACTTCTAATGAACTTTGTAGAATTGATTGTTATACCTATTCTTTAAGTTTATCGCTCAATCTTAATATGCTATACATTTTTTCTTATTTTCTTTACTATTATATCAATATTTTAATAACTTAAACTTGTACGGCCAAGAGACTTTCTAAGCTATTACATTACAATGTTTTGCCTAAAAATATATCTTTTCCAATAAAATTCATATACCAAATATGAGTTTCTCTTATTTTAATGTTTACAAATACTTCTTATTAGTGTTCAGGTTTTATTTTAGATCTCTTCCTGATAAACTAAAATAATTTTCTACAGTATTAGTCTTTTCTCTTAATATTTCTTCATATTAAAATTAGAGATTGTAAAAAGATAATTAATTTTTTACATTTTGAGAAAAATTACGAATCAGAGACGAAAATTATATGTTTTAGAATATCGGAAAAATTCTTCAAGGAGAAAAAGAATGGCGTTAAAAATGCAATAGATCTCCATTTATTCTCAGCAATGGCATTTTCTATCCTACGCAGGTGTCAGCACTCGCCTCTGGGCTCGTGTTGTTTGTCTACTAATTCCTTTTCCTTAACTTTGTTACAGAAGCTAGTCTCTCTCTCCCACCCGTGCGATACACGGATTATAATTTTTTTGCTAAATTATTATTAAAATATAAAATAAATATGTATAATAATGAAAATTAAAATAAGTAATGAATAAAATATATTATAATTATGAAGGAAATTTAAATGTAACTTTTATATTTTCTAAATTTTAGAATCATTTTCGAGCTCAACGAAATTTTACCTAGTCGAGTTCGTGTTTGAAAAATTAAACTAGATCAAATTCGATCCTCGAATTTTTCAAGTAACATCAAGCTTGAACCTGTCAGCACTTAGCTTCACTCGACTCGTTACACCATTACTGCAAACTATGAGAGGATGGAGTAAAAGACTTCTGAATCTGTGGCCCCAAGAGTTTGAGTTTCACCTTGAAGAGCAGAGTGAGACAAAATAACAGTTTTGCCTGCAGAGAAATGGACCACATCATGTTTAAATTCCATCCACTCATATCCTCCCAACCAATCCATTTTAATTTCTATCTCAATTCTTGCTGATTTGACCACCCTCATATTAGTTTCAAATGCAATAGAATAATATCTTACTACTTTACTCAATTTTTAGGTTGCAAGATTCTTGTTTTCAATGCCAGGAACTATACAAGTTACAGGTATTTCAAATAAATGAATTATTTAATTACCAATTTTATTTCTTAATATTTGAATATTCACTCCTGCAGTTCTGGAATTCAAGGGTTTTTCATCTCCATCAAAGCCTTCTGCAAAATCCCTCAAAGGCAAATAAATACCTCAAACCTAAAGACTCAATTTTCTGCATTATCTAATTATTGAAAATTCTTTTTATTTTTTATCAGTTTCAATGGGGAAGAGGCAGTACCAGACTTGGGACAAGGGAGAGTTCTCTTTGTAATGATTCTTCTGACTTTGAATTCAGATTAAAGATTGTTATAAACTAGTAATTAGTAATGATATTTTGACAGCCCAATAACAAAACTTGGTGAGAATTTGGTTGTTGCTCTTCTGGATGCTGGAGGCAATGAGATTGCTCATAAAGGTGTGTTTGCATTCAATCAATTACTCTTATTCTTAGTAGAGGTGGCGATTCGGCCGTACCAGCTCTAATTCTTAGTTACTGGACTGAGGTGTAATTTGAAATGTATGGCATTGTGGGTAGATATTGGGGCAATGCAAATCATTCAGAAAGGATGTTGGGATGATGTTTTCACCATTAATGGTGGTGGGCATGTCCACTTGAAGCTCCAATTTTTTCTCAGCCAACAGGATCGAACCCGCATTCGCCTAATGGTAAATATGTTTTTAGAGCTTATAAGATGTAAGTGTGTTGGTTGTAATAAGTGATTGAGCTTATAAGATGTTAAAATGATGTTTTTGTAATTGAAAAAATAAAACCTGAAGCAATTTGAAAAATACATTTTTGTTCTTATATCAATGAAGTTACATTTTTCATGATATGCTCATGATTAGTCGATGTGTGACTTTGTTTGAGAATCTCAACACCTTTTTCAATAATCCATGTTTTTTGTTATTGTTGTTTACTGTATGATAAGTTTGGTTTGGTTTGTTATGTTTTTGAAGCGAGAATCTGCAATCAGGAAAAAACTTGAAACAAATCCAAACATGAACTTGAGGCTTTTGGAAGAGAAGGTCTCAGGTGACTTCTGCTCAAATTGTCAACGCCTATTTGCATATTATATTTTAGTGACAGAAAGTTGTAATAATTCGTTCTGTCTGAAAAAAGATGTAGTGAGCCTTAAAGTTGAAGCTCTTCGAGCTGGTTCATCTGTCTCTTCCACCACTTCCTCCACTCACCCGAATAATCATGGACGACAAATTCTAGAAACAGTTAAGGAATTATGAGTTGCACAATTATCCATTTTCGTTTTCATTGGTTTGCATGACAATCAAAAGTTGCCTGTTTTAGAATGCCACAGGTGGAATTCCAGTGCAGGATTCCGTTGCATATGAGACGATTCAAACTCAAACAGTTGCTAATGTAAGATCAGACAAGTTGCAAAATATTCGAGCCGTTGAAAACAAGAACAACTCAGTTGCTTCCAAGTTGCAAGATATTCGACCCATTGAACACAAGAAGACCTCGGTTGCATCCATGAATCAGGATGGAATGGAGAGATCTCCAAGCAATGTGAGGAAGATGATAAGTGCCTTTGAAATTCCTCAACTTCAGGTATTCTCTTTCCATTATGTTACCACAAAAATCCTTTCAAAAAGACAAAATGCGTTGCTAAGCAAGTTATGATTAATCGCCGTTGAAGCAGGAAATGAAATCCATGAAGAAATCATCATCTGTACCAGCTCAACTAAACAGGCTTAAAAAGGGAGGAGCTTTATTGGAGGATCATGATTCAAAAGCTGATAAAACTACTTTTAAAGATTTCAAGGATCAATTGCCGAATAAACCAACACTCAAGGCATCAGATGATTCGATGAGGCAATCATCTTCAGAAACTGCAACCAGTTCCGGAAGAATCCCCCACGACGCGGTATCGTCGGCTGCAGAGGAAAGTGGAAGTGGAAGAGGAACCAGCTTGAAGAGCATGGCTTCAAATTGTAAAGATGAGAGTTATTTGGGTCGGAAATCTGGTATGTGGATATTTCCGGATAACCCGACCCATTTCTGCCTCACAAGTGCAGGTAACCAGGCAAATCACAACATTTCTTCCCAATCAAAGGTGCCCATAATTTTCTTGGTAATTTACTTTTTTAAAATTTATTAGAGAATTAAGAAGAGGAAATAATATGTATGTATATATGTATGTGCAGAATGTAATGCATGAAATAGAGTTTGAAAATGGAAATGGTGAGGTGGCAGAATCAGAATCTTGTAACTCTCCAGATAACTCCTCATCCAATGGATTAGTTGCACAGGTAAATTGATAAATTTCCGTTTTTGGTACTTAATTTCCTTTTATTACAATCAGTATAATTCATTGTACATGTGTTTACTTGTCAGGTAGTAAAAATTGGAGTTGTTATAGGTTTCACAGTGCTAGTTTTTCTCACTAGACAAAAAGAACCACGGTATGTATCCCTTTACTCTGCTACATTTAAAATATCTAAAAATGTTTTCAATTTCTAGTTGATAAATGTTAGAGTTAGATATTAACCAAAAAAGTAAATTTTCGTCAACATTGGTCATTCCGGCATAAACCTTGGTATCACGTCAAACGGTTGCAGTTAGTTTTTTTCCAGAAATAACACACATGGTTCAGATAACCAACACGCCAACAATTACAAAATCTTAGTGACTTGTTGGTTGTGTTGGCCGTGATTCATGTTAACAACGACAACCCTTTTTACAGGAAGAAAGAAAGAGAAGAAAATGGCAATCTCTTCCATGTACCAGAATATGTTGATACAACGTTGAAGCCATGGACAGTGAAGCGATGAAAGATATTCCCCTTTGATTGCACGTTGCAAGCTGTGTCCGACCAACATAGAGCATTTTTTTAGAAATATGCTCGACTACATACGATCAAACAAATAATCGAACGGTTGTTCTCTTTATCATAAGCTCTATTCTAATAATTCCTATCTAACTTCGAAATTGAAGTTAGATGTTACGCTCTCCTCAACCGCCTACATTTCTTACCGAATTTCTCCGCGCTTAACCCCACCTTGACCCAGCTTAACACTTCCTTTGCCGCGATGAGCATTAGGCATTTTAGGCCCCTGCCTTTTGACTCCTCCGCTCTTAACCCTAGCTTAACCCATCTTAACATTGTCTTAGTCCACTACGCCCAAATTACTGTCTCCAAATTAGTGTCTGAATAGCACCTAAAGCTTTTTAGACCCTTTCATCATAAGAATATTCTCGTATGGTGAGTGCATTTCAACAATTGAGATCTTCTACAATATTTAGTGCAATAGTTTATTGCACCATGTTGTAAAAGATCCGAATTGGCGTTTCAAGTTCTTCGAAGAATAGAACTGGCAAAATCAGCCCAGCCCACCCAACTTTTTTTATGGATTGGACTATAGAAATCTACATTCGAAGAAACATATAGCCCAACCAATGAGCTAAAAGCCCAACAAGCCACGAGCTGGACTGCGATCAATATTTTTTGGCCCAATAAAATGTTGGGCCAGCCCAATATATCGTATTGGTGCGATAGGGTGGGCCGGGCCGTCGGTATTTTTAGTAATTGGGTCTTTTCACAAGGTATGAAATGAAGTTTATAATTTACATCACAGATTAAACCAAATAGGAGAACCTACAAGAAATTAACATGAAAGATTAAGGAATTGAAATAAGTGACCACTTTGCAGTCGCTTTAAGCAACAATCAACCAGTTTCATGGTTCCCATTATCACTCGCAAGAACTAAGTGATCACCATCTCTGATCAGCTCTATATCATCAATTGCAGCACCATCCCTGGTCAAGATTTTCGCCGGAAATAATACGTATTTCTTCGCCCCGATTCCAACCAGTTCTTGAAAGCTCTGTGGAAGAAGCACGAGCTTTCCGGCCAAGTCTCCCTTTTCCGGACAACTCAACGTCACTCTAGCAGGGTACGTTCTAGTCGCACCGTCTCCGGTTGAAAGCGTGCTGTTTTCTCCAGTTTGTGCTGCTGACATTATCCCGAACAGAGAGTTACAGAAGTTGTTAGTCCTACGCCTGGGACGAGACCTTCCCCACAATCCATCGGATGGTAGAAACAAGGAGTCCTGATTAACGGGCAAAACCGATGGTTCACTTTTAAATCTTCCCAAGAAACGTACCCCGTGACGCTCTTCAGGAACTGAGACAGAAGATTCTAAGTGGACCTTTTTGTAAGAATCGAAAAGTTCCTTAATCTCGTCGTGGCCTTGCTGTTCAGCGAGATCCCTTGCTGTCCAGCCATTTTCGTCTCCTTTGTCAATGTTGGCCCCCTGGTGTAAGAGATATTTCACCATTTCTATGTTGCCTTCACAAACAGCAACATGGAGAGCTGTCGACCCGTTGCTCTTTGGCTGGGTGACGTCCCCACCATGAGAAACAATTTCTTTCAGCAATTCTAAGTTATTTTGTTCAGCAGCGGTACAAGCGAATAGACCAACATCCCCAGTGGTTAGTTTAGCTGCGTTATCGGACAATAGCTTAACTACTGGTTTGTGCATGTTAACCATGGCCTCCCATAGTGGCACACTTCCTTCTGAATCTGCATATAACGAAACATTACGCGGGTCAAACCAAAACCAAACATAAAATCGGTTTTTAAAAAATATGAAACGGGACCATCCATAGTGCTATTTAAACAATGGGTTTCAGTTTAGGATGAACTAGATTGATTTGGTTTGGTCAGTTCGGTTATGTTTTTGCGCAAACCTACGGAAAACGAAGAGTCAACTTGTCCCTTGGAGTTTGTGGGGACAAATAATACACTTTGAACTACTGTAGTATATTCAGTAAATGTCCATATAAAGAAATGTCAGCTGATAATGACAATAATGCACTGAATATGGCAAGATGACTTAGCACAAGAATAATTAATCATAAGTTGACTTGCAGTATGTCAACTGATCTGAAGCCATAACTCACCACTCCTATCTAAATATTAAAGAAATTCAAAATGGTCGTTTCCGTATTATTTATTTGAATGATTATAGATGTGCATTAGAAGTAAGGGGGCCCCATGACAGAATCCAGATCCCCCAGACATGCAAACTGTAGTACAATCAGGTGGCAACTATGTGATCACATTAAATAGACAAGTATAAAAAAATTAACAGAAAACTGTCAGTATATTCGATTACTTAACAAACTACGCAAAGTATATGAGGTCAGTTGTCGTAAAATATATTTAGATATGGAGAGCCACCCACGAGTGAACCTGGAACATTGATGTGATGTAGCTGATAAAGAACAGGGTTTGGCAAAACGATTGTGTCAACAAATTGTTAGGAAAATAAACAAACAAAAATAGACATGACACAGCAACTGATTCAATAGCATATTCATAAAAATGGCATTAGCATTAAGATCCAAAAAGGTCAGATAGAAGCTGGCCACAAGAACAAGCCAGCTGTTTCCTTTATCCAAATGACAAATTATTTTTAATGATATAAGTTGACATATATGCCTACGATATATAATTATGATAGGATTGGAAGTCGGTTATAGAATAAAGTGTAAAGGAATAGAGCATTATGAAGTCAACATAAAGTGTAAAGGAATAGAGCATTATGAAGTCAACTCGCAACATTATAACAGAACGCATAGGTTAATGTACGTCTAGCTCTTGTAACATTTAAATATATCAAAATATAGCCATAATATTTCGAATATTAGATGGAAAGGTTGAGCTCTCTGCCAAAAATTCTTGAAATAAAAGTCGTCACGCAATTACCATTGAACAATAACCAACAAACTCAATTTACTCTTCTTGTTCTCATCACTTGTAACAGTAAGATGTATTTGACACAGAGCATCTAAGTATTTCTATCCACCATTTACTGATATTGGAGTACAGTTTACCTCTGCTATTGGCATCTGCCCCAAAATCGAGCAAAAGAAGCACACAGTTCTCACTCCCCTTTGATGCTGCTATATGCTGAGTAGATAAATCATGAATTCAGAAAATGAGCCTTATTAAAAGTGAGATGAAAAAAGAACAAGGCAAACTCACCAGAGCTGTTCTTCCATTGTTATCAGCTTCATTTGGATCAAGACCCCTCTTCAACAAATGATGCAAGAGCAAGTCGTCTCCTCTTAGTGCTGCGAAGCATAGAGTAAGCGGTAGGTCCATTCTTCCTCGTGCAAGCATGTTTTCAGTCTCTAGAAGAACTCCCTCCATTATTGGATCGTTTAATTGCTTCAAATGCTGAAATCGAGAACATCAATTCATCTCATTGCTTCTGTAACTTAATAATCACAAATCACAAAATTACCAAATGAGCCTTAATTAGATACAAATGAAGCAAAAAATAAAACAAAGAAGACACAAGCGTAAAGACCTGGAGAAGATTATTCATGATTATCGTCCCATCACCAACATTAGCCTGAACGATGTTCAAAAATGTGGCGCGGTTAAGTCGTAATAGCTGGCTTAATCGTTTCGTGCGCACTGTGAATATTTGAGGCCTATAACAAAGTACACCAATCTCCCCACATAGCTCACCAGTTTTTGCCTCTCCAACGACCTGCAATTATTTGTTCCAGTTTTAGTCCTGTATTCATTTATACGAAAAATCTCTGTGGGGGCAAATTCAAGTAATACTTGCCTGTTCCACTCCATTTTTCAGAACCAATAGATCCTGTAAAGCAAGTTATATATCATGAGATCAGTACATGTAACCTACACTTAAAAAAGCTAGTCCTCGGCATAATCATAATTACATGATACAAATAATAACGAAGAAGGTTGTCCAAACAAAGTTTACCACTGCCCCTGAAACAAGAATGTAGAGGTCAGTTGGAGCTTCATTCTGCAAGATCACATCCTCTTTGGGAGGGAAATACTCGGCCTTCATCTCAGAGACCTATGGCACAAACAAATAGGAATTATGACAATGACAAAAGTTTGTAATATATATTTCTTAAATGAATAAAATCAAATAATCAGAAATTACCAGTTGGAAGAGTAAATCGTTGGACACGCCTCGAAACAAGTATACCTTATCTACTAGAGAGTAGAAAAGGAAGTGGGAAATACTGGATCGTATGGCTTTCGGAAGAGAATCAAGAGTCTCCTGTTGCTGCAAGCCCTCGGAGTCAGTTCGGAACTTCAAGCACAGATGTGAAAGCATCTGGTCTTGAAGCCTAGCTGGCAATTGATTCCTTTGTGCAAAACTTGAGGCAGCTTGAATAGTATCTCTCTGATATACATACATTAAGTCAATAAAGCTGTGGCATACTGGGGAAAAATGAGATCAAGGAAAATTAGTAGAAAAAGTTACTCACAAATCGGCGAGTCTTACTAGTCGCATGGACGACCAAATTCGTCATATTTCCTATCAGATATGCTGTCAAACCCAAGTTAAATAGCATATAAAAAATGTAAAAAATCATCTCCCTCGTATTTTCAGCGTGCAAATCTCCATAACCAACAGTCGTCAGAGTTGTGATGGACCAGTAAATCGAAGTAATGTAGCGCATCCATAGGCTCCGCTCTTTGAAATTACCCATAGATGCCCCAATCCATGTCTTATTTGGATTGGGATAATGAGCAGCAAGTAGATAATTGAAGCAAGCAGCACAATGAACCGCAAAAAGAGTAACCTATAACACAAGAACAAGACATTTCAATAAAATCAAGACCATATTTTCACCATAGTCTTCCAACAGATCAAGAATTAACTTACACAAACGAGCTTTGTGCACCTAACCCAAAAGTAGTTGAAATTCCTATCTTTCTCCAACCTGTTTTATAAAAAGAAAAAAGAAAAATAGGAAAAAGAAAACATATTACTCTAATAAGTTTGAGAATACACACAAAGTGTCATGTAAGAAATTCAAATCATTTGACCTGGCAAATAAGGCACCAACTCTTCGGAGTCGCCAGAGGCGAAGCATATTGAATAAACCATAAGTACGTAATGGTTTGGGGGAGATCTTACGTGCAAGCTCAGAAGGAATTGTAGATATGACATCGAATGCCAACCAAGTTTTCGCATACCTCCTCGCGATATCCTTCCGGTCGTCAACAAGAAGATATGTAGTTCTATCTAAGTAAGCTACAAAGAATGTGAGGATGATATCAATAGCAAAAAATCCATTGACAACGTTGTCCGTGATGGAGAGGGGGGCCGCAGGTGTATCAAGAAACCCGAACTCAAATGGAGACACCCAAGCAGTATAAACAACCAGCACAACCAGAAATGTCTGCCATACTCTGTAATATTAAATTCAAATGACAAGAATTTTAGCAGAATATGGAATAATCTCTTGTAGCAGAATAACTTCAAATATCAGAGAAAATGCAGATTTGACAATTAATGCAATGCCAACATAAATGTATATGTAGAAACATTAACACTCTGTTCAGATCTAGGATATAGGGAAATTACTAATGAAGATTATCAAATTGGTGTGAAATAAAAAAAAAATAAAAAGGAACATGTCTCCTACCAACCAATTTATAATTGGAAGAGGCTTAATTCCTTCCGTTAGAATTTTTCAAGGTATATTTTGAAAGAAGGTAGTTGAACTCCAAAAAAGGCTTTAAAACAAAAAGTGAAAAGAAAATCAAAATAAATATGAATCAAATACAAAAACAAAAAGTGCGATTCATTACAAAACGCATAAACACGTCAAGTTTTCAATGTCGATGCAGTAAAGCAGACATGCAAATACATCAATTAATCACTACACACATAATTAAACAATAAAATTGATGAAACCTGTAGCGGCGATCATAAGGAGAAATAATGAAAGGACGAAGCCTGACTCTGCGATTACTTCTGGCGCCAAGCGAAGGAAGAATTCCAGTTGAAAGGCTGTACTGGCTGCCTTCTCTGGACAGCTGCTCAAGCTCACGTGCTTCCGAAGCTCCGCCGCCACACATTGAAGCACTGAGCAGCCCTCCGCCGCCGAAACCGTAGGCCGCCGCCATGGTTGCTCTGCGGCAAACTGTGGAAGGTTTTTTTGTTCGGTGGTGATGTGAAATTCTGTTCTCCCGTTGAAATGATTCTGGTCTGGTTATATAGGTGCGATTTAAGAATATTAAATTAAGGAAAGATTTTTCAATAATATTAACTTTGAGCTTTGTGCCCCACATTAAAAAAGTCTACGTTTGACTTAATTGAATGGGATATGTTATTTAAATATTTTTTCCTTTTTAATTTTGTTTATTATAAGCCTACATGCTCGCTGTGTTTATTTGAGAAATTGGATTAGATTTTATTTCTAGTTTTGGTATAAGCCTTAAATGCTCGCTGTGTTTGGATTATATTTTATCAATAAAGAATGATATAGGTGTATTTTTCAAAAGGAAATTATATGGGGGTGTGTGTTTGTTTATGGTCATAGATAGTTGAAGTACTATAGGTTGTGAGAAATAAAATAAAATTAGTAAGGTTTGAGAAAATAATTGAGTATTTGTTTATGTTGGTTGAAGATTGAAGTGAGGGTGATTTGATGTGTGTAAGAATTAGTTAATGAATTATTTGATTATTGATTAAAGTGTGTATTGAGAATTGTGTTTAATTGATGATGTATGTAAGAGTTAGTTAGAAAATGATGAATGATGTTTTGTTGTTTGATTGGTGATGTAGGGGGTTCAATCCTAGTTATGAGCAATATATTATTCTCAACCAGGAAGAAACGCCTCCCAAGTTAGGCCCAATCCACGACGGATTGGCCCAACCTTTAACAAACATGGCCTTAGTTTTAACTTTTAAAGAAGGGACTAAAAATAGAGATTATAGTAAAATTACTTAAAATCCAAAGTAGGTAGGGGATACTTGGATTGGTATGGTGCCATTCGGATTGAGCATGGCTCGTCCGCAACGTATTTCACTTTACACCGGATGCACCATCCCTCCACATCCACACCCTATTACCTACATCTCCTTTTACAATTTTCAACACACCTTTTTACAATTTTCAATACACCTTTTACAATTTCCAATGTCCATCCTACCCTACTATACCCTTAAACTAAAATACCTTTTTGGATGTTCCATCCGTGGATGTTCTCCATCGGACGTGGCACATGCCTCTACATCCCAAACCAAGTATCCCCTTAGTGTTTGAAAATAAAACTTATTTTGGTTAATATAAAAATTGGAGTTTTGATACTTACGCACTTTTTAGCTTATGAGTGAAAAAAAAAAAAAAAAAAAAAAAACTTCTATTTATTTACTAAAATACAAAAAGTTGGAAAAAATAACTTTTATCTACTTTTTGCTTTTGCCCTAAAGTTAGGCAGTTTTTGCAAAAGCTTCTAATAAGCACTTTTGCACTTTTAGCTTAAAAAATAAATTTGAGTGTTCTTAAATATCTGCTTTTGTTCTAATAGTGGTTTAAAATAATTTATTTCAAGTAAAAGCTGGAAGTAGGTCATCCATTTTTTTTTATACATACGACTTCTATTTAAAATCACTTTTTTCCAAAATACACAATCTACTTTTGTATAACTCACTTATTATTTCAAATACTCTCTACTTCTTATTAAAAAAAAAAAAAATCATAATCTCTAAATTTGATCAATTATTTTAAAGTAAAGCAATCGTAAACACTTTCTTTTTTTAATTAAAGCTGAAATTATTTTCAAAATATCTTGATATTTTACAAACTATAAATCGAAAAGTAGTTAGGAAAAAGCAATTACGTTTTAAGTGGATGGGATTGTTTAATATGAGCCTTAAATGCTCGCTGTGTTTGGATTAGATTTTATTACTAATAAAGTATCGAATGCTATATTTTCAAGACTATCTTACTGTATCTTAAGATCTAACTATATTTTAACAGAGAATTATCTATAAAAAATATTAAAATAAAGGAAACGTTGGGTCTTTTTCCTCTCATTTCACCTATATATTACAAGAATATCTTACTATATCTGAAAGAGAATTATCTATATCACAATATTTACACATAATTATTTTATGACTATAATTCTTTCCAATGTTGTGAAACTCGCGAATCACTCGTACAATTCTACGAGTTATTTATGCCCCAATAATTAAACTCATATACTAGATCGAGCGCATGGAATCGTTGTAGAATAGCGAGTTGAGTTGGTGTAATTTTCAAAATCCTAAAAGTAATATTTGTACGTTAAACCTTAATTAGCATGTATGACTAATATTGTCTTGCCTAAACATCAATTTCAAAGTTCATTATACTTTGAGAGGAAAAACAAAAGAACATTTGTGAAAAGATTTTAGGTAAGACGCAATGATGGAATAAAATCTTCAAAATCTTCATTCTCATTTATCATTTCACCAGCTCAACACAAGTTTCAATATATATATATATATATATATATATATATATATTTGAGACGTATATATATACTAGGTAATGACCCGTGGAATGCACGAGCTATTTTTTTGTAAGAGCAAATCAAAATTAACATTAAGAACACATTTTTATTGATAATATATAGAAAAAAATGTTCAAAATTTGATAAACAAAAAAAATATTTTCTTTTGCAATGTTAGTTAACATGATTTTAAAAGTGGAAAATCCATTAAGTGAATAGTTGAAATTAACGATTTATTAAAGCATTATAAGGAAAAATAGATTCACAAATTTCGAAATATCTCCTTATACATAATTGTTTTATTAAAGTGAATAAGTAGTCACTTTAATGAAATAATTAAGTGGTAGAAAAATTAAACTTTATATGATTAATCTATGTGTGGAGTAGATAATTATAGGATTTTGAATTTCTCAAAACCGACTTTTAGTGAGTGAGAAATTAATTCATAAAGTGAGTCATTTGATTATGGGGTTAATGTGAGATGGGAGATTAAATACCATTAAAATCTCACATCCCACATTGGAACTTCAACTTCTTGATTACCACTATAAATATAAGAACACCTTAAAGTATATTAATTATGCTTGTGAGGGAATATCATTGGAACCCCACACACGTATGCTCCGGACGGCCACGCCTCGGACCTGGGCTTAAGCCTTGGATCTTGGTCCTTAGGAAAGCCTCGAACCTTGGGCCTGGGGACTCTTATTTTTTTGAAAGCCCAAAATGGTTGGGCTTGCCGGATGGCTTCATAAGCCCAAAACGGTGGGCTTGAGGATGATTTTGAATCAAATCTTCACTTGAAAGTTCTCACTCTCATCTCCCTGCATCTGCACTATTTTAGACCTTCCAATCCAGACGAATATATTGAATTCTGTTTATATTGTCCAGAATCTACAATTTTTTATAACACCTCTCATTTTGTTTATATTGTCCAGAACCTACAAATTTTTATAACACCTCTCAATTATGCTCGATATACAAACTCTACTGGTAAACTTTGGCACTCACAGATTTGTTGGGTTAGTAAAAAAGGAAATAATGTTGCTCATAACCGTGTTCGGTTTGCCAAATCATGCAATATGAACAAAATGGAGTGGCTCTGGTCACCTCTATTCATCTGTCAATCACTGCTAGTTGTTTTCAGTTAATATTGATACAACTTTCTTTCTCAAAAAAATCCAGAAAAAAATAATAATCTTACTATATTCTATCAAAGAATAAAATTATTAAAGCTAATAATTTATAATAATATCTTTGATTGATTGATTGATCTAATAGTCATTTCCAAATATGCGAATCAATTATTTTGCAGTGAAGAAAATACTTTCTATATTCGAAAAAAGAGTCATAGTTTCATAAATTAATATATAATATTTTTATCGATTAAATGGGAGTAGGATGTAGGGAGCACTTGGCTCCACGGAATTTTAGAAAACAAAATCAGGGGTATGTTAGTAATTTATTATTAAATACCATATATATATATATTAACTTTTCTGTCATTATATGGAGGCACTGGACAAATTTGTTGACGTGTATTAACATATAGTATAATTTTATATTTTATGTCGAAATTCTGGACTTTCGTATGTGACGGGTAATTTATGGATTTTGATAGAAACATAATACACATTACTGCCACTAGAGGAAACAATTAGAAATTTAATTATTCTTTTATTTTTTATAAATAGTATTACAATGGATAATATTTATTGTCTAAGAAAGAAAATACGTTGTAGTTGGCATTATGATTTACCCACTACGACGATAAATATAACATGTTGTAATAAATGTCAAATAACAACATAAGAACCTATGTGTTGAATGTTCTGATACACATGATGATAATTTGTTGTCGTAGAGGGGTGCAGGTGCGGCCTGGGGTGGTTAACCCGCTACTGCTGCACCGAGCCTCCCGCCAGCCCTAAATTTCTTTTTGTTTAATATATATGTATATATAGTTAATAAATATATATAAATGTTACTGAATATATTATTATTTGTTGAGTAGCTTAAGTGGTCAATGTCTTGTTTACCATCCTCCTAAATTTAACCTCCTTCTTGTTAGTTTTTTTGTATTTATGTTCATTTTTTCCATAATTTATATACATATACATATGTTTAATTTTTTTGAAACCATCAAGTAGGTGTTTCTGTCTCCTTTTATTTAATAATAACATTACAATTAATTCTTTTTATTACAATTTAATTAGATTCTTATTATTTTATCTTCATTAGGAAAAAATATGTCTTATAATATGAAAATGTGTTTTCAGGTCGATGAAAATTATTTTCATCGAGAATAAAACTTTTTTTAATTATTATATTTACATGGAGCAAGGGACCCTTTTTCCTCTTCTATCGGACTCCTTAAAACATTGGACCGGTTCTGAAGGGGTGTCTATTACAACATCATCTATGATAAATAACAGTCTGGCCCCTACGACGATGAATACTTCTAATTCTTAGTTTTTGGGAGTGAGGAAATGGTATATGCAAACATGATCAGATTACCATCAAAGAAACCAAAATTTGAGAAATTTATGGCTAATCCTTTAGTTTAAACATGAAAATTCATATCGTGTGGATTTGTATTAATTTCCTTGATTAAATGGAGTGTATATATATTTTTAAGGTGTTTTATTGTTTGTTTAGATTAGAAGTCGAATCCTTAGATTCTGAAAAAGTCGACGACGTTATTCTTGCTTAGAATTTAATGTCTTAAATTTGATCAAATTTACAGTTATTTTCGAACACTATGGTACAATTAGTTCAAATCATAAAATAATATGTGCAAAGGTTTTGGAGTACCAAGGTTGATGTACCAAGTAAAAACACTCATTAGTATAGCTGCACACACAAGATTCGATCGAAAACTTGCAAAAGAGAAGAAAAAAATTTATATATTTATAATAGATTTGGAGTATTTTTCTGACCAAATTTATGCTTCCATTACTGAGTGGGAGTATAGCGGGAGTATAGTTTATTATTATTCATCCGTTGTCACTTTTGTCCCGTAATTAATTGTTTGTTCGATTTGTTGACGAAGTTGGACAGTTGAAGTGATGGGTTGGACTTTTTTAATCACATTTTATCCAAAACCCTTGTTGCTGTAAGGATATTATTGATGTTTTTAAAAGGAGGATATTATTAAAATTTGGATTAATTTATCACAAAGTGAATTATCGAGTTATGATTGAAATTTGGATTAGAATATGATTTATGTGGATCAGAATTTTGTATTCCCATTGACTTATCTTCCAGCTTAAAACTGTAGACGACATAAGCAGAGAGCATGTTGATGATTCTATTACTGCTAACAGATCTCCAAGTGGTGGAGACTTCATGTATCACAAATGTCATAAACATAAAATTAATAAAAATAAATGAAATCATATAACTTTGTATTAGTTTTGTGACTACAAAGATAATTTAATATATATTTGAAGACGTGGTAGGACCTTAAGCACGTGGGACCGGAGCCAACCAGTTGGTTTAACCAGTTTAACTGCGAATCAGCCACTGACATTTTCCGATAAACGTGTAAATATCAATATATTATGCTCCCTCCGTCCTGGCTTATCTTGCATAGAGGGGTCTGCGCGAATATTAAGAAAAGTTATTTTTTTGGTGTGTGTTGACTTTTCAAAATTGTTTTATGAGTTATTTGCTGAAAATTAAGAAGATGATTAATTCTGCTAATTTCATCTCAATTTTCATCAAACAACCCAAATTCAAACCTACTACTGTTACAAAACCACCTAATAATTGAAAATTGAAAAACTACACAATCTCTAAAATTGATCACAAAACTGTACGAAATCTGAAATTTTAAAATATTAATAATTATAAAAAAATGAGCCAACGTGCAATGCACGTGCTCATTGCTAGTATATATATATATATATATATATATATATATATATATATATATATATATATGATCCCTGATTAATAAAAAGGATTTAAATTGAATATTTACCAACAAATTTCCTACAAATAATTGGGCTTGTGAAACTGTCGCTATGTGCTGACCAAATAGCGACAAAAATAACGACTAAAACTTTTAATAATTCCTGACAGAATAACGACATAAATAATTGCCGACAGACAATGTGGTCGTTAATTCTCGACAGACTAACTACAAAATGTAGTCATAAAATAGCGACGGATTATTGTACCAACAGTATTTTAGTTGATAGATATGGCAATTAAGTTAAAAAAATTAGGTAATTTCTTTCGACAATCTGTCACAAATTCGTCGTAATTTTTTTAGCAACGGACTATTACTCTATCAGTATTCATAGCAACTAGCCATATTACTACTGAATTTTTTCGTCGCTAATCTATCGATGTCACCACTTCACGACAGATTAGCAATTGAATTGGTAGTCGTTATTTTGTAAATTTCTTGTAATGGATTATAAAAAAATAAAACATGTTGTAGGAGAAATAGAAATAAACAGAAAATAGAGAAGAAAGAGAGACACGGAATTATTAGGGTTCTCTTATTCATCAGATCCCCTTTATATAGGGTGTCAAATACAAGGGTTCACAGTTACATATTATTTAGTGAATACCTAAATTACCCTTCATCAATTACTTTTGACGAAGGTACACTAATTGTGTTTTTCCTTCAACACTCCCCCTTGTGCCAAGTCAAAGGAGAATTGGTGTATAACTCGTTGCCTAGTTATAAACCTTGCCAAGTAACAAAACCCAGTGGGAAAAAAATAAACCTTGGTCGAAGGGAAAAAGAGTGCAACGCACCTATGTTGAGACTCTCCCTGAAGTCTACACACCTCCCCTGATACGTACATCTATTAGGAGAGTTTTGAAAATCTCCGCATCCTCGATTTATATAAATCATGAGGAAAGTTTATGGTGGCTGGTTATAGACAAACTTTGTTGCATATGCTTCGTATAATCATCTCCTATGTAGCATAGTTCTATCTTCTTGTTGCAAACTGCGTTATCTTCATAAATTTAGGTCGGTCTTCTGTGGTAGGTCTTCAACCATAGTACTTAAGAACTCCTTCATGTAGGACAACCATCTTTGTCTGGTTCGGTGGGGTTGATAAATGAGTTGTGCTTGGTGGATCTTCAAGATTTCATTGTACTCCTTGTGGTAATACGTAACTAGTTTGGTAATGGCCTTTACATTAGCTAACAAGATAACCAACATTTAAACTAACCAAAGTAGTATTTGATATTTCGTAGTGGGGGTAGCTTCAACATTTATTTAGGAGTTACATATTCTTTTGTAATCCTTTTATCTCTATATATGAGAGCATTTGACATTTTCTTTAGAGTTTTACAATGTCATTTGTAATCTCTCTTGTCTCTAATATGGAAAGAACAAATATGTGTCAATGGTTTCTTTCACATGTCAAAATACTATTTGATATAATTCAACTGATATTTGTGTTGTCCTGAGTAAAATAAGCCAACATGTTCTTTGAGTCATGGTTGAGTGCATTGAGCTTTCAATACTATAATACGCACATTTCACAATTAAGTAGGGAATTTCATCTCCCAATAGCTCTTTCATCATTTCCTTTGAACTCAAATGGATCTTTCCTTGTCCACACTTCAACCAACCATAGGAGTGCTAACAGATTGCACTTTATCCATGTGAAATCGCCTGATAATCTTTTGGATATATGCAAACTGAGGAATTAATATTCCACAAACTCGGTGAGTTTTCCCATGATCCTTTATCTCAATTTATATTTCAAATACATCACAGTATCTCTTATTTCTTTAAGAGTACCTATTATGTCCTTAACATCGACATAAGTTGCTATAATTGCAAATATAGAAATTGTTTTCTTTATAAATGCATAGGGGCAATACTACTTGTTCTTTCCCTTCCCAATCAAGTAGTCACTCAGACGAGTATGCCATTTCCGTCCAAATTTATTTCAATCAAAGTGAGCATTTCAATCTAATATTGTAAATGCACTATGTGGTCTATAGTTACTTGAATTGGGCAATGCAAGTCAATCTGACACTTACACATATCTCAATAACAAGATCCCCAAAGAGATATGTTGTAACCATATTAGTATGCTGCATTTCCAATCCTTCGGAAACTTATCGATAAGACGTTATGACGTCCGTTGTGGGAGAATATCTCCTCGTAGTCAATTCCAGAGCTTTGTGAGAAAATCTTGTGCTTTAAGGTAAGTTTTGCATCTCAGGACTTATTATTCTCACTACGCTTACTGACAAAACATATTTTATGTCCTACAGGCTTTACACTTGGTAAGGCTAGCACTACCAAACCAAATACCTGTTATTTTGTCATAGAATCGAGTTCTGCCTGGATTGATTCCATATAGGCCAATATGCTCTTTGTTGATATCTTATAATAGAGCGTGGTTCGATATTATTGTGCTCTATAATTCATTGAGCAACAATGTATACATCATCAATGCACGTGAAAGATTTTTCCATTAACTCACTTGCACTCTCATTATCTCTAGAATCATATTAAACTTCGGAGCGTCCTCCAGTGGTGATTCATGGACATAATTAATTAGAGATAATTTGAGAGTATTTCTTTTATTGATGATTTAAATTGTGCCACACCTGCCTCCTTCCTTGAGCAGGTGTTCATCGAACCACGTGGCATCCCCCATTTCCTTTTGGGAGCCACGACCTCAACTACACCTCCACTAAGTATGGTTGCAATACCTTTATCTGCGGTGTTGTGCCCTTTACTAGGGACTTTTAACCTTACAGGCACATTTGCAGCTGGAATATATGATCTTGTCACTTTAGTGATCTTAGCAAATGCATCAACAATCAAATCTTCCATACTTTGAAGATCGATAATTCGTTTTACTTCACTTTACATTATGCAGTGTGGGGATCCTAATGAAACATACTGGGAAACACTTCATGTCGTTCCCTTAGAAAATTCTTTTTCTTATCTCCTCCTAACGACGGGAAGACTGTCTCATTAAAGTGACAATCCGCCAATCTAGCGATAAATAGATCTCGCATGTCAAAGGTTTCAAATAGCAGGTAATAGTTGGAAATCCATAACCAACATAAATATTTAATTGTCTTTAAAGATCCATTTTGATGCGTTGTAGGGACGCAAATAGGCATATATACTGCGTAACCAAATTTGCGTAAATGTAAAAATATCAGGCTAAATCCAGTTACCAACTGATACGCATAATTTTTTGTTAGCATTGGGTCTGAGACAAATACAGTAAAGTTGCAGTGATATTGCATAGTCCCATGTCCGATAGACATTTTAGTGCGCATTGCAATGCCTAATCCTCCATCTATATCCTTTTGATGGTGGCATATGTGAGACTATTTTTGTGTATCCACATGGGTTAAAGGATACTATACATTGATCCTAATAGATATGCAATAATCATCAAATCCTTATGATGAGAACTCTCTAGAGTTAATAAGTCTTATTGACTTTATGGAGTGAGGGTGGTGAGCCCTTAGACAATATTTTCTAGGAGTTTTTCTGATGCAACATTTATTATGGACAATAATGTGATGATCAGTTAATGTGCCAAAGCATTTACCAGAACCATAGATACTTTAATGACCCGCTTTTCTGGTTTGATTGGTCCACATATATTATATTATGTTCTTTTTGTAAGAATGGATTGTCTTACATATATATCAGCATAGGAAGGTCTCGATCCTACTTATTACCAAATAGTAGGCTTGGTAGAATGAGTGATATGCCCTAAAACAGTTAACAAGGCAGAATGAGATGTTGGTCGTGCTTTTAGTACTTTAGAAAGCATTTTGGGTAACATATGATTCTGTCTTCTAAAGTTCGTTTTGGTGATGGTGTTTGATCCAACGATCAGAGTTGTAGTGGAGTACATGTCACTAGATTGACTCATTTATTTCTCTAAGATGTGCTTCCTTTCACATTCATTAGAGGTATCATAAATTATTTAATTCCATTCTCACATGTAGTTTTGAAATGATAGTCTTTGACACGATTATCTTTACTTAATAACATTGTAATAGCTCTTGGTGCATATAGAGCGTTTTGTGACTATAATTGTTATGTCATTAGACATCTAGAGAATTCGACGATTCTTCGTTCTTTTAGTACTTGTGATTCAGTCAATGTTCTAAAAGTCGCTAGGCGCTAGTTAGGCGGTGGACTGGGGCCTAGCGACTAATCGGGGTCTGGGCGGGACTAATCGGGACATAGACGTAGTTAGGCGGGGAGAAATCGGAAAATAAACGTAGGCGGTCAATGAGAGCCTAGCGCCTAGACGGGGATTAATCGGAGCTAATCGGGGATTTTTAGAACAGAGGATTCAGTGATGGTCATTATGCGGTGATGCAGTGAGCCTCTGTTCTTTGGACTTCTGTGGACCCAATGATTCTTACCCCGTGATGTATTATCACTATATCGGTGGGATTGACACATCTCGTCCCCTTTGCTTTGGGGCTCTTTCCACTATTTAGTTTGTCATAGTTAGGTTAGAGAATTTTCCTTTTCCCAGCCCAACATATTATCATATTGAGTGTTTCCTATACTGGTTCTCTAGTATAAGTATCAAAGTATGCAAACAATTTTGTATATCATATCTTCTGTGATTTTCTTCTTACAGAAAATAAGACGTGTTTTTAGGCACAAAAATTTCATTATTGAAGTTATTGACCCTTTTGAAGTATAGTAAGTGGATTTCTTTCCACAAAATGATTAATTTTGAAAGTAGAGAATTATCTATTATTCCAAAATTTATTTTATGGCAACCCACAGTTCATCAAGGTCCTCTAACTAAAGAATCCTTTCAAAGTGAGTTAGGATTACCGTGTCGCCTCAGTTTCATTAGAGGATTGTTGGACGATTCTTTATCCTTAGGGTCGGTGAATGACATGATTTGTGGATTTTTTTTTTCAAGTGTGGTACTCAATTTCTTGTGAGTCCAATAATTCAAATTGAGTATGAGTTGGTTTAGTCATTTTCTTATGAATTAGATTTCAGGACCATATATCACAAGTTTTTCATACTTTGTAAAATTACTTTATCACGTAGTTGATTTGTCCACGAATTTCCTTTATCATGGACATGCATAATTTATCATAAAAAAATGCATGGGCAAAATAATGATCAAGTTCATAATCTATCAGACAAATATGCTAATTTGTGATTTTTAATCATAAAATTTGCAATAGGCAAAAAATAACTGAATCCGCTACTTTCAATTACATGAGAAAATAGAAGCATATCAAACACAAGTGGACTTTGTAAATATTATTCAAACAGACAAAATTCCATTATTTCTGAAATTGAACACAATTGCTTTAGATGCACATATAAATTTATTCTCAACTTGCCAAAAACAACAGTTGTATCTCATAAAAAAAAAATATAGTCATGCAATTTATCATGCTTAAATTGCTCGAAATATTTAAATCAATAAACATAGATGGGTTTGTGTCGCGTGTAATATGTCATGCCACATGTTGATGTCAACAAATATTATTTGCATTAGATCACAAAATAGGGTGTTTGAAATTACCTTGGAGAAAAGATACGATTCTTTGCAATGACATTGCTCAAACTTTTACAGGAACGTACTTATGGTCTCGGAAACTGAAGCTTCCCAATTCATCCTCCGTGCCAATGGAAACGAGAGGATACTCACAAATACGAATACAAATTCATAAGAAAGAAACAAAAAAGTTTGAAATACTAAATTATGGAAATAATCCAAACAAACTGCATGATTTTGTATTAAATACATACAAAATATGTATAAGTGTGTGTGACCTAACTCATACAAAAAAATATATAATGCACATTCTTTATATTCCAAACTATATAAACAATATAAGGTCAGCTACCATATAAACAATTTATTATAAGTATCTATACACTTAAATATTTATGCACATGTTTTGTATTACTCCGCTAAGTGGTTTTCCAATGTAGCTTTTAATTATTATAAGCATAAGCAAATAATGATTCTGGGAATTAAGAAAATCATTGGACATTTATAGCAGTACGACTCCATTGATGCCGCGAAGTCGTAATCGTTCACGAGTAATGGATTTCAATAATTTAAAAATTAACCCTAACAATCCTAGCAATATTTCAATAGTTTCACTGGATCAGACTAATTTATAACTCCGAATAGTCATGGAATCATGTGCGTATGCTAAGTTAATAATTCTAAATCAATGTACACAACCTTCGATAACAAATTCACAATTGGAATTGATAGCGGTGCGAGAAGACGTACCAAACTAAAAAAAATCTTTCTCCGTCGCAAATAAATTGATGATCAGTATACGTGGATTCCATTCACAAGCGAATTAGCGACTGTAAGCAGATGGCGAATGTAGAGTATCTCGTGCTGATAACGTGTTGTAGGAGAAATAGAAATAAACAGAAAATAGAGAAGAAAGAGAGACACGAATTATTAGGGTTCTCTTATTCATCAGATCCCCTTTATATAGGGTGTCAAATACAAGGGTTCACAGTTACATATTATTTAGTGAATACCTAAATTACCCTTCATCAATTACTTTTGACGAAGGCACACTAATTGTGTTTTTCCTTCAAAAAAAAAAAAAAAATCTTAAAAATTAACAAAGTTAATAGGATAGTTTCAAGATCGGGAATATATTTTATAAAATAAAATATTATAAGAATTAAATAATATTTTAAAAAATACAAAAGATTATTTGAAAATTGTGCATTAATTCAGATGTTAAGATTGCATTTTATTCGAATTTTGGTTGTTGCACTTTACTTTTCTAACTATTTGATTTTCTTGGTCCAAATTATGTTGATTGATCTTTTAATGTGTATTTTAGTAAATTTGAAGGTTTTTCCGTATCAAAACAAAAGAACGTGTATTAAGTTGGACCTAACACTAGGTGATTCGGTGTCAAATCCAACCCAATCTGGATCAAGGCTGCCGAATCTTATTAGTCGAAGGAAATTGACGAGATAGGCTCTCGTCCTCCACTTACCATGTGGGCCTTCACATACCATGATCTCCTAAGACTTGGAGGAGTGGGGCCTGGCTGATTGATGAAGCAAAGCCCACGTGGGGTAATTATTAGGATTCGACGGTGAAAGATAGTTGTGGCCCATGATTGGGTTGAGGGAGGAAGGCCCATTTGTGGGTTTATTTATTAGAGGAAATCTTGCTTTGAAGAAATTCACGCAGACTTGGAGTTTTATTCTCGTGGAAAGACATCTCACAGATTGGAGGGCGAGCACAAGAAGTCAACTTTTTGGTTTCTTTAAGTTATATTCTTATATATTGTTGGATATATTATTTATGTTTTTCAACGTCGATTTGTGTGGCTACTCTTTTAGTTTTTATCTTTAATCGATGTTTGAACTTTAGTATGTTGTTCTTGTAATTTTACGATGATTATTTCTCGAATTACGTTTTGGAATTATTTATATTATCTGAATAATTATTTTTACATGTGGGTTATCAACTTAGATTGATCACCTATTTTAATTGGTCACGTATTTACAGCTAGGGCATTGTCATAATTCGTAATTGTTGTGAATTTATACCCGTTGGTAGCAATAGTGAAATAATTCACTAAGATAACATAAATCAGGGTTAATTGGACCGAGATTGTGAGTCCAACACCGTGTCTTCCATATTATCCTAGTACTTTATGCCTTTAGCCAATTAAATCTAGAGTGATTGTTCTAGATTGTTCGGTTAAATAGATTAATCAAAGAACTTATTTTGGTTAATTACAATTAAGGAATAATTCGAGTCAGCATAGCTTAACATTGATTTAGGGATATAATTTCTAGAACTAATCCAAGAAGTAGTTACATTAATTACAAGGATTAATCAGACTAGGGGGATAACTAGATTAGGGGCTGAGATCCTTTATTTATTTGATTTTAATTACCTTTATCGCTAATTTTCAATTCGTCTTCTAGATTATAGTTTATTACATAAAATCAAATCAACTCCCCCCATTTTATCTCTTTGTCCTTTTTGCTTAATTAATACATAAAACACGATAAATCAAACTGAACCTTATGGGATCGACCCCGACTTATCTCTACTACTAATTAGTAGAGGGAAGTTAAGAAATGTAATTTATGTGCTTCGACAACACAGTCAAAATTTTGGCGCCCGTTGTCGGGGAGCGGTGTATGATTAATGTGTTTTCAGTTCTGGCATTTTTTTAGCGGTCTTTTATTTATTTGATCAATTTTAGTTGCTATTAGTCACCTTAGCTACTGTTTCTTCAATTCTTGGCAGTTGTGAATGATCATCCGATCACACGGGAATAAAAATTTGCAATTCTACGCCGAGATTACGCAAAAGGGTCGAGTTTTGAGAAAACAAGCACGGTAAACTAGAGAGAAATTCGAGCAATTGTCATTTTTCCCCGAAAGCACCTATACCAAACCTGAAAATGAAAAAGAGAATATGACAACAGACATGACAATGAAAGAACTGGTCAATACTGGCAGAGCTCATCAACCGCTTTGCATTACCTTTCCTAGCTTGGGTGATAACACCACTTTCGAGCTAAAATCCGGGTTGGTTCATCTATTGCTTTCCTTCTATGTTCTGGCAGGTGAGGACCCTCACAAGCATCTTAAGGAATTCCACACCGTATTTAGGTTTAGCAAACAGGGTGGGGGACTAATCATCGTCCCTGCTACAACCCAAAGCAAACACACACGTGTTTAGGCTAAGCAACAGGGTGGGGGACTAATCCTCGTCCCTGCTAGTGCAAGCGGAGATAAAACTCCTCGAATCCCCGAATTTACGGATAAAGTAGTATTGCATATGACGGATCTCCGCCAAAAGGGGGGTGGGGATCCTACTAGGCGGGAACACTACCCCTAGAAAATTGGGGAATTTCGCCCTGTTCGGGAGATCCCCACGGAGGATTCCCCGCCTCACTGCCAAGCCTACTTGTGTTTGTGTGATTACTAAAAATACATAGTCTCTTAAAACAATGTGGATATTGTGGATATTGTGTTTATACTGTGGTCGTGGACCTTATATCCCTGCAATAAAAATATAAAAAATAAACTCTTTTGTTAAAAGTTACATCAACAACTAGTGTTAAAAAAAGTTATGGTGTTTCTAAAAAAAAAAAAAAAAGAACATAAAAAAGTCTTATAGCGTGGTGGTTTCTTTAAAAAGATACTCTTTTGGGGGAAAATTAATACTATAACTCTAGAAAAAATGATACTTCTTGAGAATAGAATATATATATATATATAGGAGAAAAATACTAAATACTTTTTTATAGTGACTATCCGGATGTGTTACATGAAAATGTCTAGAAAAATAAATACCCATTTTACATTGTTGTGTAGAATATTGTGTCGTAATTTGTATGTATTGCTAAAAGCCAGGCCATAATAATAAGGAATGAAGGGAACCAAGAGCATTAATATGTTACAAGCATAAAGAGCTTAAACAATATGAATAAGTGGCCCAACTAGAACAAAAGCTTACAGGCCGGCCCAACTAGAACAAGGGTGAACGTATATCATGCGAATTTCCTTAAAACTATATTATGAAAAACTATTAATTTGGTATGAAATAAAGGCTTATATAATCACAAAAGGCAAAAAAAAACCCCAAAATAAATATTAATCCTGGTTAACTTACCACAATAATTTTTATAGGTGGCGGTGAAAACTATAGTAGAACTTGTAAGGTACATAATTGCTATTTATATTTGAGCTTACTTCATATCTGAATTAGAAGAAAGTGACGAAGAAGGTAATTTGGGTTTTATTGTTTCCAAAAGCAATATATATTTGTATGTTTGTCTTTTTTCGATTTGTGATCCACTCTTTTAAAGGAAAAAGGTCATCTTTCCGAACCAAATGTAATTTACAACTTTGTTGGTTTCTCATAATTTTGCTTTGCATATCTGAGGGTTGGTCGAGTAAAAGATTGATTAAAATAATTGCGTTCAGATGACTGGGTCTAAATGACTTATAAGCAATAATTCTAGAAGATGGCGCCTGAATTAGAAGATGGAAAATTCTTTTTCAAAGAGAAAATGCAGAAGCAAGTAATAAACTGTAAACTAAAGAAATGGGGTGTGATATGAATGCAGATGCGCACTCCATTACATGGGATTGAATATAGGGCGCAAAGAAACTAACTTTGTTACAATTTGCATATCCAGAAATACACGTTTCTACACTCATATTAGCAACTTAACACAGCTTCTTTTTGCCTTGCCAAATTATTGATTTGTTGTAAAAAAACATTGTGCTATAATGTCATCACCATTTTAAATGCAATCAGATTGTAAGTTAGAATATTTATCATTACCACTAATACTGGGTTGTGAGACTCCATTTTTTTCGCTTGCACAGTATAAAAAAAACATGTAAGATCCCCAACCAGAACTTAATTTTTGGTCCATTCTATAAAACTCAATTTAACACCCAGCAAAATTATCAGTCATAATACTGAACTGAAATCACCCACACAACTGGACACAGACACAAACTGTCTATGCATTTGAAATCAATCCTGTAAAGTAGTAACAACTGAACAAACACGAAATCAATCATGTAAAGTAGTAACAACTGAAAACAGACACAATAGCCCAAAGTAACAGTAATAGAAAAAGGAAGTCAATAGCCCACACTACAATATAAACCAACAGATCAAGGTTGGCCTTGACTTTTTGGAGCCAGGGCCAAACAAAGGAATAAGGCCCCAAAACAAAATTTCTTTTGTTTAAAAAGATAATGAAGTTTTTTCACCTGCCATATAACAATATGACTAAAAAAAAAGAGCAAAGATCAATATATAAAATTTTGTGTTAAAAAATAAAAAGTAATTTTTTTTATTATTACAAAGATAGTATATTAATATATGTTTAAATAAAAAGCACTAGCTAAAAAAATACACAAGCTAAAATATATAATAGCATTACTCTAAAAAAAATAAAAAAAATATCTATTGTGGAGCCCAATTGATAACATGTCTTGTCATATCATCCTATCGATACGATCCTAGATTAACGTCTTTATCATTATTTTAAGTCATTGGTTTCTTATTATTCTTCTAATGTTAGCTTTGATACAATGCTTATCATCAATTGCCATAAAGGAATTATTCTTTATCATTCTTTAATGTCATTGGTTGCTTATTATTCTTTTAATATTTTCGTATGGTTCCAATTGATGATCTATTTTGCCACATAATTTTTAAATTTAGTAATTTAAAATTTCATAGAATTGAGATATACATAATCTCGTTAATTGGATGATATAATTTGCACTCAAATTTGCTAACATTACGGACGTGGTGACAATGCATATCATCAATTAGACTCCATACGAAACTCTACATTGAGTTCTTGAATTATCGTTTTTCTATATATACATATCTTTTAAAGGACACAAAAAAGTCCGAAACAAACACATTAAAAACAAGGCAACAAGAAATAGGGTAAGAAAACAGTAAAAAGATATATAGAAAAAAAAGAACATAAAGAGAACTTACAACACCCACATATAACAAATATTGTCTTCGTGAAATTATTTCTTATAAAATATATATGAATAATTTAGAGCAAAAAAATTGAAGTTTTTCGGGGGCCCTGGACAATTGCCCTTCTTGCAATAGATATTGGCCTGTATCTAATTTGTATTTGAAATCATAGAAAATTGTAAACAGAACAATCTCTGACCAAGATTCTAATCTTCAGTATCATCCGCAGTTGCATTAATTGGAGCTGCATCTCCCCGGCATCAATTGGAGCTGGCCTGTAGCAAACCCTAGATCCTCTAACCTCATAATAGCAAACCAAAATTCATGCAAAGAGCTCCAAAATCGAGGCATTTCACTAGAGGATCCTTTACCGAACATAGTACAAACGGGAACCAAACCGTTCTTATTAGAGTATAATCAATTTTCATGTTATCAGTAGAACACTATCAGAACCAGAATAGGAGGGTGGGCTTGGGCCAAAATTTGGCCCACCGATCATATTAGGCCCAAGACTAAGCCCATTCTGACCCAGACTCAGGGCTGCAAAATCATACTCCCTCCGTTCCAAAATAGATGATGTTTTAGAAAAAAACAGAATAATTAAGAAACAAATATATTACCAAATATAACCCCCTAAAATTTGTGCAGATAAGATTTAATGATATCAAATGTGAGTGGGAGGTTGAAAAGTCAAAGATATTTTTGGATTTACATAGGGGTCAAATAGAGAGAAATGGTAAAAAAAACCTAGAACATCAATTATTTTGGAATTTGTTTAAGAAGCTAAAACATCATCTATTTTGGAACGGAAGGAGTATGTAATATCTCCAATTTGGCAGACGGCCCACCTACAATACTTGGAGACTGTTCTTTAAATGTACTTTACAATGCCTCGTGGGGCAATCCAAAATATAAAGACCCTGTAAATTCCCGAACCTTCTGAATTTTTTCTTCGTAGCAACATAACAGCGATTGGTGCAATATCAACAACGAAAATAATGTCGCCTTCCGGCGCGGCGGCCGCCCAAGTTGAAGGCGAAGGCGTCGAATCATTGGCGACGGTGGCTTCATGACCGCGGCTGCGGTAGTTATTTTTCGCCATTGGTTATAGCAGAGCGAAGGCGAAGGCGTGAAATCATTGGCGACGGTGGATCCATGACCGCGGCTGCAGTAGTTGTTTTTCGCCATTGGTTATAGCAGAGTGAGTACAGAAACCGTCGAATGAGATCTTAGTTGGGAACAGAAACCGTCGAATGAGATCTTAGTTGGGAACGAAATAGTGAGAGAAAAAGATCCTCAAGTTTTAAAATTTAGTTTCAATTGCTATTGCTCCCTAAACTATTTTTTATTTTAACTAGTCCCTAATGTTTCCAAATTATTTTAAGGAAAAATAAAAAATGTTCTTTATATTTCACATAATTAGTTATATATTCGTTATGTTTTGGAATTTTTCTTAGAGCAAACTGTTGTTTCTGGTGAAGAGGGGGTAAAAAAATGTTTCCACATCATCAAGTCGTGCGCCACATCAGTGGTAAGCTACTGATTTACAGGTTACAGACAACAGCCGGACGAAGGGCATTTTATTTAATTTTTTTTATCTAGCAAAAAATATAATTACATTACAATGATAGTATATTAATATATGTTTAAATAAAAAGCACTAGCTAAAAAAATACACTAGCTAAAAAATATAATAGCATTGTGGAGCCCAATTAATAACATGTCTTGCCACGTCATCCTATCCATACGATCTTACATTAAGTTCTTTATCATTATTTTATGTAATTACTTTCTTATTATTCTTCTAATATTAGCTTGATACAATGCTTATCATCAACTGCCATAAGGAATTATTCTTTATCATTCTTTAATGTCATTGGTTACTTATTATTCTTTTAATATTTTCGTATGCTTCCAATTGATGATCTATTTTGCCACATAATTTTTAAATTTAGTAATTTAAAATTTTATAGAATTGAGATATACATAATCTCGTTAATTGGATGATATAATTTGAACTTAAATTTGTTAACATTACGGACGTGGTGACAATGCATATCATCAATTAGGCTCCATACGAAACTCTACACTGAGTTCTTGAATTATCGTTCTTCTATATATACATCTATCTATATATATATATATAAAAGCAAAATGGAGGGCATTAATGTATTTTTGAATTTCCCTCAAAAAAAATTAGACCATAATTGGGCTTTTCTCAACAGCTCTTTTAGTTGTTGTTGCCTCATTTGTCTATCTTTTATAGATTCATTTACCCCCTCCACTGAGCTTTGAAGATAAGGCCCAAGAGTTAGAAGAGTTGATTTGAAACCATACAGGGCTTTAAAGGGAGACACACCTAGTGTTGAATGATAATTGACATTATACCAAAACTCTGTCATTGGTAGCCAAAGGGGCCATTGCTTAGGTTGTGATCTACACATACACCTGAGGTAGGTTTCTAGGCATTGGTTCACCCTTTCTGTTTGGCCATCCGTTTGTGGGTGGTAGGCAGTGCTCAAGTGTTGCTGCACCCCCAGTAACTTGAACAATTCCTGCCAAAAGCTGCTTGTAAAGATCTTATCTCTATCAGATACAATCCCCTGTGGCAATCCATGTAACGTGTACACTGTATCTAGGAAAATATTGACCAGCTTAGAAGCTATAAAGGAATGTGAAAGGGAAATGAAATGCCCATATTTAGTAAACCTGTCTACTATCACCCAGATTGTATCCTTTCCTGCAGATGAGTGGAGTTGTTCTATGAAATCCATAGAGATTTGGGTCCATGCCTGCTCTGAGATAGGGAGTGGTTGCAGAAGCCCTAGTGTATGAACATTCTCATGTTTACTCAACTGACAGATATGACAAGCAGCTATATATTGGTGTATCTGTTGTCTAACCCCAGACCACCAGAAGCAATTGGTTAACCTCTGAAATGTCACTGCCTCTCCAGAATGGCCTCCTTCACCAGAGGAGTGCATATACGCTAGTATCCGATTTCTCAGTGTGGAGCCATTTCCCACCCATAATTTGCCTTTATACCTCAACAATCCATCGGTGTAGCTGAAGTAGGACATATTATAGGGCATTGTTACACACTTAGCAATATTGATTTAAGTTTCTGAATCCCAACATAGCTGAGCTGAATTTCTTCCATCCACATGGGTTTCAATAAAGTAAGAGCTGAGCATTCACCATCAGTTTGATCCCTTCTTGACAAAGCATCAGCTGCTTTGTTCTCTTTCCCTTTCCTATATTCAATCCAGTAATCAAACCCCAACAGTTTGGTAAGATACTTGTGTTGCAATGGGGTAGAAAATTTATGTTCTAGGAGGTATTTAAGACTCTTTTGGACAGTCTTGATTATAAAAGGTGCATGACGCAAGTATGATCTCCATTTTTCCACAGCCAAAATAATAGCAAGGAATTCTTTCTCATAAATAGATAAGCCCAAATTCTTTACACCAATGGCTTTACTGATAAAGGCTAGAGGATGGTGATCTTGCACTAGGACAGCTCCTAGTCCAAAGTAGCAAGCATCTGTTTCCACCACAAACTGTTTAGTGAAGTCAAGAAGTTTGAGAACTGGGGCAGTTGTCATAGCTTTCTTGAGCTTATTGAAAGCAAGCTCAGCTGTTTCATTCCAGTTGAATTTTCCCTTTTTTTTTTTTTTAAGTCAGTCATTGGATTTGCTAAGACCCCAATCCCTCTCACAAATTTTCTGTAGTAGCCAGTTAACCCCAAAAATCCTCTTAGAGCTTTCACTGTCTTGGGCTGTGGCCATTCTTCCATTGCCTTGACCTTATTTGGATCAGAAAACACCCCTTTATAACTGATGACATGTCCCAGATACTCTTCTTGTGTTTTTCCAAATACACACTTGGAAAGCTTGGCAAATGGGTGGTTCTGTTTTAATGTGTCAAACACTTTTCTGAGATGTGTGAGGTGAGTTGACATATCTCTGCTGTAGATCAATATGTCATCAAAGAAAACCAGGACAAACTCCCTCAAATACTCACTAAACACTTGATTCATGACTGCTTGAAAAGGGTCAGGTGCATTAGTTAAACCAAATGGCATCACCCTGAATTCATAAAGTCCTGAAGCTGTAACAAAAGCAGTCTTGGCCATATCCTCCTCAGCAACCCTGATCTGATGATAGCCGGCCCTAAAATCCACTTTTGAGAACACTTGAGCTCCACTGAGCTCATCCAATAAATCATCTATCAATGGAATTGGATAACTGTCTTTGATAGTTACTGAATTGAGCTTCCTGTAATCAACGCAGAACCGCCAACTCCCATCTTTCTTTTTTACTAGTAATACTTGTAACATCCCACACTTTTGAAAATAGACAAATAAGATTTATTAGGAAAAACTAGGAAACTCTTTCTTACCTCACCTTGTTTCACAAGTTGGAATCCCAAAATATTGTGTAAGCTACCAAAATTTTAGGGACAAAGAACTTAAACTACATAGGTATACTAATAATTAGTGGAGTTTTAGCAAAACTTCATAAATCGGAACACATTATTCTCTCAGGGTCTAAACTGTTTAGCAAACCAATTGTAAATGATTATTTAGATGTAATATTTTTATCTTGCTACGCCTTTAATCATTCCACGACACCCCGTCAGCTTCACCACCTGAAACATAAATTTATAAATGGGGTGAGTTGTCAAAACTCCGTGGGAACATATTGTCAAAATAGAATACAAATGGATTACATGTTCAATTCCGTGTATTGTAAGTAGAGATAGAAATTGTCATGGCCGTTCGAGATTAACATTTTGCGGGCACTCCCGAGGGTCCTAAATTAGGATCCCGGACCATAGACAGTCCCATGTTAAACATAGTTATAGTTGAGAATTTGCATACACTTTGAACATTATCACATAGTAAACCACACATTTAACCACAAAAGTATCCGAAATTGACAAATAATTAGAATAAAGTTCCCACCTTGATGATTACCAACGCGTTGCAAGAAAACCCACTTGACCTCTACTCCTCCTCGGAAGACTCGCCTCCTAGAAAGAGAGTAACCTATCTTAGATTGACTATCTACTACATTAAAATGATGCCATGTTTATATTTATATGTATAAATTGAAAATATTCAAAAGAATATATATAAAGCAAATTGAATTGTCAAGATCCTTTGAAAAATGTTAGACATTGAACTAACAAAGAAATTGTTGAAAAATAGTTGATAGAGGCTTGAAAGAAGCAAAAAGAACTTGAAACTTTTTGATGATTGATGAATTGAAGTTTCTTTGAAAACATTCTTCAAGTTTTTGTAAAGTGTGGAGAAAAGAGTAAAGAATATATGTTTTCCCTAGAATCTCACCTCTAGCTTGTTGCAAATAATTTGAAAATGAAAATAACACCAATTCTAGCTCCCTTTTATAGGACATCCTAGACTAAATGACCTATAAATGCCACTTAAGGCCTCTAACCTTTCATTTCTAACTCTTCATTTCCCATCCTTTCATTTCCAACCTTTCATTCCCCTAGAATTATTAGGGAACTTAAAAGCTTAAGTTACAAGAAGATCATGGGGTGGGTGATGTTTCACATACTTTCTAGAACTAGGAGATAAAATGATAAAATATAATTAAATTTATATTGATAGTTGTTATATTCCTACCCCCTTAAAATATAATTAATTTATATTTGATGGTTGTTACATTCCTACCCCCTTAAATTAATTTCGTCCTCGGAATTACCTAGACTTACCACTGAAAAAGGTCGGATATCTAGCCCGAATCTCATCCTCTCGTTCCCATGTTGCCTCATCCTTACCATGATGACTCCATTGAATCTTGACAAAATACACATCCTTATTCCTTAACTTATGGACCTTACGCTCTAAAATGGATTCCGGCACCTCTTCATAGGTCAAGTTTTTATTGACCTCAAGAGTTGAGTAGTTAATAATATGATTCGGATCATAGACATACTTCCTAAGCATTGATATATGGAATACATTATGAACCGATGAGAATTCCGGTGGTAAAGCCAAACGATAGGCCAAATCCCCAATTCGCTCAAGTACCTCGAATGGCCCGACAAACCTCGGTTTCAATTTTCCCCTCTTACCAAAACGCAAAACTCCTTTTATTGGTGCCACCTTCAAGAAAACTTTGTCACCAATATCGAAATGTAGATCCCTCCTGCGCTTATCCGCATATGACTTTTGCCTATCTTGAGCTGCTTTAATGCGTTCCCGGATTTTTCCAATTACCTCCACCGTTGCCTCCACAATATTGGGTCCCAACACCTTTCTTTCTCCAACCTCATCCCAATATAACGGTGATCTACATTTTCTACCGTAGAGAGCTTCATACGGAGCCATTCCGATTGTTGCCTGAAAACTATTATTATACGCAAATTCAATTAATGGTAAATTCTTTTCCCAAGAACCCCCAATTTCAAGCACACAAGCCCTCAGCATGTCTTCTAAAGTCTGAATGGTTCTTTCAGATTGTCCATCAGTTTGTGGATGATAAGCCGTACTAAAAGTCAGTTTTGTACCCATAGCCTTGTGTAAACTTTTCCAGAACTGAGAAGTGAACCGAGGGTCTCTATCGGACACTATTGAAATGGGTACTCCATGCAACTTCACTATTTCTCGAACATATATGTGTGCGAACTGCTCCATCTTAAATGTCATTCTCACAGGCAGAAAATGCGAAGATTTCGTTAAACGATCAGTAATAACCCATATGGCATCATGTCCACTGACTGTCCTTGGTAATCCAACAACAAAATCCATCGCTATTTGTTCCCATTTCCACTCTGGAATTTCAAGGGGTTGTAGTTTTCCTGCAGGCCGTTGATGCTCGGCTTTGACTTGTTGACAAGTTAGACATCTTTCTACAAATTTTCCAATATCCCTCTTCATACTTCGCCACCAAAACACCTCTCTCATATCATGGTACATCTTTGTTCCACCGGGATGAGCTAGATATGGTGCCGAGTGAGCTTCCTCGAGAATTTCCCTCCTCAGCTCCTCGTTGTAAGGAACACATATCCTTCCATCGTATGTTAAGGTGTTGTCACTGGCAATAAGAAATCCTTTGATGCTACCAGCAAGTGCTCGGTCTCTCATTCTTTGTAAAAAGAAATCATCCGATTGAGCCTCTTTAATCCTTTCCCGCAACGTAGGTCGTACCACCAAGGTTGCCAATATTGATTCGGCGCCCTTCGGTGACCTGACAACTTCAATTTTCAGCTTTGAGAATTCCTTAGCTAAACTCTCTTCTTCAACCCCCAAAGCGGCTAATTCCCCCCTCGATTTACGAGATAAAGCGTCAGCCACCACATTTGCTTTACCTGGATGGTAATGAATAGTGCAATCGTAATCCTTCACCAGTTCCAACCATCGCCTTTGTCTCATGTTAAGTTCCTTTTGTGTGAAAAGATATTTTACGCTTTTGTGATCCGAATATATTTCACACTTAACCCCATAAAGATAATGACGCCAAATTTTCAAAGCGTGAACAACTGCCGCCAACTCCAAATCGTGAGTTGGGTAATTTTTCTCATGAGTCTTCAGTTGTCTTGACGCATAGGCCACCACCTTTCCATGCTGCATCAAAACACACCCAAGGCCTTGCTTTGATGCGTCGCTATAGATGACGAATTCCTTTGTGGGATCCGGAATGGTTAATACTGGAGCTGAGGTCAAACGGTGTTTGAGTTCTTGAAAACTTTCCTCACACTGTTTTGACCATCGATATGGCTCCCCCTTCCTTGTTAACTGAGTTAGAGGACCGGCTATTTTGGAAAATCCTTCGATGAACCGCCGATAATAACCAGCCAATCCTAAGAAACTGCGAACCTCATTTGCATTCGTCGGGGTCTTCCAGTTGTTGACCGCTTCCACCTTCGTTGGATCTACTTCAATACCTTGTGCTGTGATGACGTGACCGAGAAATGCTACCCGGTCAAGCCAGAATTCACACTTCTTAAATTTTGCGTACAACTTCTCTTTGCGAAGTGTATCCAACACGGTCCTTAAATGCTCCTCGTGTTGTTCTGCATCTCTCGAATATACCAATATGTCGTCTATAAAAACTATAACAAACCTATCCAAGAATGGGTGAAAGATACGATTCATCAAATCCATAAACACCGCAGGCGCATTAGTCAACCCAAATGGCATCACCACAAACTCGTAATGTCCATAGCGAGTTCTAAATGCCGATTTTGGAATATCACTCTCCCTGATTTTTAGTTGGTGATAGCCAGACCTTAAATCAATCTTGGAGAAAGTACCGGCGCCCCTTAACTGATCAAATAAGTCTTCGATTCTTGGGAGTGGATACTTGTTCTTCACTGTGAGTCTATTGAGCTCTCGATAGTCGATACACATCCTCATTGTTCCATCTTTCTTCTTTACAAACAACACCGGCGCACCCCAAGGCGACACGCTAGGTCGCACAAAACCCGAATCCAACAGTTCTTGTAATTGAACCTTTAACTCTTGTAGTTCCTTGGGTGCCATGCGATAAGGTGCCTTAGATATTGGTGCCGCTCCAGGTATCAAATCAATAGTAAATTCCACTTGTCTATCGGGTGGAATTCCCGGTAGGTTTTCAGGAAACACGTCCAAGTACTCGCGTACAACTGGCACATCAGCTGCGACAACCTCTGAAGTTTGGGCAGTTACTATACTCACCAAGTATCCTTGACAACTCTCTTTTCTTAACATCTTTACCGCTTTCATAGCTCCTATCACTCGTGGTAAGGGATCTCTTTTTGCTCCACAAAAAGTAACTGCTTCGTCATTGGGCAAATTAATGTTTATTTCCCGCTCTTGACATTTAATGTTCGCCTTATACCTAGTGAGCCAATCCATACCTCACATCAAAATCCTTCATTCCTAAAACATATAATTCGGCCTCTAACTTCTTTCCACCTATCTCTATGATTGCATCACCTACTACTAAATTCGTGTGTATAGTCTTTCCTGATGGTAGACTAACCTCCAGGGACTCATCAACTTTATTTATCTTACTTCCGATCATTTTACAGAATTTCATAGATACAAATGAATGTGTGGCTCCTGTATCGAATAGCACTAAAGCAGGTATGTTAGAGACCGTTAACATACCTGACATTGTATCATATTCTTGCTTTATGTCCTGCTGAGACAAAGCAAACATACGAGCCCTTCCTCCTGCAGCTTGCCCTGGTTTCCCTCCGGATGCTTGCCCTTTCTTCTCCGTCTCTTTCTGTGGATACTTGGGACAATTAAACGAGGAATGTCCTGCTTCGTGGCACCTATAACACTTTCCTTGCCCTATCAAGCACTCCCCCCGATGGTTTTTGTTGCACTTAGGACACTGTGGCTTATCCCCCCGTCCGCTAGAGTTTGAACTATCTCCAGCTTTGACTTGCTTATTTTGTCCTTCGTGTCTGTTTGGAGGTGGTCCTTGCCACTTTCTTTTACCCGTGTTATCAGCTTGCCTCCGATCCATATCTAAACTTGCAGAGATCCCTAGAGCCCTTGACACAGACTCAGAATAAGAAAGTTCACCATGGCCTGCCAGTATATTGCGAATTCCCGCGCTTAAACCCTTCCTAAACCTTTGTGCTCGTTTACGATCCGTATCCACCAAATGAGTAGCGAAGCGACACAATTGATTAAATTTCCTCTCATACTCAATAACAGTCATTCCTTCCTGTTTCAATTCCAGAAACTCAGTCTCCTTTTGGTCGCGATAGGATTGTGGATAATATTTTTCCATCAAGATTTCTTTGAATCCATTCCATGTTAATGTTTCTCGTTCTTTTTCAGCTTTCAACCTCCAATATCCTTCCCACCAGTGGTCAGCATCCTGAATCAACTGATGTGCAGCACAAGTGACTCGTTGAGCGTCATTGCACCCCATTAGTGAGAAGATGCGATCTAGAGATCGGAACCATTCCTCAACTTCCGCGGGATCCTCTCTTCCATTCAAAGTAGGAGGCTGATTCCTACGGAACTGCTCAACTAATTGGAAGTTGTTGTGAGGATTCCCTTGATGCTGTATGTTTTGCATAGCTTGAAGTAATTCCACCAATATGTTTTGTCCCGCATTACCATTAGCTGCATTCCCAGCTTGAGGTAAGTTTCCATTATCTCTCCGTGGAGGCATTCTGTAACGTCAAAATACACACGGATCTTTAATTACTCTATTGTTAGTTGTCAAAGCAAACTTCACGGACAATCACTCATCTAAGACTTGTAGGTTGCGAGAAATGGGAAAAGAGAGAGGACTATTTATATATATATAATTTTTCTCCCTTGTACAATACTTAATAAAATTAAGACAAACGGAAAAAAAACAAACACACAACTACATTAAAACATATGAAATTAGTACGTGTTATTTGATTCCGCTAGTAAACTATGCTTGTTCACCAACCCTTGCCCGTTTAGCGGATGACTCTCCAATCTCAAAATCTGGTGGAACCTCCTCTTCGGAATCCTCTTCGAGGTCTTCCTCCACTTTTTGTCCTTCATTGCTGCTACCTTCTGAAACACTGTTTCCCCCAACTGCTTCATACATGTATTGGGGTGGCTCATCGGTCACAAACCAGGTATATAGGTCCGTATTGAACCGTGGATAGTTTATATACGGTGTGTCAAATGCTGAGTCGTAAATCACTAGTTTTTCATATAACATCTCGGCTCTAGCCTTCCAAACACCCGGTAATGTCTCAATTAACTTACGTGAGGCAACATAAGCGGAAACATATCCTTGTGCTTCTGTCCACCTTTTATACATAGCTCCCAAGTGCTCAGTCACGTTATGTCCCTCTTGCATGGTATAATTACGAAAATTTTGTCTCAACCGTATCGCAAGTTGTTGCGGGTGTGGGATTGATTTCCTTGCAGTAAGTCGAAGACCAGCCATCTAGTAACATATATATATAAACACTTCACCATTATTAATTTTTTTTTTCTTTTTTTTTTTTTTTTTTTGTGTTGCGTTAAATATTTATAAATCATTATCATTATTAATTGAAGTCGAATTTAACATACCTTGATGAAGCTGAACCGGTGTGGCGGAACGATCTGCGTAGCAAGTTTTTTTTTTTTTTTTTTTGAAGGTATACAGAATCGATATCGCTCTGATACCAAATGTAACATCCCACACTTTTGAAAATAGACAAATAAGATTTATTAGGAAAAATTAGGAAACTCTTTCTTACCTCACCTTGTTTCACAAGTTGGAATCCCAAAATATTGTGTAAGCTACCAAAATTTTAGGGACAAAGAACTTAAACTACATAGGTATACTAATAATTAGTGGAGTTTTAGCAAAACTTCATAAATCGGAACACATTATTCTCTCAGGGTCTAAACTGTTTAGCAAACCAATTGTAAATGATTATTTAGATGTAATATTTTATCTTGCTACGCCTTTAATCATTCCACGACACCCCGTCAGCTTCACCACCTGAAACATAAATTTATAAATGGGGTGAGTTGTCAAAACTCCGTGGGAACATATTGTCAAAATAGAATACAAATGGATTACATGTTCAATTCCGTGTATTGTAAGTAGAGATAGAAATTGTCATGGCCGTTCGAGATTAACATTTTGCGGGCACTCCCGAGGGTCCTAAATTAGGATCCCGGACCATAGACGGTCCCATGTTAAACATAGTTATAGTTGAGAATTTGCATACACTTTGAACATTATCACATAGTAAACCACACATTTAACCACAAAAGTATCCGAAATTGACAAAAAATTAGAATAAAGTTCCCACCTTGATGATTACCAACGCGTTGCAAGAAAACCCACTTGACCTCTACTCCTCCTCGGAAGACTCGCCTCCTAGAAAGAGAGTAACCTATCTTAGATTGACTATCTACTACATTAAAATGATGCCATGTTTATATTTATATGTATAAATTGAAAATATTCAAAAGAATATATATAAAGCAAATTGAATTGTCAAGATCCTTTGAAAAATGTTAGACATTGAACTAACAAAGAAATTGTTGAAAAATAGTTGATAGAGGCTTGAAAGAAGCAAAAAGAACTTGAAACTTTTTGATGATTGATGAATTGAAGTTTCTTTGAAAACATTCTTCAAGTTTTTGTAAAGTGTGGAGAAAAGAGTAAAGAATATATGTTTTCCCTAGAATCTCACCTCTAGCTTGTTGCAAATAATTTGAAAATGAAAATAACACCAATTCTAGCTCCCTTTTATAGGACATCCTAGACTAAATGACCTATAAATGCCACTTAAGGCCTCTAACCTTTCATTTCTAACTCTTCATTTCCCATCCTTTCATTTCCAACCTTTCATTCCCCTAGAATTATTAGGGAACTTAAAAGCTTAAGTTACAAGAAGATCATGGGGTGGAGTGATGTTTCACATACTTTCTAGAACTAGGAGATAAAATGATAAAATATAATTAAATTTATATTGATAGTTGTTATATTCCTACCCCCTTAAAATATAATTAATTTATATTTGATGGTTGTTACAATACTGGTGAGGAATAAGGGTTGTTACTAGGTACAATCATCCCAGATTTCAGCATTTCTTTCACTAATTTCTCAATCTCTTGTCTCTGGAGCAAGGGATACCTGTATGGATGTTGTTTGATTGGTTCAATCCCTGGCTTGAGAGGCATTTTATGGTCCATGCTTCTTGCAGGAGGTAACTCAGTTGGGGTATCAAACAGATCCTTGTATTCACATAGCAGGGGTGTGATTTCTGGTGCACTGTCACCACCCTCTTCCACTTCCTTGGCTGTGATGAAACAGAGGTATGTTGGCTCAATTCCAGCACCATCTCGCATCAATTTCTGGAATTGTTGCCCAGTAATAGCACAAACATTACCCTCTGATTGAATCCCATGGAGAGTAATTTGTTTGCCTTTTAAATCACACTGAACAATGTGTTTTTTTATGTCAATGGTGACTGGACTGAACTACTCCAGTAAGTCTACCCCTATCACCATATCACATCCCCCAAGTCTTAGTAGTCTTACAGCAGTACTGAACTTACACTCCCCCATCTCCCACTCAAATTGTGGGCATTTGCAGTTACACTCAATCTTGTTTCTGTCTGCTACAGTAACTATTAGTGGTTTAGTGGAATCCAAACACCCAAGCTTATCAGCGGTATGTGGGTCAAGAAAACTATGTGTGCTTCCAAAATCCACCAGGATAGTGAACTCTTTGTTTGATGCTTTTCCCACCAACTTGATTGTATCAGCTTTGTTCTTCCCTACCACTGCATTCAATGAGATAGTTGGTTCCTCCTCTTCTACTTCAGTTTCCTTTAATTCAATTGTTTCTTCTTCTGGTTCGGTCACAATCAAGTACAACCTCTTAGACTTATGCCCCACATGGTATGTTTCATCACAATTATAACACAAATTCTTTTAGGCCAGTAAGTCTCTTCATAGGAGGGTGTTTGTCGTTTACTGAGGTATTCAATTTTGGCTTAGTACTAGGACCAGTCTTCCATGTTGGTCCAGTTGAATTCCCACTGCTTTTTTAGACCAGTTTTTGCTCTCTAGTTAACATGTGCACAATATCCTCATGTTGGAGTGTCATTTGAGTAGCATCCAATAGTGTTAGAGGTTTGTGCACCTGCATCATCTTGCCAATATCCTCCTTCAACCCCCCAATAAAACTCTCCACAAAGTACTCCTCATCCAGATGTTTGTTCTTCTCAATCATCAAGGCTTTCAACTCTTGAAATTCATATATATGCCTGAACAGATCATGTCTGCCTCAGTCGGTTAAACTGAGCAGTAAGATTTCCTCCACTAGGATTCATGAACCTACCCATGACTAGTTTAGAGAATTTCTCCCATGACATATTCTCTTTACCATCTATGTAATCTACAAACCATTGATCAGCTTACCCTTTCACATTCATAGCCACAAGCCTTATTTTCTCATAATCAGACATTGGGTTGTAGTTAAAATACCTATAGCATTTCCTCAACCACAACCTAGGATTGTAACCATTAAACTTAGGAAAGTCCATCTTAGGCATTTTATTGTTCCCTTGTGTTTCAGTGACTCGATTAATAGGGGTATGTGACAAAATCTCTGCACCATTCCTTTCACCACTTGCATTACTACTCCCTGAACCAAATAGAATTCCAGATGCAGGTCTCTTACCTCTTGCAAAAGCCGATGCAGCGTTCAAAGACTCTTTGATTTTTGTTGTCATCTTCTCACCGATTTCTCCCAGTTTTGCTTCCAATTGGGCCTCTGTTTGAGCTTGATTGTTAAGCAAGGTGATCTGCCCTGTAACAGCTCATTCACTTGTTGCTCAAGGATATCTATACGTTGCCCATGAGTTTTGTTATTCGCCATTTGTGCAGCCAGGCTCTGATACCACTTGTCACAAATGTGCAAGTGTAATCGTGATGAGGAAGAAAGCTCGAAGGCTCGAGCTCGTGAGTTGCAGAAAGAGATGGGAGAGAATTGAGACTTGATTAACCTTCCAATTATGGCAAAAACTGATTTGTCTGCGTGGGTTTTAGGCCAACAACATGCGTACAATGTGAGTAGCAAACGCTTTAATCCTCTCAAAATGGCACCGTTCTTCTTAATTAAAGTGCCACAGCGACTTCAATTATAAACGCAATTTAACAAATTTAAATGAAAAGAAATGTTAACGTAAATAATAGAAATTTGAAAAGGATGAAGAACTCTGCTTCTGTAACAGTATGCTCGCCGAAAATTCTTCGTTATCCACCACTCCATCGGCAAGTAAATCAGCTCCAGGTTATATATTTCCGTTTGATTCACATTCAGGAACCATTAGCTTTTTTCAATTTGAGAATTTAATTCCTAGGTTTCTTTTTTTTTTTTTTTTTTTGGCTCGAAATTGTTGAAGCGAATAATTGGTTGTCGTGAACTGGTCTGATATCTACTCAGTCACGTGCTTGAATAAAAATGAAAGCATAATCCTTTTGGCATCGTGAAATTTGCTTAACTTATGAATTAGATTGTAGCATTGAATAATAATAAGCTGTGGGAATGAGGTTTTATTGAAGTTTACAAGACTTTTGGAGCATAGGCAGGCCACAGAATAATCATATATTTGTGCTCATCATTATGTCATGAGGCTGGTGCAGTGTCTTTACTTATCTACACGATTTGCTTATCAATGTTAAAGCTTATGTGCATATTGAGCTATCAAATCAACTTGCTAAAAATGTTTCACTATAAGAAAGAGTGGAAGTCATAATTCACACAGTTTTTTACTGTCAAAAATCATAATCCTTTTATAATGGTCTTGCTTTTTGTTTAAGAAAGTAGATGCTCGGATAGCTGAAGCAATAGATGAATTCTTAATAAAATTGCGAGCTTGTGCGACTGCAGAGTCACATCTTACCTTCATTCTTGATGATCTGGCTGGAAACAGGTTTATTGAGAATCCATGAGTGGCCGTCTATCTAAAGATAAATTATTAACCTTTTATATACATAAACAACTTAATGAGAAAATAGTTGGAAATTAATCGTGAATTTCTAAGTGCTAATGTTAATAAATGCATGCTTAATAATGTTTAATAGGTATGTTCCATCTCTAGATTCAACATTGACTATTAAGTTCTATGAGCCAACGGCTGAACAACATGCGCCTTAGGGTATCTTGCAGACATATCACAAGAACGTGGTCCAGAAAATAATATAGGTTAGATAAACAATAATGTTTATGAGGAACCACATGGAACAGTTGGAGCAAGAGCTGGCCGCCGAGTTATTACTAAGGTAATAGTACAGATACTGCAGTTGCTTTATTCCAATATTCAGCTCCTCATGAGGTACATTGTTTGATACTGGAGCAATATATATTTTATATTCTTTACTGTTTGTAAAATAATCATTTCATTTTACTGAGGCGGTAATGTCCTCTTTATCAAACAGGTGATGACGTTTTTCTCGACATGTGGTGCTTGTGCCACAAAATACGAGTCCCGCATGTTTGTAACAAGCATCCTCTTTCTGTGCAACCGAAAACTAGGGAGGCAGTTGTGAGTTTGTGACCAATATTTTCACTTGAAAGCTAATAATAACGCATAATTTTGTGATTGATATCATATAATATTAATATGATATTAACACTTCAATCATTGTTTTGTTCATGATATTAGAAGGTTGCAGTTCATATCATGAAATTTTATTATAACATATATGCCTTGTATTTGTTTCCTGTTCTTTAGTTCACTTATTACTTAATTTATTTAGTTGAGTTGATCCTTGCAAATTGGTATACTGTAAGCCTTTTGCCCGACGGTGTGCTTTTCTATTTTAATTACTACTTTCACTCTTGCACCATATTGGTGGTAAGAGTGTTTCCCCGTATAATTCCAATAATATCACAAGGTCTTAGTGACACAAATCCTAGCAGAAGACAAGTGGGTCATTCTTTTTAATATGGAAGATATACTCCATACTTCGTTTTTGTTATGGTTTTTAACTCTTTATGCCAAATATGCTAGAGGGTGTGTGTATTGGTCTCGGTGAAGTGATGGTTAGTGCAGGTAAGAATTAGTTGCTGACTTTCAAGGATGAGCTCATCCCAACAATCCGAACTGCTCTCTGACAGGTACGTCACCATATCACTATTTCCACCTTAGGTTTTTTTTACTGTCTAATTATTTATTTTTCTAGAGTAAGCTCATTAATGTAGTTGTACCTGGTACAATAGATGAGAGGGCTATCAATACCAAGCCTGTCTTAAATCCATGGGATAGGAATGAATATCATACTATGTGTCTCAATTCTGCTAAGGCAATTGGATGCAAGTGGTAAACATCGGTGAAGATTAATGTGTTGTATTTTCGTTTATAAACATCCTCAATTTAATCTCTTACAACTAGAAAAATTGTTGGCTAATGATGCTAAAGAGGCTGGAATTCAGGTAATAACCATATAAGAACACATTCACTTCTCTGTTTTTGCCTCTCTTGGGAAGATTTCACTTATTACTAATATGTTCTTTCCCAGGGAGTTAATTGATGAGGTCCCTACAGCCATCCTCAGGTTTATCAACCGAGATGAAGCTGTCTTGGGTGTGGCGTAGAAGGTGATAGTTATCCTGGATGTGCGGTTGATTGGTGTAGTTGATTGTTGTCTCAATATTGTTAATGGTTCACTTTGCTTGTGTGCATATACGATCCGGTTTTTGGTCCTCAATACAATATTTATAAATCGTCCCCGGTTTGTTGAATTGCTTATTTAGATTTTGTTGGGATATTTCTAAATAATTTGTATAAAGTAATGTGTGTGTGTGTGTGTATATATATATATATCTATATATATACCCTATTATTAAAGTATGAATATTTTGTTTCGTCCAATTTATGTTATCCCTAATATATCCTTAGTAATATTATAATTTAAGGGTAGTTAAATAATTTTAAAATTTAAAATTATTTATTTGGTTATAAATATCTCTATTTGTATCTATATCTATATCTATATCTATCTATCCATTAATATATACATATATTTTTAAAAAAAAAATTTCCTAATCTAAGAAACAAAGAAAAAAACCCTCCCCTCCCCCCACGGTGACTCGAACCCAGGACCAAAGGTTTAGGTAGTAGATGCTCTGCCACTTGAGCTATCCAACTCCGTCTATACATATATTTATACTACTAATTATTAGTACTAATATAAAAGTATGGATTATTTCGTCCTGCTATTTTGTTTCGTCTTTTCTGATAATGCCTATAATATCCTTAGTAAGTACTCCCTCTGTTCCAAAATAGATGATGTTTTAGCTTCTTAATCATTTTCCAAAATAATTGATGTTTTAAGTTTTTTTTACCATTTCTCTCTATTTTGCCCCTATGTAAATCCAAAAATATCTTTGACTTTTCAACCTCCCACTCACATTGATTTCATTAAATCTTATCTCCATAAATTTTAGGGGCTATATTTGGTAATATATTTGTTTCTTAATTATTCTGTTTTTTTTCTAAAACATCATCTATTTTGGAATGGAGGGAGTATTATTTTTATGGATAGTCAAAGTAATTTAAAATAAATTATGTTTTCCCATACTTCATTATAAAAAACAAGAGTTCCTTATATTTCAAAATCTTCCTTAAAAACTACATACTTAAATTATTATTCTTCTACACATTTAATACTTTGAATTTTAAAATAAAATTTGTTTCATATTAAAATAGATCTAAAATGTATTTTAAGAAGAGTATATAACTGTGATGGTCTTTTTGTTTTTTTGTTTTTGAATAAGTCTAATTAGTTAATTAATTTAGAACCATTCGTTTTTCAGACATTACAACATGAAAATTACACTTTCTAATTTAGTTTAATGAATTAGTTGAAGCTCCCGATTTAGATTTCAATAATTTAATTCATACGTGTTGCAAAAATTGTCATGGCGCCGTTCTCAAATATCTTTCCTTGTCAGATTGAATATCTTTTTTTATAAATCATACTTCTGTCTCGCTCAGTTTTGCACACCCTTAAAAATGAATTTTTTCTTACAATCTCCACTCTCAAAATCTCCAAGCTCAATCTCTACATTTGAAAAAGTCAACCAAAAAGCAAAAAATAGTTTTTCTTAATATATGCGTCCAATCCTACGTGCAAAACTGAGCGGGACGGAGGGAGTATTAAGGATTCTTTTTCTAACAGAATTTAAGGATTCTTAAAATATATTATTATTTAATTACTTGAACATAAACGTAAGAGTTCTTATTCAATTCAAACTCCTCCTAAAAAATTACATACCTAAATTATTCTGCTTCCACACTTTCAATACTTTGAATTTTGGAATAAACAATTAGTTTCATATAAAATTATGGATTTTTTTTGTCTTATTTCATGTTTCGTCTTTTCTTGGATGCCTATAATATTCTTACTAGGAATTAAATTTAAGGGTAGTTAAGTAATTTAAAATAATTTATTGTTGCTTACTTGATCATCAAAAATAGTCATTTTAGATTTCAATCTCCTCCTAAAAAACTACATAGTTAAATTATTCTTCTTCTATACTTTCACTACATTGAATTTTAATTTGAAATTAGTTTCATATTAAAACAGATTTATACAGTTTTCCAGTGATATGTTCTTTGCATTTATTTTAAGCAATTGTACTAGATAATACTCCCTCTGTTCCATATTAATTGACGTTTTAGGGTGTTCTTCCCTTTTTCAATTTATTGACGTTTTACATATTCTACCAACTTTCACCCTGGACTCAATCCTACAATATCTCTTCTTTTCAATCTATCAGAGATATTTTGATTTGATCAAATCTTTAGCTAAGGGTATATGTGTCAAAATATTCAATCCTTAATTCTTTTCTTTTATTCTAAAACGTCAATTAATATGGACGGAGGGAGTATTACATTATGGTATTATAAAAAAATAATTATATTTTTCAATCCTATCTATAACTACCATATTTTAATATTAACACTGTCAATTATTTTTTTAAATAAAGATAAATTTCATGGCATAATCTTAAAACTTTTATAATACATATATTTTTACTATTCACAGTTAGATTATACTACAATTTTTATTTTTACATGTTAAATTTATTTAATAGACCATTAACAAGTAAACATAATTTAAGCTCTTATGCTTGCATATAATGCGATTATATATTAAAATTATTTTAATATAATAAGAAGAGGAAAAAGGTATATAGATACACAAAATAAAAATATTGTCTTTTCTAAACACCATTTATTTAAGTTAGTTCATATTAGAAGAATGAAAAGCCTAAAATATTTGAATGGAAAAAAGAAATATCGAGGAAATTCGTTGTGATAAATCATATCTTAAACAAACGTTAACATAGAAAGAGTCGCGATAACAACTATGTTCTTATCAAAACTGAATCTTATATAAGCATGAAGACACATGCACACACACATGTGTAGCTTGTCGTACGACAAATTTAACGTCATTTTCAAAGTTAATATTTTCTTTACAAAAAATATTAATATCTCATTTACACCTCCATTAATTACAATGTAGAACGCAATACCTTACTAAAACTGAATCTTTTAGGAAAACACACACGCACGCACAAAAATTAAGCAGTTAGCTCCCTGATATTAATTCAAAAAATCGAATAAACCCTAAATAACCAAACAAATAGGAACTTACAAAAAAAAAGACTTTTTATCTTTTTATTGAATAATAAAAATATCATTTATCCAACAATCTGACAATCTAATTTCTAATTCTATTTAGGGTTAATTTCAGCAACCCCACCAAACTATCAACGTTTTTACACATAAACCGCTGAATATTTTTTTTGTTGCGTCGATACACATAAATTATATGAGTTTTGCAGATAAACCACTAAACTTATTATTTAATTTGCAGATAAACCACCAAACTTATTTTTCGATCATTTTTTTGTCGGTAATCCACATGTGACTTGCACGTGATAAGCTTTTAATTATTTTTTTATACAAACAACCTTTTTAATATGCTAAAAGTGTAAAATTCTTTAACACATTTCTTTTCCATAACAATTTCTTTGAATCATCAATAGTTCTCTCTCCCTAATATCGAGAAACTCCATTGTTGAAGATGCACGGCTCACCTACCTACTAAAAAATGTGTTTGGACAAAAAAAGTCTTTAAAATTTTATTACGCGCAAGTTACATGTGGGATTCCGGCGAAATTGATTGAAAAATAAGTTTGGTGTTGTATATGCCAAAATCCTTATAGTTTATATGTATGAGTGCCACAAAAAAAAAGTTTAGTGGTTTATATGCAAAAACGCTGATAGTTTGGTGCGATTTCTGTAATTAACCCTTCTATTTAATATTTTGTGTGAAACAAAATTGTGAAAATTACTTAATTATATTCATTTCATTAGAATTTATTATTTTTTAAATTAAATTAAAATCAACAATTTAGAACTAAAATTACCAGTACAAAACACGGTTTATCACAACAAACAACAACTTTAAAAAATATCACTACAATATCATTCTATAAACAACCGATCTACAAACAACTTTATTACGTAATATATTTTTCTATAAGGTAAGAAGTTTCACAAAAAAAATAGAAACCAATGAAACAATAATTTTTTAAAATGATACAAATAAGTACTCCAACTATCAAATTTTCTTTTGTATTTATTATTTATTTTCACCACTTAATCTTATCATGTTTTACATTTTTTTTCTTTTTTTAGTCATTTTTGTAAAAACTTAAACTTACTTAGTCATCAACTTTCTTCACATGTTATCTTATGAAATTTAACAAACAAATGAAATTTAATATTTAAGTTTGAACTGTAATTATCATAGTGCACAAATAATAAAAAACAATGAATCAAAGATAATAATATGCATATTTTTTCATATAAAGTTCATGATTATGCTCACAAATTAAGGGATTAAAAGAGAAAGTGAAAAGAAGTGAGATATTGAGAGTTTGATTTTATGTTTAAATTAATTTTAATATTTTAAAATATTAATAATTAAAAAAAAATGAGCCAACGTGCAATGCACGTGCTCATTGCTAGTATATATATATATATAAAACGGGGAATGGGGAATCCTCGCTTTGCCTATACGGAGTCGGGTTCGGGGCCGGGGACGGGATGGGAAGTACGGTTCCCATCCCCATACCATCCCCACTCATAGAATTTCAGGGAATCTCGTTTCCATCTCCGTCTTCATTTTTTTCGAAGAATTCCCAACCCAATATTTTCGGGTCCCAACAAGAACGGGTCCTCGCGGAATTTTGTCATCCCTAACATCACATCTACCGGGAACAGTTCATTGTTGGTGTCTCCCTGCGCCTACGATCACTCCTCGCCATCTTTAATTCCTAGCGCCACGATAATATCAAAATCACTTCAAACAGAATAATATCATACCTTTTTTAGATGTGGAAACTCAAAGTTTGAATGTTTACCAACTTTAAATATTCTAAGAAAAGTTTCTACTCCTATATGCACTTTCACTATTCACAAAAACTCTTTTTACCAAAATATCTCCGTTTCAACAAATATATTCTTATATAACAACAATTAAGTCTATATCAGAAAAAAAAACATATATTTTTTCGCCTATATAACAATCCATTTTTAGTAAAATACCTTCTAGAAAATAAATCTTATTCAATAAATGTCACGATTGAGCGCAATTAATACCACACTATTATTTTAGAAAATATATCATATCCAATGAGTGACATTATTTTTGCCATTTTTGAAAAACATTATTTTTTGTATAAAACATTTTATATGAAAAACATTGTTTTTGGTATAAAGCATTTTATTTGGAAATAGTTTAATTTGGATTTTGTTTTCCTCTTTATATTAATTTTAAAAATTAAATAATTTAGTAAATATTTTATAATTTCAGTTTATAACTTAAATATTTTATTTTTTTTCCAAAAAAATTATTTTTTTGAAATAGAAAATATATATTTTCATTTATAATGTGATTTTACTGTATAATAAATTAAATTAGTCATCTATTATCGATCCATAGTTTGACATCATATTATATAAATAAATTAAATTAAAGATAAATAATTGTTTGTTGGTGGTTTATGTGGATTAATTATTAGTGTGTTTGTGCTACAAATTAAAATTAATAAACTTAGAATGTAGTGTTATTGTTACTCACTAAAAACTTTTGAAAATTTCTTGAACATTATATTTGAAATAAAAATTTAGATACTTTGGATAAATATAAACGTTTCTCATAAAATTATAAATATAAATATATATACACTCAACCTTTGTACAAGATGGTCAACATAACTTATATACGTGGATGCTAGAGATATTCTTACATTAAGAAAAACAAATACTCCCTCCGTCCCAAATGAACTTGCATTAAGAAAAAGATAAAATTAAAGTAAATAATTTTAATTCTCTTAAAAAAGTAATATCACATTTTTATTTTATACGCAAATATTTTAAAAAAAATATCATAATCATCCTAAAAATATATTTTACAATTAAAATTAATATTTTAATTATATATATTCATCATGGATGTTAAATCGAAGATCGTGAAAAGTTTATTAATTTGCCATATTTTTCATCGAAAATCGAGTCGAGACGAAAAAGTTATAAAATATTTAAACTTCGTAGGAAAAATACAAAAAAAAAAAGAAAAGAAAAAAAAATGATTGGGTGAGAATCCAATAAACTTAGTTATTTTAAAAAAGTAATATCACATTTTTATTTTATACGCAAATATTTAAAAATAAAAATATATCATAATCATCCTAAAAATATATTTTACAATTAAAATTAATATTTTAATTATATATATGCATCATGGATGTTAAATCGAAGATCGTGAAAATTTTATTAATTTGGTATATTTTTCATAAAAAATCGAGTTGAGACGAAAAAATTATAAAACATTTAAACTTCGTAGGTAAATTACAAAAAAGAAAAAAGCAAAAAAAAAAAAAAAAAAAAAACTTGATTGGGTTAGAACCCAACAAATAAGAAGAATGCGACACCTCAGCGGGACACTTGTCAGAACCTGAATTATCACGCTTCTTCTTTAGTATTAAGTATAGATTTAAAACTATACAAAAGAATCTCAGAGGAAAACATAATATGCTGACACATACGATATAATATCATAGTTTGATCACAAAAAATCAAATGACGTATATTAAGTTTTTTTAAACTTTTTTTAAGATTATATTGCAATTGAAAATATTTTTTATTTTATTTTTCTGGTAATTAACGAAAAATAAAAGAGGAATATTGAATTATTATTTTTGTCGAAGGAACAAAACATTCCTTGTTTTGGACGTTAATTAACCTCTTTATCTGGAACCACCTTACTTGGATTGCTTCATATCAACTACCCTTCCCCCCAAATTCCCTTGCAATTAAAACATATGTAATTTCCGAAGTTCACTTTTCTGTATTCACAATCTGCTATGGTATCTGATTCCATACCCATTCCGATACCAAAGGACAACATTCCGATGCCAAACGAAGAAGACGATCTCCCAAATGCACCCTCAACAGCTCTTCTACCCGTAAGCACACTCTCCTCTTCCTCCCATTCCCATTCCCATTCCGATACCCATTCCCATCCCAAACCCCTCACCTCCACCACCGTCATCTTCATCTCCCTCCTTCTCTCCACCTGCATTTCTCTCTCCGCCGCCGTAGCCTTTGCCTTCCTCTTCTTCCACACCAAATCCAAACCCACTGCCGCTGAATTCTCCCGCCCGCTCACCACCCTCCAAAAGCCCGTCGTTTTACTGATCTCCTCCGACGGATTCAGATTTGGATACCAATTCAAGACAGAAACCCCTAACATCCACCGCCTAATCAACAACGGCACTGAAGCCGAATTAGGTCTGATTCCTGTCTTCCCCACCCTCACTTTCCCTAATCATTACTCCATCGCCACCGGATTGTACCCTGCGCACCACGGAATCGTCAATAACTTCTTCACCGATCCCCAAACTGGCGACTTCTTCACCATGGCTAGCCACGAGCCGAAATGGTGGCTCGGCGAGCCGCTTTGGGAGACTGTAATCAGCCACGGCTTGAAAGCTGCGACCTATTTCTGGCCCGGTTCTGAGGTAATCAAAGGCTCCTGGAACTGCCCTAAAAATTACTGTATGCTTTATAATTCTTCTGTGCCTTTTGAAAGCAGAGTCGATACTGTTTTGAATTACTTCGATTTGGATAGTAGTGAGATTCCGTCGTTGATCACATTGTATTTCGAGGATCCTGATCATCAGGGCCATAAATTTGGCCCGGATGATCCGCGGATTAGTAGCGCGGTTGCTAATGTGGATAGGATGATAGGAAGATTGATTAAAGGATTGGAAGAAAGAGGAGTTTTTGAAGATGTGAATATCATTTTGGTAGGTGATCATGGAATGGTAGGCACTTGTGATAAGAAACTGATATTTCTGGATGATTTAGGAGTGCCAAAGGAATGGGTTCAGTCGTACAGCCCGTTGCTGGCGATTAGGCCAGCTGCAGGGTATTCACCGGAGGAAGAAGTGGCGAAGATGAACAAAGAGCTGAAATCAGGGAAGGTGGAGAATGGTGAGTATTTGAGTGTGTTTGTAAAGGAGGAGTTGCCGAGTAGGCTGCATTACTCGGCCAGTGATCGAATCCCACCAATAATTGGGATGGTTGAGGAGGGGTTTAAGGTGGAGCAGACGAGGATGAAAAAGCAAGAGTGTGGAGGGTCACATGGTTATGACAATGCGGTTTTTTCCATGAGGAGCATCTTCGTTGCTCATGGGCCGCGGTTTGGGAGGGGCCGGAAAGTTCCTTCCTTTGAGAATGTCGAGATCTACAACTTGGTTACGGCCATTCTTGGCGTTGATGGAGCTCCGAATAATGGAACAGAGTTGTTTCCCGGTAGTGTTCTTCTGCCTAACCGGTGAAGCAGACGAGCGCTCGACTGCAGAGAGGTCTATTATACAAGATAGAATAGGATTTACATGGAAAAGGTTTGTGTTGTGGCTTATTTTTTGGTGTTGAATTGTATGTAGAAATTGCTGCAGTATTCAAAAACTTTACCATTCTTTTTGTAGATTATTACATTGTTTAGCCAAGTGTTAAGCAGTTATACATTGGTCTCTGTACTGCTTGAAGCTTGCATACCCAATTTCTCATCACAATAACTGATTAGCTCTTCAAATGGCCTTGGAAATCAATATTATGTTCATGTTGAGATTTTTCAATATATGTATATATATTATAGGGTAATTTTATAATATAATCATTACATCAATACAATTAACTTTTTACCTACTATATTAGGTAACTAGTAGGTAATTTTCCTTTTTTACATTTTAACAAATCATGTTGGCCCATCTCTTATTTAATTTAATGTTCATTCTCTACCTCAATTAAGATCGGTGATGCTTTGGTTAAAAACCTAAAAATATATTAAAAGAGGAAAATTTCATAGAAAATGCAATCATTTCAGAAAATAAAAAGAAAATCCCAGAAATAAAAGAAGAAAGTTACAGAAAAATTGCCAACCATTTCTTCTTCTTTTACTTTTTATTCTTCTCAAATTATTTGAAAATTTTCTTGTTTTTCTTTTTTTCCCGAATTTTTTTTCTTGAAACTTTTTATTTGCTCGATCTTTTGGTTCAGAATTCTTTTGAATCACTATATATTGTGTAAATTATTATTTGTACAAATTCTGAATTATTTATTTTAATTTTGTGAAATCATATTGATTTTATATGCTAATTGTTTTATTTTGATTTATAACTGTACAATTTATATTTACATATACTCAAGGTTGCAGAAATCGAAAATCGGTAGTCGGGCGGAGAGTGGCCGACTAGTCGGCGAGTAAGCTGACTGCTCGCCGACTAGTCGGTCCTACTCTTTTTTCCTTGCCCCTTTAATAAATCAATTGACATCCAAAACGACGAAAATAGAAAGTAATTTCAATGCAAATATACTAACATAGATATACACTGGTTTGTGAGAAATGAGAATTAAATTTTTATTTTTTATTTAAGTATTAAAAAGACACCGTTTTATAAAAAAAAATTAATAATTTTTTTTATTAAAATCGACTTGGTCGATTTGACAATTAATTCACGCAACCACTAAATGGGCCGATTAGGATGAACTCGAATTGGGCAGTGGCCGACTAGTGAATAGGCGCCGACTAATTAACCAATTAGCCCGAGTTTTGCAACATTCCATACACTACATGAGTTTTAGCTATACAAAAAAGAAAATAAAAAAGTAAAAAGAAAACATCAAATTTCTTAAATGGGGCTCCGCTGAGACCACAGGATGATAGGAAGCCAAATTGAAAAGGAAAAAACAAAAGGTCAAAAATGCCAAGAAAAAAAAAAGTAAAATAAAATTGAACATAAATGATTACTAATATGAGGTTGGTGACCGCTTTATGGTAACTTAATTTAAGGGCTAAGATCAAATAAAGAAGATCCAAGGGTTATTATTTAAAATTGTATTAATACAATAGTTGTATTGTAGAAGGACCCTGTATTATATTATTGCCTTACTTATTCAATTTCTTTTAAGCTTATTCGGATATTTTTTATAGGAATAATTACAAAATACCCATTATTATGTGGTTTTGCACTTTGCAACCTAAACTAAATATTTTTCCGATCACAATATTTATTATATGTTTATTTTTTATTTGCAACATCCGGCATATATAAGTCATGTGCTTAGCACATGCTAAAAGGTGCAATAAGATGGCGATACGTGGGTAGGAGAAAAAAAATCAAAACTAACATATAAAAGAATTAAAAATTATAAAATAACATATGAAAAAAGAAAAAAAAATTAATTATGATTCATTTTTTATTGTTAAAAATAAAACTAAAATCTAGAAAATTAATTAAAATTTGAAATAATATATTAAAAATATATTTTCAGAAATTAAAAAATTAAGAAATTTTATATTATATTTCTAAAATAAAAATAAAACTACAGGAAATTAGTGAAAAATAGAAGAGCATTTTGAAAACATAATTTTTTTTTCATAAAAATATTAAAAGAAGAAAAAATTTAAAATTTCTTAAATATTTTTATAGTAGTTTCAATTTCTTATAAAAAATTAGCTATAATAAAGTGATTAGAAAATCTGAAAATTATTTTAAGAACTCTAAAATATCACAGGCCTTCTGGCTTCGATCAACTACTTTAAGACAATAGGGAATTCATCCAATTTCCACATATTAGGGTTCATCACATGATTTGCTTGACACAATTTTTGATTTCTTACAATTTTGCAGAATGCTCGAAATAAATTAGTGTTCATCTTTAATTTTGCATTGTTTAATCAATTGCATTTTGTAATTAACCATCTCTTATATTATATAAACATGATTTTTTTTCGTAATTAAAAAGAATTGGAGAAGATGGTATTAAATCATAATGGAAGTTGGCATTCACCTTTTCAGAACTATATATGTGGGAATTTCTTACCTATTTGTACCCAAAGTACAAGAGATCTCATATTACATTCACCATGTTCATCAAGTTACATATCATATGTTTTAGATGGTGTCACTAATTAACATGCATCTTATATTAAATTCAGTGTCACCTCGTGTAACAAATATTCTGACTATACACTAGATAATTTTTGCACTCCATTGAATGCACAGTTCATGGGAAGAAAAGTATTCAGTAAAATGCACCCATCATCAATAAAAGTAGATAAAAATTTCCGTATGTTTGGTGTGGAGCTAGTGTCAAATTGGTTGAAGTAGAGATTGGCCCATCTTGATTCTTAAAGCAATAATGGGCATTAAATAAGTTGTAAAAATGAATTAAAGATCTGTGTTACAAATAGTGCACTCCTCAACGTAATGGCCGTTGAAACATAAATATTTACTTGTCATTTCTATTTCATCCTTAAGATATTTTCACAATATTAAATTGGAAAGTTAAAAAAACATTTTTTTTTTCACAAGAAAAATTATGCTTGCTTTGAGAAGATCATTTCAATGCTGATCAATTAACATTCACAAATAAAAAACGTATCTTGGAAGTTTTGGCATGATGATTATCCCAACCCCGGACAATATTTATCAAAAAAGAAAATTAAAAAAACAAAAAAGAGAGAAAAAAAACAAAATAAAAAGCAATTAAACCTATTTCCAGTTGTCGTAATTTATTTACGTATACTGATCATTTAACATAACATTTGAAAGATTTTAGTCATGTACCTCCGCTCCCAGACCACCTACATCAAAAGGTGCCCAAATTTAAGAATTTGAAAAAAGTATTCAATTTAATTTATTTTTTTAAAATCTTAATATTCTATAAAATAATTCATTCAATTTTATTTTTAGAGCAAAAACCAATCATTCAGTTTCTAATATTAGAGATAATATATTTTTTATGCAAAACAAAACAATTAAAAATTCACGTGTGAGGAATGAGAAAATTTAGAGGTTTATTATATATTTTTTGTAGCTCTCTCTCTCTTTCTTTCTCTCCAGCATCATAATTGCACGAATAAATATTTACTGTTAATTTTTCTTACTTACAATATATAAAAATCAATCATCCATTCTCAATATTTATTATAATACTCATTTTGAATATTTTCGTATAAAAATTAAATCTAAAGTAAGTAGCGGTTTGGTGGTTCATTATTGAGCTTAATATTGAATACTTGTTGTGGATTGAATTATTTATATTAAATTTGAGTTGCAAATAAAATAAAATAAAATAACTTTTTTAATGAAACAAATATATTTGATGCACGATGAGGAAAATTTGAGTTTAATTGTAAAATATGGTGTGATGTGTGTAAGATTGTTATTAATGATTTGTTCAATGAATAAACTAGTATTGGAATTTGTGATTGATCGATCATGTATATGATTGTTGATAAGTGATGTTTGACTTTTTTTTAATTAAATTTTTATTTATGTGAAAAAATTATAACATAATTACTTTGTAAATAATTATTGTTGTAATATTAAATTAAAATTTTTTTTGTTATTAATTATTGTTGTGCTTTTAATTACACCATCAAGGGAAATTAAAATTTTCAAGAAAGCCTGGCCATGAGGAGTGACTAGGACAAGAATGAGTGAGGAGAGGGCCTTTCAACTCATATGCTGTGTGGAGGTTGGGTGGAACTCGGGTCAAGGTTTAAACGGGCCAAATGGCGTGTTGGACAGAATTCGACAATGTGGAGAATAGTTATCACAATGGGAACAGAACCATTTTGGAAACGTGACTACAAAGCTCAAGGATGCCGAAGCCAAATTGAAGAGAATACAAGCTGAAATCGTTTCCATAGATATGTTAGAGAGGGTGTCGGTTCAGGAGGGAATTGTGGAAGAATTGCAAACAAAACAAAAATTGATGTGGAGGCAGAGGTCAAGGGTTAGCTGGCTGAAGGAGGGTGTGGTCGAAAGAGAAGAAACCAAATAGACAGAATTAAGACAGAGAAAAGGGTTTGGGTGGAGGAAGAATCAGAATGGCCAGAGTGTTAAGTGATTATTTCCAGAAGTTTTTCCAAGCCAGTGATAGTCTTAATGTGGACTGTGCATTGAATGTGGTGGAACCAAAAGTGACTGCAGAAATGTGAGAAAAAATGGCAACAACATTATTTTTGGAAGAGCTAATCAAAGGGAGGTGGATACAGTGGGAGATATTATCCGGAGCTATGAGGGAGCCTTAGGTCAATTGATTTCTTTGGAGAAATCGGAAGTCTGTTTCAGTAAACGGGTGCTGGAGGCGGTGAAGGAGGCACTAGTTCAAAGAAGGGGGGTTAAGGGGATGGAAAAACATGCGGTGTATTTAGGTCTTCTAGCAACAGTGGGTCGGTCCAAAGAGGCGATATTTAGTGGTATTATATCCAGAATTGAGAAGAAACTAAAAAATTGGAAAAGCAAGTCTCTATCTAATGCTGGGAGAATTGTTCTGATAAAGGCCGTAGCACAGGCTATACCAACATACGTAATGAGCTGCTTCGTGTTGACGAATAATGTACTCAGACGAATCCAATCCATTCTTTCCAATTTCTGGTGGGGCCAAAAAGATAGCGAGAGGAGAATCCATTGGAGGGCGTGGAAGGAGTTATGTAGACCTAGAGAAGAATGTGGTTTGGGATTTCGAGACCTTGAGGCTTTCAACCTTGCAATGTTAGCAAAGCAAGGATGGCGTCTGCTGACGGATGAGGGCTCCCTTCTATCCAAATTACTGAAGGCCAGGTATTACCCTAATTCAAACTTTTTGAATGCTAATATTACTCAAAATCCGAGCTATACATGGAGAAGTATATTAGCAGGAAAAGAAATTTTGAAAAGGGGTATCATTTGAAGGGTGGGGAAGATGTCGGAATTGAGGGCGTGGGAAGATGCATGGATTCCCCGATTACCAGATTTTAAAATTCGAACCCGACAGCCTTTGGGGTGTGAGGTGGTTTCTGTTCGGGATCTCATAAATGATTTAGGAGAGGAGTGGAATAGAGCTTTGCTTGGAGGGTTGTTTGAGGAGGAGGAGGAGGCGGCAATGATTAGTAAGATCCCGATTCATGCGGTATGGAATCGAGATCAGTTAGGATGGTTCTTTACAACAAATGGGAGATACCAAGTGAAATCGGGATATAGATTAGCGAGAGAGATAAGGGGGGACAGGGGAGGAGCGGGGGAGGGAAGATGAGGGGGAGGAGAAGTATTGGAAGTGGGTTTGGAGTCTAGATATACCCCCAAAGATTAGAGTGTTTTTATGGAAAATTGGTCAAAATATTTTACTGGTTGCTAGTGGTTTAGTGGGTAGAGGGTAGACGTAGAAGCAATATGTATAAGGTGTGAGAAAGAAGTTGAAACTTGTGAACATTTGGTGTGGGGGTGTGAATGGAGCAAAGAGTTCTGGTGCAATAGCCCAATTTTAATTCCGACAGCACCAACGGAGGATATTTTATGTGCGAAGGAATGACTGCTAGAAATCACAATTGGTAAAGGGGTGGACTGGCAGTGTTCCTTAGTCATGCTGTTATGGATGCTATGACGTGCTAGAAACGTACGAATGTTCGAAGGAAAAACCATGGCATATGTAGAACGCTACAAAACTGCTGACACACTTCTGAGAGAATTCCGGGCTGCAAACTCACTTATAAATAGAACTTGTGCGAATTCTGTCGCGACCAGGTGGAGAGCACCAGGGGTAGCAGCTCTGAAACTAAACACTGATGCGAGTGTTGTGGAAGGAGTTGGAACGGGGCTGGGCTGGGCTTTGTTATCCGAGACGCAACCGGAACTGTCATGCAGGCGGGAGCCTAATTCCTGGACTATGCCATTGATATCGAGTTAGGGGAAGTGCTAGGAGTTTTCGAAGGAGTTACTATGGCTATGAGAATGAAGGTGACACACCTTGAAATTGAAACATACAATGAAGGTTTGTTCCACGAGCTTAGATCTCAAGAGCAACAGTTCACTTATGTGGGAGCTGTTATACAACAGATTTCATTTTTATTGCTCTCTTTTGATTCTATTCTTTTTTCAGTTGTTAGACGATCGGGGAACTGTTTAGCCCACGGTCTTGCTTCGTATGCTTTTTCTTTAGCTTTTCCTTTTAGTGTATCCGATCAAGTACCGGCTGAACTTGAACATTTGGTTGCGACTGAGGCGGTTGCCTAATCTATTACTCCCTCCGTCCCGGCTTAACCTGCCTAGGTTGACCGGGCACGGAGATTAAGAAAAAGCAGTTGACTGAGAGAAAATGCTGACTTTTTTATTTTTTGGATTTTTTTAAGTAGAGGGATTAGTGTGTTAACACTTCCCTCCACTTTTTTTAATCCAAAAAAAATTTCCTGTTCAAAAAATGCAGAAAATGAACTGAACTAAAAAAAAAAATAGAAAAAAAAACTGAACACAAATTAAAGGCCAAAAAACTGAAATTTTTGGTGGGAATTTTTCCCACGAAAATCAAAATATTTACATATTCCCACCAAAATAGAACATCAGAATTACACTAAAATTTCAAACTTAAATTCAGGCAACTCCACACACTTTCAGCTATAAATACATCCATTTAATGCTGCTAACAGGTTAGGTTACAGCATTTACAGCAATTTTACAGAAAAAATGGGGGGGAACAAAAAGGGAAAAAATACATCTCCGTCAGATCGACTTCATATTGCACAGCGGCTTCTCGGCCACAACATTAATGGCAAGCTAAACGACGGCATCACTCTAGAAGTCGCTACATCATTCGGAGTTTCCGTCCGGACGGTCCGTTCCATTTGGCAAACTGCGAGGCAACAAATTTCAGAGGGGCTGCCGATTTCATTTCCACAGGTTAGGCCAAGACCACCTTCATCACAACTCTTCAAGCTGGATGAAGAAGCCATTATAGCCATCCCTTTCTCAAGTAGATGCTCTGTAAGGAGATTAGCTAAGGAACTAGAGGTCAGTAAATCACAAGTTGGAAGATGGATAAAGGCTGGCAGCTTAAAAGCACACACAAATGCAATCAAACCAGCTTTGACTGATGCAAATAAGCTTCATAGAATCAAATACAGCCTCAGTTTTTTAGCTAAAGATAGTATCAGCAACAACATCAGTTTTGGAAGCATGCATAATATCATCCATATAGATGAAAAATGGTTTTACATGCAACGATCAAGTGAAAGGGTTTACAAACTGCCAACAGAAGATGATCACTACCGTGCTTGCAAGAGTAAGCGATTTATTCCAAAGGTTATGTTTATGGCAGCCGTTGCAAGACCGCACTATACCGCCGAAGGGGAGCTGCTATTTGATGGGAAAATTGGCATTTTCCCATTCACACAGCAGGTTCCAGCCATCAGAAATTCAGCAAACAGGCCAAGAGGCTCTATGGTTACAAAACCAATAGAGTCTATAAACAAAGAAGTCATAAAAAACTGCATGTTACAGCAGGTATTTGCACTCAATATCAGAAAAATATTCATCATTTATTAAGTGTGTGAAGTAAGTCTCCTAAAACAGCCTTTTTGTTTATGTTTAACATGTGGGCTAATTTGGTGACATTACTAACACATTTGATGGTGAATTGTTTGCTGTTTTATTTCATCACATGGTTAAACTAGATACTACCAGCTATAAAGGCAAAATGGCCAAGATACGCAAGCAAGCAAATCATCATTCAACAAGATAATGCGAGGCCGCATTTACTAAACTTAGATTCAGATTTCAGGAGAGCTGCCACTGAAGATGGGTTTGACATAAATCTTGTATGTCAACCACCAAACTCCCCCGACACCAATGTGTTGGATTTAGGATATTTTCGGGCAATTCAATCTTTGCAGATTGAAACCCCCAGCTACAATGTTGATGACTTGGTTGCAAACGTTCTTCAATCTTTTGAAGAACTTCAGCATCCAAAGTTAAACAACATATTCCTTACACTTCAGACTTGCATGACAGAAATACTCAAAGTGAAAGGAGGAAACAACTACAAAGTGCCTCACATTGGGAAAGATGCTTTAGCAAGAACGGGTTCACTACCACAAATAATTCAAGTTGATGAGCAATTAGTGAGAGATGCCATTGAGTTTCTAATTGCAAATGAAGATGTTATAGAAGATGAGGAAATTGAGACCATTCTTGATGACTTGGGGTATATGTAAAGTTTTTTTCCTGTCTAAAAGCCATTTTGTAAAATTGTTTACAGTGTAAACACACTTGATGTGGTCATTTTTCTTAAACTGTAAACAATTGATAATATTAAAAGCATTTGTTTTACCAAATTCAGTTTTGGAATATTTTTTTTAAGTTATCCCTCAGAAAAAAATATTCATCATAGGGAAACTGTCTAAGTGCCCATAAAAAATTGAATGGCAGCTTAAAATGAAACATAACTGATCATTTTAAGCCACCACATCCAATTTTTTCCTCATAGCATCAATAACACTCAATGTATTCACATAAATGCTTCATCAAAAAACTGTTGGACAACATCATTTTAACACAACAACCGCTGTTTTTTCATTTTTAACTTGACTTATGGTCTATTAGAAAAATATTCATCATATGGAAACTGTTTAAGGGCCCAAACACACTTGAATGACAACTTAAAATGAAACATAACTGATCATTTTAAGCCACAACAACCTCCGTTTTTTCATTTTTTACTTGACTTAAGGTCCCTCAGAAAAATATTCATCATAGGGAAACTATCTAAGGGCCCAGAAAAAATTGAATGGCAGCTTAAAATGAAACATAACTGAACATTTTAAGCCGCCACATCCAATTTTTTCAAGTAAGAATCATTAACACTCAATGTAATCACATAAATGCTTCATCAAAAAACTATTGGACAGCATCATTTTGAGCCACAACAACCTCTGTTTTTTCATTTTTTACTTGATTTAAGGTCCCTCAGAAAAATATTCATCATAGGGAAACTATCTAAGGGCCCAGAAAAAATTGAATGGCAGCTTAAAATGAAACAGAACTGATCATTTTAAGCCACCACATCCAATTTTTTTTCAAGTAAGAATCATTAACACTCAATGTAATCACATAAATGCTTCATCAAAAAACTATTGGACAACATCAATTTAAGGCACAACAGCCTCTGTTTTTTCATTTTTTACTTGACTTAAGGTCCCTTAGAAAAATATTCATCATATGAAAACTATCTAAGGGCCCAGAAAAAATTGAATGGCAGCTTAAAATGAAACATAACTGATCATTTTAAGCCACCACATCCAATTTTTTCAAGTAAGAATCATTAACACTCAATGTAATCACATAAATGCTTCATCGAAAACTGTTGGACAGCATCATTTATGGGCTCACAGGCCCAAAACACAGCGATAACATGTTCAATTTTTCCAGTAACAGTACGCAACTAGGCCCACACGCCCGAAATATCAATTTCATTTCAATAATTGCAGCATAAACTGTATAATCGGCACACAGGCCCAGAAATCAGCAAGCATACATTCAAATCAACCATTCGCAGAAAGCAACTAGGCCCACACGCCCGAAATATCAATTTCATTTCAATAATTGCAGCATAAACTGTATAATCGGCGCACAGGCCCAGAAATCAGCAAGCATACATTCAAATCAACCATTCGCAGAAAGCAACTAGGCCCACACGCCCATCAGAGATATCAAGCAAATAAAAGGCGGAACAAACAAGATAAAGGGCATCACAGGCCCTAATACTCAAATCTAACACCAAAAAATCAAACATGCAAGAAGGTTTGGGCTCAGAAACATTAACCTTCGCACCAAGGGCACCCACATAGCCAAAATTCGGTAGAAGAACCGGAGCAGCTCTGGATCGTCCAAGATTGGAGATCTGGGCAGGGATCCCTCAATCCCAGAAGGGAGAGCATTCCCGTTTGAATCTAGCTGACTTTCTGGAACGAAAGACTCCTCTGAATCCCACACGAACCCCCCCTCTGACTCCGAAGATTCTGGATCCACAAGATCCCCCTCCTCCATCGCATAAAAAAAACCTTCGCAACCCAGTACAGAACCAGATCCAAAAAGTGAAAGACGTAACAGAAAATGGAATCAGCTTTGTAGATCGAGCATCGATCTACAACGATTCATACGGATTTAGGGTTTAGATCACAGATAGTTACTGGAAGAGGGGGATTTAGGCTAGCAAGATTTTAGGGTTTCTTGAGAGAGAGAGGGAGGTGGGAAACGAAGAGGCATAGAGAGAGAGAGAGGGGGGGCAGTGAATGAGAGAATCCCAGAAATAATTTAGGTTAGATTGTGGGGTGGGGGGTGTACGGTGGGTCAATACTAATTAACAGTAATTGAATTTTTGGTTTAATTAAAGTAATCTCATTAGTTACTTAAAAGGTGATAAGTGAATGACAATCCTATAATAAAATGAAAAAGTAGGGATAATAAACATTGACTTTTTTTGCCATTTATGGGCTGGCAGGTTAAGGTGGGACGGACCGAAATGACAAGTAGACAGGTTAAGCTGGGACGGAGGGAGTAAATGATTTGGTTCTAAAAAAAAAAAAAACTCATGCGCCGTGTGAAAAGGAGTTCCCCGATCCTACACCGAAGGATTTGGGGGAATGAGTTATACAAAAATGGAGGATCGATTGGACCAAACATTTTGTGTTTCGGCCAACCCCAACCAAATATTATCTAAATTGCAATATTAATATTGAATTATAATTTTATAACTAAAACTGAGCCGAAGATTTTTGGGTTTCAATTTCTATTTGGAACCATAATGAGTCAACTATTTTCATCATCCTGTGACATGGTCAAAAGTATTCCAATCTGCTATAGATTTAGGGCACTGATCCGGTGTAGTAAACAAAAACACTGAACTTTATGCAGTAGGAGAATTGAGTCAATTGAGCGCTAACTCCCATTCGTTAATTTTCTTTTTAACTCTTTTTTTTTTGTGTTAGTTGTCGATACTTTGATTTTATTACTCTCTTTTTTTCTTTTTCTTTTATCTTTTAATTTTTTTATCCAAAATTTATTTACATAATAATCACTTTACTAGATAAGTCCAACAATATAAAATATGATTAATTACAACAATCCCACCAAACTCTCATTATTTTTGCATATAAATTATTAATTTTTTTTTTTGGTACTCATATGTACAAATTATATGTGTTTGACAAATAAATCAATTAACTTATTTTATAGTATTTTTTGACGAAATTTTGCACGTGACTTATCCGTGATAAGTTTTTAAGGATATTTTTTCCACACAATTGAGTATAAGTTGCAACAATATGTAGCAAGAGAAAAACAATTCAATTGTATGAACAAAAATACACTTAAAATTTTATCACGTCAGAATCCGAAAAAAACTGGCCAAAAAATAAGTTCAATGATTTACCTGCTGAATCCATATAGTTTGTACATTAAGTGCAAAAAGAGTTTAGTGTTATATGTGCAAAAACGCTTATAATTTAGTGGGGTTGCTATAATTAGCCTTATAAACATATACATATATTCAACTACCAAATCAATTTCAAGAATAAAATTATAACAAGGTAATAATAAAAATATTAGCACAATATATATATATATATATATATATATATATAATATAATATTCAAGATGATCGAGTGGTGCTTGTATTGCAAAAGAATAATAATTACTACTAGTTTTACAAAATAATACTCCCTCCGTCCCGTTTAATTTTGCATACAGGACCGAACACATATATTAAGAAAAATTTGTTTTTGTTTTTTGGTTGTCATTTTCAAAGGTGAAGATTATGTGTGGAGATTTTGAGGGTGAAGATTGTAAAAGAAATTTTCTTTTTAAAAGTTTGTAGAACTGAGTGGAACGGATCAAAACGAAAAATGTGCAAAATTGAGCGGGACGAAGGGAGTACGCTGTGAAAGAGGAATAGAAAATAGAAAAACATAGAAAAAGAAAAAAAAGTAAGAAAAGAAAAGATAAAATAAAAGAATAAGAAAAGAAAAGGTATATGAGCAGAGACGGCATCGTTTTACTTACCGCACCTGATCAGTCTCCCAATATTTATACCGAAAACTCATCGAAGTCATATTTGGGGGAAGCGAAAAGAACAGCTTGTATCCAATCGGTTTGCAGAGATCAGAGAAATTTGCATCCTTGGCCGACGGAGTGTTGAAGAAAAAGTAGCTCGAATTGAGTTTTCTCTGCAAATCTTCAGATGGTAATCCCCGCTATATCTCTTCTGTAAAAGTATTCTTATTTGAATGTTATGTTTTAGGGCTTTTCTGATCCGAATTCCCTTTTATTTTTTGGTTGTTTTTGCTTCCATTATCTGAGGATCTCTGGCTTGTATGTTAATTGTGTTCCCCTATTGTTAGCGCGCAATGATTTTGATGTATGATAAATTAAACGGGAAAGTAAGTTTCAACCAAATCTCGACTGCATCAAATCTGCAATTTGGTTGAGCGTTTCGATAATTCAAATGTAAGTTAGTGCAAACATGATGGGGGAAATTTGTTTGATGACAAATACAATATTCTGTTTCTGGAAATTTGTTTCATGTCCAATACTGTGGGGAATATCTTCTGGCAGTGGGATTGAGAAATTAATCGTAGTCTGGAAGAATAAAACACTGCTGGTAGAGATTGACACTCGTTGACAAACAATAGAAGTTAAAAGTGAACTATAGCATTGTCTTACTCTTACTGAGGCCTGAGAGTCGTGGAGAACAGACTTTAGTGTGGCGTCTGAGTTGTCTTTACTGATGTGAATATCATATTTTCAGTTTCTGTTTTATTCATTTATTTATTTGTATGTGCAGGTACGCTTACAACCTGATCCGTTCCTCAATGAACTTACAAACATGTTTGAGCGTTCTACAGAAAAGGGCTCTGTGTGGGTTACTTTGAAGCACTGTGAGTGCTCATCCCTGTTTTTCATGTTCATCTCTTGATAAGATTTGAATAGTTATACGACTTTTACTTTATCTGTAGCTTCCGACAAATCCAAGGTTAAAAGGAATAAGATGAAGACTGCTGGGGAAAATATTGAATTCAAGTGTCTAATTCGAGCTACGGATGGAAACAAGACCATTTCAACGATGGTAATATTCAAGTTTCCCTGCTCTTTTATAGCTGTCTGAGAATTGAAACACTAAATTGGGAAATGATGTTAAGTTACTAGATAGTGGTATTGCCTTGATGATGTCGTAGTAGTTCTCTGACGAGAATCAAGCTTCCATTGAAGCTGTTGAGCTCAAAGCCAGCTCAAGCATTTCATTCAATCAAAAACAGAAGACTCAAATGAAAACCGTTTACAGATGGTCTTTTATATACAGATTGCTAAGAGCTTCTAGAAGCTTTCAACTAAAATGTGGTTACAACTAATTAACAGCTGACACGGCTAACTTACTCTAAAAGAAATGCAAGAGACAAATATAATAGAGTACAAATACTTCAACACTCTCATCTGCTAATTCCATTTGTTTCTTATGAATCATGCAAATTATATGTATTTACGAATTACGAACAAGATGAATCAACTTAAATTCTAGACACATCTTAGTTCACTAAAGAATGCTTGAAGCCAATCTGTGAAGATAACACAATAGTTAATCTTTTCCAGTATGATATATTGAAGCTGAGGCTCATTTCTCCTCGGTCCTGCATCATTTCTTGAAGATGGTGTGTTACTGTGAGCTTCTGGTTGCTTGATTTCTTGTTCACTCCCATTGTTGATGCTTTGTTTTAATACATGATTCAGAAATGTGATATTGTTGTTTCACCTTTACCATCAGTTGGATGGTTGAGCGAAGCAAAAAGTGATGCAAAGACTGTTATGCGTTTCCTTTTTATGGAATGCTTTACTTATAAAAGAACATCCCTGTGTTGATTGGTATGACAGGTTGGTCCTAAAGAGCATCAACGTTTCCAGTCGAGTTATGCGACTATCTTGAAAGCTCGGATGACCGCATTGAAGAAGAGGGAGAGGAAGGACAAGAAGAAGGCTACTGCAGATTCTGATAAAAAGAAACAATCTTCTGCTGCTAAACCCTCAAACTAATCTCGCATTCCTTGCTTCATCCTCCGAGACTCCAACAATGTTTTGCCAATTTTAATCATTTAAGATATAGGATTGCATGTTGATTGTGTGTTTTCAGTTTTCATATTCAGTAATTTTTATTGTGCTTTTGCTTAGCACCAAAGGTCCAAGTGATAGTAGTGCACAAAAGGCTTTTGGTACGCTTATTAAGATAAGGGTTGAGTTAGCAAGTTTGGGGCAGATAGTTCCACATATCATAGTGTAGGTTATGCTATATTTCAATATTATACACTCATCTGTTCGGTACTCCACATAACAGTCTAGAAAATGAAAGATAAGAAAAGAAAAATACACTTATGTCCTCCGTTTATAAATTCCACTTATTTTTAGAGATTACTGTAGCAGGTTGTAAGAGTTATAAAAATCAATTTGGTTATAAATCAACCAAAAATATCCTAAAAATAATATTAATAATATAAAAACAAGCATTATCAGTTCATCACCTAGGTGGGAGGAGGGTGTGGACTATTTAAAATAGCTTGTTTGGTGTTATGTATTCATAAAATTATAAATATTTATTTATTCAATATACATGGGTCGAGTTAGAGGCGAACTTAGCAAAATCTTTTACCCTCTTCAAACCCACTAAAATCCTTTTAAACAAGTTGTTAGCAGGTTTGATCAAGACGTATTGCGCATGAGCTCGAATTTAAATCCACCTTGTTATATCCCTAGTCTCAACCGTTAATTGACGTGGATGAGGGTACCAACCATATTTTTTCACTAAAAAAATTATGCCACAAACAAAAATGTTAAGAAAAATGTGCCATTAGGGAATCATTTGGTTGAGCATTTTGTAATTCTGACCAGTGGTTAAGGATTGAATTTCACCGATCCAGTCCTACCATAATTTGTACACTAAAAAAGGTGCAATTATATAGATTTTTTTTCTTAAATAAATTAATATTAGAATGCTTGAAGTGGAACAAAATAAGATCTATTAAGTTTTTTGTTAATTATCAGTATGCTACTCGAAATAAAAGTGATCTCTACAAAATATTAATAAATGAGTAGACAAAATAAGACAGCTCTTTTTTCCTTAGGGGAAGAACTCTTATTTTTATTGAAGAAAAGGAGAAGAATACAGAAAAAAATGTGAATTAGTTCAATTCCAATTAACCGAACAACTGGATTAAATTACAAATTCATTATAAAATAACTGTGTAAGTAGTATTTGGAGAAGTAATAATAAATCGAATGAAATATACAATAAATCAAAGTAATATTTGAAATTATGACAAAGAACTTGTAAGATTTATGAACTCTTTAAACATTTAATAAAAATAATAATAAATCAATCAAGATTATATTGAATTACATACCTGTCCTCAAGTTTTACATGCAATAGGGTAAATCAATAAAAGTTATATAAAATAGTTTAGTAAATCCACACCCCACGTCGCAATTTGGGCGGCCTGGTTTGGTTGAGCCTAACTCATTCGGAAAACATTATATTTTGATTAGAGTCGAATTAAAATTTAATCAGATTTAACATTAGTCAGCTTTTGCTCAACCCATCCCCTTTAACATACTAAGATTTCGACTCGCAGTCTGTCTGGCCTTTGGCCCATCAAGCCAAATAGTACTTCAAACCAAAATTTATATGCCCGAGTTCATATAACACATCATTCTAACATCATTTTATTTATTTAATAGTAAATTAACCTTTAATAGTTAATCTCATCTTCACTGATAACCCGATTAGTGTCTAATTACTATTCTAAGTTAATTAACTATTTTGTTTAACCTAATTATTAATCCAAGTCATTTAAGTCTTCCGGTTTTGGGCCTGAAGCGGCTGGGTTGCAATGGCCTTGGCCCATTAGCTCAAGGTTCCTCAACTTCGGTCCAACTCACTGATTCGGCCCAATACAATCTAAGCCCATTTAATTACTTCCAAGGCCCAAGACTACATGTCTTGGCCCATTACAGCTATCCTAAGGTCAATACTTCTGCCCATCTAAATAATTCTAGCACATTTCATAATTGCTTCTAGCCCAAGTGATCCTAAGCCCATTATCGCACCCTAAAGTCTTGTACGCCCATTATCTTCTCCAAGCCCTATTCATTTTAACCTATTGTACTTCCCATCCCAATCAACAATTTTTTATAGAGAAAGTCCAATTAACATTTTAATTAGTCAAAATAGCATTTTATTACCCCTTTCTTCCTAAATTGTACTAACCCTTATATTAATTTTAAAATCCATCCAAACAATTACTCCCTCCGTCCCGGCTTATCTTGCACAGGAGGGGTCGGCACGGGTATTAAGAAAAGTTACTTTTTGGTTGTTTGTTGACTTTTCAAAGGTAAATTGAGGGTGAAGATTGAGGGTGAAAATTTTGAGGGTGGAGATTATGTTATAACTTTCCTTTTTTAGGCTGTGCAAGATAAGGTGGGACGGCCGTTTAAGGAAAGTTTGCAAGATAAGGTGGGACGGAGGGAGTATAATTTATTTTAATAACTTATCCATTTTAATCCCCTTTTTAGCATCTAATTTGTTCTAACTGAAACAAAATATATTTGATAAACTAAATCACCATTTTGTACCTTTCTAATTTTTTTTCTCTAAGGGTGAATTAACCAACATTTCAATTTTTATCCTCCTAACACTTTTGTACCGAAACATATTAGCCATATTTTAACAAAATTATAACTTTCGACTTCTGCCAAATTTTGGCATTAATCCTAATCCAATTTCTACTCTGAACATACACATTCACAACTGAGTCATGTTTTACCATAAATCACACTTAAACAATATTGATCATTTTCCACAAAATTCTCGAAACATACTAACATGCAACACATTGTGACATAACAAATGATCAAATCCAAGAATTTTTAACAATTAATCACCTAATCACATACTCAATCAAACATATAAATCGTTCTAGTATCATAATCATCCATTTCTACTCAAATTTGTTGGAAATTAGTTTCAGAAAATGGGTGAGTATCCAACTTTGATCAATTGAGAAGTGACAAAATATTACTCTAATGTAATTGAGTTGTGTGTGATCGTTCTACATTCCGAGTAGATGATCATTGTGTGTTGAATTTTTCAAAATCGAATTTCGGTGAGTGAAAAATTAATACACGAAGATAACCACTTGCTAAGGCATTTGAGTCTAGACTTGGAAGTTTATGTTCGAATTGTCAAGGGATATGAGTAACTCCCGTCATTAATGGGAAATTATGATGGTGTAACACCTGAAGTTAATGGGGTTTAGCACCTGCCTTAAGGTGGTGTAACACCTGGAGATTACTAACCTCGTTTGAATGCCTTAAACGACACATTTGAATGCCTTAAAGACCTATTAATGGGTGTATTTGATCTCCAATTGAGTGGGATGATGCCTATATATGTAGGTCATTTTTTTCCTGCATGGAAAAGGAGAAACACTTGAAATACTTCTGAAAACCTGCATCTCGTTGCATTTTCGAAAATCCTTGCATTTCAAATTCATTTGACATAGAGTCATTTCCCAGTTCTTACCACACATTCTAGTTCGTTGGTGCTTCTAGATTTATGGTGCAACTATCCAGAGGAGGGAAGTTGTTTTATCTTGGGAATGTTAAGTCAATTCGTGAGCACTAGTCGGGACGTATTCGTTTCGCGAAAAGAGGTCTAACCTCGACTCGACTTCATCTCTATTCTTTTTTTGTTCTAATATATATTTCAGAGATAGATAGATAGATAGATAGATAGATAGAGAGAGAGAGAGAGAGAGAGAGAGAGAGAGAGAGAGAGAGAGAGAGAGAGAGAGGTATTCGGTTTTAAGAGAAAATGTGAGGTGGTGTTCAATCTCATCAAGTGAGCTATACTTTGTAATATGGTGTGTTGGGAATGTGGAACCGGAATCAGGAAGTGAAGAACCGGAGGTTTGAACCGGGTTTGAGCATCAAGAAGACAAGCTGTTCAGAAAAACCGGGTTCAAGGCAGTTGAGGATAACCGTCATTTGTGACGGAGCAGTTTCAGGATTTGTGACGAAGAAAACCGTCGTTTTTGTCCGGTAGCTGAGCTCAACTTCATTCAGTTAGAACTTTCTGTACAGTTACATTCGAGCTCCAATTCTTATATCATTGTAAAGCTCTCATCAAGGAGAAGATCACTACGTCGAGCAATTTCCTTGTTTCTTAGATTAGAGAGAGTATTTTGAGATTGATCGTTTCTGCCCTAATTTGTCAACAGAATTGGGCATTTCATTTCTTGTGTGTATTCTCTATAATTGGTTGGATTTCTTAGTGGATTGGGGTGTGTCTTGCCTCCGTGGATGTAGTTCATCTTGAACGAACCACGTAAAAGCTGTGTGTGATTCATTTTTAGTTCCTGGTCTGCGTAAGTGCAATTCGGTTACATCTTTGGCCGAACTGCATGTGTGTTTTTCAAATTGATCTTTGTGCGAATTCCAGATTCTGTTTAGTTGTGTGTTTAAGAGTTGAGTTCACTAACAGAAAACCATGGGGAGGTGATAGTGGTGACACTATTCACCTTTAGGTGTGTCACAAGGGTGGCTTGCATGGAAATGAAGTGGTGGCATGTGTGTGTGTGTGTGCACGCGCTAATTGTATGATGTTATAAAGAGCACTAAGCTCTAAGGAATTAAATAAAGAGAAATTGGTGATAGTGGGGGTGGGGTTCAGTTAGTTTAGGTGTTAGGGTGAGTGATTTATTGAAGCTCTCTAACTATTGATTTGACCTGGGCCAATGTTCCCTATTCAAGATCGTTCAAGTGGGCTGATCCCAGTTACTGAAAGTGGGTAATTATAGGAGGCACATCTCCCATAATATAGGCCCACTCCCCCCTTCACTTGAACAACTAAGTGTACTGGGTACACTCATTATTAGACAAAAGAAGAATGCAGTTTCTCACTCACGTGAGAAACGGAAAAAGAAAACCAAATCCAGAGTGAATTCTCATATCATCGGAGATGGCTCTTAGATTGTGAATCGTGGTAGATTTCCTCTTCTAATTTCCTCCCAACCAAGAGTACATAATTATCAAGGAGAGGCCGTGGTTCGACCCGTATACGATCTGGGGGTTCATTCCGCTGCAAATCAAGGTACCCCGAATAAATCCAACACTAACCTTGATCAAATTAAGCCCTAATGGTAGGAAATGGTTTGTTCTAGGTGGTTTAGGCTACGTGATTTTTGTACAAATTCTCTTAAGTACAATTGGTTTATTAGGAAATAAAAAAATACATACACTGATGTTCCAAGATGTGTAAGGTTTGGTATATCCTCTTTAATCCCAAAATGTACCTTTGAACCTATTAATCTTATTATATATATTTTGGAAGGATTCTACAAGAGTTAGTTAAAATAAAATTCTAAGTATCTAGTAGGAAAAATAGGTAGAATTCTAACCTACAATGTAATTAAAATAAATAACCTAAGTGTCTTAGCACACGTACAATTTTAGTCTCATAAGTTATTTGCATAATACACATAACTCAAAACACATAAAGTTTGCATATTAGTATTCACTTTACATTTTATTATAGATTAAGACAATTTTATAAGTCATATAACACATAAATTGCACATTTTCCTTCAAGAAGATTCGAACACAAACATGTAGTCATTTTTCAAATAATCTCACAAGGGTACATGGAAAAATCATATCATGGAATGTGACCTGGATGGGAGTCGCAACGCTGAAACAAGACCATACTATTCTAAGCCAAGGGAAGGATCGGAGTCATAACGCTGAGGTAAAGGCCAAGTGTAAAAAAGAACGTCGTGTCTGGCCATTATTGCAGTACAATGCTGAACCTTGGGGATGTGCTACAATAAGCAAGAACAACACTGTCAGAAAGGGCTAGTATTGGATTTAAAGCCCTTTCAGGGTGGACCTTTACAGGATCTCCAGCTGGATGACGCCAGCTCTAAACCTGTATAGGGATCAATGATGATATCTCTGTTAGAAAGCCCAGTAAGACAAGTAAAGTGTTTGGAGGCCGGCCCAACTGGAATGGGCTTAGAAAAGTCTAATTAACCTCTTGGGCTACATAGAATAAAGGTACAGTAACTAGGGTTACAGAGAGGGTGAAATGGCTCTCTTATCTGTTGGGAAATCGGGGATTGTGCCAAAGGTCTATTCAGGATGTAATTTGAATACTATTTTCATAAATGAAATAATCATGATTGAAACATTCAAATCACACAATTCATGTATTGAATAACAGTAAACCATACAATAAGCCCTAAACATGCGGAACTAAGGGATTATCGTATTTTACCTTCGAATCGGAGAGACACCGTTGAGAAAAATTATCCTTTCAACACAAAGATCTTCTTGAGTATTCCTTAAACCCAAGCTCGCCAAATCGGTGGAAAATCAAACGAACTTTCTAACACTGGAGGAAGGATTAATTTTCTAAGAAAAGCAGCCACTCACTTATGTATATGGGGACCAAAACTGCTCCCCTATTTATAAGGGGTAGGGGCCGAAAATTCCAGCCCTCAAGGAGGGGATTGGATCGTGGGAGAGGAAAATATGGATAAAATTCTATCCCTTTTGGAATTAGATTTATCCATATCTTTTTTTTCCTATCTCCTACTTCTAATTAATCATTATCCTCTTAGTTGATGGACTTCTATTGAGCTATTCAAGGGGCCTTTAAAAGGAATATGATTAGGCCTCCTAATGGGCCTAGATTTCAATATTGAGCCATTAATATTATTCTAGCCATTAATATTAATTCATTCCACTATAGAATTAATATTGAACTACCCATCCTAATCCTTATTACGAAATATGGCTCCCGGTTATTATTTCTCGTGTTTAAGATTCAATGTCCATTAATTAATTTAAGCTACTGAATACTTTAATCAATTAATATCTTTTATTTCTTGAGAACAAACAACTCAACATTATTATCATATCGGAGGTTAATCCACTGTACATGTTTGATATGATAAACATTCTGAGTCTACCAAGGGGACATGATCAACTTGTTTCACCAAGACACGATTTTCTGTATTAATTTAACAAGCAGTCATATAATTAATAATATTGCCAAAGTACAAGGCATTGAATCCCAATGATTCTTTGCCCAAAATAAATCAAAGCAACATTAATTAATTATATACAATCTCAATTAAGTGACAGAAATTAAAAAATCAATAACCACTGAGATCTAGGTTTTCTATCAAGTCAGTCTAGAAAAACAATCTCGTTGTTGATCCAATTCCGTACAACAAATGCGCTAGTGTAAACCTGTATGATGCCAGCTCTAAACCTGTATAGGGACCCATGATGATATCTTTGTTAGAAAGTCCAGTAAGACAGGTAAAGTGTTTGGAGGCCAGCTCAACCGGAATGGTCTTAGAAAGGTCCAATTGACCTCTTGGTCTGTACATAATAAAGATACAGTAACTAGGGTTACAAAGAGGGTGAAATTGCTCCCTTATCCTCATGAAAAAACAAGTATAAATAGACCCTCCTATAAAATGAAAGACATCTTCTTCTCTTTTTTTTTACTGTTTTATTACTTTTATTATTCTCGCCATTTTTCTTCTGCATGTTACTAACTTAAGCATCGGAGGTACTTCCACTGGAAGAAAATCCGGTGGCTTTTCACGAAACCTTTGCGACAAGTGCTGAAAGTTGAAATCCAGCTCGAAGACTTTATTATCCTATTATATATTATCATATATTTTCTCTATTTATTATTGTACGTGTATAGATTCTTAGTTTATATGAAACATCCTGAGAAAGAAATGAATGAAACACACACAAACACATTAATGGCGCCGCCTGTGGGAAGCGTTTATGAGTTTGAGGCTTGAGTTTTAAATGTTGAAATAGTTGTTTGGAATTCAGGGAGTGTTGCCTGGTTATTGATTCTGACATGGGAATAGGATAAAAAAAGGTAGACGGTGTTATCTTGCCCATGTCATGTTGTGTATTACATTTCGTATTTAGCTATATTACCAGATTTCTATGGCTGTTCAACGTTTTGGGCTGAAAATCTGGTGGTTTTTCAAGAAATCATGCGGTGAACCATTATAGAGATGGTGAATAAGGACAACCCAAACATGGTGAGAAACTTGGAAGAGGAAATGAATTGGGTGGTAGGGCACTTCGCCGGGACATTGAGCAAACGCCAGTCAGTGGAGTGGCTCAGACGGCGTAGGGACTTGAAACGGTCATAGTCAGCGCGAAATAGTTACGAATTTATATCAATACACTTGTGCGAAGCGCATTGGCCAGTCAAATGATGAATAGGCCCCCCATTCTCCCATCGCCGACCATATTGCCCCATGTTTCCTCTCCCCACCTCCTCCTCTACAGCTAGAGAGGGAGATATCATGCGTTAGAGAATGCTAGAAGAGCAGGCAGAGCAACACCTAGGGTGCTAATAGGGAGAGGATTCGTCCGCAATGTTCTGGGTGTAATAGGGAAGTTGACAAATAGAAGCGAGAAGATTCGTCCCACAACTCTAACAGGATCGAGGATCTCCAGGGCGAGGTCAGCCGGATGAAAAAGAGGTTTGAGGAGCCAGCCACAAAAGAGCGGCATCTGGCAGACTGTCAATTTGTAAAAAATATTCTAAGGGATGAGCTCCCAGCCAATTTCAAACAACTCCCTTTCAAGTATGATAAAACCACATACCCTAAAGATCACTTGCTACGTTTCGAAAATTCCGCGTTATTGCATGGGTACATATATGGGGTCAAATGCATGACGTTCCTGGCTACCTTGTCAACGGTTGCCCAATAGTGGTTTGGACAACTCACACCTGGCTCCATTCGATCTTTCGGGGAATACAGTTCCCTTTTTCTGCATCAGTTCGCCAGCGCTAGAAGACAACAAATACCGCATTGTCATTATTTAACCTAAAACAAAAGAGTTCATAAACCCTTAGGGATTTCATTAAGCGGTTGAACACGAAGGCCCTAGAAATACCAATGGCCACTTTTTCTTGCCAACGGACTGCGTTATGGGTACTTGTTTGTGTCACTCGCTAAAAAGCCGGTCGCAAGTGTTGAGAAGCCTCTAACAAGGGCAGATAAATTTATAAACTTAGAGAAAATAAGAAAGACAAAGAGGACAGATTAGTGTGAGGTGGAGAGGAGAAAAGAGCCTAAGAAGGGGCGCCCTGAAAAGGGCCTCAGTCTGGAAAGATCCAGAGCGGTGACAATTGTCAATGAGAGGAAGTCACACCTCTTCCCTCATACCAGAGATGGAGGTCTCCGTTATGAGAATTACACCCATTTCAAGAAGACCATGGAGGAGATACTTAATATAGTCAGGAACCATGATTCCCTGGAATACCATGCAATCGCCCTGACCACTCTAGGAGGCAAAAATCCAAGTTTTTCTGCACATATCACAATGAATATGGTCACACCACCGACCACTATTTCTATCTTAAGGACGATATTGATCGCTTGACCCGTGTGGGTTATCTTAAGAACATTGTTTACCAGGATCGTGACCAACAAGAGCGAAAAAGAAAGGCCATAGAGGGCAATGGTTGTAGTGCTGTGAGGGACAAGACAAACCTCTAGTTGGGTCGGTGGGAAAGGAGGTCCATCTTTCCCCGCCTAGGCGAGGATTCATCAATATGATAATGGGAGGCCCGGAAGGTGGTGACTCTAGATGCGCCCGAAAATCCTACCTACAGACTACGATCTAGGAGACTCATAAGGAAAGTATGGGTGTGACGTAGAGCATCTCAGCTCTCACATTTGGATTTGGTCCCAAGGATGCCACCTCAGGAAAATAGCGCGGAAATGATGCATTGGGGATTACGGCAAAGTTAACTAGATACACTGTGTCATAGGTCTTCATCGATATAGGTAGTTGTGTAGATATAATATTTCTCGATTGCTTCAAACAAAAGGACTTAAAAGTGAAAATAGAATAGGTGGATACCGCTCTTTACGGTTTGCAGGCGGATCGATACAACCCTTGGGCAGGTGACTCTAACGGTGGCCCTGGGAAAAAAGCCACGACATCAAGTCAAGGTGGTGAACTTCTTTCTAGTGGACGCCCCTTCTACTTCTAACGTAATTTTGGATAGACCTATGCCGGACGCCTTCTAGGAGATCATGTCCGTGTTTCATATGAAAATAAAGTTTATGGCGGGAGAAACAGATGGTTAGGTCAAAGGGGACCAGAAGAGCACTCGAAAGTGTTACGTGGAATCCGTCATAACAACAGTATTGCCAAACTTACCAGAGTTGGGAAGAGCCGAAGACCCAGAGGGTAACCGCTGGAAAAAAATAGGAGGAACAGGAGGAATCTCCAGAACTGAGAGTCTAGCCTCAGGAGGAGTTGCTAACTGTGGAGCTATTCCCAAGTAAGATAGGGTTCTCAACAAGGATAGGCATTGTCTTGTGCCTTACTATACGTCTTGCTTTACAAAACTAGCTATACTCTTCTGATACATACTCTAAGCCATTATCTCTCCTGACATGTTTAACTTTCTTTTTTATCAGATTCTCAGTTTCAACTAATCATTCTTTAAATTTTGAGAATGCTTCACTTTTGGCTTTGAGAATGTATATCCACAATTTTCTAGAAAAATAATCGATTATGGTTAAGAAGTACTTGCCACCAATCATGGTTTGCACCTTAATAGGTCCCCACAAATATGAGTGGATATAGTCCAGTTTCCCTTGTGTAGTATGCTTTGCCCGAGCAAATTTCAATCTCTTTGCCTTTCCATACACACAATGCTCACATAAATCCATGTGTAAGATAATATCTCCACACAATAGCCCTTACTTGCTTAACTCTTGCAAGCCCTTGTCACTAATATGTGCTAATTTTTTATGCCAAAGGGATGTTTTATCTCCACTGACTGTGCTTGATGCCTCTCCTGTAACAGTATTTCCAATAAGGAAGTACAGTTCATTCTTCTTGACTACTTTGATCATAATTTGTGATCCATTTGACACTATCATGTTTCCTTCTTCTGAATGAAATTTACAGCACATTCCAGCATTCCAAGAGATATTAAGTTTCTCTTAAGCCGAGAGACATATCTTATATTATCTAGAATTCTGACAACACCATCACGCATTCTGATTCTAATTGACCCGGTCCCTTTCACTTTACATTCAAGATCATTGCCATAAAAAAGAACCCCTATTATGATATTTAAATTGATAAAATCATTCTTCATTGGGACAGATATGAAATGAATAGCCAGAATCTAATATCCATTCAAAAGTCATTGCAGTGGAAGATATAGTTAGAACCTCACCTGATTCATATCCATCAGTGGCTTCAGCTATATTTGTAGTGTGCATTCCTTTTGAATTTTTGTTTTGTTGGCCTTGGTTCTTATTGCTTTACCTTCTTCGGATAATCTTTTGATAAGTGTCCAACAATGTGACACTTGAAACACTTTCTTGTTTCACCTTCTGCAAAAAATTCTTTTCAGATTTCTTCCACTGTTGTTTTCCCTTTGACTTTTGATATTTCTTTGAGTATGATTATTTAATCATCAATCCTTCACCATGCTGGTCCACTTGGTTAGCATCAACACCCTTCTGCAACTCTTTGGATTTGAGTGCAGATTCTATCCCATTTAGAGTTATCTTGGTTTCTCTCTCAAACAAGATAGCATCCTTAAAGTTTTCATAAACCTTTGGAAGAGCACTCAACAAAATCAATACTTTATCTTCATCTTCTAGTTTCACATCAATATTCTCAAGAGAATCTAAGATCTTGTTAAATTCATCAATCTAGTCAGAGATTCCCTTTTCTTCAAACATCTTGCATGCATACAATCTTTGTTTCATATAGAGTCTGTTTACTATAGATTTCACAAAATAAAGCTTATCCATTTTTGACCAGATAACTTTAGCCATGGATTCTGTTGCTACTTCCCTTAACACTTATTACCAAGGCAGAGTATTTTAGCACTGTGTGGTTTCTCCAAGAGTTGTTGCTTCTCATCAGCTTTCATAGTAATAGGTAACTTTTCTTCTCCTTCAAGTGCTAGAGATAGACCTTGTTGAACAAGGAGACCCTTCATCTTTATCCGCCATAACCCAAAGTCTGACTTTCTAGAAAACTTCTCAACATCAAATCTTGTCGATCCCATGGTTTTCCTCAGATGGCGCCAATTATAAATCAGAAGAAAACACAATTCTACTACTACTGAATGCAAACACACACAATCAACAATAATATGAACACCAGAGATTTACGTGGTTCGAAACCGATGATCGGAATCTACATCAAAGGCAAGCCTTTCATAACAACTTTATTGATCACACTAGAAATCGTACAAGAAGACCAAGAACAAAACAGAAGATTCTCACCAATCTGAGTTACAATCTCTCCCTCTCACGCTGTTCTCTCTTCTCTCTCGTGTCTCATTCACACCTCTCCCTTCTTGATTGTCAGCGGATACAATCTCGAGAAAACCTCTATCTTTGCATGCGTTGCGTGAGAATGCATTGAATCCACGAATGCAATTAGTTTTCTCAAATTGAAAAATCGCTTTCATCAGTTGAGTTAGTTAGTTAGTTGATATTTTCCTTTCAGCTACTAATTCTATGAAATTACAAATCAGCCCCAAAATGTGATTTGAGCTAACTAACTCACAATTGTCTTTAGTTAATTATGTAATTTTCATTTTATTAAGTATTGATACCTAACCTTCACTTATTGATTATTCGAATTATTATTTCGTCTTCTTATTATTCGTATCCAAATTCGTAGTCACATGAATTGTTCGAATTTCCCTACACATTTGACAAACGGGTCAATGATACCTACTTAATATGAAATGATACTTTAAATTTAACAAAATTAAACTACGTGGTATAAAATGACAGAGAAGTACATAATGTAAGCGTAAAATGCGTGTTAAAAGATTTTGGGGTGTCGCCGGGCCGGGCCGCATAAATTGCGAAGTCTTGGGAATTCTAGTACCTGTTTCTTTAACCGTTTATCATCAAATAAAAACCAACTATAATAAAAAACAAAAATAAAACCATTTTTTGCATCACCTGCTTTCCTGCATTCTCCTTCACACATTTCATCCCCTCTGCACCATCTCTCTCTCTCACACACACAGAGTGTGTAACTGTGTGAACAATCTCAGGCATCTTCTCTTTCATTTTTGCTTTAGCTTCCATTGATGTTACACTCGCCTCTGTTTCTCATTCAATTCTGAACTAAATCAGTTATAAAATGCGCACATCCACCTCAGGCTGAAGAACCAAACGCAAATTCGTTATAACTCTTTCGATTCAATGGCTGATGTGATAAAATTATCTGTCAATTCTCAAAGATTTTCGTCTTCGTCGTTAACTTCTTTCACTTCGTATTTGAAACGGGCTCAGGGAGTGCATAGAGCGGTATTCTCTTCTGTTGGTTGTGGTGCTGTTCCTCCAATTGCCTTCAGATCCACCAAACAATTCACCTCTTTCAAGGTAATCATACAAACTTGTTGAATTTCAATTCATTCTTTAACGTAGGCTTTTGTGTACCTGAAATTTGAGTTTGGATGATCATGCTGTACTATGAATTACTATTTTCGAGAAGTTCCAGGTTACATTTTGTGATCTAGTTAATTAATTACTTCCTCTATTCCGACCTAACTTGCCTACTTTGACCGGACACGAAAGTTAAGGAAAAACAGATTTTGTGGCATCTTTGCTTTTTTTAAAGGTGGAGATTGTGAGAAAAATTTGTCATTTATGGACTGATAAGTTAAGTTGGGACCGAAAAGGAAAGTAGACGAGTTAGACGGGGACGGAGGTAGTATATGTTAGGGTTAATTAATAAAAATCACTGCCTTTTATCTAATTTTCAATTGCAAGGGGCTTTTAAAATTCATGAATGTTTGTCATAATAGGTATATATATATATATGCTGTGATTGAAGAAACCTTGATTCATAGTTGGTGGTGTTTAGAAAATCACATTGTCGATGTAATTGAAAATATTCATAGTTGGTGAGAAACATTGATAAGTTTTATATACTGCAATTAAAACGTTAACCAAATTTTAGTAATTAACCCATATATATGTGTGTATGTTTGTCAGATTATCTCTTATTCTATGAACTAATTTTTCGGTATATACTAGAGTGAAGAAATCCTTTAGCTAAGTTAGTAGTAATCTTGATAATGATATCGTTGACGGTTGTTGTGATATAATCCATATTGGCATTAAGAGATCATATGATTTTCTATCTGATCAGTATAAGCTCAGTAGTAGTTGTTACCTTTTCGTTTTATCGAGTTTTAGCATGTTTTAAATCTCTTCTGCATAAGATGCCTAATTGACATTTTCGATAGATATTATATTTTGAATTTTATATAAAATGTTTACCTATATTTAAATACCTTACATATTTAAGCAAAATCTGAAGTGAGTCTCTCTCTCCTTTTTCTCCTCATGTTTCTTGGAATGGATGAAAAATGTTGGAACAAAAATCATGATCGGAAGATATTAATACATTAACATGGGCTTGATCCGGTTACTGTTTATTTTTCTACTAACTCAAACATTCAAGATAAGTTAATATCTTATTTGATCCTTGTAGTCTATTTATGTGAATTTTTTTCGGTGTCCTAATGTGAATATAAATGTTTTATCATAAATTATTGCCGGATAACATCTTTCTTCAAGTTAATGATGTCTATTTTTCGCTGGTGATTCATATCAGATCAATGCAACTGTTACTGAAACCGAGCCACCCAAGTGGTGGGAAAGAAATGCTGGCCCAAATATGGTTGATATTCACTCCACACAAGAATTTTTGAGTGCTTTGAGTGAGGCTGGAGATAGGTTAGTTATCGTCGAGTTTTATGGAACGTGGTGTGCTTCTTGTCGAGCATTATTTCCCAAGGTAATTTTCACTTTGAAGAAGTTTATTGTACTCTATTTTATTATTACGGTGATAGAATAGGGTACTGAATGGTAACTGTTGCGTGTTTAACTGATTATTGTGGAAGTGTCAGATTTACTAATTTTATTTTTGTAGGAAATAAAAACCAGTGTCCTAGTATGTTTTGTGAGGGGGTGAAAATTATTACATTAGACTAAAAATTTTAGCCAGAAGATCCCTTGTGGGCAATACTGAAATTTATTCTACATCTGTACCTTACAACTTAGATGTTATTCTGCTTTGCTCTACAGTTGTCACCCCGGACGTGCAAAATATTGAAATCAATTGACCTTCTTAAAGTAATTTGGATGTTAGAAGATGCTATATATTTGGATACTGCAGTTAGGATATAAATCCAGAAACTGGAACAGTTTGAATGCTAAACTCAGGGTAAATGTCACCGAACTGGACAATATCTTAAAGTCTACCCGACGATATTTGAGTTGTGAAATTACTTGAGCAGATTGAAATTGTTTTCCAATACCAGCTTTGCAGAACTGCGCAGGAGCATCCGGATATCTTGTTCTTGAAAGTCAATTTTGATGAAAACAAGCCCATGTGCAAGAATTTGAATGTAAAGGTTCTACCATATTTCCACTTCTATCGTGGAGCAGATGGACAGCTCGAGTCCTTTTCATGCTCTCTTGCCAAAGTAAGTGAACCTACTCTAGTGCTACATTTTCTCTTCCAAGGTCAATGGCACTTCACCTAACGCGTACTAACTTGTGTTTTTACTGCAAGTTGCCAAGTCAGCCGTATGTTTTAGTGTTAGTCTTCCGGTTCAAGAACAAGTATTTGGATAACTAATTTAAACGATTTATGTCAAAATATTCCAAATGCTATGTACTAGAACTTGGTAGAAAATAGAACTGCTATGTATTATTCAAGAAAACAAGAAAATGAGAAGGGACACCTAATGGGATACTAGGGACTGAACTGCTCTTGCTATGATAATGGCTTTTCAACAAGTTACTTCCCATTCAGTGGCCTGTCTAGGATTTTAGAAATGGAGATACCATAGTTATTATTATTTAGAAAAAAAAAAAAAGTGTTATTCCCTCTATTCCAAAAAAGTGTCACTGTAAAGAAGATAAATTTGTTAAAGAAAGTGTCATATTAGCAAAAAAACCACAATTCTTCTAGTGTTACTCCTAAATGAATCCCAAAAAATCTTCTTTAGAATTTCATAATTTTGGCATTACCTTAATTAAGACTTCTCTCTAATACAACATAATTAGTTTAGTTGACTATATATTCTTATGCCACAAAACATATCTCAAATAAATAGATTATATAGGGATATATTTGTCCTTTCCATCCCTCAATTTTTTCAAAGTATAAAGTGACGTTTTTTTAGAGGAGGGAGATTTAATACTCTTCTTGTCCCAGAGAGTCTATTACATTTCTCTTTGCCTTTTTTCCATTTTGAATAGAACGCGTATTATTCACTTATATTAGAAGAAATTTCGATATGAAGTAACCTTAGGGTATGTTTGTTTACGGATAGATGGAAGGCGGGCCGATCCAGACTTACGTTTGTGCTAGGACTTAAAATTAGGGTTTCTTAGTCCACTTAAATTCAAGCCTATTTTACTTTCTCTCTCCACTCTCTCTCTCTACGCTCTCGTTACAAAACAACTTTTAATATTTTTTCATTATTTTTCCAATTGCACTCTACAAATCTATCCTATTTCATCTAAGAACAATGCAGTAGGTTCTCATATGTAGGTTCAGATAGTGTTTGGTTTATGGCTTTTGTGAATAACCCTAATTCGGGGTGATATTTGTTTTGGGATGTCCCCATCCGGATGTGGTATGGGTCATCCTCAACGTATTTCACTTTACACAAATGGTCCATTCCTCCACATCCACACCCTGTTGCCTACATCATCTTTTGCAATTTCCAACATATCTTTTACAAATTTCAATACACATTTTACAAATTTCAATACAAATCCTACCCTACTCTACCCTTAAATTAAAATACCTTTTTGAATGTCGCATCCGTAAATGTCCCCATCGAATGTGGCACATGCCACCACATCCCAAACCAAGTATTCCTTTAGGATAATAGCTTTATGTGTTGAGATGAACATTAACATCAATCAGAAAGTAGTGTTTGTGTTGGGATTAATCGGGTGTTCCTTTGTCCGGCAGTTTCAGAAAATTAAAGATGCGATCGAACTACATAACACGGCGCGGTGCAGCATCGGGCCCCCGAAAGGTATCGGAGATGTAAAACTTGAAGGCGCCTCCACATCTCCAAAGGTGAGCTAGCAGTATCATCTGCAACATAGTTCCACATTTTTATCAGTAATTATGTATATTGTAATTGTAATTTTGATTACTTGTTGAAGCAAAATTCAAAACTGCATTCATTATAGTCTTGTCGCCATTTTTTACTTGAAAAGCTATCATGTTTAAAGCAATTGGAGATTATATCTTGCAAATCCTCACTTATTGATCTTACTTGCTATGACAAATAGTTTGTGGCAATATGGTTCCTATTATTTACATCCTAGGATGAAAAAATTTAATTTCGGTAGAAATATCGGCCGAAATTTTAATTTTGGTGAAATTTCAATATTTTTTTAAACAAATGACGTAAAAAAATTAGAAACAAAATAAAATTTCACCAAAATTAGGGTTTAGTTGAAATGGTTCGGTAAAATTGGCACACCATTTTCACCGAAATTGAAATAAATAAAAAATTTGCCGAAATTTACTAAAATTTAGCCCCTGGTTACATCTTATCTTTCAAATGATAGTTTTGACATCTGATTTTTTTGCCCACAGTCTGTTTACATTTATAAAAATTGACTTTTATTTTACAGAAAAATGTAGGCTCTCTTTTAATGAAAGGAAAAACAGGAAGAAGAAAGGCTGAAGCTCTAACATGGACCAATAACCAATTAACCATGTCGTAGCTTAATATTTTCTTATATTTAGGTATCTAAAATTAATTCGGGCCTTAAATTTATAATTTTTATGTGCACAAGTAGATCAGTCATGTTAACACCAAAGGTGGGAGCAGGCATTGTGGAGTAAGCTCAACATAATACAAAAAAGAGGTTAACGTTTTGACCTGCTAATTATGTTTGGACTAACTCTTTCATGTACTCAAATTATCATTTGTCCATGTAAATTAAATGTAGTTTCATTGAACACGTCTTGATAATTCTTAAATAATTGATTCTTTAAGGGGATAAGATACCACCTTTTGTCGACTCTGACAAATAACATGACCCGTTGATAAAACCAGTTATATTGACCTTAATAAACTTACTGTTCGATAAGAAACTACCAAACAAGTTGCAATACTCAGCAAGTAGTGGTCAAAATATTATCAAATTTTACTTATTACGTTTTGAATATGTTTATGCAGTATGATCTTTCCTGATTGAAGTTTTACAATAACGGTACTCAATTACAAATTCTTGTACAACAAATTGCGAATTTAAGTAGAAACAAATTAACTAAAGACTTGCAGTTCTTATATCTACTTATTTCCACGTGTTCTTTCTACAAAGCTGTAGATCGAATTTAGTTGAGAGTGGTTCCTTGCTAGATAGCGTGACTCTTCACGAGATGATTACTAACTTTTAACTTTCAGCTGGTCACTGTTATATATAAATACAAATTGTGTCTTAACAATAGCCATATAAAATTTGTCCAGTTTGATTGGACGGTCAAATTCACCTAATATTTTAGATGATCTGAATTATTAAAAATTAGATCTAAAGTACTAATGGATCTCTTAAACCCGATCTAATAAGCTAGAAGTTCAACAGGTCACGAACCGACTCGAAAATCGTAATATATTTAAATGAGACCTACTGAGTTGGACTAAGTAATTTTTGGCTCGATGAAATTTTGTGTCAGTCCGATATATAGTGTTGATCCGAATTACAACCTCATAGTAACAAAATTCTCCCATTTTTTCAATTTATCTTGTATTTATCGCATATTTTTAAATAAAATGTGTAAAAACACGATTAAAACTTGATATTTTTATACTATAGCAATACGAGTATATCGCGAATAATGTTTGTATAATTCCTGCGACATTATCTTCACTACTTTGAGTTTTATCTTTGTATATGTTTTTTTGTAATTCCCAATGTCAAGTACTATATCTTAAAACTTCTGAAATAAAATACTACCTCCGTCCCGACTTATTTTGTACACTTTCCCTTTTCGACCGTCCCACCTTATTTTGCATACTTAAAAAAAAAGAAACTTCTTCCACAATCTCCACCCTCAAAATCTCAACACTCAATCTCCACCTTTAAAAAAGTCAAAGAAAAAATAAAAGCTGTTTTTTCTTAATATTCGTGTCCGGTCACCTGTGCAAAATAAGCCGAGATGGAGGGAGTAGCAATTATGAATAATAAATTTTGCAAATAAAATAAAATTTCTAAATATTCGATAGTAATATATGTAAATTGATATAAAACAATACAGTTACTTGAAATAAAATAAATTTTTAAAAAAAATATAATATTACAATAATAATCTAATAAGAATCCAATCTGTGCCATTCTCACAATAAATTGGAACATATATAGACTTTTTATACTAATTGTGGTTGAAATTTTTTATTAGGCAAACTTAAAATAAATAGTATAAAACTACAGTAAATAAATAACATTTATAGTATTTGATTGGTAGAGTCGAATAAACTCGTACTCAAATTTTGCTACTATACCTTTAATAGCCAAATACGGTTAAACCGGCAGGGTAGGTATAATTTATCACTCATTCTAAAATTACTACTACCTCTGTTTTTCTTTTTCTTTTTTAATGTTCTTTTAGGTTTGGATAAGAGGATAAGAGGTATGAAAAATAGACAAATAAGTCCTCAATTAAATTATAGAGATATGGTGGATTAGATAATTAGAATTTTTCTAGAAATAATTATAGGGCTACTATTAGAAAAAAATGTAGAAAAAAAGCTAAAAGAACAAATATTTATAAACAAAATACAAAGGCTAAAAAGACATCTAAAAAAACAGAGGTAGTAGTTATTTAGGTTTTTAAACCTGGATGGAACTTCTGAAAAAAAAAAAAAAAACAAGTTATCTATCATTCAGTTTCTAGTCACATACTCCCTCCGTTCAAAAATAAATGATGTTTTAGCTTCTTAATCTTTTTCCAAAATAATTGATGTTTTAGGTTTTTTTTAACCATTTCTCTCTATTTTACCCCTATGTAATTAAATTCAGAAATATCTTTGGCTTTTCAACCTCCCAGTCACATTTGATTTCATTAAATCTTATCTCCACAAATTTTAGGGGCTATATTTGGTAATATATTTGTTTTTTAATAATTCTGTTTTTTTCTAAAACATTATTTATTTTGAAACGGGGGAGTACATACATAAGAAGTTGATCATGAAGATCCCCTAAAAATAAAAAGTTACAAGGGCTTTAATCATATTTTTGTGTAGGTAATGACCATATTTAGGACAAATTTTACGATCTCTTTGTCAACTATAATTTACAACACGTCTCTTCAAAGGTAAAATAATGTATTATTATATTTTTATTTTTAAATTCAGTTCATTTAATCTTGTGCAGACCTTAATTGTTGACGTGGAGCTCGAACTATAATTTAATAATAAGATGTCAATTCAAATAAAGTTTTTAATCTTTATATATATATATTTAGTCGCATTTATCATATGGATATCAATTTAGATGGGTTGAAATCATTTTTATCCCCTAACTTTTCACTCGTACAATTTTAATTTAAGAAAAAGCTAAAATGCAATTTAGTCTTGTAACTTTGAAATTGATCCGAATTTAGTCATGTTTTTGCCGTCGGTGACCAATTTGGCCAAAAAAATGACACGTGCCGGCCACATGACTCATTTTTCGGGCCAATTATTAAATACCTGACACCGACAAGTGATGTTGAAGTAAAAAAAATAAAAAACAAAAGAGGAATATTATTTTAAAAATGTTTTTTAATTTCTTGTTGCTCATTGGTGTCACATATTTAAAAATCGATCGGAAAAATAAGTTGCGTGAACAACACGTGCGATTTTTCAGCCAAATTGATCACTAGTGACGAGAAAATGAGTAAATACAAACCAATTCTAAAATTATAGGACCAAAATGAGTTTTTACCTTTTCTGGATAAAAAATGTACGAGTAAAAAATTATGAGATAAAAAATAATTTCAACTCAATTTATATACACACCATTTATATAGTGTGTCGTATTAGCAGATCAACTTCATTATTTAATTAATTTTTTTTTTACAAAATTGACCAATTGATTACCGTGTTATAATACACTATTCAGGACTGCACCTAGAAATATTTGGACCCCAAGTCGATTTACCAAATGGGGCCATAGTTCTTTTTTTACTATCAAACTTAAAGAATAATCTAAAAAATTAAAGCATTTGCAACGCTCTAAATAATTCTATTAACTATATCAATTGATTGTTCACAGAAACATATCTAAGGGCCCGTTTGATTGGGGGTTTAGAGGTAAGGAATGAGAATGAATGATGACTCATTCCCATTTTATGATGCTTTGTTATAATAAATAAGTTAATCATTATCTCATTTTATAAACAATTCCCCATATTTCATTACATAGTATGATCCACTCCTCATTCATACCTATTACCATTGCTATTGATGATTTGTAACCAAGCGGACCCTAAATATATCTACAAATTATATATAGATACCTATAATCAATAAAGACCCTTAAAATATTATATTTTTTTGGGACCAATATCTTTTATAGAAATAGAGGGTCCGAAGGAACTCTCCTGACTAAGGAAAGGTCCAGTCGTGACACCATTCTATACAAATATATTTAACATTATTGAATTAATATAATTCGTATTCACTCGTGGTTTACCACCGTATTCTTAAAATTTAGAAAATTTAAATATCTCGATTTGAGATATTAAGGAGCAATGCAATTTGAACTTAAATTTAGTACAATAAAAAATGAGGTGGCAGGACTTATTATGAATTAAGCTACTTGATATGTAATGAAAAGGTAGGAGCTTAGAATAGTTATGTCATAGAGAATGGGTAAAGTTGTTAATTTTCCTTCATTCTCCTATTTCACATTAATTCCACCTCTAGTTCTCATACATCTCTCTCCTCCTCCCAAATGACCACAACATACGGCACAATCTCCACCGCAGCACCACCGCCGCAGCTGCCATTTCGACAACGGATCAGATCCGGTATCGGAACCCGCCGGCCATGGAAACAACTGCTGACATCCTTCTCCCTTCCGGAGAGCTTCAACGGAGCCCTCCACCGCATCCAAACAAACGCCGCCTATTTTCACGTCAACTACGCCATAATTGTCCTCTTCATGCTTTTCATTAGCCTCTTATGGCACCCCATCTCTCTCATCGTCTTCACTGCCGCCATGTTCGCATGGCAGTTTCTGTATTTCCTCCGCAGTGACCCTATCGTCGTGTGTGGATACGCGGTGGAAGAACGCCTCGTGCTCGTCATGCTATCGATCTCTACGGTGGTTTTGCTGCTCCTAACGCATGCAACGGTGTTTCTGGTCGGGCTGGCAGCGGGGATGGCGGCGGTGGTGGTGCACGCGCTGTTTAGGAGGAGTAATGATTTGGGTTTTGATGAGGAGGAAGGCGGTGGATGGAGCGGTACAGTCGTCGTCGATTTGAAAGAGACCGCTTCTACCGGTTATTCTTCTTCTTTATAGGCAAATTAGAAATGTAATTTCTTCACTCTTGATTTAATTATTGTAGAATTATTATTTGCCTATGGTGTGTTTGCTCAAGGTTGAAGAGTGCTGAGTTAAACTTGACTGAGGAATTTAATGTATATGTATATTTTATTGAGATATTTTTCCCTAAATCTACTAAAAAAAAACCATAAGCAAACATATATATACAAATTCTTTCTATACCTTCCTAGCATTTTTCTTTTAGGGTGTGCTTGTTTATTACTAAGAGTTGAGCCAATCCAACTGTGTTTGGTGTATATATAGCACATTAAAGTAGTTTCTACACACATTACATTATCTTTTTCACATTTTATAACAAAATAAATACCAACTCAATCTCCAACCAACAAAACTAAACATCTGTTTCTCAAATCCAATTTACTTTTTTTACTTTATTTTCTCTAATTAATTTGTAGTACTCCACTCTCTTTTAACCATAAACAAATATATCCTTAGTTTCCTCCCTGAATAAACTTAACATTATATATAATAAATAATTATGAAGTACAGGGACGAAAAATTTATAGTAAGGATTGCAAACTCTAGACAAATATGTTGGAAATTAGTAATAATTAAAGTGTAGATAAGACACTTTAATGATATAATTAAGTGGTCGGAAGTTTAATTTTGTAGGAATTAAACTTCACACGATTAATCTATGGAGAAAGTAGATGATCGTAGGGTTTTAATTTACTCAAAACCGATAAATGGTGAGTGAGAAATTAATACATAAAATTTACCACTTGATTATGTATTAAGTGTAGGATTAATAACTAAGAGTAGTTATTATCCCACATTGGTTTAAATGCTCTTTAAGTAAGTGTATATATATGAAAGCTCATTATTAAGGTATATCAATTATACATGTGAGGGAATCCAATGGAAACCCACACGCTCGCTCGCTCGGCTCGGCACGGCTCGCCTCGGGCTCGGGCTCGGGCCATGGGCTTTGGGGAATGCCTCGGCCGAGGCCCAAGTAACTTTTTGGAAGCCCAAAATCAATTGGGCTGACGGATGAGCTTCAGGAGCCCAAAAATGAGAATGGGTTTGAATTTAAATTCAAACCTGTAACAGCATAGCATAATGGGCTGTTAAGAGCATTAAACAATTGGGCCGTTACTAAGCCCGTAACAGCCAACAATTCAATGACAGAATTAATTCTGTTCTCCCTATAAATATATGCTTCCTGCATGCAAACATACACTGATATTTTCACCTGAGTCTTCATCTTCCTCATTCTCTGCATTTCATCTTTTCTCCAGTTTCAGAACTCGAACATCTAAAGTTCGCCGGAGCCTTTTCTGTTAGTGGTGCTACTACAGAAAAGGATGTAAACCGTTATATCTTTGGGGTCTATTACTTCATTCCGTGAGCACTAGTGGGAAGTAATTTGTCCTAAGGACAGTGGTCTTCCACGTCTCGGTTTATTCTTTTTGTTTTCTGTTTCTTACCCGATTTTCCAGAACATTGTAATAACAATCTTAGGACAAATTATTTTTTCGATTTCTGGAAAATGTCAAACAATCAGAATATTCCTCCTGTTCCAGCAAGAGTTATCCCTACTCCACTGGCTAACTCAGTTGAAAAACCGGAAAAATTTTCCGGTGACAATTTCAAGAGATGGCAGCAAAAGATGCTGTTTTACATCACTACCTTAGGCTTTGCTTCGTTTCTGAAGGAAGATCCTCCGGCTGCTCCTGCAGAAACAGACACCGATCAACAAAGGCGAGTTGCCTTTGATTCATGGTCACATGGTGACTACCTTTGTAGAAACTATGTGATGAATGGGCTTGCTGATCCACTATACAACATGTATCAAGATATCAAGTCTACAAAAGAGCTGTGGGATGCTTTGGAAAAGAAGTATAAGACAGATGATGCTGGCACAAAGAAGTTTGTGGTGGCTCGGTTTTTAGACTTCAAAATGGTTGACAACCGTTCGGTTGTGGAACAAGCCCAAGACTTTCAGCTCATAGTTCATGAAGCTTCGGCTGAAGATATGAAACTTCCAGTGCCATTTGTAGTGGCAAGTTTGATAGAAAAACTACCTCAGAGTTGGAGTGACTTCAAGAACTATCTAAAGCATAAACGAAAGGAAATGATGGTAGAAGATTTAATCCTTAAGCTGAGGATTGAAGAGGACAACCGGAAGAATGAGTCCAGATTTCGGGCTCATGTTGATGCAAGGGCAAATCTGATGGAGAGGGGTTCTTCGAGTGATAACAAGAGGAAACGCCCCAATGTCAACAACAATCAAGCAAACCGTGCGCCAAATAACAAAGGTAAACAACCTGCTAACATGACTAGATTTGCAGGTAATTGTTACAACTGTGGAAAGCCTAACCACATGGTGAAAAACTGCAATCTGCCGAAGCAGAAGAAGAAGAAAGCGACTGCTAACGTTGTTGAAGAGAATGAGTTGGATCTCACTGCGGTAATCTTTGAGGCCAACGTTGTGGACAATCCAAGAGAATGGTTTGTTGATACAGGAGCCTCTTGTCATGTATGTTCTGACAGAGAGGTCTTCTCGAGTTATAAAGCTTCTTCCGGGAGGAAGCTTCATATGGGAAACCAAGCCTCTTCAGAGGTGGCCGGAGTGGGCAACGTAGTTCTGAAGTTAACTTCTGGAAAAGAGCTCACTCTAAAGGATGTGCTGCATGTCCCAGACATCCGGAAAAATTTGGTTTCTGGTTCTTTGCTGGTAAAGCATGGGTTTCGTCTAGTTTTTGAAGCTGACAAGTTCATACTAAGCAAGCAAGGAGTATTCATAGGGAAGGGCTTTGTAGTGAATGGATTGTTCAAAATGAATGTAATGGCCAAGTGCCAACTGAATAATGTAACTTCTGCTATGAATGAAAAAGCATCAACTTCTTCTTACTTGCTTGAGTGTTCCTCTTTATGGCATTCTAGATTAGGACATGTTAATCTTAATGCTACAAAACGCTTAGTAAATTTAGATTTGCTAAAACTGAATGAAATTAAATCACATGGAAAATGTGAGGTATGTGTTGAAGCTAAGATGGCTAAATTACCTTTTCATTCAGTAGAAAGGAGCACAATACCTCTAGAATTAATACATACTGATGTGTGTGACTTGAAATTTGTGCAGACTAGAGGGGGTAAAAAGTTTTTCATAACTTTTATAGATGATTGCACAAGATATTGCTATCTTTATATTCTAAGAAGTAAAGATGAAGCAATAGATGCGTTTAAACACTACAAAGCCGAAGCTGAAAATCAACTAAGCACTCGGATAAAGATAATCCGAAGTGATAGAGGTGGTGAATATGTGGCTCCGTTTGAAGAATTATGTGCTCAAAATGGCATAATTCATCAAACTATAGCTCCGTATTCTCCACAATCCAACGGTGTTGCAGAACGCAAAAATCGTATTCTTAAGGAGATGATGAACGCTTTGTTGATTAGCTCAGGATTACCCCAGAACATGTGGGGGGAAGCTGTTCTTACAGCTCATTATATATTGAATAAAATTCCACTAAAAAGAGTTGACAAAACTCCTTACGAAATGTGGAAAGGGCGTAAGCCATCTTACAAATATCTCAAAGTGTGGGGGTGTTTGGCTAAGGTTGAGGTGCCGTTACCTAAACAAGTGAGAATTGGCCCTAAAACGGTTGATTGTATATTTGTTGGGTATGCACTCAATATCAGTGCGTATAGATTTCAGATTCATAAATCTGAAATACCAGATATGACTGTTGGAACAGTCATGGAATCAAGGAACGCAGTATTCTTTGAAAATATCTTTCCTTGTAGGGAAAGATTGATAGAAAATGAAAATCAAGGAATTACTTTGGAAAAAGGAAGTAGTTCAAATCTAAAAAGAACTGTTGAAGCTACAAGTAGTTCTCGGACCTTAGAAGAAGAGGAAACGAGACGTAGCAAAAGAGCAAAGACTGCAAAGTCATTCGGTCCTGATTTTATCATATATATGTTAGATGGTGAACCGAGATCAATAAAAGAAGCTCTGTCTAGTCCAGATGCACCATACTGGAAAGAAGCAATCAACAGTGAAATTGAATCCATCATGCAAAATCACACGTGGGAATTAACTGACCTTTCGTCAGGGTGTAAACCTTTAGGATGCAAATGGATCCTAAAGAAAAAGTACAAAGCAGATGGTTCAATAGATAAATACAAAGCTCGTTTGGTAGCTAAAGGCTTCAAAAAGAAAGAAGGTGATGGCTTCTTTGATACTTACTCCCCTGTGACAAGAATCACATCCATTCGAGTGCTTCTCTCGATTGCTGCAATACATAATCTTGAGATTCATCAAATGGATGTGAAGACTGCATTTTTAAATGGAGAGTTAGAAGAAGAGATCTATATGCACCAACCCGAAGGGTTTGTGGTACCGGGACAAGAAAATAAGGTATGTAGACTAGTAAAGTCGTTATATGGTCTCAAACAAGCGCCAAAACAATGGCACTTGAAATTTGACACTACAATGTTGTCAAATGGTTTCAGGAACAACGAATGTGACAAATGTGTGTACATAAAAGGTACATCAGAATCGTATGTCATAGTATGTCTATACGTAGACGATATGTTAATCATGGGTAGTAATCATGAGATAATCATGGATACTAAAAGAATGTTGAAAAGGAATTTCGACATGAAGGATATGGGATTGGCTGATGTGATTCTAGGAATCAAAATAGTTAGGACATCAGAGGGAATTGTTCTGACACAATCTCACTATGTAGAGAAAGTACTCAGAAAATTCAATGCCTTTGATGGGCCACCTGCCAAGACACCATTAGAATTGAATGTTCATCTTAAGAAGAACATGGGTGAACCTGTAGCTCAAGTTGAATATGCAAAAGTGATAGGGAGTCTTATGTACATAACAAACTGTACTAGACCGGATCTTGCATGTTCGGTTAACAAAATGAGTAGGTTTACAAGCAATCCAAGCCAAGAGCATTGGAAAGCATTGACAAGGATTCTGAGATACTTAAAGTATACTCTTAATCATGGGCTTCATTACACGAGATATCCTCCAGTTATTGAAGGATACAGTGATGCGAATTGGATTTCGGACACAAAAGATTCTTTTTCCACTAGTGGATACGTATTCACTATTGGAGGTGGAGCAGTGTCATGGAAATCTATGAAACAAACGTGTATAGCCAGATCCACCATGGAATCAGAATTCATAGCTTTGGATAAAGCTGGTGAGGAAGCAGAATGACTTCGAAACTTTTTAGAAGACATTCCATGTCGGAGCAAACCTGTACCGGCCATAATGGTTCATTGTGACTGTCAAGCCGCTATAGGAAGAGCATTGAACAATATGTATAACGGTAAGTCTAGGCATATACGCCGTAGACACAACACCGTAAGACAGTTGATCTCTAGTGGGGTTATCACAATAGACTATATAAAATCTAAAGATAACTTAGCGGATCCGTTGACCAAAGGTTTAAACCGAGATCAGTTGTTCAAATTGCGAGAGGGAATGGGAGTAAAATCCACCAACTAAAGAACAATCAAAATGGATACCCAACCATGATGAGTGGAGATCCCACAAACTTGGTTCAATGGGACAACTAAGTTTTGAAAGTTCAGAGGAGGCACTTGGAAGAATATGTCTTCAAAATCCATCCCTAGAACGCAAGATAAGTGCGTAAAGCCTGTAAACGGTGGTAGAGGATAAGTCTTATGACTTTTAATGACTTCGAGAAACCTCTAGGAGGTAGAATAGTACAAGATATTCGATAAAGAAGTCACCTATGTAAGTGTGAAGTAAAGGGCCGCTTCAATTGAAACACTTATGAATCCAAAGAGGGTCCATGGCCGAAACGGACCAAAACGTGAGAACAAAGATGTTCTGATCAGTATTGTGTATTCGTTGTTGACTAGGTACACACTAAGGAGGATTGGTTCAAAGATTAAGAAATCTACCAAACCACCGGTGTATTCGACAAATGAAATACTATGGAAGGTTCAAAGTCAAAAACTACTTTTCCTTAGGCAGTACTGATCACTAATAGTTTAGACTGGAGATTGCATTCATACATGCATTAATTTTCACTCATGTGGGGGATTGTTGGAAATTAGTAATAATTAAAGTGTAGATAAAACACTTTAATGATATAATTAAGTGGTCGGAAGTTTAATTTTGTAGGAATTAAACTTCACACGATTAATCTATGGAGAAAGTAGATGATCGTAGGGTTTTAATTTACTCAAAACCGATAAGTGGTGAGTGAGAAATTAATACATAAAGTTTACCACTTGATTATGTATTAAGTGTAGGATTAATAACTAAGAGTAGTTATTATCCCACATTGGTTTAAATGCTCTTTTAAGTAAGTGTATATATATGAAAGCTCATTATTAAGGTATATCAATTATACATGTGAGGGAATCCAATGGAAACCCACACGCGCGCTCGCTCGGCTCGGCATGGCACGGCTCGCCTCGGGCTCGGGCTCGGGCCATGGGCCTTGGGCTTTGGGCTTTGGGGAATGCCTCGGCCGAGGCCCAAGTAACTTTTTGGAAGCCCAAAATCAATTGGGCTGACGGATGAGCTTCAGGAGCCCAAAAATGAGAATGAGTTTGAATTTAAATTCAAACCTGTAACAGCATAGCATAATGGGCTGTTAAGAGCATTAAACAATTGGGCCGTTACTAAGCCCGTAACAACCAACAATTCAATGACAGAATTAATTTTGTTCTCCCTATAAATACATGCTTCCTGTATGCAAACATACACTGATATTTTCACCTGAGTCTTCATCTTCCTCATTCTCTGCATTTCATCTTTTCTCCAGTTTCAGAACTCGAACATCTAAAGTTCGCCGGAGCCTTTTCTGTTAGTGGTGGTACTACAGAAAAGGACGTAAACCGTTATATCTTTGGGGTCTATTACTTCATTCCGTGAGCACTAGTGGGGAAGTAATTTGTCCTAAGGACAGTGGTCTTCCACGTCTCGGTTTATTCTTTTTGTTTTCTGTTTCTTACCCGATTTTCCAGAACATTGTAATAACAATAAAAGGGACACTCTCATATCTCAAGTATATATAAATAAAAGAAATGATGTTTTTTTTTTTTTTTTTTTTTTTTTTTTTTTTTACCTTTTCTTTTCTGGGAATTCCTGGGTCCGCCCAAATTCACGCCTTTCATGCGAGAGGGCAGATATCGTATTTTACAAAATTTATCAAGTAACACATGAATTAGATAATATCACTAATTATCATGTGTCTTATTAAAATTATAATAGTAGACGATGAAACATTTAGTGTAACAAAGAATTCAAACTATCACTAATTACCACGTGTTGTATTAAAATTAGAATAATAGATGATGAAACACCAAGTGTTACAAAGAATCCGAACTGGATTCCACCTGGCCACATCTTCATTCATTTGTTGCAAATTGACACTTTGCAACACTGGATAATCTGAATTCGTAAAATAGAGTTTGTTGCCCTTCAATTGTTTCTAGACCAAATTTTATTTGAGTTGGTGGCTGTAAATACTTCATATATATATAGGGCTGGAAATCAAACTAATTAAGGAACCGATCAATACTCGATTCGAGATTGATCGTTAATAGTTCGTTAATATCAAATAAACGTGGATATACTTTTGCGTTTGATAAAACATAAAGCTCGATTCAAACTCGAGCTCGATAAAATGAATTTTTCTAAACAAGTTTAAAAATGTCAAACTACTCGAGCTCGACTTGTGTTCGGCTTAAATAAAACTTGTTAAAGCTCGATTCAGTTAATAATCAAACATGTCCAAATATAATATTAAAAGCTCAATAATGTTGCAAATATATTTGAACAACAATACGTTCAACTCGACTCAACTTATTTACAACTTTATTCATATATATATATATATGTGTGTGTGTGTAGTTCAATCAATTTCGTTTGAATTTCATCCTTGTACTTAGTGAGTTACATAGGGGGCAAATTTCACTAGTTGCTAATGAAAATATATAAGGAATCAATTTACAAATAGAACTGATCTATTGTCACACTTCTAAAATATTTTTTTAATGTCTCAAAAAATACATTTTGGGACAGTTGTGAATTACAAGGTTTTTTTAACAAAAACAGCTTAATCTACTTCTACTATAAAAGTAGTGTAAATTGTTTTTTACAAAATTTAATTTGCCTATTGTATTCTTAATGAGTTTTAATTTTTAAAGTTAGTTTAGTAACTTTCTTTTTTAAAGTTCAATTTATTGGGTAAGATCTCTTATATAGTTCAAACCTCATCTATTAATTTGTGGAATTTATATTCCATAACATATTATATATAATTCACTGAATTACATAAGTTGAACCTAGGTATTCATAATATTTTATATTTTTTCTTTTTTTTATAGTAACACTACAAGAAAAAATAGTATTTGCCGCTAGCCTTTTGTAACTATAAGAGTGGTTACTAAAAGTAACTCCTTTTGTAACTATTAGTAGTTACATAAAATATTTCATACAATTTTAACCAAAATTTGCTACAATATGTCAAACTCTTTTGCAACTACTTGTAGTCACAAATACATTAGTAACTACAAAGTAGTTGTAAAAAATAGTTACAAATACATTAGTAACTACAAAGTAGTTACAAAAAAACTTTTTGCATCTTATTATAAGTGACTACCCTATAGTAACTACTTTTAGATTTGTAGTTACTAAAAATATTTTTGTGACTACTCTCCCTTTTTTGTAACTATATTTTGTAGCGACAAAAAGCCTTATTTCTAGTAGTGTAATATACATAATATAATTCTTTTTGCTTAATTATTTTTATCTTTTAAGATTCTTCATAATTTTTGTATCTCTTTTATAATTAGATTCATTATAATTGTAGAAAAACTAAAAAGATCGCAAGTGGAGTGTTAAGGCTAATTTAGGAACTTTATTTTTAAAAGTATTAGTATTTATTTTTAAAAGTATAATTCAAATTCCTCTGTTAACTCATAGAACTTTCTATTACACATGATATGATCTTCAATTCACCCAATGATGTAAGTTCAACCTACAAATTCGTAATACTTTCTTTTTAGTAAAATATACTGTATCATTCTTTCCTTTATTTTTCCTAAATTTCATATATTTCTTTTTATTATCAGACTCTTTTATAATTGTAGATAAAAAATAAAGGTTGGTTAGAAAAAATCGAAGAAAGATAATACATACAGAAACTCTTACAATAAGGAAAAATACCTTAGTTTTATGGTTCTCAAAGAATTAAATAATTTGAATTTACCAAAGATATATTTCTGTATTGATTGTTTGAATACTATTAAACTCATGTAGCTTGATGGTTAAAGAAAAGTACCACTCCATATTAACAAAAAACTAACACATCTCAAAACTTAGAACAATCAATATGGATGTTCAAAGACCTTTTTTTTTTTTTTTTTTTTTTTTTTTTTTTTTCTTCATATTTCTTTTTCAAGAGAAAAAAAAAATAGAATATTTGTTTGCTTCGAGCGAATCCCCTTTTACAAATTCTTTGGTTCAACCAACCAGATGTATAGGAACAAGTTTTTGTTAGGATTTGCAACTATGTTGTCTTTATACTCATTCTACAGACAACAACAAAAAATATTGACATAAAATTATAGTATATCATATATGATATTTTTAATTTACTAATTGATGTATAATTCTTGTAATATATGAATGACTTGATATTAGTGATGAGTTCTTATAAATAAATTTAAAAAATTAAACGTGTGATACTTTAAGAAGACTTTAGTTACTTCAAAGATTCTTAATTTTGGAATTTGATCAGAAAATCTTTGAGTGACATTTTTTGTTTTTGTTGCTTTCTTAGTTTTAGTAGCTATAATATATGTGTACTCATTTTACTTACTACAATAAAAATATATTGATGAGACAATTATAATGTATCATATGATATATAATTACCACAAAATACGAATGACTTGATATTAATGATAATTTTTTGATAAAATATTTAAAGTATATTAAATTGTATTAGTTTAATTATAGAATTTCAGTAATAGGTTAACTTCTTAGTTTGAATAATATATACAAGACTCTTATTTTGATACAAAAGTACATGAGAGTTGTTTATGTATTCAATATTTGAAAAACTATTAATTTTAGAAGTGTTAATGATGAATACAAAGTAATAATATATTTTATGATTAGCAAAAACATGGACATATAATTTAAAGTTACAAGTATGTATAAGTTCAAAGTCCTTATTGATTTTATTTTCACGTCTTATTCTAGAGTGACAAAGCATGTATTTTCTTCTCTTTGTTTTTTTGAGTTTTGCAACCATAATATCTTTGTATTCATAAAAAATATTGAAGAGAAAACTATAGTATATCATGTATAATATTAAATTTATCACTTCATATATAATTTTTATAATATATTAATGACTCAACATTAGTAATATATATTGGAAAGGAAAACATACTAAATGACTTGCACTTTGACTATCGCTTCAACAACAACACCACTTAACTCGTGGGTTTGACTTTTAATAATAAGTCACATAATATAACATGTGTCGAAGAAAATTAAGTCATGACATCAGTAAAGTAAAACATAACATTGTGATATTATTTATATTTACAATTTATATCTAAAAAATATGAAGTTATTATATTAAGAGTAAAATATATGAACTCGATACTATATCTCTTAGTCCAAACTTAAATATAAGGTCATTGATAAAACAAAAATTTATGTATTAGATTTAACTCTTGATTATTATTAAGCTTTAACTGTTGTTTTTACATATGAGCTTTCATACAAGACACTCAACAACCACTTGGACACTAACATCTATTTCATCTTGGATATTGTTATGAACACACACACACACACACACACACACACACATAAAGTAAAAGAAAATGGAGGCTCTTGCCGATGGGAAGATTTGTGCGGAAACACTCTTCGAACACCCCAGGGCTGCCTATGTACTATATATAATATAAACTTATGAATTACTTTATTATTAGTAGATATAAGCTTATTAGTTTAATGAACAAAAATATCAATACCAAAAGATTTAACTGAATTATTACTATGAAAGCTAACGTTTTCTTCTATACAACTTAGATCACTAATTTCTTATATTGCAATATATTTAAATATTGTACATGTAAAAGATAATAACTCATACTACATACTATTTTAGACGAGTCTAGATAATATAGTATTTAACTACAATGAAAAATGATATAAAATAAAATAACGTGATAGGGTCAAATATATTATACTATCTGTCTATCAGAAAAGAATACAGAACAACATAAAAGAAATAAAATATCTACATATATTAGTTTCTTACCGTATACCATTTATAGAGTGAAATATTTTTATTAAACTTAATTTTCAACAAAATAACTTCATGTTCTAATATTATATTTAAACAAAGATATTAGTCACATGCGAGGCATGTTTCATTTTCTAGTAAAGTAAAAGTACAAGAAATTTTGACAAATTATCAAATATAACACGATCTTTTAAATTTAACATATAAACGCATGACTTTTTTTTTTCAAATTAATACAGGGAGCTAATTTCAGGCTCTAATGGCTGATATGGATCCCGAACTGTAATTGTGGCCAAAGTTTTTTTGATGTGGAATTAGAAGCTTGCCTTTTTTATAACCTCAAATTTGGTGGAACCTATTAGAGAATGTGTATGAAGTGCCTTCTTTTCAAAGGCAATGTGTAACGACCCAATATTCATAAGATATTTTGAAGCATTTAAAAATAGCAATGTACAATAACATGAATTTTTTTCTTAATAAGAGACAATATATTACTAATCATGGTGCTAAAAGAACCAAATAAAAATGTGTCTGAATTTATTTTTCAAGTAGTATTAAATTCTAAATTGAATCCCGATTATTATTGCTGACTCAACTTTATGCAACCTTACATAAAATTGCTATATAATTGGTGTCGCTCATCAAATTCCACTAAGGTGACCATAGAGCACGGAGTTCCGCTGTTTAATATGGGTACCGGGTACTGCATCAACTTTGGAGAATCGGCCTTCAAGCACATCGTCGCTTTAATAGAAAAGAAGGAAAATGATCTAATCTTTCCATCGTTAGTTTTCAATATTATGTGTCCTCAAGGACTGCCTAATGTGGATCCTCTATAAATAACCCGAATTCTAATAATACTGGATTTTAATTTCATCTTGACATCCTTTGAGGTGAGTCAACATCCTAATAAATGCAATTTATGAATGCTCATTGAGCTCATTTATATAATAAAATATTAATTAATTGCATGTATAATAAGCATATTTTATTTGGTTTTGTTATTTTACGAAGATGTGATGTGTTTTCTCATTTTGTAGTGGTGTTTATGATTTTGGAGTTGAAAATTAAATTGGGCCTTGGTTCCAGAGTTTGAGAGTGCATTTACACAAAACGGACATGACTTTTGATATAGCTGCATTCATATTTGATTGGAAAATGCGAGTGTTTACTACGTTTAAGTGCAAATTTGTGATAATTTGCTTTTTCGGGTTGAATTTCCTCTTTGATATGATTCAATGCGCTTTTGGGTGTTTTTGATTCGTGTTTTGAAGGTTAGAAAAACCAGGGAGCTCAAGAAGGTCATTTGCACTCAATTATTCACTCCGGCTCGCAAACTGAGGCCCAAGCGGGCTTGTGTCAGGCTCTACTAGAAGTCCTTCAAGTTGTGAATAAAACTAGTGAAGGGGTGGAGCCGAGAAAACGAGTGAAAAGGCCCTAGAACTACGATGCACGAAGATGGCGCACGCGATGGGTTAACGTCGGGCAAAAATTGCACATAACTGCCACGATACCACATGCAATATTCAATAATGCCATGGTGCTGCATGTGGGATGAATTTTAAGCCCTCATACTGCCATGTGTTACCAGCCTACGGGTGCGGTATGCACGGCGAGTTTCGTCCAATCCGGATCGAGCTGTCATGTGTTCGTATTTTCATCATACCTCCCCCATACGACATCAGATGAGGCGATTCAAAGTAACACGTATATCCAAGATAAGTATCGATAAGTTTGTAGTTAACGTTGAAGGCTGATTTTGGACGTGGAACTCCCAAAATTGTCGAAAAGACAGAGTCGAACGCATTTGATGCTTCGACCCAACATTAATGAGGACCAAGCATGCTCTTATTGTAATTTACCTTTCTATCCTTATTAAAAGGACCTTTTATACAAAATTTTATTCATTTCACTAGTGAAGGGTTTGTGTTCTATAAATACCCACCCCCCTCTCTTTTGTAGAGAAGAAGCCTCATTTTTACAACTTCCCCTTTCTCTAGAAGTTTTAGGTCGATCTATTTTTCATATTTTCATTAGATAGTTTAGAGTAGAAGGATGGTTTCCTATTCTTCAAGGAGTAGATCATCTTTAGAGGAGAAGCTTGGAAATTATTTACGGGTTAATGATACCCTCAAGATTAATGAAGTTCTACAAGGATTCTTAAAAAAATGAGTATTTTCTTCTCCCTTCTCGTTATATTCGATTTTTATTATTTTCTTACATGATTTTTTTTTATTCTTACTTATGCTTTGATAGTTTGTGAGTGATTTCCTTGTTTCCCGTGGTTAGGGAGTAGCCCAACCCTAGGATTGTGAATTTAAGTATAATATGTGTTAATGTGGATCTGATTGATGAATGTAATTAACAATATGGGTTTGTATGGCTTATACCTTCGGTGTAGCTAACTGGAGGTATATTGGTGCTCTCCGTTGGGACCATGGGGGGACGACGAGAGTGAAGGAAATGATTTTCTTATCATGCTCATTTACAACGTACAACTTATACAAGATACAAGGAGTGTGTTTTGGCTATAATTGATATAACAAACTCCTAAATATCTACACAGTATATTTACAAATATTTACTTTCTAAGATTAGACAATAATAATTGATATTACCTAAAACCCCCCCGACAGTCGAAGCACCAGGTTTTTGGACGGTGAGACTGTTTAAAAAATGTTCAAACAGTATGCGCGGAAACCTTTTGTAAATATGTCGGCGTGTTGATAACGAGACAGAACATGTAGCACACGAACTTGGCCACAGATAACTTTCTCACATACGAAATGTATATCCATTTCAATATGTTTAGTACGTCGATGTTGGACGTGATTGCCAGAGAGATAAATTGCACTAACATTGTCAAAATAGACCAACGTGGCTTTCTGTATTGGATAGTGTAGTTCTAAGAGGAGGTTGGGATCTAACATGATTCACAAACAACATTTGCTACGCCTCGGCATTCGACTTCGTCACTGGACCATGATAATGTAGGTTGGCATTTGGAGGACCAAAAACTTAGATTTTCCCTAAGAAAAACACAATACTCAGATGTTGAACGTCAGGTTACGGGACAGCCGCCCCAATCGGCATCAGTATATGAGACGATACTAGAGATGGAGTGATGTACGTGAAAAATATCATTTTTCTTGCATATTTCACGTCCATATTTTTATGAGAAATGTGAGTGTTTATGACGTTCAAGTGAAAATTTCGTGTTTAATTATATTTTCAAGTTGAATTTCATTTTTAATTTGATGTGTTTTTGGGTGTTTTTGAGTCATGTTTTGAAGGTTAGGAAAATCCGGGAGATAAAGAAGGTCATTTGCACCCATTTCCTCACTCGGCCAGTAAACTGAGGCCCAAATGGGCCCAAATTGGGCTCGGGTTAGGTTTGACTTAAATTTCTTCAAGTTGCGAACAAAAGTTGTGAAATAGTCAAGATAATAAAATGGGTGGAAAGGCCTCAAACAGTGAAAAGACTCAAGGAAGTCATTTGCACTCGATTCCCCATTTGGGCCCATAAAACGAGGCTCACATGGGCTGAATTAGACCCTACAAAAGACCAACTTAAAGATCTTCGAGTCACAAGCAAAAGTCGAGAAGGGATTGGGTCGAGAAAACGAGAGAAAGGCATCTTTAATGACGACGGAAGACGAAGACGTGCAAAGAAGAGGAGAAAGATGGCAAACCGAGCCGGTACCGGAGCCTGCCACAGCTGCCGGTCTGGAAATCACAATAGAACCGCCCCATTTTAGCTCGCTCGCCCGCTACTGGCCACTACCGGTCCGCACAGTTTATGCCGGTCAGCCCCGTTTTCAGCATGCTATCTCTATTTTTCGATCGTAACTTTCTCATACATAGTCGGAATCAAGCGGTTCAAGATGCCAAGCGACCATGAGACGTGTTGGGATTTGTGCCTTGAATCTTATTGGGTTTGAATCGAAGTTCGTATCGAGGTGGAGGATTGAAGTTGAGTATTGAATTGTCGCTGGAAAGGAGGCTCGGGCGCGGCCGCGCCACATTGCTGCAGAAGATGGGCCTCGGCCGAGGCGAGGTAGACTCGGCCGAGTCTAGTTGGGCAGAAAGTTCGCCTCGACCGAGGCGAGATGGCCGCGGCCGAGGCGGACCTGGCGGCTCAGCAGATGGGCCGACGCAAGTCTAGGCCCAATTGGACTTCTTCTTTGTATAGAATTAGGTTTTGGGGCTTATAAATAGGTCCTATTGGAGACCTTTGATAAAGAGAGATTAGAGAGTCTTAGAATTGTTTTTGGCTTGATTGTTCAAGCATTGATAGTTTGTTTGGGTCGAGTATCAATTGATAGATACTCGACTATTGGTCTTTTGTTTGACTCTCGTTTGAATTTGATTTGGGATCCTTCCCTTTTGGCCGTGGACGTAGCTAACAAGTTGTTAGTGAACCACGTTAATTCTTTGTATCGATTTCATTGTTTCTTGCACGCTTATTATTTGCTTTGTTCGTTTCGTTTGTTCGCTTATTTCCCAACAACTGGTATCAGAGTTTGGTTCGAGTTTCCGCTGTCTTTGTGGGAAATATGTCTAGGATGAGCGTGCAAATTGAAAAATTCAATGGGAGGGAGAGTTTTAGTCTATGGCAGATTAAAATGAAGGCCTTGTTGAAGCGTGAAGGATTATGGGCGCCGCTGATGCCAAAGAAAGACAAAGGCAAAGGCAAAGTGGGCGATGAGGAAGAGGTCGGGGTCTCGGTATCTGCCGAGATGGCCGCTTTGGATGAGAGAGCGCACTCAACGATCATGTTGTGTCTCGATGACGACATCATCACCGAGGTAGCAGAGGAAGAAACTGCACTGAGGTTGTGGTCGAAGTTGGAGAATTTGTACATGACGAAGTCGCTCACCAATAAGTTGCTTTTAAAGCAACGTTTGTTCGGACTGCGCATGAGTGAAGGTCAGTCCCTTCGCGATCACCTAGATCAACTCAATAAAATCTTATTAGAATTGCGTAATATTGATGTGAAATTGGAAGATGAGGATATTGCGTTGATCTTGTTGGTTTCTCTACCACCATCGTATGAGAATTTTGTGCAGTCGTTTGTTGTTGGAAAGGATTCTGTGTCTCTAGAAGAAGTGAGGTCGTCGCTGCATTCTAGAGAGTTGCGCCATCAGGCAAGTGGTTTGTCTGGAGAATCGAGTGCAACCTTAGTAGTTGGCAATAATCGAGGTTCGGGAAATCCGGGGAGCAGGAAAGCACTGCTGATTCTATTGTGGAAGTTGAAGCAGACTCTGATGGAGATGATGCTCTGATCGCTGAGAAACAGACAGGTAAATCTGATTCTTAGGTTCTTGACTCGGGGGCGTCGTACCACATATGTCCGCGTAGAGAGTGGTTCACAACCTACAAGCAGGAGGAAGGTGGCAATATTTCATTGGCCAATGGTTCCAAATGCAAGGCGGTTGGGATATGCTCAATTAAGGTGAGGACGCATGATGGTAGACTGCGTACATTGAACGATGTCAGACATGTTCCACTCATGACGAGAAATTTGATTTCACTGAGTCGACTAGACAGCAGGGGTTTCAATTTCAAAGGTGAAGGTGGAGTTTTGAACGTCTGCAAAGGTTCGAATGTAGTTCTGAAGGGCATTAAGAAGGGAACTTTGTATTTAATGCAAGGTTCTACTTTGGTTCGGTCTGCTGCTGTTCGAAGCTGTTAGTGTCCCATTGTTTGGGACAAAATTTGGCACTTAAGGCGCATCTGGTACATTGGCTACAACTGGCGCAAAATTGAAATCTTGGCTTGTTTGAATTGGTTTGATTGAGTTTGGTTTTGTTCAAGTTTGTGAGGAGGTTTAATTTGAGGTGGAGCTTCGTCTGAAGAAGCTACATCGTTTGGGGATTCAAGGCAAGGTGGAGATTGTTGGGATTTGTGCCTTGAATCTTATTGGGTTTGATTCGAAGTTCGTATCGAGGTGGAGGATTGAAGTTGAGTATTGAATTGTCGCTGGAAAGGAGGCTCGGGCGCGGCCGCGCCACATTGCTGCAGAAAATGGGCCTCGGCCGAGGCGAGGTAGACTCGGCCGAGTCTAGTTGGGCAGAAAGTTCGCCTCGACTGAGGCGAGATGGCCGTGGCCGAGGCGGACCTGGCGGCTCAGCAGATGGGCCGACGCAAGTCTAGGCCCAATTGGACTTCTTCTTTGTATAGAATTAGGTTTTGGGGCTTATAAATAGGTCCTATTGGAGACCTTTGATAAAGAGAGAGTAGAGAGTCTTACAATTGTTTTTGGCTTGATTGTTCAAGCATTGATAGTTTGTTTGGGTCGAGTATCAATTGATAGATACTCGACTATTGGTCTTTTGTTTGACTCTCGTTTGAATTTGATTTGGGATCCTTCCCTTTTGGCCGTGGACGTAGCTAACAAGTTGTTAGTGAACCACGTTAATTCTTTGTGTCGATTTTATTGTTTCTTGCACGCTTATTATTTGCTTTGTTCGTTTCGTTTGTTCGCTTATTTCCCAACAAGACGAAGATATACAACTTTTGTGTTCAAGTCAAGAGCTGATTCCGCACAAAAAAATCCCATAATTCACGAGAAGGCTGAGTTGAGCGCGATTGAAGGGTTTCGACTCAACATTTTAAAGGGCCGAGCACTTCCTTTTGTAATATTACTCTTTTACCCTTATTAAAGGGACATCTTCAGCAGATTTTAGGGTTGGGGATATATATATATATATATATATATATATATATATATATATATATATATATATATATTCCCCCTCCCTTCTCATTTGTAAGTAACTTTAACTTTTGCCTTGCCTCCTTTGTAAGATTTTCACAACACACTTTTCTCTCTTTCTTCTTAGCATTTTCAGATTTTCATATTAGAGCTAGGGTTTTCTTCCTCCTCTTCGAGGAGGAAGTCATATTTGGAGGAGAACTTGGGGATTATTCGCGGGCTTGTGACACCCGTCAAGCTAATCAAAGTTTTAAGAGGATTCTTCAACCAATTAAGCATTCTCTTATCTCCTCTTTATTTTCAGTTTTTTATTGTTTTTATTGCTTGTTGTTGATGATTCTTGTTATTTGTTTGATGACTTGTGAGTAAAATTCTTGTTTCCCGAAGCTCAAGATTAACCCAAGCTTCGGGGTTGATGACTAGTTGATTAATTATTGGATTTGTTGTGGATTGTGGTAACTTATGGTTAGGATTTTGTTAATTAATCTGTAATGATGGTTAATTGAAATTGAGCTTTCGACCACGGGCTTGCTTCATGGTCGCTCCAACTTTTGGTGGCTTAGGATCACTTTAATTAATCGTGCAATTAAAAGATGATAGTTGGCTCCCTAGACTAGGGATAACTACCATTTTCGAGGCTTAGCGACTAGATTTTAATTGAGCTTAGAGGTTAATCTCTACGCCTTAGTGTGTTCGGGTGAAAAATTAGCCTTAGATAATTAAATTAACCAAGACCCAATTGGTAGAAAGGAGACCTATAGAGAAGAAGCTCTACCGAACGGGGGAGTAGAGTCTAGGGGCATTGGTTAGATGGACGAAATTAGGTTTAATCGTGTGTGTAAGAACTACACCCTTACGCCGGTCTTTACCGTAGGAGAAATCGAGCTATCCTCTTGTAGTCTTATGTAACCAAAATCCCACGGCCTAGGGTTGAATTATATTCTGATCTATGTAGGTAGTCTACATTGAACCTTGTGTACTCACTAATCTTAGGGGAATACAACACCTCAACCGTATTCCAAAATTATCACCTAATTAGGATGTTGGTTGGGTTGGGAATTCAATCACATAGAACTCACACTAATTTCTTTTAATCGTCTTTTAATAATTAATTCCGTCTTGCTTGTGTGAAATCGAGCCTCGGGAACATCTCCCCCGTCGATTAGTTCCCTCCTTATTTACTTTTATTTCTTTATGTTATTTAGATTAACCTTCACTCTCAAGTTGAATTTGACCTATTTAATTCGAAATTACTTAAGCCGATTCTCACGGGTAATCCGCCTTGTGGATTCAATATCTTATATACTACCTTTGTCGCAAATCTGTACTTTTTGTAATAGATAGAGGCTAGTACTACTTAGGCTAAGTCACAACAAGCACACAACAAGAACATGAAGGTTCATTGCATCAAGGAAGTCCAAGGAAGCAGTAAGGAAAAAGAAATTGCAGCTAGTGCGCAGTTTGGTTGCTTATACAAATCCAACATACAACATTTCTTGCAGCAAAGAAAATACATCCAACAAGCAAGTAGCAATCATGTCTAAAGTGTCAAGGTCCAAGTAAAAAATCAGGGGATCGATTTAAAATTACGTGGGGGACACGTTACCTAAAATAAAGCAAAAGTAACACTAGACACTGACAAAGGCCGCAACCACTCTTACGAAAACTCTGCAGAAAGGAAAAATGACTCTATAGCCGAACAAGGAGCATTAAATATCAACGAGATTATTTTCTCACTTTTCAACTGGAAGATACCCCAAAGCTATAAATAGAAGGAGATGGAGGATGTAGTAAAGACTACCGAAAAATTGTAACATCAAAATTACTTCGCATCAAAGCACTCAAGCATTATATTCAAAGCTTCAATGCATACAACACCCTGATAATCTTTCAAGTGATTTGTGTAAAGTAAACCAGAGCAAAATAACAACAACAAGGGTATTCAAGTGAAGATTTAAGCTGCAACTAGATTCTAAAGTCAAGATAGCTCTCAAGCTTTGCCTTGGTCCTAATCCTTCTCAAAACCAGAAAGTTTGCCCACACCTTAGCTGATAATCAAGTTTAGTGGTGGCTACTAGAAGTTGAATAAAATAAACTTTCATTAACCAATCTCACGAGCGATTTTTTGAACGGGGAGTCTTTGATTGAGTCCGGGATTCAAAGTAGACTAGGTGTTTTGAGGAATAGCCTCCCAGGATAGGCAAAACTACTTTAAGGATCTAAGTTAGACTTAGACTTTGGCATAACTAAATTTATACTGTGTAAACAACTTAGTGAATTCTTCCTGTGTGAGGAAAGAGTGGACGTAGAAGGATTACCCCCACTTTCAAACCACTATAAACTTTGTATCTGCTTTGATATTGCTTTTACATAATGTTGCTGGCATACTACTTACATACAACATTGATTTGTAAGAAAATAGATTTGCATAATATTCTGCTACATAAACTCTGCCTCAGCATTGCTCACTATATGTTACCTAGGACCAGTTTGCTTCATGCCTATTGCCTTAAGTCAACTTACTGTAATAACTTTGTTGTAAGAACAAGCTTCTTATAGTAAGCATCAAACTACTGCTTAAACTATTTAAAAAAGAAAAATAGAGTTAGAAGTTTATTCCCCCCCAAACCTCTACCACTGGGGACCAACAAGTAGGATCTCAAAACCCCAACATAAACGACTTCATGAAGCTTACCATGTAAGAAAGCATTTATGACATCCAACTGATGAATAACCCAGGATTTTGATAGAGCAATGCTTAGAACCGTCCGAATGGTAGCCAGCTTCATGACCGGGCTAAAGGTTCCATCACAATCCACGCCAACCTGTCATCACCAACAAGACGAGCTTCGTGTCGCTTAAAAGAACCGTCGGCATTATTTTTATGATGAAAAGTCCAAATAGAGAGAATACTATTAGCATTAGAAGGACGGGGTTAACTCCCACGTCTTATTGTTAATAAGAGCATTAAATTCGTCTAATATTGCAGTTTTTCGATTCGGGTCGGACAAAGCTGGTTTTGGGTTGTGAGGCAGAGGAGATAGACTAACTGATGTAGTCAAATTAGATTGACGTTTGGGCCGAAAAATCCCATGCATGCTCCTAGTGGCCATGTATCTAGATGGTGGAGGTCGGATGGTTTGGGTCGGTCGTGAGCTGGGTATTATTTAGGTTGCTGGAAGTGATGGCTGTTGGACTAGGGATGGTAGAAGAGCGCGTGGGCTTAGAGCTGGTTGTTGGATTAGATTGTTGTCCAATTGTTTGACTAAAGTGTTGAATTGATAGTGCAAAAGAGGATGAAGACCATCACTTAAACAGTCATAAGTAACGACACTGGATTGGTGTAGTTTGGCAAAAGGAAATTGTGACTCATAAAAAATGACATGCGTATCAATAAGGATTTTTCGATTAGATAAATCATAACATTTGTATCATCTATGATTATGTGGGTACCCTAAGAAAACACACAGAGTGGAACGAGGATGTAGTTTGTTTATAGTGGTAGAAGGCAACATGGGATAACACAAACAACCAAAACTCATAAGTGTGTATAAGACGGATCCCGGTAATAGAAGATTTATGTGGGTGAGAAAATTTTGATGATCTTGGTAGGGAGAATGTTTAAGAGATAGGTTGCCATTTATAAGGCGTGATACCAAGAAGGTGGCATAGAGGAGTGAGCGAGAAGAGTTTGTACGAGGTCATTTATGGCTCATATTTTTTGTTCGACTTTTCTATTTTGAGGTGAGGTATGGGACAAGAGAAACAAATTATTAGGTCATTTGTGTGGCAGAAATGTTGGAAAGATTCATAAATCAAATTCATCCCTATTGTCATATTAAAAACATTTTATTTTCTTCTCAAATTGAGTTTGGATTAATGTACTGAAAGAGGAGAAAAATAGAGTAAACTTGAGATTTATTTCCAATGGGAAGGGTCCACTATTAGTATAATCATCCAAGAAGAGATATATAATACTTGTGCCCTGCCGAACTCAAAATAGGTGAAGTCCATAAATCACTATGCACAATATCAAAAGGAAATAAAGTGCAAGAAGAAGAATAATAAAATAACAACTTAACATGTTTCCTAAAAACACAAGATTCACAAACAGAAGAACATGATAATTGTTTGTTTGCAATAGACTTTGTATTTTTAAGGGAGTGTAAACCATTTTCTTCTGGATGGCCCAGTCTATTGTGCCATAGAATAGAAGAAAGTGTTGCAAAGATGGATGGTTGGCCGATTGTGGTGTTTATTAGATAGAGATCCCCTATGCTATTAAAACAATAACATTTGTAGGATTGCCCATATTAAAACAAGATGAGAGAATACCTCGAGAAGTCTTCATGTGAGATGTTGCACCATTGTCCATGTTCCAATTGTCATCAAGTGTGTTGAGTGACAAGGTGTGCCTGGCGGCTTTAATGTCAGTGGGTGCATAATGTGAATGAGGTGATGTAGTAGCCGTGTAGGCTTGTTGGGGACGATTTCCTAGAATCATGGGCTGACGAGAGGGAGGTGGTCGAGCCCATGCAGATGTAGGATATGAGAATGGAGGGATTGCCCATGGTCGTGGAACCCATGCCGGCCATTAAGGATATGAAGACCAAGGGGTGCGCATGTTGCTGTCCTCTGGCGGCTTGACCACTACCGCCATGGTTATTACCTCCACGGCCTTTGCCTCTTCCACTATTAGATTTATCAACATGGTTTGTTTTGTGATTTTATCCTCGAGACTGATGGGTGGTGTTGCAACATTAGTATTACCAGACCCATTATTTGAACCACAACTGGGACTCGACATGTCATCGTAGGATTTGTTCGTAAGAAGGGGAGTACCTACGACACTGGCTACTGCGGCAGCTTGTTTGGATTTGCGAGTTTCTTCAAGAAATAACCTGGATTGAGCCACATAAAACGTTAGTGTAAGGGGTTTCTTTGTTGGATGTCATAGCAACACCACCATAACTTTCATTTAGACCCGCTATTAGTTGAAGAACTAATCTTTGATCTGAAACCGGGGTACCAACATTAGCGAGTTTTGTCGGAAAGCATTTTGATCTCTTAACAATAGACGGAGATGTTAGACAAATTATCAAGATGAACCCGAGTGAATTATTTTTGCAGATTTACCACACAAGAGTTCTTGTTATCTTGAAAGATGTTTTGTAAATGTATCCAAGCCTTGTTTTGCGTTAAATTAGGTTCCAAAATAGTATGCAACAAATCATTAGAGATTGTTCTATAAATCCATCGAAGGCCAATGGCGTCGAGACGGGACCAAAGTTAGTGCTTATATCAACGACAGTACTTGTATCGATAACTTTCTCCTTATTTTTCCCGATTGGATCCGTTGTCAGAGGAATGATGTGGTCTATGACTTGGTATGCCCGACAATGAATTTTGAATAACTCCGTCCAAGAAGTGTACTGACCTTTTTGCATCTCGAGAGTGATAGGGATGGAATTCTTGACGTTGTTAATGGAAAGAGGAAGATAGAATTTTAGTTGGTTAGCCATGAAAAAGAGAGAAGAGAGGATCGAGACGAGAAAGGGGTGGCAAACAACAACGGTGTTTCTTGTCTAGGTTAGGACGATACCATGAAGAAAATGATTTACGTGTCATTTTCATTCAACAACGTACAACTTATACAAGATACAAGGAGTGTGTTTCGACTGTAATTGATATAACAAACTCCTAAATATATGCACAACATATTTACGTATATTTACAAACATTTACTTGCTAAGAATATATAATAATAATTGATATTATCTAACAGTGAGGACCCAAATCATATTTGTCAATCTTATAGAATGTCTTAAGGTCTCGCTCCTTAAGCAAGATTCGCATGGTGTGGGGATTTGATATGGTAATTTAATGCTTTGACATGTTGCTTGATTCATATTAATTGGATCCTTTCACTGGTCTTTAGTATTAGGAATTGAGGTGCATCTCATTGTTAGTCGATTAGTATATTAATACCTCTTGTTGGACTGCTTAGATTTCTTATTAAGATGCATGACCTTCCTTCATCGTACGTCCCACTATTAGCTCATATTTACTCGATTTATTTTCTTAGATTGTGTGAAATCGAACCTTGGGAATATCTTCCCATCAATCAGTTCCCTCCTTGTTTACATTTATTTACTTTTATGTTATTTATTATAATCTTTACTCTTATTTATGTTTAACCTAACTTACTCAAAAGTGCTTAAGCCGATTCTCACTATATAACCCTCCTTGTGGTTCGAAAATCTTCTATACTACCTCTGTGACAATCATATGCTTGCGATTTGAGAAAGTTGTTCTAATCCTAGTGATCTAGAGCGATTTTACCGATAGTATCATTCACCAAGTGCGTCGGGACATTCGTACGACCTAGTCAACATAGTGGCAACAGATTGTATGCTTAATAATGATTAGGAATTGATTCAAGCGATCGATAAATAAAGGTTACGTATCCAACATTTTATAAAATAAACTTGGATTAAATGAAATAATCAAGACAATAATAATTCTAACATGTTCGAACTTTTTACTAGATTTGAATTATGCCATTATATTGTAAGAATGAAATATGAGTTTTCCATGAAATATTGTATGTATGTGCATATATGTAAGTGTCTTGAATTTCACATGTTTAGAGACATAAATGTGTACTAACTACTATTTGTATGTATGTTATAACAAATGAACAAATTATAATCCAAATGAAAATTAAATACAAACATGATATATAATCCAAATGATATGATAACTTATATGCAAAAGCTAGGTTACCCTTTTGTGTTTTCCATAATATAATTCCATACACTGAGCACCAAACTCTTAGGGTAATACTCACCCACATGCATAAGTCCTTTATTCATTTTATGTTCATTATATGTTTCGAAATTCCATTTATATGCGCAATGATTTTGTGACTTGAGTTATGTGGTATAATTATTTGATCTATTAATTTATGATGATAATAAAAATATTAGTAAATGTGTGTGTCAAATTAGGATTTATTTATTTATTCCTCATCTTCTCACAACTAGACGATTAGAATTTCTGCCTGTTACTCTGAGTGGATTCTTCTAAACACATAGGACAATAATCCTAATAGGAACAAGGAACATTTTGGGAGATGTGAGGATATGAAAATATAAGTTCACTTCTTTCACAATGTTACACTTGGTTTGATTCTCCTACACCTTAAGTCGAAACACAAGCTATTAGAATCCTCACAAATATGTTTGATCTTGAACACTATAGTAGCCGAACCAAACCACCCACTTGAGCGGGCCAAGACCTAGCTAACACTTTGAGCTTGAACCAACCCACACCACCTCCCTTAGCTAGTTGCCGAACCGCCCCCACTTTCCTAGCCCTCCTTATATTTTATTTCTTCATGATCATGGTACTCCCTAGGCCCACACTCTTAGCACATACCCATTCCCACACCTCATCCTCCATGCAAGACCATCATTTGACACCACAAAATGGATAAATAACGTCATCCACGATTTTGATCATCCTCTTTCTCTCTCTCTCTCCCCCCTCACTTCAATTTCATCTTTCTCTCTAAGGAGCAAAAGAGCCACCCCCCTCCCCCCTCAAGAGTATCTGGCAAGGATCCAAACAGCCCGCCTACCCTCTTCTCATCTCCAAATAATAACCTCAAGCCTCTTGCTCTACATTGATTTGAAGAAGAAGAAGAAGAAGGAACCAAAGTCTGGAGCTTAAGAAGGAGCTACTACATGCTTCCCATCTCACTTCCCATCTTAGAACTAGGTTTCGTTTTGAGGTATAAAAGTCATTTCCTTTTGGGACCGAGCCTTAATAAAATGTAGTTGCATGTTGAGATCATGCTTATTATGTAAAAATCTGTAGTCATAGTATGTAATATATGTATGTAGGACTCTCGTAATGATCTTAAAAACATGGTGAATGGTGCATACATGTAGGCATTAGGCTAGGTGATGAGATGAGCATGCATGTGTGGTGATGATTCTTAAGTTGCCGCATGTTGTTGAAGTATATGAATGGTATGAGATGCATGTTCTATGAGTGGTATATGTATATAGCATGATAGAATTGTTTTAGATAGATTTGAGATTTTGTGTAAAATATGTTAAATGATCATGTTGAAAGGGTGTAGTATGTTTTATGATAGGATGCTTGGATAGTTTATTTTTTATTAAGGCATGCTTATATGGAGATTGGTGTTAGTATAGTTGTACGCATGTTGGAAATTCTATACAAATCTTGCATGTTTGATTTAAGAGTTTATTTTAGTAGTTGATCTCCTTATTTTTGAATGTGTTAAATAAAGTTCGTTGATATGTGTACCTGTTCCGGACCTAAGACTTGATAGGGGGCTTTGTTTAATTTATCAACTACGTAGGGAGTGGATATTATGTGATGGGTATTTTGATAAGTTCCGGTTAGTTAGCTTTAAGAGGCTTAGAGGACTAAAGTGAACTAGGAATATTAAGATTGAGATTAAGATAGAAGGATTAATTAATTGGGACGAAAATAGTATAAAAATGGATTAGAATTGTTAAACAGGCTTAATTGTTTTAAGATAAAAATTGTGCCTAAAATGAGATAAGTAGTGGACCTTGGAAAGTTTTGGGCTTGATGGGCTAGTGTATTGCGCGTAGGAAGGTGTTAGCTTGATATATTTTTGTTACTATTTTGGTTAGCCTAGTCAGCAAATAGTCACACGTGTCAGACGTTGATAGGTTTAGCCTTAGTGTTCTACGTCATTTTGTCTCATATATTGATGGCTATATATAGCCTATACCACTGCTGTAAACATTTTGTATTTTGGTGAAATAATGTAAGACATTTCTTCCACGCTTCCTCACAACTTTTACATGGTATCAGAGCATATGGTAAAAATCATGGCACCACCACAACGGAATGCCTGGAATATTAACGATGTAACAGATGTGGCTGCTACAGCAACCTCGGAGGTGAAGGTTGCTCAGTCGACGGCCAATGATCCGCTAGCTCTCCATGGATCGGATCACCCTGGTCTACAGCTCGTATCAATCAAATTAACAGGTAATAATTACTTACCTTGGAGCAGAGCTATGCGTTTGGCATTGATCGCGAAGAACAAATTAGCCTTCGTAACAGGTAATATTACTGTGCCGGATGAGAAATCACCAGATTTTGAGTAATATCATCAAATCGATTGCATGGTAACCTCATGGATAATAAATGCGATCTCGAAGGATTTGTCCGATGCGTTTTTGTATGCTGAAAGTTCTAAGAAACTTTGGGATGAAATTAAGGCTAGGTTTGGTGTGTGCAATGGTCCGTTGTTTTTCCGGATTAAGAAGGAAATCACAAATTTAAAGCAAGGGGGAATGACTGTAGCAATGTACTACACGAAGTTAAAAAAGCTATGGGACGAACTAGCTAGCATTAAACCTGGTATTGTTTGTGATAAATGTGGAACAGTCAAACACCACTCTGTTGTGGATGTGGATGATAAACTGATACAATTCCTGATGGGACTAAATGAGCATTTCGATCATGTTCGCGATCAAATACTGATTCTGGATCCGTTACCGGACATCAACAAGGCTTATTCTATGGTAATTCAAGTCGAGAATCAGAGATCTGAGATGATTAATTCTCAGGATCCTTTAGAGAGTAGTGTTATGGCTGTGCGATCCAATAATGGAGGAAGAGGAACTTGGAATCGAGCTAATCCAGGAAGGGGTAACACAACTTATGGCAGAGGTGCTAATGGAACTAATCCAGTGAGTGTTTGTAGAGGCAGAGGTGGTATAAGGAGGACAAAAGAAGAGAAAGCAAAGCTTGTTTGTGAACATTGCACGAAGCCTGGACATGATATAAACGAATGTTTTGATTTACAGGGTGTGCCGGATTGGTACAAAGCCTTGAAGGCTCAAAAAGTTGTTCATCCAGTAAATATGGTGGAAGGATACTCGGAAGGTGATGCTCAGTTGGCTTTTACTGAAGGTTCGAATGGAAACCAGAAAACAGATATAGCTTTACTTGCACAGGAGGTGGCAAAGCTTCTAAAAAATAAGGCTAATGGAGGTTCAAGTCAATCAGGTAGTGACAAAAATACTTATGCTCATTTTGCTGAATTTGGAGATTTTGCAGGTACTAAGGTTGAACCTCACAACATATATGCATTGACTTTGTTAGAGCATAAGAGTAGTGGTGATTGGATTGTGGATACAGGCGCCACAAGGCACATCTGCGCTAATCTTGCCTTATATTCTTCCTTCGAACCTGTCTCCAAAAATCTCTCTATTTTCTTACCAGATGGTACTGCTAAAGTAGTCACACACATTGGCTCTGTGCGAATTACTCCTAAACTCATACTAAAAAAAGTCTTACATGTTCCACATTTCAAATATAACTTGTTATCAGTAGCTCAAATCCTCCATGACTCTAATACACAATGTATATTCACTAAAACCAATTGTTTCTATTAAAGGCTGACACCACATCCCACCATACAAAAGAACCTGTCCACCTCCTCACTTGTACTGATTCTTTGCCTCTATGGCATCATAGACTAGGTCATGCCTCTTGACATACTTTGGAGCATTTGAATTTTCTGAAGCCTCTCTGTAATAAAGATTCCATTCAAGAATGTTCAATTTGCTATAAGTCTGAACAACATCGTTTATCTTTTCCATTAAGCACTAGTACCACTTCCAGAATTTTTAAGCTTGTCCACATGGATGTATGGGGTCCCTATAAATCTGAATCTGTCACTAATACTCCTTACATGCTGACTTTAGTCGATGACTATAGTAGAGGTACCTGGATTTATCTCCTTCACCATAAATCTGAAGTCTCAACATATCTTGAGAGATTCCTTATTTTGGTCCAAACTCAATTCCATGTTACTGTCAAAACAATTCGTTTCGATAATGGTACTGAATTTCTTTGTCACAAAACACAATCCCTTCTACCTAAATTTGGTATCAACCATCAAAGGTCTTGTGTATACACTCCCCAACAAAACGGGGTAGTTGAAAGAAAACATAAGCATATTCTTGAAATTGCTCGAGCTTTAATGTTCCAATCTCAAGTGCCAAAATGATTTTGGCCTTACTCTTTACTTATAGCTGTATAGCTAATTAATTTACTTCCTAGTGCACTATTACAATGGAACTCTCCTTACTTCCTTCTGCATAATAGAGCTCCAGATGATTCATTCTTGAAATCATTCGGGTGCTTGGCCTATGCCTCTACTATCTCTCGTGGTAGAGATAAGTTTGATTCAAGGTCACAAAGATGTGTTTTCCTCGGGTATGTTGCTGGGACAAAGGGATCCAGAATGTGTGATCTAGAAACAAATCACATATTTGTGTCTAGAGATGTTATTTTTCATGAGTCAATCTTTCTCTTTCTGTCTCAGTCACTCCCTCCAACTTCGGTAGATACACCACTTCCCATAGTACACTATGATCTACGTACTCCTATTCCTCCCCCACACACAAGTTATGATTCTCATACCTCTTCCCTTCCTAACTAGCCTATTAATAGGCCGCACAGACAGAGAAGACAACCCGCTTGGCACTCTGACTATGTTGTTGGAAATGCTTCTGCTAGCTATCCCATGAGCCAAGACAGTTCACTCCTAATTCCTTTTTTTGAAACAGGTACTAATCCTTCTCCTTTTATCTTATATCCTACTTTTTTTCCAAGTGCTTTTGTTGCTTTCATGACAAATGTTGAAGCTATCTAAGAACCCTACTCTTATGTTCAAGCGAGTCGTTCCACGGAATGGGTTGATGCTATGAATCGAGAACTCGCTGCTCTTGAAGATAATGGTACTTGGGATTTGGTATCATTACCCCCGGGAAAGAAGGCCATTGGGTGCAAGTGGGTTTTCAAAATTAAACGAAAACTAGACGGAAGTGTGGATCGGTATAAGGCGCGCTTGGTGGTAAAGGGCTACCATCAGATTTTTTGCATTGATTATAAAGATAGCTTCTCCCCTGTGGCTAAAATGACTACTGTTCGATTCTTTATTGCTTTGGCAGTTGCATCATATTGATGTCAACAACGCCTTTCTTCACGGGCATTTGCATGAGGAAGTGTATATGAAAATCTCGGAGGGGTATGCGAAGGGATCACCTGATCAGGTATGTCGCCTTCGTAAATGTCTGTATGGCTTGAAGCAAGCCTCACGTCAATGGAATGAAGAGTTTTGCAGCAAATTGTTAGGTTTTGGTTTGCATCAGTCGGCTCATGACCAGTGCTTATTTACTAGAACAACGAACAACTATTTTTTAGCTCTCTTGGTATACGTGGACGATATCGGTGATCATCCTGCTGATATCTCTGATCTTAAGACTTATCTTGATAACCAGTTCACTATCAAGGACCTCAGTGAAGCCAAGTATTTTCTTGGCATAGAGCTCGCCCGCACCTCTGTTGGCATTCACCTTTGTCAACACAAATACATATTGGATTTGCTACACACTGCAAATATGATGGCTTGCCAACCTGCCATCACCCCCTTGCCACCTGGTTTCAACATTTCCACAGTGGAAGGTATTCCCCTTGCTGCTCCGGATCAGTATCGACGGCTCGTCGGCCGCTTACTTTATCTAAATTTGACACGTCCCAACATCTCGTTTGCGGTTCAGCAGCTGAGCCAATATGTTAATTCTCCTACCTCTGCTCATTGGAAAGCTGCCCTTCATCTATTGCGGTATCTCAAAGGAACTAGTTCGCATGGTTTATTCTATTCGGTAAGTTTCTCTCCCACTGTAGAGGCTTTCTGTGATGCGGATTGGGGGACATGTCAAGAAACTCATAGATGCTTAACTGGGTTTGCAATCTTCTTTAATCACTCTATGATTTCTTGGAAAACTAAGAAACAACGCACCGTTTCTAAAAGTTTAGCCGAAGCCGAATATCTCTCTATGAGCTCCACTGTTTGTGAACTTGACTGGATCATCTACATAGCTACAGACCTTGGTTTGACTCTTAATCTTCCCATTCCTTTGTGGTGTGATAATAAAGCCACGTTGCACATCTCCGCCAACCCCGTCTTTCATGAACAGACAAAGCACCTTGACATCGATTGCCATATCGTTCGAGACAAATTCAAGGTTGGAATTGTGAAACCACAACATGTTTCTACCAGTGCCCAGCTTGCAGATGCGTTTACTAAAAGTCTTGGGGGGCCGACGTTTCATCGTTTTTTATCCAAGTTCGGAATGTGTGACATCGCTCACATTCCGACTTGAGGAGGGGGTGTTAGCTTGATATATTTTTGTTACTATTCTGGTTAGCCTAGTCAGCAAATAGTCACACGTGTCAGTCGTTGATAGGTTTAGCCTTAGTGTTCTACGTCATTTTATCTCATATATTGATGGCTATATATAGCCTATACCACTGCTGTAAACATTTTATATTTTGGTGAAATAAAGTAAAACATTTCTTCCACACTTCCTCAAAACTTTCACAGACGGTTTCCAGTTGGGATAAGATAAGGGCCAAAGGGCTTTTGGGCCAAGATGAATAACTCCGAGAGTCAGAATTAGGGTTTAAAGATTAATGAAAATCGGGATTTGAACTAATCAAATAAGGCTTCTTATAATCTGATTAGGGTTTGATAATTAGGGTTCGTATAACTTGAATTAGGGTTTCGAAATTAGGGAGATTTCATTACTAATTTGATGTCTACAATTGATTGTGCATGTCTGTAAGTGATACAATTGTGTGGATTTTTAATATGTATGTTTGCTATATTGATCAAATGTTCAATGAATTGAGTAAGTATAAAATGTGTGAATGATATGGTTTTATATGATACATGTTGGATTATCTTGTTGCACAAACTTAATTAACATAACATGTAATATGTGAGTAGTGTAGTCTGGCTATGTAGGGTTGAATAAACATGCTTGAATTAATAGTTAATAATATGGATTGATTAGGGTTGATGATGAAATAAGGATATAGCAAATGCATTAATTCACTTAGGATGTTAAAATCAGAAAACCCTAGAATATGGTATAAGCTTAAAACATAGTTAACTAATAAGCGGGACATCAACAAGGACATAGAGTAATCTAGGGGAAGAAGAATAACAATTTAGTTATTAATAGGTTGAACACTTGTGATGAGGATCGACTCGGAAGTCTCCAACAGTTTCTGAAACAAACTCAACTAAAGGATGTGACAAAACATGTAATTTACCTTTTTATTTAATATATGTGTTTGTGAAATGAGTGAGCCGGTAAGGGGCCACATATATTATGGCTATTAATTGGTAAGGGTTTAATAAGTGAAATAATGGACAGACGTGCCAAGAGTCCAACTCGTTAAGTTATAGTTGTAGGTGGACATGCGTATGTGGTTAAATTTCTAGATAAGTTATAGTTTTATCCCTTGAGCAAAAAACTCAAGTTTTCCCTAAATCCCTTTTTCAGGTTATGGCGGCACCTACTTGGGGAGCTACAACGGTAACTAAGTGCCTTGTAGGATAGTTGTTTATATATTATTTTTTTGGTATGTCGTAGAATATTCCTTAAATATTTCCCGTAGTTTAGTTAATCGACATGTAATAATGATACTTAAACTTTAATTTGTCTACTTTCCTTTTGTGTCCATATTCTTTTGTGTGTTACTTTCTAATACAACTCCAGCTATGAGTTTCCTTTTGCTCGCACTCCGATGTGGCAAGAATCAAGTAAGATATAAGATAAGATAAAAGTAAAAAATTTGGACTTTCGTAAAGTAGTACTCGAGTTCCTTAGCAGGAACTAGGGAGCTATAGTTTTGCTCGGTCATGCAAAGGTCCCAGTGATGAAATTGATGTTCTAGAGGAGCATTTGCACCGGCAAGATTCTTGTCCGGTTGAGCAAAATGCCGGGTCGGAAACGTGTAAAATATGCTTTGGGCCCCAAAGATAATTTTCTCCCAACCTAACCTATCCCATTGACCCTTATAAATTATCAAGGGCTCGCTAAATCAAAGGTTTTCCATTAAAGATTTACAGATTAGATATCAGATTTTGGAGGCTATAGCAAGGGAAACAATGAGATGTCGGAAGCAAGATTTCAAGATTCAAGATTGTAGATTGGTTCTATCTTTTCTTATTTTTTTTATAGAAGATTATGATATTTTCTAGACATTCTTGTGATTGTTATATGATTATGTTTGACTAGTTTATTTATTCTCTAGCGTTAGAAAGTAGACTATATGAAGCTTTTTATTGTAATTAATAATTGAATCTCGCTCTATGTTCTTATTTATATGTTCTCTTGTAGATTGAATGTTTGATAGCTTGACCAATTATTTGACATCTTAGGCTTAATAAATCTAGATCCGAGAGGGAAGCTTTATTTGTTGGCTTAGAATATATAACATAATTATTCAATAGAACTGAGAAGTTTAAGATATTTGTGAGAGCATTGATCTTTAATACTTTTAGAAGTTATATTATAGAAGTCGATCGGAGATGGTGGCTCTTGCATATAATCTATGGTTTACGCGCTCCGAGAGGGGGTCTAAACTAGACTTGTGATCGTCCTATAAGAATACGATTTAAAGATTCGATTCGGTAGATATAAATTATAAGTGGAGCACATGTGAAATCAGTCCGTAGAATAATCTTGCCATTTGATTCTTCTTTTTCTGATTTGCTTGATACTCTAATTTAGTTAATTTATTTTATTATTTTAATTTAGTAATTAGCTATAAAGATTACATCCTACCATCCGATTATCTAAATACAATTGGGTTTATTAGGATCACAGTACTTAATAGGCTTGAAACCCTCGGTCTCTATAGGATCGACCTTGTTTGCTACTATCTGCTACAACGTCGTACACATGCAGTATAACTAGAGTATAAAAATTAGCGAACACATACCCACTGACCTTGTCTCAAGTTTTTATCCTTCGATATGTAAAAACATTGATGACGCATATTGAAGAGCTCACAAAGGTTCAGGATGTTCTTCTGTAGTCTATTATTTCTCCGCAAAAAGTGGGAGGTAGTACAACCACTGTTGGAGGTAATGGTGATTCGAGTTCTTAAGCTGCAACGTCCGAGGGGGAGCTAAATTTTGTCACTACCAACCCAGTCCAATTAGGCGCGAATGATGATGCCATTCAACCAGGAGAAGCTAGACTGGGATTTGACGATGATGAGGAAGACGAACTGCTCCGAAATATGACATACTCGAACGATGATGAAGAGGAGGTTGAGTTTGACGATGAAAGCAATGAGCATGAGGACTAGTTCTATTTTTCGTTGATGTAGGAACCATGAACAATTTTTACCTTTCATGCAACATATTTTAGGATTGATTTGGTTCGACTTTATTATCTGTTTTGAAATTTCATATATTTAGTATGCATGGATTTTTTTAGGCTTATTTTACCTTATATTTAGTTAAGATTTAATTTGGTCTAGATGTGATCTAATCCTCTTGGTTTTTACATATCTTTGAGGGGGGTATTTTCCGATTAAGGGGGAGTTTAATAATTTGATGTATGTTGCTTCAGTTGTACTTAGGTTTTGTGCTAAAAAGGCAGATACAGGAGATTTTTAGAGTTTGTATTACAATCTCTTAATAATATTCCTTATTTATTATAGTTTTACATTTCATACATAATTAGTATTTATATTTTTATTTGTTTTGAATAGATATGTCTAAATGCTGATAAATGAGCAAATTGGACTTAGTCTTGGACATGTGGCAGCCTTGGGAGTGGCTGGAGCTAGAAGATAGAGACTGTAGTTGGTTGTCCTTGTTAACCACTACCTTTGAGGGGTCATTAACCGGCCAACTACCCAGGACCTGATCCAGTAGAGAGTGGGGTATTTTGTAGTGCAACCCAAGCTATCTAGAGGTTTGTATAAGGAGCTTGATAATGCGCAATCTGATATCCAAGAAACTTAACGAAAACCTACGTAAGCAATATAAAAAAACACAAGATTTACGTGGTTCGATCCGGAGATCTACGTCCACGGGCACAAAATAGCACCTGCCGAGGTGTTTCTTTCACTAGATCTTTGAGCTTACACGTAGTAATTTCAGAATACAGAATGCGAACCCTAATTCAGAGTTCGTTTCTTCAATTTATACTAAACCCTCCTGAACCCTAACTAACTCCCTATTATCATGCCTCTTTTCCGCTGCATGGCGGTTGGGAACGGATCGTGGGCCTTGAATCGCGGAACAAGCTATAAGTTGGGCCGCGCCACACGCGTTATTCGGGACGCGTACCTCTGGACCTTCTGGGCCGGTTAGTGGGCCGGGGCGTTAGGTATTAACCCGACCCGAAGTGACCGGGCCATCCCTATCAGATGCCCCCCCCCCCCAGCCGGAGCGAGGAAGGAGCTTCGGTTGTAACCGGAGTGTTTCTGGATGGCCAAGACTGTTCCGCGTCGAAGGTGCTCCACAGCGTAGTCCGTGGAAGCTGAATCGAACTAGGCCGAATTACGCCGGGATGATAGCGAGTCCCCCAAAAGCAAGAAACTGTATTGGAAGTTGATAATAATCTGGCCGAGGTGAAGGGAGCACCGGAGTGTAGTAGTCTGGCCGAGGTGAAGGGAGCACCGGAGTGTGGTAGTGTGGCCGAGGTGAAGGGATCACCGGAGTGTAGTTTAAATCTTCCTGGCCAAGAGTGAGGTTGATGTGATTGGCGGCGCCATCATGAGAGAGAGGGATGTGAAGTGACACGCTCTGCGATTTCCAATAAACCTGTTCCCCACGCGCCTTGGGAACCGTAAAGCGCGTGAATATCACGTCCAAATCTCCATCACTGGATTTGAATAGGCTGTATCAGAGCCGTTGGTTTTTTGTGTATATATTTGGAATAATGGCACAGTAACCCTTCATTGCGATTTGCCAGTTTAGAAAGCGGGAAAAAAGGGGAATTCTGTGCTTGTGATTCATCTCAAATAAAAAACCTCTCAAATTCAACCCAAGTAAGTATGCCTTCTTCTTCATCTTCTTCTTCTATTCAAGAAGTAGTGACACAGAGCGCTCCGTTAGATGTGCCACCCCTTCGATATGTTATTCCGGAGAGGAATGAGGTTAGGACGGTAGAAAGGGCCGATGGCATGGAAACCAACGTTAGGATGGTCGGTTTCTATGAATGCGCGGAGGAGGACTTTGAAGTGTCCACTGTAGCGTTACGTATGACGCGAGTGCAGATTGAGAGAGAAATCCCCTCATTTTATCTTCCATTTAACTTAGAATATATAGTACCGGACCCCGGTGATAGGGCTTGTTGCCCGCCGCAGGGTTTTATTAGTGTGTATATAGACCCCCTGAGAATAGGTTTGAGACTGCCCCTGTGGGACATTGTGGTCCGGCTACTGAGATACTACAACATTGCCTTAAGCCAACTAGCGCCAAATGCGGTTAGGCAAGTAGTGGGATTCACCGTAGTATGCAAGAATGCCGGTGTAGAACCGACCGTAGAGCTATTTAGATTCTTTTTCCAACTAAAAGCCTTCGGTAAATCCAAGGGGTGGTACTCCTTCAGTCCCCGAGCCCGAGGTGGGTTCAAGGTTCAAAACCCGAGTAAGGTGGAGGGATGGAAGGAGAGGTTTATATTTGTGAAAAATAAAGTAGCTCTCCCGAGGTGGAGGAGGGATGAGGTACTTGATACCGCTCTGGTGGAGAACCCGGAGGCCGAAATCGTACATATATTCCGGTCAGTGGGGACTTTCAAGACCCTCTGTACTGAGGAGGAACTGGAGGGGGCCGGACTGAGCCCGTATTATTCGGGCGATACGATTGCCGAAGAGGGTAGGAGTTCTCATGTCTTGCTTTTTACAAACTGTTGCCTTGTATAGGACTAACATTAATCTTCTGTATGCAGTGGGACGCTTCGGAAAAGAGCCAGCCGGAAGCCCCGCGGCGGCTGCCGCAGCCAAAAAGAAAGGAAAAGCTGCTGAGGCATCTCCCCGGGGGAAGATGTCACCTGGCGCGAGGCCCAGCGCTGGGTCCGATGAGCAGGTAGGAGCGGCGAGGCCTACCCCTATATCTAAGAAGAGGCCGGAGCCATCTGGGACTCCTCCAGCAACAACAAAAAGACTCCGCACCGGGGAGAGCATGGAGGTAAATCCAGGAAGTTCTGTTAGTTACTGTTAACGCAAATGCAGTGTACATTTATCTGTGCTGATTTCGTTGTGCTGCTACTGGTGGCAGTTGAAGGAGCAGGGGCCCCCAAGTTTGTTGGGGTTGGAGGGGGCTGATGCCGAAGAACTTCTGCGCTTGGCGCGAGGAATCATGGACCTCGGTCGTAAGAGCGAGAAGGAAGGCAAGGAGGAGCTAGTCGAAGTGGCTAGAGAGCTTCGGGCGCGCAACGACAGGTTAACACAAGACCTGACCGAGGCGCGTAAGAGGGCGGCCTTGGTTGAGAATGAGGTTGCGCGGCTGCGCGGAGTGGAGGCAGAAGCCGGCGTCCTCCGAGGAGAAATACTGCATCTGCGGGCAGAGATGGAGGCTCGGGAGGCTGCCATAGTTGAAGGTCAAGAAGCGATGCTGAAAGCATTCGCTGAGAAACTGTTCCAAACCAGCATGTTTCTTGACTTTCAGACCAACTTTGTTGCAGTAGGGGACCAGGCCACGCGATCTGTGCTGCTAGAGCAGATCAAGGAGGTCTACCCGAATGTGGATGTATATCGTCCAGAATTCGGGTACGACTTTGATGCAGTGGCCGGGGTGGAGAAGGCCTACTACACAGCATTAGCAAATCTGCCGGAGTGGCCTCTGTTGAAGGCTCTAGCTGAGAAGAAGCAAATTCTGAAGGCCGAGGAGATTGCTAACTGTGAGGTGGACCAGGACCAGGAGTTTTTGGCATTCCGCCGGGGTGAGCTTGTCTCCAAGCCCCGAAACAAAGAACCCCCCCCCCCCTCCTCGGATGGAGGTTGATGCCATAGCTGCGGATGAAGCTGCCACAGTTAATGAGGAGGAAGAAGCTGAAGTGTCGGAGGGCCGGCGTGAGGTGTTGCCCGAGGATACTGAGGGGACCGAGCGGGAGGTCAGTCGTTCCCCTCAAATTTAAAGTTGTAGATAATAGGAGTATATGTAAAATTTGTACTGAATCATGGATAATGTACTTCGATTTTGTTGAATATGAATCTTGTTTGTGAACTGAATTCCCGCTCATTGTATGCTTGAGATTGATTGTTCCCGTTGACTCTTTTGTCTGTTTAGAATACCGCTGAATTGCATGAGATGATGAAGAAGCTTATGCGATCACTTGAGTGGTTCCGCGAAGAGAATAACAACCTGCAAATGCACGTAGTGCCAAGGCTAGAAAAGCGGGTGGCCGCGGCAGAGAGAAAGGCGAAGGAGGCCGAGGAGAAAGCCTTTGATCAGGAGTTGAAGTATCTGGAAAAAGTTGCTGAAATGGACCGAGTCCTCATCCATCAAAGGGAGTATGACCGAATATTAACCGAGTTCGGCTTACTGACATTTGAGGAAGTTGAGGCGCGGGTCGTAGAAATTCAGGATGAGATTTCAGCGCTTATGGCGAGGGGCCCGGCCGAGTCCTCGGAGCTCGTAAGAAAGCGAGAGGTGTTGGAGTTGCTCCTCAACATGTATGAAGGACTGAAGGGCCGAGGCAGGTGGAGGCCTTCTGCCGAGGAATTCATTGCTAGTACAAGCCAAAGCCAAGGTACTTCAAAAGCCCCCCGGAAGGGTAAAAAGAAGCCCGAGGTAAAGAGCACGGGCATTGTTATTCGAGAGCCAGTTCCAGTGACTACGATCGAAGAAGAGCCCGCCGTTGTTGTCGAAGAGGCAGTCGAGGAACTGGCGAGAGAAATCGAGGTGATGGTCCTCGAGGAATGGGACCCTGTGCAATGGGCCGAAACCCCGAGGTCTGCTCCACAGCCAAGTAGCCGTGCTCGTACAAGAGACGAAGTTCCCAGACAAGCGCCAAGAACAAGTCCACGGCGTCGGGAAGCCCGCGGGGGGGAAAGAGCCGGAGCCCGAGGCCGAAGAACGACAAGATCCCGGAGGACGCAGCGTAGGTCTAGGAGTAGGCCTCAACGCCGGGGCGCTGAATACTGGCTCGGGGGCCGTAGATAATTGCTTGTTGTTTTTTTTTTTTTTTTTTTTTGAAGTCTTATGTAAAAAGCTTTTTAGCGTCGTATTATTCGGAAGATAATAAAATCGTTTCGGTGTGCATAGATGTGTTAAGGAAAACAACAAGTTATTGACCAAAAGTAAGAACTGTTTTAATCGGGTGTTCGGGAACACAATATGAATAACTCCAATGTAAATCTCCCCGGACGGATCGGGCGGGAGTAAAATCTCCCCGGACGGATCAGGCGGGAGTAAAATCTCCCCGGACGGATCAGGCGGGAGTAAAAACTTCTCCGGTTAAACAGGTGAGAGAGTGATACAAGTCCGGGGACGAAATGTGAATCTTCTCGGACGGACCGAGAGAGATTTAATTGTCCGAAGACGAATAATGATAGCACGATTGTGTTAGGGCGTCCCCGTAACATAAAAGAAAACACAGCAAGATGCATAAATAAAGAGTATTTATTCAATGACGAGTGCCAGAGCAAATTGAGGGATACAAAGAAAGATAACAACATGAAAGAAGCGTACAAAGAGCATAAAGAAAAGATGATACTTGTCAGTTGGCATTCACAGATAGAAGCGTCTCAAGTTGGTAACATGCCAGCTTCGGGGAATTGAGGATCCATCGAGATGCTCTAACTGATAGGATCCGGAATCGTGCGCGGCAACGATGCGATAAGGACCCTCCCACGAAGCATGTAACTTCCCCTCGGGGGCAGCTTTGCTGGCTGAATTGAGTCGAAGTACTAGGTCCCCGACATTGAATTGAGTGCCTCGAACCCGGAGGTGATGATACTGGGTTGCACGTTGTTTACACCTGGCCTGCTGGATGAATGATTGATCACGACGATGTTCGAGCTCATCCAAATTTGCACGGAGAGCTTCGTCATTATCCTCGGGAATCAATGTGATAAGGCGGGGGCTTGGTACGCTGATTTCTGCTGGAATAACTGCTTCGGAGCCGTAAGTTAGGCTGTAGGGGGTCTCTCCGGTAAAGGTGTGCGGTGTCGTGCGATAAGCCCATAGAACTTGCAGAAGGTTTTCGGCCCAAAGACCTTTGGCATTATCCAGGCGTTTCTTTATACCCCTGAGCAGTGTTCGGTTGGTGACTTCAACTTGACCGTTGGCTTGAGGGTGAGCAACCGAGGTGAAAATTTGTTTGATATGAAGCTCCTCGCACCATGACCGGAAGGGATCGTTGGCAAATTGCTTGCCGTTATCCGAGATGATAGTGCTCGGTATGCCAAAACGACATATGATATTTCGCCAGACGAACTTCAAGACGTTTTGGCCAGTGATGGCAGTAAGAGGTTCCGCTTCTACCCATTTGGTGAAGTAATCCACGACGACCACCAGAAACTTCAACCCCCCCGGAGCGACCGGAAATGGGCCAACAATATCAATTCCCCACTGAATAAATGGCCACGCACTTTGGATTCCAGTGAGCTCGGTTTGAGGCAGGTGTTTCACACGAGAATGTAGCTGACACTTGCTGCATTTTGTCACTAAGTCGTGAGCGTCGTTAAAAAAAGTTGGCCAATAATATCCCCAGTGGAGAACTTTCTTGGCCAATGTCCGGGAGCCGATGTGACTGGCACAGGCCCCTTCGTGAACCTCCCGTAGAACTTGATTAGCCTCGGCAGGAGCGAGGCATCGGAGACTTGGCTGTAAGTACGACCGTCGATACAAGACTCCATCATGAAAGGAGTATTTGAGGGCTTTGAGGACCACTTGCCGAGCTCGCAGCTTATCATTAGGCAGAAGTCCATCTCGGAGATACTGAACGATAGGGGTCATCCAATTCGGATCACTATCGGTCAATACCGAAACCGTTGCCTCATGAATTGCCGGATGAAATAAGTCTTCGACTATTATATCCGGAGATATGTTAGTTCGGACCGCGGAGGCTAATTTGCTGAGCGCATCTGCTCTTGCATTCTGAGTACGTGGTATTTTCTGGATAACAACTGTATCAAGAGTTAACATAAGTTTGAGTGTTAAAGCACGATACCTGATCATTGTTTCATCCTTGGCGACATAAGTTCCCTGGATTTGCTTGGACACGACCTCGGAGTCCGTGAAGAGCTCAAGATGGCGAATGGCTAAGGATTGAGCGAGCTGGAGCCCGGCGAGAACTGCCTCGTATTCTGCTTCATTATTGGTCACCTTAAATTTGAATCGGATGACGTACTTAACTTCAACCCCCTCGGGGTCAATGAGGAGCACCCCGGCACCACTTCCTCGAGTCGTGGATGCACCATCCACATATAATTGCCACTTGCGAGGTGAAGATACGAGGGTAGTAGGATGATGGGTACCATTGTCTGCCGAAGACTCATGATTATCCCCCGGGGTTTCAGCCAAAAAGTCTGCAAGTGCTTGACCCTTGATAGCTCGGCGGGGAAGAAATTGAATATCATATTCGCCTAATTCGACAGCCCACTTGGCGAGGCGCCCTGACACCTCGGGCTTGACAAGAATCTGACGGATAGGATGATTGGTCAGAACTCGTATTTCGCGCCCTTGGAAGTACGGCCGCAGACGCCGAGCCGCCATGACAAGGGCCAGAACGGTTTTTTCCAGCATGGAGTATCGTGTCTCCGCCCCGTGAAGTACTCGGCTTGCGAAATACACGGGATGTTGAACACCATTGACTTCTCGCACGAGTGCGGCGCTAATAGCTTCCTCGGCGGAAGCTAAATACATATAAAGAGGCTCTCCGGAGAGAGGAACTGACAAAGTGGGCAATTGCTGAATATGATGCTTCAAAGCCTCGAAAGCCTCAGTGCATTCCGGAGTCCACTCAAATGACTTCGCTTGTCTCAAAATTTTGAAAAATGGGAGTTGGCGCTCTGCCGCTTTAGATAAAAAGCGATTCAAGGCCGCCAAACCACCCGTGAGGCGTTGAACGTCTCTGAACGTCTTTGGTGGCTGCAGATCCAAAACATCCCGAAGTTTGGCCGGATTAGCCTGAAGACCGTGTTGTGAAACCATATAACCAAGAAACTTGCCGGAGCCAATGCCGAAAGTGCATTTTGCTGGATTAAGTCGCAAATTGTAACGCCGCAGAGTACGCAACGTTTCGGCAATGTCTTGCACGCATGAAGAATGGGAGGTACTCTTTATAACCAGATCATCAACGTAAACCTCGACGTTGCGGCCAATCTGATCATGGAAAACGCGGTCCATGAGACGTTGATATGTGGCTCCAGCGTTCTTGAGCCCGAAGGGCATTTTCTTAAAAGCAAAACGCCCAAAAGCAGTGATAAATGCCGTCTTGAGGGCATCCTGCGGATCCATAAAGATCTGGTGGTATCCCTTATACAGGTCTAAGAAACAAAGTGCCACATACCCAGTAATGGATTCGGCCTTTTGGTCGATGGAAGGTAGAGGATAACAGTCCTTCAGGCAATGTTTGTTGAGGTCGGAGAAGTCGACACACATCCGCCATGCCCCGCTGGACTTTATCACCATCACTGGATTGGATAGCCAAGAAGGGTAATACACTTCGAACTAGATGTCCGCATCCAAGAGTTGTTGCACCTCGATTCGAATTGCTGCATTTCGCTCCGGAGTGAACTTCCTTTGCTTTTGCTGTATAGGCTTTACGCTGGGATCGATGTTCAGCTTATGGGTTATTACATCGGGAGAGACCCCGGGCATATCCAAAGGGGACCATGCAAAGACATCGGAATACTCTCGCAAGGTCTGAATGATGGTCTGGTGTAACCATGGCACATCCATGGCAGCGACAGTTACAGTTTGTTCTGGTTTGGACGGATCAAGCGGCACCTGGACGGTGGTATCCCCCAATGAGGTACACACCTGAGGTTCAAGAGCCGATGATGCTACTTGAAGCTGCTGTTTGGGAGGAACTTTGGTAGTCTTTTTGAGTGCCACGTACATGCACTCCTTAGAAACCCACTGACTACCGCGAATAGCCACTTCACCATGTGAGGTGGGGAATTTTAGCGCGAGGTGGTATGTGGAGCATATGGCTTTGGCAGGAGTAAGCCAATCCCGACCCAAGATCATGTTGTACGGTGACGGGGAGTTAACTACGTAAAAATCCACGAAAATGGTTTTTATCGCCGGATAAGTCCCCAGAGACGCCGGGAGAGTGATGACACCTTCTGGCTGGACTTCACCCTGAGTGAAAGTCTGCAGTGGCCCGGGGGCCGGCCGAAGTTGTTCCCGAGGAATCCCCATCTTTTGGAAACAGTCGGCGAATATAACACTCACTGCGGCTCCATTGTCCACGAAGACCCACTTTATTGTAATATTGGCTACAGTCATGTCGATGACAATGGCGTCAGTATGAGGTGTTATCTCTGGAACCGGGTCCCTATCTGTGAAACTAACAGTTTCGGATTGATGGAGGCGCTTATGACGTGGCTCATCGGGAGGAGGACGGCGAGCCTCTGCCTTCAAGGCATTTCGTGAAGCCCCGGTGGGGAGAGCCCCATATATCACGTTTATTACGTGAGTGGGTGCATTGTCTCCGGGTCCTCCCGGAGGAGGAGGTGGTGGCAGAAAACGAGGTTGTTGGCGATTGCCAGAGTCTTGCCGTGCATAATTGCTAGGCCCCGGCCGATTATTCTGCCATGGTGGTCGATTTTGTTGTGTACCCCGGTCATGATAACCTCCGCGGTTATGAGAAGAACCCCCATTCTGACTTGTCCGAGGTTTGTCATCGGTCTGCGCAATGTATTGTCGCAAGAGACCTTTCCTTAAACACTCCTCAATTTCCTTACTGAGCTCTCGGCACTCCTCAGTCTCGTGCCCATGATCTCGGTGGTATGCACACCACTTTCCACGGTTCCTCTTTTCAGGCGGAGCAGTCATCCGCGGACAATCATTCTTGTGAACAGAAAGAATTTCAGCTCGTGATTTTGTCAGCGGAGTGAATTGTGGAATATCGCCTCGAGATTCTGAACGCCCCGGGTTCAGACGAGAAAAGGCACTAGGTCGTGTGCTAGGCCCAACTTGTGCCCTGTCGGACTGCCGCTTGCTAGCATGTTTCTCACGTTTTCGACGAGTCTGCTCCTCGGCCTTAGCATATCTGCACACCATTTTGAACAGTGCTCGGGTTGTGACCGGTGGATTACGAACCAACTCGGTGTAGAGTGGTCCAGGACGGAGTCCATTCATGAATGCGTTGATGATTACATCATCGGAGTAATTTCCCACTTTGAGACTCTCCGCTGTAAAGCGGTCAAGAAATTGGGTAACGGCTTCGCCGTCCCGCTGTTCCATATTCATGAGGTCGGCCAGGGTGGCCATGGGTTTCGCACGTGCTTCAAAACGCGCCCAAAAATGCTCGGCGAGTTCTCTGAAAGAGGATACACTATTGCGAGGGAGAGAATCAAACCAAACCCGAGCTTCATCCTGAAGGTACTCAGGGAAAATCTTACAGTAATGAAGGGATGTAGTATGATCGCGGCTAAGCATGTTGTGCCTGAAAGCTCCAAGAAAATTGGCTGGATCTCCGGTGCCGTCGTAAGGTGGTATGGCAGGCCTTTTGAACCCTTCGGGAAGGGAGGTGGCCATGATTTCCTGAGAGAACGGTGTGATGATATCTCCATTGGCATCGAGACCCAGGATTCTGTCGAGCTCGACATTGCGTTGGACTCGCTCATACTCTTGAAGATCTAGAGTATGAGGATTGGCATAACGAACTCTTTTAGCCGCGTTGAGTGGATGGCGGCGATCGACATCCGTAGGTTCGTCGTTGCGCTGTCTTGACCCGTTAGAACTCCCATGGTCCTCGGAAGAACCAGGTCGTTCCCGTCGCTGATCCTGACGCCCGCGGTGCACCGGGTCTTGTCGATCATGCGAGTGCTGACGATGTGGAGGCACCGCGGGATTGGCATCATGTCCGACAGGTCCCTCGGGATTTAGGCGATTGGCCGCCCAGTCCTGAAGAACATGAGCATGCTCTTGTAGGAAGGCCTGGAGTAATTCTGGAGTTATTTGAATATTGACCGGTGGCCGGGCAGCGGCGAGATTAGGGTTTTGCATGTCTTGTGGGGGTGGAGGTAAGAACTGGTTGTCTGGATTCATAACCGGGCCTTGGTTGCCCTGATGATGAGACGTACCTCTTATCGGCGATTGCCTCGGCGGCAAAACTTGATCCACGGGTGGATCTTGATTGGCTTAATCACCCTGGCGAGATTGATTCAGACGAGTCATCACCATGATATTTGAATGCACTGTTGATGTCAAAAACTACTTGCGTTTCCCACAGACGGCGCCAATTGATAATGCGCAATCTGATATCCAAGAAACTTAACGAAAACCTACGTAAGGAATATAAAAAAACACAAGATTTACGTGGTTCGATCCGGAGATCTACGTCCACGGGCACAAAATAGCACCTGCGAGGTGTTTCTTTCACTAGATCTTTGAGCTTACACGTAGTAATTTCAGAATACAGAATGCGAACCCTAATTCAGAGTTCTTTTCTTCAATTTATACTAAACCCTCCTGAACCCTAACTAACTCCCTATTATCATGCCTCTTTTCCGCTGCATGGCGGTTGGGAACGGATCGTGGGCCTTGAATCGCGGAACAAGCTATAAGTTGGGCCGCGCCACACGCGTTATTCGGGACGCGTACCTCTGGACCTTCTGGGCCGGTTAGTGGGCCGGGGCGTTAGGTATTAACCCGACCCGAAGTGACCGGGCCATCCCTATCAGAGCTCATTCCATCGGGAAAACTATATTAAACATAAGTGAGAATACCTGCTAGTCAGACATACAATGTTGCCTAGAGTGTTTAGTTAACTTTCTATCCAACCTTATGTGTGCTTTTGTAATAAATTCAGATTCCTCACGAATCTGAATTCTTTTTCATACGGATACTTTCAGGATAGGTTTGATAGGTTGTTTCATTCATCTTGGTTATGTTTATTCATCTATTATGACGTTAGGATTCTTAGATAGTAAATCGAAGTCTGTCTCGATTCACTTCTTAAATCTTTTTGTAGTTCATCGATTGTTATAGTTAATTATTTTGCTCTGAGGCATCCAGGAGTTATTCAGAACTTGTAAAAAATCTTATATCGTTTCTTATTTAAATTTTTGAAGTTATTGGTATGAGTGTTGAGTCAATCGTACACAACATCAATATGTACGAAGCAACACATTGTTTCAATCAAGATAAAAAAGAGAAAAGGAATATCGTGACATACATCTATATATATTGATATATATATTCTATTCCACATGCAAGACAATATTAATCGGTCCAAGAGAAATAATATGTGTGCCTATTCATGCATTTGCAATGAAGTCCTGCACTGCAGTAAAGCTCTTAAGGATACCGGAGAAGGTTTGGAAGTTTGGAGCATAGAAAAAGAAAAGAAAAAAAATAAGCACACTAAAAAGGTATTTCGTAAACCCTTGTGTAGATTAACTAATTTGATAGACCATATAGAATGATCGATCTTATAACGATGTAATTAATTTACAATAAGCAAATTTGTATATGGAATTGAAATGTAAAACTAACAGTATCAAATAAGAGAGAAAAATAGTATAATCTAATAGTGATTAGTATACTCTAGTACTGTATTGCAAAGAGAAAATAAGATATAGGTTCTACTATAAAAATAAAATAAAACAAGAGAACACAAATGTGGAGACCATAAAACGATAACTCATAAAGCATGAATTGTGGAGTCCACAACCTGGACACTACATAACAATGAAAGTAAAGAAAGCCGTTAAATATCACAGATTGACAGGTAAAGGTAAGCGAAAAATCCTGGAACCAATCACTAAGCAAAACCAATAAGCAATCATAACAAAGCCGACCGACTAGTTACTGTGATAACTGGTAGGAGCCAAAGTAATCAACAAATCAACTAATGCAACCAATGCTAGATCTGCAACAAAGACGATACTTCCTTGCCTTATTTCGAGAAGCCAGAGTGTTTTGGATGCCCACGCTCCTCACCGGCTCGTGAGTTCAAAATTCTTGAGATGGTGTCGTAGCATTAACTCTGGCATTATCCTTTCCGAGATACCAGCATGGTAGCAACAACGAGTGAATTAGCGTAGGGGAAAAAATGATGGAGTCAACGAGGATGCCATTGGCAGTAATAAGTAACATACTGAAGCAAGAATTCCAGGACCACTCGATAGTCTGGAAGAAGCACAAAATATGGACGATCATCCGGAACACGTAGCAATACAATTGTTGCCGATGAAAGAAAAAGGGAAATGCAAAAGCGTAACCCTTTGGAAGAACGATCCAACCATGGTAATTACCTTAAAAAAACATAAAATGCAGCCATAGAAAGTGATAGGGATAACCCGATCAGCTCGGGTCGGGTTAGCACCAACCCGATCAGCTCGGGTCGGGTTAACACCAAGGCCCACTATGCCAGAGCCCGCTGATCGGCCCAGCATGCACAAGCCCAGCAAGCGCGTAAAGGCCCACTACGTCGGGTTAACACCAAGGCCCACTATGCCAGAGCCCGCTGATCGGCCCAGCATGCACAAGCCCAGCAAGCGCGTAAAGGCCCACTACGCGTAGACCCAGCAGGCCCAGGAACGCGCGCCGGCCCAGCGAGTGGTTTGTTCCGTGAATCAAGGCCCATGATCTTTTCCCAACTGCCATGCAGATTTGGTGGGCAAGATTATAGGGATTCAGTTAGGGTTGTGATTTAGGAGTATAAATAGGTGAAAAGAACTCTGAATTAGGGTTCGCACTCTGTGTACTGAATTACTCCGTGTAAACTCAAAGAACTAGTGAAAGAAACACCTCGGCAGAGGTTATTTTGTGCCCGTGGACGTAGATCTCCGGATCGAACCACGTATATTGTGTGTTTTTACTTATTTCTTGCATTGATTTCCGCTGGGATTCTTAGTTACCGGATCGCGCATTATCAATTGGCGCCGTCTGTGGGAACGTTTTAACCAGCAATTTCTGACGTTTACATCGCATTCAAGAATCATGGTGACAACACGTTTGAATCAATCTCGCCACGGTGATCAATCTAACCAGGATCCGCCCGTGGACCAAGCTTTGCAGCCGAGGCAATTGCCGGCAGGAAGTACGTCCAATCATCAGGGTAATCAAAACCCTCCACCCCCTCAAGACCCGCAAAACCCTAATCTTGCAGCCGCTCAACCACCGGTAAACATCCAAATTACCCCAGAACTGCTTCAGGCTTTCCTAGAAGAACATGCACATGTTCTTCCAGATTGGGCAGTTAATCGCCTACGTCCCGCGGGGCCTGCCGCGGGGCCTGCCGGTCATAATGCTAATCCCGTGGTGCCTCCACCCCGTTCACGCGATCAGCAGGACCCGGGACACCGCGGTCGTCAGGATCGACGACGGGAACGACCTGGTTCTTCCGAGGACCACGGTAGTTCTAATGAATCACGGCCGCGCAACGGTGAACCCTCTGATGTTGATCTCCGTCGTCCACTTAATGCGGCTAAAAGAGTTCGCTACGCAAATCCTCATGCTCTGGATCTTCAAGAGTATGAGCGAGTTCAACGCAACGTTGAACTGGATAGAATCCTGGGCCTTGATGCCAATGGAGAGATCATCACACCGTTCTCCCAGGAAATCATTGCCACTTCCCTTCCCGAAGGGTTTAAACGGCCAGCCATACCACCTTACAATGGCACAGGAGATCCAGCCAATTTTCTTGGAGCTTTTAGGCACAGCATGCTTAGCCATGATAGCATCACATCCCTCCAGTATTGCAAGATTTTCCCCGAGTACTTACAGGATGAAGCTCGGGTTTGGTTTGATTCTCTCCCACGTGACAGCGTATCCTCCTTCAGAGAACTCGCCGAGCACTTTTGGGCACGGTTCGAAGCACGGGCGAAGCCCATGGCCACCCTGACCGACGTCATGAATATGGAACAGCGGGACGGTGAAACCGTTACCCAATTTCTGGACCGTTTAAAAGCGGTAAGCCTCAAGGTGGGAAATTGCCCCGACGATGTGGCCATCAACGCTTTTATGAATGGACTCCGCCCCAGAGCACTCCACACCGAGTTAGCTCGGAACACTCCGGTCACAACTCGAGCACTGTTCAAAACAGTGTGCAAATTTGCTAAGGCCGAGGAGCAGACTCGCCAGAAGCGCGAGAAACACGCTAGCAAGCGGCAATCCGACAAGGCTCAAGCTGGGCCTAGTGCTCGACCTAGTGCATTTTCTCGCCTGACACCGGGGCGTTCAGAATCCCGAAGTGAAATTCCACAATTGACTCCATTGACGAAGTCACGAGCTGAAATCTTATCTATCCACAAGAACGATCTGCGACCTTGCCCGCGGGTGACCGCGCCTCCTGAAAAGAGGAACCGTGGAAAGTGGTGCGCGTACCACCGAGATCATGAACATGAGACAGAGGAGTGCCGAGAACTCGGCAAGGAGATTGAAGAATGCCTCAAGAAGGGTCTCTTGCGGCAATACGTTGCTCGAACTAGTGACCAACCTCGGGCAAACCACAATGGGGGTTCGTCTCATAACCGCGGAGGTTACCATGACCGGGACACTCAACAAAATCGGCCACCGTGGCAGAATAACCGGCAGGGGCCCAATAACTACGCACGACAAGATTCTGGCAATCGCCAGCACCCACGTCTTCCACCACCACCTCCTCCTCCGGGGGGACCCGGGGACAACGCACCCCCTCACGTGATAAACGTGATATATGGAGCCCTACCCACCGGGGCTTCACGACATGCATTAAAGGCAGAAGCTCGACGTCCTCCTCCCGAGGAGCCACGTCATAAACGCCTCCATCAGTCCGAGACTGTTAGCTTCACGGATAGGGACCCCGTTCCGGAGATAACACCTCACACGGACGCTATTGTCATCGACATGACTGTAGCTAACATAACGGTAAGGCGGGTCTTCGTGGATAATGGGGCCGCGGTGAGTGTTATATTTGCCGATTGTTTCCAAAGAATGGGGATTTCTCGAGATCAACTTCGGCCGGCCCCCGGGCCACTACAAACTTTCACCCAGGGTGAAGTCCAGCCAGAAGGTATTATCACTCTCCCAGCGTCTTTGGGGACTTATCCGAGGATAAAAACAATCTTCGTGGATTTCTATGTGGTGAATTCCCCATCACCATATAACATGATATTGGGCCGGGACTGGCTCACCCCAGCAAAAGCCATATGCTCCACGTATCACCTCGCGCTAAAGTTTCCCACTTCGCATGGTGAAGTGGCCATAGTGGGAGTCAGCGGGTTTCAAAAGAGTGCATGTATGTGGCTCTCAAAAAGACTGCCAAGGTTCCGCCCAAACAGCAGCTTCAAGTGGCATCATCGGTTCTGGAACCTCAGGAATGTACTTCGTTAGGAGATGCCACTGCACAAATCCCGCTAGATCCGTCTAAGCCGGAGCAGACAGTAACAGTAGGGGCCGTGGATGTGCCATGGCTACATCAGGCCATTATTCAGACCCTGCGAGAATATTCCGATGTTTTTGCATGGTCTCCTCTGGATATGCCCGGGGTCTCTCCCGAGGTGATTACTCATAAGCTGAACATAGATCCTAGCGTAAAGCCAATCCAACAGAAGCAGAGGAAATTCGCTCCGGAGCGAAATGAAGCCATTCGAGTTGAGGTGAAACAACTCCTGGATGCGGACATCTTGTTCGAGGTATTCTACCCCTCTTGGTTATCCAATCCGGTAATGGTAACAAAAACCAGTGGGGCATGGCGGATGTGTGTTGATTTTTCCGATCTCAATAAGCACTGTCCGAAAGACTGCTATCCTCTGCCCTCCATCGACCAAAAGGCCGAAGCCATTACGGGGTACGTGGCACTTTGTTTCTTAGATCTGTACAAGGGCTACCACCAGATTTTTATGGATCCACAGGATGCCCTCAAAACGGCGTTTATCACTGCCTTTGGGTGCTTCGCTTTTAAGAAACTGCCCTTCGGGCTTAAGAATGCTGGAGCCACCTATCAGCGTCTAATGGACTTCGTCTTCCACGACCAGATAGGTCGTAATGTTGAGGTTTACGTCGATGACTTGGTCATCAAAAGCTCCTCCCATCCTTCATGTGTGCAGGACATTACCGAAACATTGCGCACCCTGCGGCGCTATAACTTGCGACTCAATCCAGCAAAATGCACCTTCGGTGTTGGCTCCGGGAAGTTTCTCGGGTACATGGTTTCACAAAACGGCCCGCAGGCCAATCCGGCTAAACTCCGTGATGTATTAGATCTGCAGCCACCAAAAACGTTCAGGGATGTTCAACGCCTCACAGGTGGTTTGGCGGCCTTAAACAGATTCTTATCGAAAGCCGCAGAGCGCCAGCTCCTATTTTTTAGAATCCTGAGACAAGCGAAGTCCTTTGAGTGGACTCCGGAGTGCACCGAGGCCTTCGAGGCCTTGAAACGTCATATACAGCAGCTGCCTACCTTGTCAGTTCCTCTCCCCGGAGAGCCGTTGTACTTATATCTGGCTTCCGCCGAGGAGGCTGTTAGCGCCGCTCTTGTGCGAGAAGTGCAGGGGGTTCAACATCCCGTGTATTTTGCAAGCCGGGTGCTTCATGGAGCTGAGACGCGATATTCCGTTCTAGAAAAAACCGCCTTGGCCCTTGTTATGGCAGCCCGGCGTCTTCGGCCATACTTCCAAGGACGTGAAATACGCGTCTTGACTAATCACCCTATACGCCAGATCCTTGTAAAACCCGAGGTGTCTGGGCGCCTCGCCAAATGGGCCATTGAGTTGGGCGAATATGACATCCAGTTCCTCCCCCGCCGAGCAATTAAGGGTCAAGCACTCGCCGACTTCCTGGCCGAAGCCCCGGGAGACAATTCCGAGTCCCCCGGGGACGGTGTTACACATCGTCATGCTAACCTCGCCCCTTCACCCCGGAAGTGGCAAATTTTCGTGGATGGAGCATCCGCGGTCCGAGGAAGTGGTGCCGGACTGCTTCTCATCGACCCCGAGGGGGTGGAAGTTAAATATATCATCCGGTTCAAGTTCAAGGTAACTAACAATGAAGCGGAGTACGAGGCAGTTCTTGCCGGGCTCAGGCTCGCCCAATCCTTGGACGTTCGTCATCTTGAGCTCTTCACTGACTCCGAGGTCGTGTCTAGACAGATCCAGGGGACTTATGTCGCCAAGGATGAAACAATAGTCAGGTATCGTGCTTTAACACTAAAGCTTATCTCCACTTTTGATGCAGTTGTAGTACAGAAAATACCCCGAGCTCAAAACACAAGAGCAGATGCGCTCAGCAAATTGGCCTCCGCAGTCCAGATTAATATATCTCCGGATATTATGGTTGAAGATTTGTTTCATCCAGCAATTCATGAGGCCACAGTTTCGGTACTGAGCGACAGCGATCCGAACTGGATGACACCTATCATCCAGTATCTCCGAGATGGAGTTCTGCCTACTGATAAGCTACAAGCTCAGCGAGTTGTTCTCAAAGCTCCCAAGTATTCCTTTCAGGGTGGAATTTTATATCGACGGTCGTACCTACAACTGAACCTCCGGTGTCTTGCTCCTGCCGAAGCTACCAAAGTTCTGCGGGAGGTTCATGAGGGGGCCTGTGCTAGTCATATCGGTTCCCGGACATTAGCCAAGAAAGTTCTCCGCTGGGGATACTATTGGCCAACCCTGTTCAAGGATGCTCACGACCTAGTGACTAGATGTAGCAAGTGTCAGCTACACTCCCGGGTAAAGCATTTGCCACAGACCGAGCTCACCGGAATCCAAGGTGCATGGCCGTTTATTCAATGGGGCATCGACATTGTTGGCCCATTCCCCGTTGCTCCGGGAGGGTTGAAGTTCCTGGTTGTTGCCGTGGACTATTTCACCAAGTGGGTCGAAGCCGAACCACTTACAGCCATTACTGGACAGAATATCTTGAAATTCGTGTGGCGCAATATTGTTTGTCGCTTCGGCATCCCGAGCACTATCATCTCGGACAACGGTAAACAGTTTGCCAACGATCCATTCCGATCATGGTGTGAAGAACTGCACATCAAACAAATTTTCACTTCGGTGGCTCACCCTCAAGCCAACGGGCAGGTTGAGGTCACCAATCGGACACTTCTCACAGGAATAAAGAAGCGCCTCGATAACGCCAAAGGTCTCTGGGCTGAAAACCTTCCGCAAGTCCTATGGGCTTATCGCACAACGCCGCATACATCTACCGAGGAGACTCCTTATAGCCTTACCTACGGTTCTGAAGCCGTTATACCCGCTGAAATCAGTGTGCCGAGTCCTCGCCTCCTTACCTTAGTGCCCGAGGATAATGACGAGGCTATCCGGGCAAATTTGGATGAGCTTGAAAGTCGTCGTGAACAATCATTCATTCAGCAGGCTAGATGCAAACAACGAGCAGCCCGGTATCATAACCTCCGGGTCCGGGGCACCCAGTTCAGTATTGGGGACTTAGTTCTTCGGCTCAACTCAGCCAGCAAAGCTGCTCCCGAGGGAAAATTACACGCTTCTTGGGAAGGTCCCTACCGGGTTGTTGCCGCACATGACTCCGGATCTTATCAACTTGAACATCTCAACGGGACCCCGATTCCCCGAAGCTGGCACGTCACCAATTTAAGGCGTTTCTATCTGTGATAGCCACATCGCAAGTACTATCTTTCCTTTAATTTCCTTTATAGTTGTTATTTCTCTTTGTACTTTTGAGTTTGCCCCGGCATTTGTCAATGAATAAAGCTTCTTCGTTTACGCACCTTGCTGTGTTCTTCTTCATGTTACGGGGACGCCCTAACATTATCATATTATCGATATTAGTCTCTGGACCATTACAAATATCCCTCGGTCCGCCCGAGGAGATTCACATTTAGTCCCCGGACTCATATCACCTTCTCGTCTGTTTAACCGGAGAAGTGTTCTCTCCCGCCTGATCCGTCCGGGGAGACGTTACTCCCGCCTGATCCGTCCGGGGAGTAATTTATTCATACTATGTTTCCAAACACTCAATTAAATAGTTAACAATTGAAACAGTTAATAGTTCTTACTGTGTTCCCGAACACCCGGTTAGAGTTATTAATAACTTGTTACTTTCCTTAAACTCGTACATAAACACTGTAACAGTTTTATTATTTCCAAAATAATACAACATCAAGCAGTTTTTCCTAAATAATACAACAAAAATCTTGCTAAAGATTAACTACGTTATTATCTATTTTTTTCCGGAGCCTTCTCCGAGCCAATACGCGAAACCGCGTCGTCTTGTCTCTGATTGAGAATGTCCCGTCCTCCGGGATGGCTCTTGCACGTTCCGACGATGCCCGGCTTCACTTCGGCTCTGACGACGACCCATCGTTTGGGGACCCCGGTCACCTACAGCAGGCTCGGTTCTTGTTCTTGGCCCTGACATGCTGGCCCATTCTGCATGGCCCCATTCTAGTGGCGCCAACGGATCCATCACCTCGGGGGTTTTCTCTGTACCTTCCCTCGTCTTGTGCCGAGTAGGATTTGATGATCTCTGCGGAGTTGAGCTTCTCCTCCTTTCTCTTTCCCGAGTGTTCGCCCATTCTACAGCATCCCACTCGTCGGCATGCATTTCGTCGATCTCCTTGGCCAATGCCACAACTATGGCTCCACTGGCCTCTGGCTCCTCCGCGTGAGTTCTTTCTGGTTCTTGAGGTATTTTTGGTATTGCCTCAGGTGTGATACTAGTTTCCCCAACGTCAGCAGTTTGATCAGGCTTGGTTTTCTTGCCCCGACGTCCTTTCTTGCGGCTGGGCTCTGGTTCACCCTGCTCTGCAATATTCAGAGCTTCATTCCGAGCCTTGACTTTCTTCTCAAGCTCTACCAGAAATCCTAGCACCAGTCGGCCCCTTATGATCTCAGGATCATTCGCATCACCTCGCTCACTCCGCTGTTGGATGTCTTCTCGAACCTCGGCTCTCCGGGCTTGAACATCTTTCACTGATAGTCGTCCGCTGTCCACGAGAAGATGCTCACATTCTTGCTGGTTGATACGAAGTTGTTCTAATTCAAGATCTTTTACAACACAGTGTGCTTTGTACTGCTTCGTTTGTTGTGCGGACTCTTTCCATGCGCTCTCCACCTTGGCATATCTTTTTTCCATTAAGGATAAATTCCTTGATAGTCAGGGGACTTCATGCAGCATCAACATATCTCGCTCTTTCTGCAGCCAAACTATTGATGAGTTGAGCTGCTTTATTACTTCATACGGGTTTCCAATGTTTTCCTGGCAAAGGAGGCACCTCGGGTTTTTCAGACTTTGATAATATACATACATTGCGTGAATAAGAGAGAAACAGCATTTACTATTCATATAAACGAAGATTTTCCATTACAAGAGGAGACAACTTGGGTTTTTTCATTACAAAACAAATGTTTACAAGGGCATCCTTTTTACATACTAGTCTATTCTACAGTCCGCTCATGAGTTGGGAGGTCACTGACCTCTCCGGGGGTAGGGTCGGCTTCTCTCCCTCCCGGGGCCTCCACGACATTACTTGTACCCTCAGCTGCCTTGCTGGGGCCTTCGATCATAGCGGGGGGAGTAGCAATCACCTCTGGGCGGGGAATGGGAGCTCGGTTCCTTAGCTCCCGAACATAGAAACCGTTGCGGAAGCCCAGAAAGTCCTTATCCTGGTCCTCGTTGCACCGTTTTATGATGTCGGGAGTGAGGATTGTGTTCTTCTTCGCCAGGGCATCGATCAGGGGCCACTTCGGAGCCTTCGTCAACGCATCAAAATACGCGCCGTCTTCGTTCCCGACTGCGTCGTAATTATACCCGAAGCTCTCATCGTAAACATTGACCTCCGGGTACTTGTCATGAACGGCTTCCAACAGCTCACTTCGGGTGGCCGTATCACCCGCAGCCACGAACGTGCTGAGAAACTGCAGGAATGTCTCGGTTTGCATCAGCTTCTCGGCAAACGTTTCCAGCACAGCTCCTTGACCTACGATGGCCTTGTTCAGCTCTTCCTTGGCTGCAATGAGGTCGCCTCTCATAATGGCAACCTCGACGGCCTGTTCGCGTAATCTGGCCGCCTCTCTCTCAGCAACTGCTGCTCTATCCCGAGCTGCTTTGACACTTCTCTGAGCCTCCGCGAAGCCAGCTCTTAATTTAGCCACCTCGGCCTCTAGTTCAGCTATTCTCCCTTGCGCGGATTCCTTCTCCAGCCTACCCACCAGCCCGCAAATAGGCTCCAACAGCTTCTCAAGTTCGGCTCCAGCGCACGATATCTCTACTCCTTGCCCCTGAATTGACTTACTCTTATGATGGGTCTGTATAGGGAATAATAAAGTTATTTACGATGATACCTCGTGAGCCGGGGTCATGTGCAGTTTTTTGGCAGGCGGTGGTGTCGTCGGGGAAGTGACCCTTCTTTTGGTGCTCGGGGTCAACCCAGAGAGGGGAATGGTGTCTTCAGGGTCCGCCCTGTGGCTGCCCCCAGCTGTTGTTCTCTGCAGCTCCGGAGTTTTTGAGCTATCACCTCGGCCCCCCGAGCTGGCTTCGGTGCTTTTCTTGGCAGCGCTCTTGAACTTGCCCACTACACATGACAAACACACATTCAAGGGACTGACATTGTTATATTATATGCAACTTATGAAGGAATAAAAGCCCTACCCTCTACTTCTGCCCGGGTTTTTGTTCTCTCCCCCTCAGACATGCTCAGTGTCCGGTCAGAATCAGTCCCGGTAGGGGTGCCGCTCTCTTGGGAATCCGAGGTCCCACCGGCCCACTTGGAATAGTACGGACTCATCCCAGCTTCGTCCAGTACTTCCTCCGGGAATCTGGACTCCAGTACACCGACCTTTTTCAGAACACTCGCGTCCTTGGGTTCTCCTCCCGGGGCACTATCCACCACCTCTAATCTTTGCCATTTGGGTAATATGGCTTTCTGCCTGACATATATAAATCTCCCTCTCCACCCTTCGATTTTACTTGGGTTCTTAACCTTAAACTTCTTACCCGGCCTGGGGTTAAGGTAATACCATCCCTTATTTCTCCCCATCGTCTTCAGTTGGAAGAAATGCCTAAATAAGCTGATACTGGGCACTAATCCTCCCTTACTGCACTCAACCAAAAAGCCCACCACCTGCCTTACAGCATTAGGCCCTAATTGCCCCAGCGCTATTCCATAATAATCCAATAATTTTACCAAAAACTCCCATAGGGGAAACCTCAAACCTATGGCGAGTTGATCTATATACACGGATATGAATCCTCGGGGAGGACAACAGGCCTTGTCATTACCCTCGGGAATGATGAATTCCAGATCAAAGGGTAAGAAGAAGTTCGGCACCCATCGCTTAATCTGCTTTTCAGTTACTATGGGTCTTACCCCGGCTACCTCGAATCCTTCTATTTCCTCCTCACACCGGGGGAAATACACTGCTTCTACTCTTACTTCACTAAGGTCACCGCGATGGACCTGTCTACTTTCGCTGTCTACGGGATAGATCACCCGAATGGGAGGGGCTCTAACGGGCACTCCCTCTGGGATAACCTCTCCTACCTTAGATGAAGATGAAGATGAAGATGAGTTAGACATACTTACTTGGTTTGAATTCGAAAGGGTTGATTTGGGGTGTTTTTGGTCTGAGACGAATCGCGAATGCAGATTTCCTCTTTTTCCCGCTTCTAAACTGATGTATCACAATGGAGAAGATGAAAAGTTATTGTGCAGTTATTCCCAATATAAATGCAAAAAACCGACGGCTCTGATGCAGCCTATTCAAATTCAGTGATGGAGGTTCATGCGTGTTCTTCACGCGCTTTACAGTTACCGAGGCGCGTGGGGAACAGCTTTCTTGGGACTCGCAGAGCGTGTCACTTCACATCCCTCTCTCTCATAATGGCGCCGCCAATCACATCAGAATCACCCTTCTTCAGGAAGATTCACACTACACCCCGGTGTACCCTCCACCTCGGTTAAACTACTACACTCCGGTGTCCTTCCCATTTTGGCCAGGATAATCACCCCGGTGTACCCTCCACCTCGGCCACGTTGTCACGTCGCGTTTTTCGCTTCTGAGAAGTTCGGTGTCTCACTATATGCCCCGTACACCTCGACCTAGCGCGGCACTGCGTCCGCCAATCACTCCGCAGAGTCCCGGGGACGCGGATAAACTCGGTCCTTTGTAGACACTTTGGCCCGCCAACGACCCCGGTCCTTCTTACTTACGGTTCCACCCCGGTGACAACCGAAGCTCCTACCTCGCTCCGGCTGGGGAGGGGGCATCTGATAGGGATAACCCGATCAGCTCGGGTCGGGTTAGCACCAACCCGATCAGCTCGGGTCGGGTTAACACCAAGGCCCACTATGCCAGAGCCCGCTGATCGGCCCAGCATGCACAAGCCCAGCAAGCGCGTAAAGGCCCACTACGTCGGGTTAACACCAAGGCCCACTATGCCAGAGCCCGCTGATCGGCCCAGCATGCACAAGCCCAGCAAGCGTGTAAAGGCCCACTACGCGTAGACCCAGCAGGCCCAGGAACGCGCGCCGGCCCAGCGAGTGGTTTGTTCCGTGAATCAAGGCCCATGATCTTTTCCCAACTGCCATGCAGATTTGGTGGGCAAGATTATAGGGATTCAGTTAGGGTTGTGATTTAGGAGTATAAATAGGTGAAAAGAACTCTGAATTAGGGTTCGCACTCTGTGTACTGAATTACTCCGTGTAAACTCAAAGACCTAGTGAAAGAAACACCTCGGCAGAGGTTATTTTGTGCCCGTGGACGTAGATCTTCGGATCGAACCGTATATTGTGTGTTTTTACTTATTTCTTGCATTGATTTCCGCTGGGATTCTTAGTTACCGGATCGCGCATTATCAGAAAGATCTTCAGAACACAAAAACTGTAAAACCTAATGGAAGAGTAAATAGTGAACGGATCTAATAAACCGAAAAAGGATCAAACTGCCATTTGAAAGAAGAACATAAAAGATAAAAAAATCTTACGAAATTGAGTGAAAACGAAAGATACGATAACCACCAAGTAGAAAAAGAAACACTAATGAAGGAAAGGGGGTATGGCCAGCGACAATGAGCCACCGACCATTGGCGGCATAAACCTAATAAGCAACCAAGGGATCCAAAAAGAGAGAGAAACAAAGTCGAATGTACACTCAAGTCTAGTATAAAGTGGTCTTGTGTAATTGAGAGTCCAAATCTTGGTCATTCTATGTCGTAATTACTTTTTAATGGAATAAAAGTAACTGTTGTTTAAGGCTTTTGGAAAAATATTTTAATTTGGAGTTTGAATATTGCTGCATTTTGAGTTTTTTTTCTTAGTTAGAGGAGTAAATTTTAAATTTTATTCTCAATCCAGGAGTTACACTGTGAAAAAATATACAACATTATTTGATGTGCGGAGGATTCAATATGGAGTCTACTGAAATTTTTCTGTATGGAATATATTGAAATATTCAATATATTGTAATGAAACTTTCGTACATCGAATAGTGTTTCTTATTTTTCAAGACACAAGCCTTAAATTGAGAATAAAAGTCAAAATAGGCGAGTACTATTAGCAGCCCACATTTTTCCAAACGCAGTCCACTATTTAAGTAATAAAAACACAATCACTGAAAGACTAAAATAACCTTAATACCATCATCCCTAATATAAAAGGAGAACAATCTATGTATACTTGGCATCCTATGGTTTTTTCCAGAAACATTAATTTAAATGGAAGTCTCTACTTACTACTAAAGTAAAATCGCAGGTAACAGCTGGCATCCATACAGCACCCCTCAGCCCTTCTTTTTCGAAGCCCCCACGTGTCAACCCTCCTTCAATGCACTCCCTCAGAAAAACTTTCTCAAATCACCTATGGTTCGAACCCCGATTTTTACCACTACAAGAATTTTTCAAATAGACAACAGATTTTATTTGTTGTTTAGTTATAAATAAGTCTGTTATTAATAGTGGTGCTGTTAAAAGTACCATTTGACAACAATTTAAAATTGTTGTCTGTTCAACAATAAACAACGGTGTCCACAACAGTACAAAACCGTTGTCTATTCAATTATAGACAACAGTGAAAAACTATTGACCTTCTTGTAAAATTGTTGTCTTTATAAGTAAAAATAACAGATAAGAACTGTTGTCTTTTTTAGCAAAGAAAAAAAAAATCGTTGCCTCTCAATGAAAGACAACGATTTTATTATTGAATACTGTTATTTAAATGCATACTCCCATATGAAATACCCAATAGTCAAAACATCATAAAATGTTTACGGAATATCAAATACAAAATAAATGTCAACAAATTCATTAATATTAAATTATTTACTATGGTACATACTAAAATTTAATTAAACATCGTAAAACTCTAAAATTCAAACATGCCACTAAAAAATCTCTAAAATCTGAACATATCACTAAAACTAACTCTAAGAAAACACAACACGAAATTGGTTGCTTCCCTTTACTTGCTTCTTTTATATTTTAAGACTTCACCTCCTTCGACCCATATGTGAAGTATAGAAACGTCGGATCAGTCGCACTCTCCTTGTAATATGCAAAGACGATTGTGCCATCATAATGCATGCTCTCTCCAACAAAGCTGGTATAAATCAAATTCACCATATTATTAAACCGTAAATAAGAAAAATGACTACATAAGTATATGTTTAGTGCAGTAAGAATCAAAGTATTTGTTCAATCCTCTACCTAATGTGATGGGTGCACTCCTACACCTAATTCTAATAATATATTCGATTTTTTTTCAAGATTTAAATTAAAACTAGCAATTTTCTGCCCATTACTTAAATGTTCACATTTGAACTTTATATATATATCAACTTTGGGAAGAAGAACATCATTGATCCTAGATACCTATTACAAACATAAACTAATTTACATGAAGTTCAAGCACAATACAAAGTGAGCATAACAACATAATTCAAAACTGAGTAAATGTATCCACTAACTTGCCAAATAAGAGCACATATTTCACATATCACAAAAAATAATGGTAAGAATCTTGCTGTGAATCTGCAACATATAAGATGACCCATTTAGAAAGAGTATGATTCTAATATGAACATTCAAATTAACGAGTTATCAAGAAAACTATGAGGTGAGACATTTTACATTTAAGATAAGGTTGTAAGTGTGCCACCACTAATAGTATTTGTACTCTACTGATTTTTTTTATTTTTTTCATGATTGCCTAATAAACAACTAATTCAAAAATATGTATGAGCTACAATAAAATTTCCCCTAAAATAAGAAGCCAAGTATAGGAGTTCACCTTTAAGCTCTATATCATTCTTGTGTGCAGCTTCTAACATTGACATTCCAACTGGGACCTTAATCTGTCTCTTCTCCATCCTTGTCAACAAATATTATAGTTATTCTGCCAAGTCCAAATTAAGAGCATAAAGATACATAAATAAAGACAGTACTCAGCAGCACATAAAATATGATCATAAGATGCTAATTATCTGACATATTACAGAGCTGCAAGGAGAAAAAGGAAGAAAACTATCCTAGAAATTTAGGATCTAATTTGAAAGTTAATATGAAACGCACATTTAGATTAGTGTGTGAAATGTGTAGTGCATGTGAAGAAAGTGTGTAGTGTGTGAAATATTTGTAGTGTGTGTAGTATGTGAAATTAGAATGTAACTTATAAGAATTTAAAAATAAGATGGACTAGAGGGACTTATTTTATAGAGCTTATAAGCTTGAAGAGCCTAGTTTACATCTTATAAGGTGTTTAACATTTTATTTTGCCGAACACATTTGAAGAGCAAATAAGCCCTCAAACACCTTATAAGATGTTTTAAGAAACGTATAAGCTTAGCCGAACACCCTCTAAATCTCAAAACAAAGTACTATATTACTCCACATGTTTACGGCTTCTGTTAAAATTTAACATAGAATTTATTGATCTCTCTTTTCCCATAATTAATCTAAGAGGTAAGAATGCATACAAGAATATCTTAACAATATCAGATACAATCATACCTTCTTTCTTTTTTTTTTTTTTTTTTTTTTTCCAGATTTTTTCCAAAAGCAAAACAATCACATATAGACCTAGACCATCCTACTAAACTCGATGGACATAAATTAGCTCTGCAATCATACTGTTGTAAATATGCTCCAGGAGAACCAAATACAAAAAATGTAAACCTGGATCTGTAGTGCTTTCTGTCTGGAAGCCCATTCTTCCTCAACTGCTCTTTTGTATTCCTCTGTTTCCTTAAGCTTCTCATGTTCACTAATTAAACAAGAAGTCTCCTCAGGATCACAAGTGTTTCCATTCTGAATATGCAGCTGGCTATCTTTATTTTCTTGCTACTTTAAATCGGAGAGGGAATTATCCTCTCCGATTATGAAAATAGTTTAACCTAATTACAAATTCATAGAGTGCGTAAAGATGTTCCATACAGGAACTCAAGATATCAGGAAGAAATTTCAATTGCAAACCTCAGCCATCACTATCTCAATACACTGCTGAAGCCCCTTGTAAGCAGCACCTTCTGCACTGGACATTGCTGAAGCCATTTCTTCGCAGGAAGCAGCATGAGCACCATCCACAAGGAGTAGAAGTTGAGAAATAGAATTTGCAATGTACTACATTGGAAGAGTTCAATAGTAATGAAACCTATCACAATTTCTTTTATGGCAAACATCAGCCAAGATATAGCAAAATGAAAATTACGTACTTGCTGGACAATAGCCACAGTACTTCCGCAACACTGTACAACAACCATAAAAGACCTAAAATAGTACAATATGGTCTCTCAGTGAATGCTTAAAATTATTCAGGTGATGAGATATATAAAGTAGACCTTGAGGGTGTTTAACTAAAACTTATTTCAAACATCTTATAAGCTCCAACATCTCATAAGGTGTTTCAAGAGCTCATAAGATGTAAGTTCTCCAGAGCATATAAGTTAATAAGGTGTTTGAATAATGAAGTTTATAAGCTTGCAATTAATGAAGGGATTTAGTTATGGATTTGGGGAACAAATTCGAAATCCACCATTAAACATACATTTGATTTGTGTATGAAGTTTGTGGGGTGTGTGAAAAGTATGTAGTTCATGTGAGAAGGAAGTGTGTGTATTGTATGTGTAGAATGTGTATATGTGTGTATAATATGTGTAATTTGATTGCCTTATAAGATCTTAAGAAAATAAAATGGACTAGAGGTACTTATTTTCTTTTGGAGCTTATATGCTTTCAGAGCTTATTTTTACATCTTATAAGTTGTTTAATATCTTTTTTTGCCACACACATTTTAAGAGCTTATAAGCTCTCAAACATCTTATGAGATGTTTCTATGAGATGTTTGAGACCTTATAGGCTTAGCCAAACACCCTCCATAATTGGTGTTGAACACCAAAAAAAACTAGTAATATAATATCTACAATAGGTAAGACATAAAGTGATCGTGATTACAGCTGAAGCATTTGCAGCTGCAACTCTTCGACTGACGCTAGTTCCCAAAACAAACCGCTCTCTTAATGCTGCAGCTTTCGTTAGGCTGTCTCGAGCTCTTTCCAGACCCTCTGTTATATATAGACTGACCTGAAGTAGGTGAAGGGATAGAGAGATGTGACCAACAGTAAGTATCAGGAACACTAAAGAGGATGAGTATCGGAGAATGCTACAAGAAAAATGCTCACCTATGGAAAAAAAAAAAATGCTAAATTCACCTGATCTAAGAGGCAAGTGAAAACAGCTCATACATTAGCAGCAAGTGCGGCAGGCTGCATTATCATTAATAAATATCACGAAGTTATTAAGTTAAGCAGACGGAAACAAATCGATATAAGTCGTTCACTTGATTAACTATTTCTCTTTCTGGTCGTCGAGTAACACTGAAGCTAACATAACATGATTATGAAATAATGCTGGAATTGTGGATCATAATAATAACTTTCGTGGTAATTTTGAAGATGATCATAGTTTGTGGTTTGTACAGCTTATCATGGTCTATTTTTGCTCGTGAAATCATAAAATAAGCGACAAAATGAGACCTAGAGCTACAAATAGGGGATGCAAAATAAAGATATACATCATTTCAGCGTTCAAAGTTTGTAAAGAATTATTCCAACAAGGAATGGTACTGCTAGAAGCAGCCATCAGTAATGTCAATCTCCAACATACTGAGATGTATCGGCTTTCTTAATCAAAAGATGCACAGATAGTAGAATACTAACGAGCTTCATCCCAAGATTATGTATCCTGCTTCACTTTGAAAAGTGAAACAAGACAACGAAGAGAAAAAGAAAGATAAAATTGATGACTTCGTTTACAATAGAGCGTAATAAGTATACAGAAAGATAGGAGTGAATTTCACCACCTTAGGCTAGCTCTTAGATCACCCAATTATTTAGGCTGATACACTAGTTTGAAATTAAAATTTTATATTATCCAACATCCAGCCTAGATCAATTGGCATATTAAAGATTTTTTAGTGTTAGGTTCTGCAAAATATTTAATCAACCCCACAATGTCAAGATAGAAAGCTTATATACCTGTGATGAAAACAAAGTGCATCTAGATACAACTTCCTCATTCCGACGTACAAACTCAGTCACAACAGTAACAAATATCTGCTGCTGGGAAGATGAAATTGAAGCTCCTTTCGAACGTCCGATTGTCCCTTTTGATTCAGAGGATTGTTTGCTTTCAGCCCTCAGTTCCTCCATCTGAATAATAGGCACAAGATTTTGTATTAGGAATGAAACTATCAAGACAACCTCAAATCAGTAAAAGATAGCAGGCTCTTGAGAGGATGGAAATATGGATAGTCTTGGGGGGAACCTTTGATTTTTACAGCTGCCTGAGAGAAGCCTGCTCATACTCTATGTATATATCTTTGTGCGGGAGAAACAATGACTCCGTTAAGCCTGATCAACAGAAGAAATATTATTTATATAATAGCTTCACTGAGATAACATATACAGATCAATTGCTGGAGATAATTAGCTTCAAGTATAATCAAAATATTGACATACCTCTACGATTATCTGATAGCCAAATGTTTATTAAGCAACAGTCTAAATGCCCAAGCCAAGATTTAAATAATAGTTTTAGTATTATAATAACATAATTTTATCGAAGAAAAAAAATAATTACCAAAGAAACAATCAATGCGAGAGGGAACTGAACACTTGTTAGCAAGGTAGTGAGACATCCGCCCTTTATTTCCAGCAGATGCACAACCAATGAAGGTATTGAGCCATCCGCCCTTTATTTAGCAACCGAGCACCACGAAGAAGTCAAGAACAAACTCATTTCTTTGGCGGGAATCTTAGTTACTTTATAAATATGTGATCCGAGCTTTCGCTCTACCAATCCCAAACTGAATTTTAGCTTCTTACCTTCTTTGACCTTTGGCAAACTTAGCTCCAGAAAGTTCTTGAGCTCATCACTCATTTGACCTAAATAACACATCAATTTGACCTAAATAACACATCATCCAGTGAACAATGTCACATTGTTTTTCAGAAAACTAAATCAACAGGGGTCGGCCTCAATTCCACGTGTAGCTGATTACCACAATGAATCTGAAGTGTTAATAACTTCAATTTCTCAAATATCATTGAAAAATAGCTATGAGAAACTAAAATCTGGATAAAGTTATTTCCAAACTAATCAAATTACAAGAGAAAAAAACACTATTAGAAAACCAAAAACACACAAAACACAAGAGATGAAATTTGAAGAACTAACTCTGTCAATCTCATCAGCATTGATGAGGACAAACTCATTTCTGTTATGTGAACCAACAACAAGCCTCCCTTTAGTATCCATATCAACACAAACTAAGTTGAACCTTCAAAATCTGTCTCTACCGCTGAATAAACATCTTCAAAATCTGTCTCTACCACATATCAACATCTAAGCTGAAACCAATCTGAAATAAAACTAAAAGCAGTTCGCCAAACCACCGCAAATACCTGAGAAAGCTCCGAGAGAAGAATGGTTGGGGTAACACCACTCGAGAAAGCAGCACACGTTCTGAGAATTCGATTCACGATCCAGCTCCACCTTGGTGATTGCATCGAATTGTCTTCTGATTCACCCGCATTCTTGTACAAAATCGATTTTAGCGTAGTCTATGAATTTAAGAACTGGATCCTTTTCTTCTTCGACAGATAGCTTCCACACTCAGCATCTTCGATTTATGTGTTTTTTGTCTGCTTGATTGAACTCCTTTCCAGCTTCCGAAATCTCCTCTCCTTCTTCTTCAAAAGACTCTTCCGCAGCTTCCAATTTCCCGCTCGATCTCCTCCGTGTATTTTCGCCACTCCAATTTCACCGCGTAGCCGTCGTCGCCGATGGATGTCGCGGAGGTTGTAAGGTCGGAAGGCAGAGGTGATGATGGCTATGATGAGAGAATAGGGCCAGATGGAGATAATCAACGATCTTAGGGCAAAGGCTTGAGAGGAGGGTGTATTAGGCAGAAGGCTTACCGAAGGAGCGTGATACGAAACATCAGACCTCTTCTGTTTCTTTTATTCGATTAACTACACGAAAGATCAGACTACTTCTGTTTCTTTTATTCGATTAACTTCACTTGATGAAGATCTAAACGATTGTAGATCTACATAATCCTTAATATACGAATGGAGAGAGGATACCGATGATAATTTTCTGAAATCGGAATGAGCGTTCATGTGCTTGTGCGTGAGAGAGAGAACCAGGAGGTGTATGTGTGTGATGAGATCTGAATAATCTCAACATACAAATTGGAAGAGAATACTGATGGAAAATTCTGAGATTCATGGGAAAAATTTGAGATTGTTTAGAAATTTTCAGCAATCTGAGTGCTCGTGTGCTTGCGCGGGAAAGAAAGAGGGGAAAAGAGTGTGTTTGTGCGCGTGGACTGGAGACGAGTTGAGAAGGGTGTGACACTTATATTTTGTGATATGAATATTAATAATATTTTAATCGTATTTTATAATAAGGGCCTGTAGAGGTATCAATAATGTGATTGATAAGGGTCTCAATCTATTTTTGGAGACACTTAATTTTTTTTCTTAAAACTAAGTGTCTCATAATCTATTTCTTGTTGTAGTGATGGGTTAAAAGCCCGACAATTTGCGGGTCAATCCGATAACTTTTGTACATTATAACGAGATAGCTTGGGCCGGACTGATAAATTTTGGGCCCGATTACATTTTGGACAGGATTTGGCCAGAATTTAACGAAGCCCAAAATAGGGAGGCCCATGTGGAGGCGGGCTAAGCAAGGCCTATCGCCTGAATTATTTATAGGCGATTGATGATGGAGCCTCAAGCCCATCTGATGACCAAATTGGAGGAGAGGGAGCAGGGCATCTCATAAAAGTAAAATGACTACTGAAAATACTAAAAATAAAAAATAAATTTAAAAACATAACCTGACCACTGAGGTGGAAATCCGGACGGGGCCAGGACCATTGGGCTAACGCCATATTCCAGGCTGGAGCGGGCCGAGTCAAAATTTAATTGAGCAAAAAATTAGTATGCCCGACCCGACTTATTACCCTATATTACATTATGATTATCGGGTCGTCCTGATAATTCCAATGAAGAGTTTATTAAAATAAAATGCAATATATAATATAAAATCATAATTATTATTTTGGTTCAAATATATTATTAATTATTAAAATTACAATGAAGAGTTTATTAAAATATCTAGAACTTAATTTTACTGAATTTCAAATATCATAACATATTTTTACAATATAATAAATGTATTGTAAATTAAAATGTCTTTTTTACAATAATTTTACAAAAATGTTGACACTAGTGTTGTCTATTGGAGCAATGTATTGCCAATAAACAACAGATTTGGGAAACTGTCGTTAAAAATGTTGTCTATCTGTGAAAAAATGCATTAATAGACGACAGATGTTGAAAACAGTTGTAAATTTGTTGTCTATTAGCATGTATGTCGCTAATAGACAACAGATAGGGGTAAAATTGTTGTTAATTGATGAATAGACAACACTGCTGGGAAAAACTGTTGTCTTTTAACTGTTATCTATTTATGAAATTGTTGTAGTGTACATTTAGAGATTTTTATTTGATTTCGAACCTATCCAAAAACAAATGGGCCAATTTTCATAATAATTTTTTAAAACAAAATTTTTATATCGAGAATTGTGAATTTTGAACCTTTTTTTACTCACTAATACGAGTTTTAACAAATTATATCTAAATCAACTAAACAAACCAAACTAGACAGAAAATTAAAAAAACAGAAAAGTAACTTTTACAATTGTCTTTCCCACAAAAACAAATTCCCCTTTACAAAGTTAGGCAACAATATTAACTACATTTTATTTTTTGGAAAAATAAAATAAGAATAAATCATTAATCATTAATTTTATCTAATGTAAATGCTGCTCCTAACAAAACTAGATAACTGCATCATACACAATTTTCACCACTAAACTTCCCACCTAATTTAGCGGTGACCAGTTCAAATTCTAATTTAAAGTTTTACTCAACTGCAATTCACCATTATCATCAATTAACTGCTACGTGATGATAGTGGTAGATACAGTTTTTTTCCCTGTACGTATTCCATATTTGGGACCATTTTTTACACCCATTTGAATATCAACAATCAAATATACAACACATCATATATTTCATACATATTTACGAGACATCGTAGATAAGTCTTTGGGCTATGCGGCGACGGGTGATTTGTGCATCTGATGTTTCTGCATACGGAAACCCAAATCAGCTATCAATTGAATTTTTTATTAACGACAAAAATAGTGAAAGAATTCCTGCTACAGTTATGGCACAGCCATGAAAAAACATGAAAACAAAGCCAATTGAAGATCATGTTTATGCATTAAAGAACTTCCTGGTGGTTGAAGGTAAGATATAAATTTAAAACTACTGCCAATCCACTCAAAATACTTTTTTCTAAAAAATAATTAGGCCTGAAGAGTTTTGATGAAAATTACTTCGTTTCTAACATTTTTTTTTTTCACCAATAATTTGTTAACACAATTTTTTTCTTTATTTTCAACCTGATAAAAATTACTTCATTTCTAACATTATTTGTTGCACCAATAACTAATTATTAATGCAATTTCTCTATATTTTTTGGCTGGGGCTATGAACTATGTACCAAAAGAAGTGGACAATGCATTAAACAATAAGCTGATACTGTTTAAGGTTCAAGCTAGAAAGGGAGACAACTTACGAAACTAAGTAACCTACAGTGTGAGAAGCATTCTGCTGATGAGAACATACTTGCTACATATAAGCAGAAATATGTCAAATCTAAAGTTATAAATAAATGTTCTGAATCTAAATCATCTGTATCCTTAGCTTTTTTTTAATACACCCGTTTTTTTTTTAAAAAAAGGTGCAGGGAAACAAAGAGGTCTACCTAGTTGAAGAGAATGAGGGAGAAAATTGATAAGAAACGAGATTCCAGTGCAAGGTAATCAAGAAGGAAAAATGAGCATGTCATCTACACAATGAATGTTTTAAATTTTATAATGCAACGCGTGTCTATGTATTTTTGTAATAGTCAGTTGACGAACTTTATTTTTATTTTACTGTGTAATGTAATGTAATTTCTTTACCATAAGAGGTTCGGTCCAATATCTAATTTCCATCTTCTGTTGTTTATGTTGTTCACTTATTTAATAAAAAAATATAGTAAAAAAAGAAAAACATACCTAAACGCTACTTGGACCTTTCTGGCATCCAATTAGTTAAATAACTTAGTCTCACTATTTTTGACAACCGTCTACCTACAGTTTAACAACATATGGAATCAAAATCATTCAAAGCTAAATTATAATTCTAACTCTAATTTCTTATTATGGTATACAGAATCAAGAGAAAATACACACATTAAAAAAATGAAAAATACAAATATTTAAATATCATAATTATAGTCAATATTTAATCACTTGGTGAATGTAGGCATAAAATTTAAAAAGTATAATCAATACAATTTCATATTTGTGTTACCAGTAACATGTAGTTCATAGTATAATAACCGAAATATATTACAGTACGTCCACAAAATATTAACATTTAATATACAGAACAAATGCGTCCGTTTGCTCAAAGTTGGAAAGTGCTGAACCAAATTTGACTGAGGAAGTCAATAAATGTGTTTTATTGTGATTGGTTTTGAGGGGACCTATAAGCAAATACATGCAACTGCAAAGTTAATATACTGACAGTTTCATACTTTATAAGAAATCAAATTAGAGTAGAATGCCTTTCTACTTGCTCGCCTTGAAATGTAGATACTAATCTTGTATATTTTATTTAATATTATAATAAAGAAGGGAACACAAAAAAAATTCGAAAAACTTGTTTATGTCAAATGACTATGTAATTTCATAAATATCCTAAAGTAACGCAGATTTGAGAGAAGCTGTTTGTTTTTTTTTTTTTAGTCTAAATCATCATCCAAGAGATCTAAGTCCTTCAAATTTTTCACATTACTCCTTTGAAAAAAAAACTTTAATATAAACATATATAATTAAGACCATGCTCATATATTTTTACTTCTTTTTTTTATTTTTCCAATAAAATAACGTCAGATCCATAGATAAGATTTACGATCACAAAATTGTTCAACCAATTTATCATTTTGTTGAATGATATTTGATTCCGTAATCTTAGATCCAAACAGTCTGTTAAAATAACAACATTTTTTAACCAAAATGATCTTATTAAAACCCCTAAATCAAAACAACAGACGATGAAAATGAATGCAGATTCATCCCAGAGCATATAAACATTGATTGTGGTAGATTTGTTCTTCAGAACAACACCAAAAAACAATAGAGTTTACTATATTGCTCGTTACATCTCATAGAAAAACTGAGATGAAAAGAGGTAGAATCTTACTGTATAGTGAATTAGGACACCACAACGCCGCGTGAAAAACATATAGATACACGCTTCGAAATGCATGAATGAAGATAGAGAGAAAATGTTAGAAATAGTGTAGAAAGAGAACGAGTCACTGGCATCTGAGAGTTGTACATAGAGAAATAACTGTGGAGCAACCTTAAATATCAACTGCTCTACCGCCTTAATAGGGAAAGAACCGAATAGCCTGTTCTAGAAGAATTGCGATAGGTTGGGGCTAGGTTTGAGTTTGGGCTTTTATTTTGAATTCTGTATTTTTATTAGGCTGAGTTTATGATTGGGCCAAGTTATTATTTTAACAGTGATCCTGGGGTTGAGCTCATATATTGGGCAACCTGATATATTATACCTTTTTTTTCATATTTTGGGATCGATATTATGTTAATTTGCCTTTTCTTTAGATTATTTTTGAATGTTTAAAATTCAAAATTAGAAATTAAAAAATATTAATAATAATAAACAAAAAGCAAAAAAAAAAAAAAAAAATCAACTTATTACTTACGTTATGCATATGTTATAATTAGAAATACGTCGACCTTCTATTTATATCCAACAAATATTATATATATATATATATATATAATATTAAAAAATATTTATTTAATTAAATGGCTTATTGCAACTACATATTTATGAACTATTGAACTTGAGGATAGTTAGCATTTTATTATGAATGGTATGTTTTTTATATATTAATTATAATTTTTTATTCTATTATGGTTTAGAAATATTGTTATTATCTTTTATAATTTTTGCTAATTTATATAATTTTTTTCCTTTTCATAATATGTAAAGAAAAGTTGACTCGTGCATTGCATGGGTGAACAACTAGTTCTAATAAAAAAAAATTCCCCTGATAGGTACGTGTAAATCTATGGGTTTTTCGGTAATATTTATCTAATTGAAAATTCTGATTCTAAACATTGTCTGCCTTATGCAACTGTTGTTGGAAACGTCCAATCAATATTTTTTTTCTTAATATATAACTTTTTCGTCTCAACTTCATTTTTCTAGAAATATACTGAATTATTTTTCTTTTCACGATCTTTGATTTGATATTATTATGCATATATTAAATATTAATTTTTAAGTGTAATTTACTTTTTTATGATTATTATGATATATTTCAATTTTAATTTTTTTGTACACGAAAATAATGTCAGATATTATCAAAATAATATTGTATTTGAAAAATAATCTACTCTTGTAGGAAGATTAATTTCTTATACTTTAGTTTGCCTTTTATAATAATTTTAGATTGGTCGAATCATTTTTTTTAAATTGATAAAAAGAGCCTATTTTTTATAGTTACAATTTACAGTAGAAAGCTTAGATGTATTAGTTAAAATGATTTTTTGTTTGAATTAATATCTTTTTTATTGTGAAAAGAAAATTATATTTACTACAAATATAACAAGTTGATTATTTTTTATTTAAATATGTCACAATGATATACGTTAGCGCCCATTGCTTAACGAACTAATACCATTTGCAAGATCTCATGTTAATATTACTAAATGCTCCCTCCGTCCCGGCCCAATTTGCCTACCTTGGCCGGGCACGAAGATTAAGAAAAAACAGATTTTGTGGAATCTTTGACTTTTTTAAAGATGGAGATTGAATGTGGAGATTTTGAGGGTAGAGATTGTGAGAGAAATTTGTCATTTATAGGTTGGCAAATTAGATTGGAACAAACCAAAAAAGAAAGTAGGCAAATTAGAGCGGGACGGAGGGAGTACTAAATATAATATATGTGACTTCTGACTTTGCTTCGCCTTATACGAATATGTAGTTATATTAATATGTTATTCAAATATTACAAATATAGGGAAAATTGCATTATTGGTCCACTAACTTTTAACTACTTGCAATTTCAGTCATCTCCGTTGAGCGATTTGCACATTTGGTTCTATAGCTCAAGTTTTTTCGCAATTTCAGGACAAATTTGGTCGGAATCTGTTTTCAGTGGCCGGAGTTAGGCACGTGAGTGGCACATGACTCATGAAATTGGGGATCTCCGTTCATTATATCCACGTGGCTTAATCTGGTCCCTTCAATTATTTATTACCAAAACTTTTCCACATCATTTTTTAATTATCACAAGTAGGATTTAAAAATTTCCACCTCACCATTCTCTCAAATCAAAACAAAAATCCAGCCCCCTTCCCCCTTAAACCCAAATCCAAACCCGAATCCCCACCCATTCACCCATGAAATTATGCAAGTTCAGTTTCAATTTCAATTTTGGGGCGAAGGGTTTGCGTCTAAGACGACGACTGGGAAGACGAACAATCGTCATTAATAGCAGCGTCGACGCCGGAGGGTTGGAGATTAAGCTGAGCCTTGGAGCCATAAAGAATAATGGCAGCACAGTCGTAAGCGCGGGCGGCGTCCTCCGCCGTCGCGAAAGTGCCTAACCACCGCCGGTAAATCAGATATTGAACGGTAAAAGTGAAGAATCGAAGCAAAATCAGTCTCGAATTCACAATGAAGTTAAAGTGAAGGCAAATCAAAGCGCAGTTAATTCATCGTCGAAATCTGAGAAGAATATTCCTGCGGAAAATTCCACAAATTTTCCCTCAGTAAATGAGACTTCGAACATTAAAAATGAAGAATCGAAGCAAAATCAGTCTCAAATTCACGATAAAGCTGAAATGAAGGCGAATCAGAGTACTGTTAATCCATCGCCGAATTCCGAGAAGAACATTTCTGCAAATGGAGCTACAGATTAGGGGAATTAACTTCTTCTCCGATGAAGAACAAAGGAAGTGATGATTTCATGGGTGAATGGGTGGGGATTCGGATTCGGGTTTGGGAGGAAGAGGGGGCTGGGTTTTTGTTTTGATTTGAGAGAATGGTGAGGTGGAAATTTTAAAATCCTAGTTGTAATAGTAAAAAAAATGATGTGGAAAAGTTTTGGTAATAAATAATTGAAGGGGTCAGATTAAGCCACGTGGATATAATGAATGGAGATCCCCAATTTCATTAGTCATGTGCCACTCACATGCCTAACTCCGGCCACTTAAAATAGATTCCGGCCAAATTTGTCTTGAAATTGCGAAAAAGCTTGAGTTATATGACTAAATGTGCAAATCGCTCAACGGAGAGGACTGAAATTGCAAGTAGCTAAAAGTTAATGGACTAATAATGCAATTTTCCCTACAAATATACAATTATCCCATAAACCATTGTTTTGCTATACATTTTATATCAAATTTTGATCATATAAGTCCTTTATAATATATCTTACCCATTATTTATTTCAATTTTCATTATTATATATATTTGTCTTTATATTATAATAATGGCGGAAACCTAGCAAGATATAAATATTGGAAAACTAGATAAAAAAGGAAAATTAATCTTCTTCTTCAATAGATTATACCAATTTAAAGAAAATGCAGTTTGAATATAGAGAGAAATAGCAGTGACATGGATAACTATAACCGCAAGAGACATTAAAGACCGAAGTCTGCAACTGAATAGTGTACGGAAACTGGAGTAGAAACCCATCAATTTTCTGCTTAATTTCCATTATTTCGGTTCTTTTTAACTTTTTTTTAATTTGTTTAATTTTAATTTTAAATGAAGAGTATAATTTAAATTTTCGGGGTGAATTAAGAAGCTGCAATTCATTTATCGTAAATTTGTCGTGCATACTAAAAATAAGGTATGTTTGAAAAATAGATCGTGCTTTGTTGTATTATACTCTCACCGTTTCATATTAATTGACGTTTTAGAATGTTCTTCCCTTTTCTAATTGATTGACGTTTTACATATTTTTCACCAATTCTACCAATTTTATTCCTGGACTCAATCCTATAATATCTCTATTTTTCAATCTATTAGAGATATTTTGATATGGTCAAATCTTTAGCTGATGATATATCTGTCAAAATATTCAATTTTTAATTCTTCCATTTCCTCCTAAAACGTCAATTAATATGGAACGGAGGGAGTAATATTTTATTTTAGATAATTTAATTTAATTTAATAAATAAGGATAAACTTGGTATTAAGTGGATTATATTAAGATAATTATACTCATATTTTAAGTATTAGTGGCTTGTATTAATAATTGAGTTGCGTTTATGAAATTTTTTGGCTGCAAATAATCACCACCTTCAAAATATAGGTCATTGATTAAGAAAAACTCAAATTTCAAGCTCTGAACTCTTAAAATTTGGGATCTACGTTGAGTTATTTTCAGAAATCCACGTACGCCTTGAATTAAAATGCTGAAAGAAATACTGCATTAGGAAGATTCTAACAGATAAAAAGTTAGTTAAAAGAAGTGGGAAATATTCTCAATCTCATATGATAAAGCAACAATATATGAACATGTTTCACCGAATTTTCTAACTTTGATAGCATAAAACAAACTAGACAGAATATGTACAAAAATATCATCAATAAAGAACATGGTTAATTAAAAAAATCATGATGGTGATATAATATTTTTAATTATCGATTAACGTGAGTAAAAATAATGGATTGTGAAACTGAGGGCAAATAAAGATCTTGTCCAAATACGTTTAATGACGATGATGACGACACAAACAAATATAAAAAAAATATAGCTGATTAAATAAAAATATATAATTAGTAACCAATATTAATAGAAACAAAAAGTCTTGCTGTGAAAATTAGACCCAATATATATAGTAATTTTTTTATAATTTACCCTAAACAAAACAACAATTTATGCTACTTCACTTTCTCTTGTCCAATTACATTTACCAAGTTACGAGTTTTTATAAATGTCATGTAAATCTTGATTCAATCCAATTTTATGCCCACTTCACACTGCTAATTTCACAGTCCAACTCTCATGTTAACAGATTTAGGCAAGTTTAGAAAGTCACACTAAAATTTAAAAAAAAAAAAAAAAAATCAGTATACTTAGCAGGTATAAATAAATGGCGAGATTATTTGCAGCCTACTAAATTTTTTAACACGATCCACTAATTTAATAAATAAAGATATTATTATAAAATGACTAGAATACCCTTAATAATAACAAAATACAATAATTAAAAACAATAAATACATAAAATTCGGGAAGAAAAAACTAAAAACTTTAAATTTTATTTTTTTGTATTATCTTCAACAAATTGTCTCCCTCTTTCAGAATTTTATTAATCCTAACTTCCTGAAGTTATTGTAACGCTTTCATAGATTTTCTTTGAACTAATTCGGCTTTTATCATGTTTGATCGTAAAGTTCGAACATCGCTCAATCTTCTTGATTACAGTGTCTTCAATTCCATCTGCTTCACCACTTCGATCTCCGTGGCCATGATATAAAATTCTTAGAATATGGATGACGCGCACAGAGATCGGGAGGATTCTAATTGACGATAAACAATGGTTTTCTTGTATACTGGATGTAAGTAGAAATCTATTCGTATAGAAAGAGCGAGAGAGAGGGAGGTATTTGAATCAATTTATTGATTATTAAGGTGCTGGGACAGGTTTGGAGAATTGCATTTTTGTTTTGCACAACAAATCCCTAATGTATTTGCCTTGATACAAATGCATCCCATCAGTAGTTCTCTTCATCTGAATACCCAAGAAAGAATCCAAATCATCCATGTCTTTTAGTACAAAAAAATCTGTTCAGTTTATGTACCAAGTGGTTAATACCCTACTAACTACTCCCTGTAATTAAGTTATCATCCACATACACAAGTATGTAAATGACAATGCCGCCATAAACTTGTACAAAACGAGAATTGTTTGATTTTGTGGACTGAAAACCCAAAGAAACAAGTGTGTGTTTTAGCTTCTCAAACCAAGCTTTGGAAGCCTGTTTGAGCCCATACAGTGATCTCTGCAATTTGCACACATACTCAGGATGTTGTGGATCCTCAAAACCAAAAGGTTGGTGCATATATACCTCTTCAATCGAAGTACCATTTTAAAAAAAAACATTGTTGACATCTACTTGTCTAATAGGCCAGTTTCTAGAAATGGCAATGGTAAGAATAATCCTGATTGTAGTAGGTTTTACAACAGGACTAAATTTCTCATTGAAATCAAAACCAATACGCTGATGAAAACCTTTGGCTACCAATCTAGCCTTGTATTTATTAATACTACCATCAAGATTTTCTTTCAGTTGAAATACCCACTTACAGCTAATGGGTTATTTGCCATATGGAAGTGGTACAAGCTGCCAAGTATTGATTCTCAGCAAGGCGAGATACTCATCAGTCATGGCCTGCTTCCAGTTAACATCTAGAAGAGCTACATATGGGTTAGTAGGTTCACAAGTAATAGCAAAAACCTTTGGTTTGAAAATGCCACATTTACCGCGTGTAATCATATGATGTTGATTAGTATTAGTAACCTCACTCTCTCTATTTAAAGTAAGCACTCTACATGTACTGCCATGTTTCACTGAGCTAAACTCATCCTCTGGACCAGTGAAATGGGAAGATTGGACAGAAGGTGATCCAGAAGGATGAGTATCATCATAATACTCAGGAGAAGATGTTGAGATGGAAGGAATACTGTTGTGAACAAGACTGGAAGATGACATGGGAAGATGAGTAACAATAGGTAAGGAAATAGGATAGGCAGAAGGAGTAGGTGAAGAAACAGTAGAAGTAATGTTGCTATTCTGAGAAGCATATGGAACAGCACTTTCATCAAAGATTACATCCCTGCAAACAAAAATTCTCCCATACTTGTCCAAGCACTTGTAACCTTTATGATTCAGGCTGTAACCAATGAATGTACATAGTTTTGATCGAAAATCCAACTTATGACTATTGTAGGGTTTGAGGAATGGGTAACACAGACAGCCAAAAGTCTTGAGTTGCTGCTATTGAGGAGGAGTGTTGAACAGTATCTCAAGGGGTGACTTCTAACCAATGACAGGTGAAGGAAGTCTGTTGATCAGAAATACAGATGTCCTAAATGCCTCATCCCAATATTTCAAGGGGAGAGAAGCTTGGGCCAACAGAGCAAGTCCTGTATCAACAATATGCATGTGTTTCCTTTCTACTAAATCGTTCTGTTGATGGATATAGGGACAAGAAAGTCCGTGTATGATGCCTTCTTTAGCAAGTAAATCAGTGAATTGGATCTATACTCACCACCCCAATCAGTATGCAATATCTTTAGAGAATAACCAAGTTGCTTCTCAGCTTGGGCTTTGAAAGTTTGGAAAGTTTGTAAGGCTTCTGATTTTTGTCTTAACAAGAATATCCAAGTAAATCTGGAATATATGCTATAAAAATGATATAGTACCTGTAACCACTGGAGTAAAAATAGTGTGCAGGTCCCCAGAGGTCAGAATGAACTAAAGTAAGAGGAGTGGTATATGTAGATTGTGATTGGGGAAATGGGAATTCATGAAGTTTGCCTTGACAGCATGACTTACAAACAAAGGTAGTTTTATTAATAGAATTTGTATTACACTGTTTGGGTACAGAATCAACAATGGCACTATTAGGATGGTCCAATCTATTGTGCCAAGTAACATAAGAATCAGAAGAAGAGGAAACAATATTACAACATATTGATTTACAAGAAAATTTGGAACTATGAGAAGAACTGCTGTTAGGATGTAGAGCCGGATGGAAGACATAAAGCCTATGTTCAAGATGGTCTTGGAGAAGAATGATCTGAGTTGAAATGTCCTTCACAAAGCAAGTGTTAGCAAAGAATTCAAACATAACATTGGTATCTTGTGAAAACTTTGAAACACTAAGTAGATTTTGGTTATTTGTGGAATATGTAGAATGTGTTTAAGCGTGAGAGTTCTTGATGTGTAAGGGGAGGGACAGAAAGATTGACCAACATGATGTATGGAAAGTCCTTTACCATCTCCAACATGCACATGTTCATGTCCTTGATATGGAGATTTCTGAGTGAATGAGGTGGGATCTGCTGTAAGATGGTGAGTGGCACCTGAGTCTGGATACCATGAGCCTTGGAGTGGTAATTGGGATTCAGGGACAGATAATAGACTATTGTTGTGAGTATTGGAGGAGTAAGGATGACCAGGAAAGTGATAAGAAGGAATAGTTGGAGGGTGAGAATGAGATGAGTGAGCTAGATTAGCATATGCTAAATGTCATTGAGGTGGGAAAGAGGTTGGAGTAGTGGGTGGATTATAATCGGGATGATCTTTATACCAACAATATGGTGCTGGTGATTGGGTTTTCCACAATACTGACACCGGACTTTACCATTGTTGAATTTCCAACCACCTCTACCATTTCCCTTCTTGCCACTTTTATCATTGATGTTGTTGGGAAGTGTTTAGTAACCATTTCCTTTAGAGTGGTTATAGGTATGATTCTGATTTTGAGGCTTGTAACCATAATTGTGATTCCCAGACTTCTTATTGGAAGAACTAACAACAACATTGGCCATAGTTGTTTCTAGCGACTTAAAATGCTTCTTAACAAGAGATTCTTGAGCTAACAAAAACCCCTCTATATCAGCCACAAAATACGGATCTAATCTTGTGTTTATAGACAGAATGAAAGTATCATATTCTGGGGGCTATCCATCGAAGATAGCATCTATGTGTGCTTTATCATCTAGTTTGTGACCAACTAAAGGCAACATATCAACACAACTGCAGATTTTCAGTAAAAAAATCATTCATAGATAGAGATCTTTTCTTTTGATTTTGTAATTGCAATTTGTACTGACTAACCTTTGCACGGACTTGCAAGGAGAAATAGGACTCAATTGTTGACCACAGTTGAGCAGACGTGTTGCAATTAATCAGGCAAGGGAGAACATCATCAGTAACTGAAGCAAGGATCTAGGAAAGAATCAATTGATCCTGCTGCTCCCAATCTAGGAACTCGGAGCTGATTTTACCGGCGGCGGTGGCGAATTTCACCGGAGAAGGCACAATTTCATCTAGATAATGGTGTAGACGATGCCCACGCACTGTCAAAATAATTTTCTTTCACCATATGAGAAAATTATCGATTGTTAGCTTGGTGGATAGAGGATGGTTGAAAGAAATTGGATGAAAACGAACAGAGGAAGAAGGAACTAGATTTGCAGAATCCATGGCGGATTGAAGAAGCATGCGAAAGACGAAACATGATCGAAGGGCTTAAACTGATACCATATTAGAGTGACCCAAACACCTAGCAATAAAGAAGAAAGAATACAAAGAACAATGGATTGAGAGAAAGAGTTTATCTCATTGAATTTGGCTAAGCTTTTACAAACTGAATGTCATTAGCTTAAATACACAGCTTTGGCAGTTCAACTAAATAACTAACTCAGCTAATTCTGTTTTGAAATACAAATGCAGTGCTAAATATATTTGAAATGAAATGTTACTGAAATGAGAATCTAACTATTTTCTAACATTGATCAATTCCACGGTTTTTCCTGGTAGAAGATAGGGAGTTGATTGGATGTGATCGTTTGATCGTAAATTTCACTCTATTCGATCGCTGTGATCGAACAACGTTCAATGCGGTGGTCGAACACGTTCAATCCGTTTGAACGGTAGTCACCGAATTGCAGTTTGCCTATTCAAATAAATATCACAGATGTACGATTTTTTGTAAATTTTAATTGCATATTCGAACAAATATTATAGATGTACGATCCTACGATTATTTAATATTTTAATTATTGTATTTATAATATTTTATTAAATAATTCAATTTAATAAAGAAGGGCAACATTGGTAATTAGTGAGCTGTATTAAGAAGTTTTAACTTATTTTTAAAATATAAGTTGGCTATATTAAAAAATGTGCTACATTAAATTTTTTTATGGACTACGAATACTCATACACAAGTTAAAATTGTCCCGTTTACATACTACGTAGTGAACGCATTTCATAATAATCGGTTAAGGCATAGTTTGGTTTTGTTTGATAAACCAGAATAAGACTGACTATCCCAATAAATCCAACATTTGACATAGGACTTAAAAGTCCAGTATGGACAATAGACCCGGTAGAAAGAGAGTTATTCCTCAAATCTTGTGAAAATTTGACACATCCTAGAACGTGTGACAATTTATCTTATAGGTGTTTGAACTCACATGTCTGATACAATAAATTATTGTGAATGGACAAATTTGGAATTAAAAAAATATCATCTTATCTATCACAAAAATCAAATAACAGATAAGTAATTCTAGATCATCAATTAAAAATTTATACTTCAAACCAAATATACTTACCAATAATGATGAATAGTGCAATTCTACCCTATTTTATCTATCCCAACTCTAAAACCAAACGAGTGCATTATTGTTAATGGATTAAGGGGGTGTTTGCAAAAGCTTTCTTAAGTGCTTATCAACTTACAACTTGAGAAAAGCCATTTTAGAGTGTTTGAGAAAACATCTTCAACTTTGATAAAACTTATTTTAGGTCAAAATTAAAAATAGATAAGAGTTACTTTTTCCAACTTCATGGTATTTTAGTAAATAATTAGAGGTTTTTTTCTCTCACCCATAAAATAAAAAAACTGCTTAAATATCAAACATGCCAACTTTAATATTTGACCAAAATCAATTTTATTGTCAAATACTATCTGCTTTTGATGTTAAATAATTTTACCACAATCTCTATTTTAATAACTTCTTCAAAAGCTGAGAGTGTTTCCGATTGTTTTTTCTTTTGAAAAAGTGACTGAAATAAAAAATAAAAAAAAATAAAAAATTACTTGTGAAAAATGTAGGTAGTGTTTGAAGGAAAAAAGTAATTTCAGAAACAACAAAATTGTGCTTGAAGCTTTTGTCTTGAAAATAATTTTTTTTAAAGCTAAAGTGACGTCGCAAACACTTCAAATCAGATTTTACCAAGCTATGTAAGCTGAAAACCAATTATGAAAAGCAATTGCAGCCGCCCTTACAGCAAAGAAAAACACCCCTAAACCCAACCCTGTTTATATCTGCGGAACAATTGTTCAGTTTGAGCATTTTTGTATGCACTGCAAGCAATAAGATACACCCAAATCAAAACCACCACTGTTATGATGAGCACTACATTTGCTTTCCTCCATTCCTCCCGCAGGTTTCCAAGCAGACCACCCTTGCAAGAATTGCAACTGTAGCATAACTCGGTCGGGTCGTTATTCCAGGTCGCGCAGTCCGTGTCTGCTCCTGGGTTAGACGGCCCGACCCAACTCGTTGGGCTCGAGTATTGGAACCCGCATGTCATTGGTGGCTTGCAGCAACCTGACTGTAACGCCAAATGCATTTGCAACGAAGTTACACAGGAATGAAACAAAAGATATTACTAGTAAAAAAAACAAATAATCTGCATTTTAATTTGGTGCTTTGGTAGCAGCTGATCGCTAGTGAAAAATTAATAAGTGTATTATTAGAAGTTAATTGTTGATGAAATTATGACGACTCAAGACTGGAAACGGGAAGGGTCCACCATTTGTTAGACAAGACAAAGGATTACAGGCTGGATTACTTAGGAGATGTTTGGACAATGATATATTGACACATTCAAATGGCATGTGTCCGACTTTATATTTGTATTACGATGGATGGGGTATGATATGATGTGTAATGTAGATATCAAATTAATAGCTAAATGAATGGTAATTTTTATTGTTATATTGTAAGAATTGATAAGTAATGATTAAATAGTTATTTGAATTAATTAATTATATCATTATATTGTAAAAAATGGTACAAATAATAATTGATTGATTATATAATAATAAATGAAAAGAGAATTACGATATGTGAAAGCCCATAGGATTTTGAATTGAGGAAGTACTACATTCTAATAAAGCACGTTCTCCTCGATTCGAATTTCCTGTTACACTTAATTCAGTACGTGACACATAATAATTTGTGACGTCATATCATACACGTGTCGGTTGATGAATATAGTGAAACACAAAATGCAACACCAAAATAGAAAAGATGATCTCATGGGCGTTCTCCTACATCTCAAAACGAAACAAACGTACCTTTAGTTTTGCCTAACAATGAGGGGATGAGAGAGGGTATGAAACACGATCACACAATGCCCCGAACCTCTATTTTATGAATAAATGATGCTACTGAATATGTAGCTTGTGATGGTTATTCTCAAGTACAAGTTGCAACAAAAGATCTTATTTACACTATATATGAATGTGTCACTTTATTGTCATCTAACTAATCTACAATTTCATCTCCATTAGCCTCTTCACCGATTATAATTTAATTACAAAAGTTCAAGGATAGAGAGCATTTGGGCGTGTTGTTTATGTACACAAGCAAATTAACAAGAAATGGAAAGGATAAAGCAAAGTGATAATTCCCTAACCTGAATAGGAGAAAGATGAGCAGCAAAGAAGTCGGCAGCAGTAACATACTTGTGCGTAAGCTTGGGACAAATCTGCGAAACCGCCAAACACGCCCTTATCTTCCCCCAATTACCATTGCCAGTAACGTGGTCCCTAAGCCACGACGAGTACCCGTCCAGCCTGTACTCGCGGAAGCCCGTCCCTCCCACCCCGTACGCGCCGCTAGGGCGCGTGACCACGAACGTGAGCACGAGGACTACAAGGAGCAGTACTATGAGAATGAACATAGCGACGAGGTAAACCGCCAAGAGGCCTTCCTTTTTCCAGTAGGCGCCGATGAATCCAGCGGCGGAGACCAGCAGGAAAGCCACGCCGAGGAAGACGAGCGGCCACCGGATCCAGTGGATGCACTCGTTCGCCGGCTTCGAGGCCAGCCATATGCCGGCGGCGATTATGGGGATGGAGCACATCAGCGCTACGAAATTGAGGATTGCAGTGATGTTGTTGCTCACTGCCATGGTTGATTGTTGATCAGTGCAAAAGGGAGTTTGGATGTGCTTTGGAAACGGATTGGTCGGTGGAGCTGCTAACTTTTAGGGGATGATTGTACCTTAGAACGTTAGTACATCTCCGCTTCGTATTTGTGTTAAAAGTGACGAGTATAAGTCAAACATTTTTTTTTTCACTCACAAGTCAAACGCTATTATAAACAAATCAGATTTTAAACGTCCGTAAAATTTTACGGTACAATCTTTTTATTGATACAAGCATTATTTTAATTTGTTATTGTAGGTTATAATAATAATATTTTTTTTATTTATTTTAGCAATATAGGTCCCACACTTAATTAATTCTCTTATTCTACCACTCCTATCTGGATTAATTACAGAATGCAGTCCGTACTTTCGATGATTTTTCACTTTGCAACATACAGTAATTATTTTTTTCGATCACAACCTATATAATGCGGAATTTTACTTTTACAACATCCGACTATATATTCCGACATGTATAGGCCATATGTTCGGCATATGCCAAGAAGACCCAATAAAAATATGACACGTAGCCAACTTAATTAAAAAACTTAAAATAATTTATTAAATAATATAAAAAATTTAAATTCTAAATAATTTTATATAAAATATAAGAAATATTAAAAAATTCAGAAAATAAATATAAAATTCGAAAAATAAAAAAATTCTAAAATTATTTTGAAAATTTTAAAATTCATTTAAAATCCAAAAATTATTTTAAAAATTCAAAAAAAAAAATAGAAAATAAATATAAATTCAGAAAATTAAAAAATTTATTTCTAAAAATTAGTTTGAAAACTAATAAATTCATTTAAAACTTAGAAAATTTAAAAAAAATCAGAAAATTATTTTAAAAAATGAAAAAACCTCCAGAAAATAAATATAAATTCAAGAAATTAAAATTATATTTCTGAAAATTATTTAAATTTTTTAAAATTATTTAAAAAATTAAGAAAATTAAAAAATATGTTCTGAAAATTCTAATATTCATTTAAAATTAAAGAAACTAAAAAAATAATTTTTGAAAGTTATTTAAACAAATTTAAATCTCATTTAAAGTTCAAAAAATTAAAACGTTTATTTCACAAAATTATTTTCGAAGCGAATATATTTCTAAAAAAATTAATATTAAACTAAAAAAATACTACATATCAGAGTGAGTATTGCAGCTGATTTTTTGAGAGATTTGGAGGAGGACAGTGTCGTAGTGCGGCGGAGGAATTAGGTTTGGCAGCGGCACAACGACGGATCTAGCGGAGAGGGAGTTGTATTTGTGGAGTTTTCTGTGGTCGGAGTTTGGTTTGGGCCAGTTAGTGTTTCATCCACAGATTGTTCAACAGTATGTCGAGTTTGTGCACTTTTATTTTCAGAACAAATTTGTTGAATTTATGCATTTTTTGTGTGAGAAAATTGAGAAATTTGGTTGAAAAGGGGGAAAAATCATGATGAGTTTGGAGATAGGAGATCTTAATTTTTTTTTTAGAAAATATATTTTTATTTTATAATTAAATTTTCTGAAAATATATATTTCGCTTCAAAAATAATTTTATGAAATAAACTTTTTAATTTTCTGAATTTTAAATGAAACTTAGAAATTTTTTAAATAATTTTAAAAAATTTATTTTTAGTTTTTTGAATTTTAAATGAATATTATAATTTTCAAAATAATTTTTTAATTTTCTGAAAATTTTAAATAATTTTCAGAAATAAAATTCTAATTTTCTGAATTTATATTTATTTTCTGAAGTTTTTTTAATTTTTAAAATAATTTTCGGATTTGTTTTAATTTTTGGATTTTTAAATAAATTTTAAAATTTTTAAAATAATTTTAGAATTTTTTTTAATTTTCTGAATTTTATATTTATTTTTTGAATTTTTTAATATTTCTTATATTTTATATAAAATTATTTAGAATTTAAAGCTTTTTTTATATTATTTAATAAATTATTTTAATTTTTTTAATTAAGATGGCTACGTGTCGCATTCTTATTGGGCATGTGCTGAGCACATGGCCTATACACGCCGAAATATATAGCCGGAGGTTGCAAAAGTAAAATCCCGCATTACACAGGTTGTGATCGGAAAAAAATAATTACTTTAGGTTGCAAAATAAAAAATCGTCAAAAGTACAGGCTGCATTTTGTAATTTACTCTTTTCTATTAAAAAAAGTTACTCACACACACCTTCAACCAAATGAAGACCCAATGTTTTTCTTAATTTTTTTTTCTTGTTTTTTTTTTCTTTTCTTTATTTTAGAACAAGCCTGAGTAGAGTGTGGAGTTCAGATACTTTTTCTTTTTCTTTTTTTTATGAATCCAAAATCATATTAAATATTATTTTTATGTTAATACTCCTCTCATTTGTAAAACAAGTTATTTTAGACTTTTAGGTGAAACATAATAATTTAGGATTGACAAAAATACCACCACATAATCTATTTTTATTATCTTAATTTCCATTTTAGGTAGAGTGAATAGGAGATGAAATATGATCAATTTACAAATAGAGATAATAAATAAATTAGATAATGATCATATTATGAGATTTGTACATAAATTTGTTTGAATTTATTTAAGGGGAATATTGGAAGAAGATGGAAATTTCACTAGAATGACTTGTTTTTTGGTAAAAATTACTCTCTAAAATGACTTTTTTTTTTTTTTTTTTTTGTGTGTGTGTGAACAGAGAGAGTAATTGTTAGATTTTGTTTAGTTCTTTATATATCCTAGTATTTCTCACATGAAAATTTATTAATTAATTAAAGAAATTGATTGATTACGTTTAAAAACTTAAATTCACCGTATGATGGGACTGTGTCATGTTTATTACCTATGTGAACAAGCACAAATGATTCAATTAATTAAAAATATTCAAACAAACACATATCTAAATAACACATAACACGTCAAAAAAAATATTAATATAAAATAATTACTAAAATATATTGATTAATTTCATTGTATTTTTTCCCCTTATTCACATAAGCTCATATTTTTTATTAAGAAGAAAAATGATTGATTATATACTCTACAACATATATTCACCATAAATTGTCTTATCCATCAATTATCAAATCTAACAAAAATATTCAACTTTTTTTGAATAATTACTACCCCCTCTACATATATTTTATTCAGAATATATAAACATTCATTGAATGATCTCGTGCAATTATAGATGGTTTTCCTATTTTTCGTATATAGATATATATAGATGTATTAGATATAAATATAATTATACTTTGCAATATTTTAATTTAACATCACACATTAGTTTAATTTTTTCAAATAAATTATATTCAGTTATATATTTCTCAACTTTTAGGTGCATAATTTATATATATATATATATATATATATAATTATAATTGATAATAAATATTCATTATTTTACGGATAATTTACAGGTTATAAAAAGTTACATTTTTTGTGTCAATATTATCATGAATAAATAATTAAGAAATTTCAAATGTGATGTGGAATATAGGTATTAAATTAATTATTTTTAAAAAAGAATTAATATGATATGTTATGTGTTAATGTTTGTAAAATTATTAACTGTGAAAAATCAATGAAAAAGGTTGTCAGCCTTGAAACTATTTTTAGGGGGAAATTTTATTGCTTTTTTATTTTGGCATAGGTCCTACGTCTATTTTCTAAATTAGTATTTTATCATATGTGTGTGTATATATATATATGTATATATATATATATATATATATATATTATTTTAATTAAAATTCTAATTAATCTAAAGTTTTTAATGTAAATGAATGAGGTCAAAGTAAGAGAAATAAAAGTAAAAAGGAAAAGGGAAGTGATGGTTACAAGTTTAGCAAGTAGCAAGGACCCTAAACTTTGGCTAGTAATATACCTAATGCAGTGTTAGCCTTTGTGTATATTATTTGTTTTCTTTATTCATATAGGAAATCCTTTATACTTTCTCTTGTATTTACTCTGTATAAATGGAGCTTTGTGGTCTTTATTTTTTAAAATTTTATATACACAGATTAGTTTATGATTCCCATCTTTTTTTTTGTAAGTTCATTAATTACATAAAATTTAACATACTACCAGGACTAGTAAAAATGTTAAATGTGATCGCAGATCCAGCTCCTTTGGGTTTCAACTGTTCATCATCTTCATCCTTGACCATGTTTTATTGCTTCCGCTTTTCTTGAATTTGTGTTTTCTATTTTGCGTACGATGGCTAGGGGTGATGACTCATTACAGTCTATTGGTGTTCATCTAGATGCGAAGAATTTTGGGTATTGGAGTTATGTGATGATGAGTTTCTTGAAGGGTAAGGCGCTGTGGGATTATGTTTTCGGAAAAGCCACATGACCTAAATTGGAAGATGAAAATTTGATGAACTATTTCGTATTTGGGAGACCAATAATTCGAAGAATATACTTGGATTAATAACTCCGCTGAACAAAGGATTGGGGTTCAATTCGCTCGGTTTATGTAACAGCCCGATTTTCTAATCTAATTTAAGAGATTGTAAAACAGGAAAAAAAAAATGTTTATTTTGTTTATTTAGAAATAATTATTTTGTTCAATCAGGCCATTACTAAATTACTATTTGTATAAAATTTCCACTTGTGCCATATTGTAATATAATATATATTAAGGTACATTAAAATAAATTATATATATGCATTACTAAAAAAAAATCTTTGATTATTTAAGGCATAATATCAATTATTCGCAGCGGAATTATATAAAACTAGTTGAACTAACACAACTTAACATGCAATTTATTTAAATTAGAAGTCTAGCATAAATCCCTATTATTTTACTTTATTTTGTTTATTTATATAAGTAAACTACAACAAGAAATAACTTAATCAAAATTAATTCCTGAATATGCACCTATTATGATAATTCGTTAATGAAATTCAAACATGCCATCAACTATATTTTAAAATTTCAGTAACTCCAAATATACTGATCACTCACATTTTTCACATATTAATTGTTCAAACATACGAAATAAATTGACTTAAAGTAACATAACAATCTAATTCCAATAGTCAAATGTCAAATTTAAATAAATCTCATTACTTAATAGATACCACCATATGCTTCCCCGGTTCCGTCTCAACTTCAGCCACTCTTTCCATTTCTACCTGAGGATCAATAATAGGCTGGGGTGAGCTTCTTTTAGCTCGTGGGAGTCACAGTTTATTATAATAATCATAAAGACAAGAAGCATACAACGTAACATTTATTTTAAATGATGCGCTTGTATTGGCAAGACACATAAAACTAACTTGTATTGGCAAGTAGTATATTGATAATGGGCTAAACTTGTATTGGCAAGTAGCATAATGACAATAAGCAAAACTTGTATTGGCAAGTAGCAAATTGTAAATCACTTGTATTGGCAAGTAATAATAAAATAAAAGCACATGTATACAATCAAGTAATTATAATTAGAACAATAAACAGTTAGGACCCCCACCTGGAAAAGAGATGATTGAAGATGCAAATGCTGACAAATTAGTCCAAAGTCCTAGGTCCGTACTCTCGCTCCTCGAAGTCTACTACAATAAATAGAAAGTGAAAATTATTTATTAATAATACTATTGTAGAACTAATCCTAGTTGATAAATAAAATTAAAAGAAATTGAAACTGGTGGACGGTTAATTGGGTCATTTGGAGGTTTGTGGGCCAAAGATGACTTTGCTAAAAAAGAGTAATGTGGCTAAAGTGAAAAATAGGGAACTGGGCCTTAAACTTGTGATTCCAAATTGAATGGAAACCAACAGGAGACAGATTTGAAAAAGAAACAGAATTGGTATTGTTTAAGGGATTTGTCTTCTGTTTCAGAACAGCTTCGCGTGACCCTTCTCATCTCCTCCTTTTCGTCGATTTTTCTCCATTCCAGTTCCATCTTCTCATCCCATGGAAAACTAAATATGTTCTCCATTTCTTCTCCTCTTTCACTCGCACCTCGTCCATGGATTTTCTTCTTTTCTCTAATTCTACCGAACAGGAAAAAAGAAAAAGAACAGCAAATGACATCCGTCCGACTTGACAAATCGGCATCTGAAATCGTGGCCGGACAGAATCGCGGCGGCGCGATGGCTTCCGAGCAACGCAGTGGTGCCGGAACTTTGAGCATTTCAGGTTTGCTACACTTTGCTGATTCTGCCCCTTGTGTGTGTGTGAGAGAGAGAGAGAGAGAGAGAGAGATGGTAAGGGTGACGGCAGTGGTGGTTTGAGTAGTAAAAAAAAAATTTGTGGAAACTGTTCTGGATTTTCCGGTGAAACTGGCCGGAATTGGCTTGAGAAGAATTAAGCAAGAATTTCAGAAATCATTTACCTTCTCTGTTTCTTTGTAAAAGTCAGTAAAAATGATCGGAATAGAGATTCTTGTATTTATACGAAAATATTGCTAGCGGTTTTTTTTTTTTTTAATCCCTCCACTACCACTCCATGATCTCCCACTCCCACTCCCACAATCACGTTTCCACGCTTAAAAAAAAACAGAATGGGAAAAACTACCGGTTCTAAAATTCTATCCATCCTCAAATGGATTTGGGCTCAGCTGATTGGGCCATGTATTGTCATATGGATATAAATTATTGGGCCAGACATGAATATGGATGTAATGTATGTAAATGGGCTCATAATAATAAAATAAATGGGCCTTAAATAATTTATTTGGACTAGACAGTCCAATATAAAATATATTAATCACATAAAATGGATCGGCCTATAATAAATGAAATGATAATTAAAACTCTTAAAATATATAAATGAATAGACGGAAAAATTTCCCGGGCGTTACATCCCACCCCCGTTGGAAAAATTTTCGTCCTCGAAAATTAATACGTACCATGATTATAAAAATCAGGATATCGCGCGCGTAACTCCTCCTCGCGTTCCCAAGTAGCTTCTTCAACACTATGATTTCGCCATTGGACCTTGACGAGAATCGTTTCTCGATTCCTCAACTTTTGAACCTTCCTATCGAGTATCGCCTGAGGGTACTCGACATATGTCAAATCTTCATTCACTTCCACTGTAGAGTAGTTGATGATGTGACTTGGGTCGTGTACATACTTTCTCAGCAAAGAGACGTGAAAAACATTGTGCACACCCGAAAGTGCTGGCGGTAGAGCTAAACGATATGCCAAGTTTCCAACCCGGTCAAGAATCTCAAACGGGCCTACGTATCTTGGCCTCAACTTGCCTCTCTTACCAAAACGAATAACACCCTTGGTCGGGGCTACCTTGAGAAATAATTTCTCTCCAACACTGAACTCAAGATCTTTCCTACGCTTGTCCGCATAAGACTTTTGGCGATCTTGAGCTATTTTAATCCTTTCTCGAATCTTCTCTACCACTTTAATCGTCTCTTCCAACATTACTGGAGCCTCAAATCTTCTCTCACCAACTTCGTCCCAATAAACTGGAGACCTACACTTTCTTCCGTACAACGCTTCATACGGAGCCATGCCAATCGTTGTTTTATGAAAACTGTTGTTGTAAGCAAACTCTACTAATGGCAAGATTCGTTCCCAATTATTTCCAATGTCCAAAACACATGCTCTCAACATGTCCTCAAGTGTTTGTATTGTCCTTTCCGACTGACCATCAGTTTGCGGATGATAAGCTGTACTGAAATTCAACTTAGTTCCCAAAGCTTCTTGCAGACTACCCCAAAAACGTGATGTGAAGCGAGTATCTCTGTCTGAGACGATAGAAACAGGCACTCCATGTAACTTCACAATCTCTTGGATATACAATTGAGCATACTGGTGCATCTTGAAACTCATCTTTACTGGGATAAAGTGAGCTGACTTCGTGAGTCGATCCACTATAACCCAGATTGCATGGTTTCCTCTTTCCGATCGTGGTAAACCCACCACAAAGTCCATCGTGATGTGTTCCCACTTCCACTCCGGAATCTCAAGTGATTTCAACAATCCTAAAGGACGTTGATGTTCATCTTTCACTTGCTGACAAACGATACACTTTCTGACAAAATCTGCGACATCTCTCTTCATACCATCCCACCAAAACATTCTTCTCAAGTCTTGATACATCTTTGTACTGCCTGGGTGAGCGGTATATGGAGTATTGTGTGCTTCTTCCAATACTATTCTCTTCAACTCCGTAATATCGGGTACACAAATTCTCCCTTCAAAATACAATGTATCATTCTTGGACAACTCAAACCCTTTGCCTTCTCCGGCAAGAACATGCTCTCTCATCTTGAGCAGAAATGCATCTCGAGTTTGACTTTCCTTAATTCTCTCCTTTAGAGTCGGTTGTACCACTAAAGCTGCTAAGACTGAATTCACAGACTTTGGTGGTGTAACTATCTCAAGGTTCATCTTTGAGAATTCCTTGACTAGTTTCTCCTCCCTAGTCAAGATACAAGTCAATTCTCCTCTTGCCTTGCGGCTAAGTGCGTCTGCTACCACGTTAGCCTTTCCGGGATGGTAGTGAATAGTACAGTCATAGTCTTTCACTAACTCTAACCATCTCCGTTGCCTCATATTTAGCTCTTTTTGTGTGAAAAGATACTTTAGACTCTTATGATCCGTGTATATTTCACACTTACCTCCATAAAGGTAATGTCGCCAAATCTTCAAGGCATGAACTACTGCAGCAAGTTCTAAGTCGTGAGTTGGATAGTTCAACTCATGTGGCTTTAGTTGCCTCGAGGCATAAGCAACTACCTTGCCATTTTGCATCAAAACTCATCCCAAACCTTGCTTCGATGCATCACTGTAGATCACGAACTCCTTCGTCGGATCAGGGATGGTCAAAACTGGTGCAGTAGTGAGTTTGTGCTTCAGTTCTTGGAAACTATTCTCGCACTTCTCGTTCCACAAGAACCTTTCTCCTTTCCTTGTCAACCGTGTCATTGGAGTAGATATCTTTGAAAATCCTTCAATAAACCTTCGGTAGTAACCGGCGAGTCCTAAAAAGCTACGCACTTCATTAGCATTGGTTGGTGTCTTCCAATCATTGACAGCCTCAACCTTCGCCGGATCAACCTCAATTCCTCGAGCAGTGATTACATGACCAAGAAACGCAACTCGATTGAGCCAAAATTCACACTTACTGAACTTCGCATACAACTTCTCCTTGCGAAGTGTCTCAAGAACAATCCTCAAATGTTGTTCATGCTCACCTTCATCCTTCGAATACACTAGTATGTCATCTATAAACACAATGACAAACTGATCCAAATAGGGATGAAAGACTCGATTCATCAAATCCATGAAAACCGCAGGCGCATTGCTCAAACCAAATGGCATTACAACAAACTCATAATGACCATACCTTGTTCGAAACGCCGTTTTTGGAATATCACTATCTTTGATCTTTAACTGGTGATAGCCAGACCTTAGATCAATCTTCGAGAATACTCCAGAACCTCTAAGCTGGTCAAACAAGTCTTCTATCCTTGGGAGAGGATACTTGTTCTTTATCGTGAGTCGGTTAAGTTCACGATAGTCAATACACATCCTCATCGAACCATCCTTCTTTTTCACAAACAATACTGGCGCACCCCATGGCGACACGCTCGGTCGGGCAAAACCCAAATCAAGCAACTCTTGAATTTGCACCTTCAATTCTTGCAATTCCTTTGGCGCCATTCTATAAGGGGCTTTTGATATTGGTGCTGCTCCAGGCACCAAATCAATTGTGAACTCCACTTGTCTATCCGGTGGAATTCCTGGTAAGGTCTCAGGAAAAACATCCGGATATTCTTTGACAATGGTTACATCAGCTACTGTCTTCTCGGAGGTCGCTACTCCCATAATATTCACCAAAAATCCTTGACATTTTCCTTTCCTCAACAACTTCACCGCCTTCATAGCTGATATAACGCGTGGACTTGCATTACGCTTCGCTCCTTGGAAGGTAATCTTCACGTTGTTTGGTGAATGTAACGTTACTCTTCTTTTTGAACAATCTATGTCGGCCTTATACATACTTAACTAATCCATACCCAAGATCACATCAAAGTCATTCATAGCTAACACGTATGGGTCAGCTAAGAGTGTATGTTCATTTATCTCTACAGTTATACTTTTAGCTATTGAGTCAGCAGTAACCGCTTTACCCGAAGGTATGCTGATCTCAAGTGGCTCAGAAGCTTTAACACATTTATAGCCAGTCATAGCATGAAACTTCTTAGAGATAAAACTATGGGAAGCACCGGTATCAAATAGTACAAAAGCAGGAATACCAGCAATTGTTAACGTACCTGACATAGTTCCGGTTTCAATCTCCGCTTCCACTTCAGGTAGTCCGAACATACGAGCTCTTCCACCCGATCCATGATTCTGACCCCTTCTTTCAGGTAAATTCTTCTTCGGGCAGTTCCAAATCATGTGGCCTTCTTCACGGCAGCCAAAACATCTGTTCTGCCCTTGTAGACATACTCCCATGTGCTTCTTTCCACATTTGGGACAAGTGGGGTTTTCACCTTGCCCTCTCGGCCTAGGCGGCAGCTCCGCCCTTCCTTTCTTCCCACTGGTATCACCACTCTGGCCCTGCCACTTCCTCTTGTTCAAATTCTCAACCGGTGACACACGTGGCCTTTCCATCTCAAAACTAGCGGATATGTCCTCCGCTCTTATCACAGCCTCTGCATATGTCATATTCCCATGTCCAGACAGGTGATGGCGAATCTGATGCCTTAAGCCCTGACGGAATCTTCGTGCTTTCTTCTCAGACGTATCCACCAAAGTGGGAGCAAAACGACACATCTTATTAAACTTCCTCTCATACTCGGTTACTGTCATACCTCCCTGAGTCAAATCCATAAATTCCTTCTGCATCCGATCCCTGTAGATGCTTGGATAGTACTTCTCCATCACTACCTCCTTAAACATAGCCCAAGTAAGGGCATTCCTCTCCTCTACCGTCCTTATCCTCCAATAATCATTCCACCACACTCTTGCATCTTCCTTGAGTTGGAAGACAGCACATGAAATCTTCTGGGCATCCGAACATGCCATATACTCAAATATATCTTCCAAAGTCCTGACCCACTCTTCAAGTACCTCGGGGCCCTCGTAGCCATGAAAAGTGGGTGCCTTGAACTGATTGAACTGGCTTATCACTCTGGACTGCACTTGCTCAGGTGTTGCAGCAGGAGTGATGGTTGCTCCTTGAAGGAGAGCAGCTATCCCGGTGAGTAGTTGTTCGGGATTGGGATTCGCAGCTTGAGGGGCAGCTTCTTGAGGTGCGTTCCGAGCACCTTGAATGGTGTGACGTGGAGCATCGTTCGAGTTATCAGTTCGATGAGCCATTGTCCTGTCAATGGATCACCGAATTGATAAGTTATAGGAATGCGAGAAATGGGATAAGATAATGATAACGTATAATAATATTAATAATAAAACAATACATAAAGAGTAAGTAATGAGATGAGATGAAATGAAATGAAATGAAGTGAAATGAAATGTTTAATTCAAATTACTCATGTTCATAACCCAAGTGCTAAGTGTCAATGTCTACAACTGAAAAAGAAATGAGGAAATAAACAAATACAACTGAAATGGGGAAATGCAATACTATCCAAAACAAAATGAAATAACTCTAGTCCTCATCATCACTGCTCAGAATCTCAATGACTGGCATGGGTGGTGGAATCTCAATCCACGAGATGATGTCATCATCAGAGTCAGCCTCGTAGTTGCCCATTTCTGGCTCCTCCTCCATGGGCTCTAGCTCAGGCTCGGGCTCAGGCTCAGGCTCAGGCTCGGGAATAGGCTCGGGCGCAAGTGGAAGATCCTCATCCACATCTGTCTCGTCATCATCATCATATGGGATCATGTCCCAAGCAAACCGGGTCAAGAGCTCACTCACTGTGTACTGAAATCCATCAACCACCGCTTTTGCCTCTAGGCTCCTCGCCCGTGCCTGATTCCAACAGTCAAGAATAGTGTCGTTCCAATACTCAGGTAAAGCGTTAATCAGGTGATTAACCTGCTCTACAACATATCCCTCCCTTCCAGATGCATTCCACTTCTCCAGTCGGTTAATTATGTAATGGGGTGCATTCTCAGGAAGTCTGGGATCATCCCACCAGTCAGCTCGTGCCAACGGGGGAGGGTGAATATGAATGGCGGTGCTCTTACGTGCTGTCTGTCGTGTGCGTGCCATGCTAACAATGATACATGCATATATGTTTTGGGTTATGATAATGCAACTATAACGAAACATGTACACAATAATACAATGACTGAATAATGTATTGATTGATAATGAATTGAGTGATTGCATCGAATATGATGTGAATGATAATGCATTGAAATGAATAATTGAACGGGTACCTTGGAACTGAGCGATGAAGTAGAGACGGCCGAAAGCATATGGTACTTGTGATCATAATTTAATTTTTATTCAATCTATTTAACATAAAAATTTAAAAAGAGACGGGTCTACAGAAAAGTAAACCGCGCTCTGATACCACACTGTAACAGCCCGATTTTCTAATCTAATTTAAGAGATTGTAAAACAGGAAAAAAAAATGTTTATTTTGTTTATTTAGAAATAATTATTTTGTTCAATCAGGCCATTACTAAATTACTATTTGTATAAAATTTCCACTTGTGCCATATTGTAATATAATATATATTAAGGTACATTAAAATAAATTATATATATGCATTACTAAAAAAAAATCTTTGATTATTTAAGGCATAATATCAATTATTCGCAGTGGAATTATATAAAACTAGTTGAACTAACACAACTTAACATGCAATTTAATTAAATTAGAAGTCTAGCATAAATCCTATTATTTTACTTTATTTTGTTTATTTATATAAGTAAACTACAACAAGAAATAACTTAATCAAAATTAATTCCTGAATATGCACCTATTATGAGAATTCGTTAATGAAATTCAAACATGCCATCAACTATATTTTAAAATTTCAGTAACTCCAAATATACTGATCACTCACATTTTTCACATATTAATTGTTCAAACATACGAAATAAATTGACTTAAAGTAACATAACAATCTAATTCCAATAGTCAAATGTCAAATTTAAATAAATCTCATTACTTAATAGATACCACCATATGCTTCCCCGGTTCCGTCTCAGCTTCAGCCACTCTTTCAATTTCTACCTGAGGATCAATAATAGGCTGGGGTGAGCTTCTTTTAGCTCGTGGGAGTCACAGTTTATTATAATAATCATAAAGACAAGAAGCATACAACGTAACATTTATTTTAAATGATGCGCTTGTATTGGCAAGACACATAAAACTAACTTGTATTGGCAAGTAGTATATTGATAATGGGCTAAACTTGTATTGGCAAGTAGCATAATGACAATAAGCAAAACTTGTATTGGCAAGTAGCAAATTGTAAATCACTTGTATTGGCAAGTAATAATAAAATAAAAGCACATGTATACAATCAAGTAATTATAATTAGAACAATAAACAGTTAGGACCCCCACCTGGAAAAGAGATGATTGAAGATGCAAATGCTGACAAATTAGTCCAAAGTCCTAGGTCCGTACTCTCGCTCCTCGAAGTCTACTACAATAAATAGAAAGTGAAAATTATTTATTAATAATACTATTGTAGAACTAATCCTAGTTGATAAATAAAATTAAAAGAAATTGAAACTGGTGGACGGTTAATTGGGTCATTTGGAGGTTTGTGGGCCAAAGATGACTTTGCTAAAAAAGAGTAATGTGGCTAAAGTGAAAAATAGGGAACTGGGCCTTAAACTTGTGATTCCAAATTGAATGGAAACCAACAGGAGACAGATTTGAAAAAGAAACAGAATTGGTATTGTTTAAGGGATTTGTCTTCTGTTTCAGAACAACTTCGCGTGACCCTTCTCATCTCCTCCTTTTCGTCGATTTTTCTCCATTCCAGTTCCATCTTCTCATCCCATGGAAAACTAAATATGTTCTCCATTTCTTCTCCTCTTTCACTCGCACCTCGTCCATGGATTTTCTTCTTTTCTCTAATTCTACCGAACAGGAAAAAAGAAAAAGAACAGCAAATGACATCCGTCCGACTTGACAAATCGGCATCTGAAATCGTGGCCGGACAGAATCGCGGCGGCGCGATGGCTTCCGAGCAACGCAGTGGTGCCGGAACTTTGAGCGTTTCAGGTTTGCTACACTTTGCTGATTTTGCCCCTTGTGTGTGTGTGAGAGAGAGAGAGAGAGAGATGGTAAGGGTGACGGCAGTGGTGGTTTGAGTAGTAAAAAAAAAAATTTGTGGAAACTGTTCTGGATTTTCCGGTGAAACTGGCCGGAATTGGCTTGAGAAGAATTAAGCAAGAATTTCAAAAATCATTTACCTTCTCTGTTTCTTTGTAAAAGTCAGTAAAAATGATCGGAATAGAGATTCTTGTATTTATACGAAAATATTGCTAGCGGTTTTTTTTTTTTAATCCCTCCACTACCACTCCATGATCTCCCACTCCCACTCCCACAATCACGTTTCCACGCTTAAAAAAAACAGAATGGGAAAAACTACCGGTTCTAAAATTCTATCCATCCTCAAATGGATTTGGGCTCAGCTGATTGGGCCATGTATTGTCATATGGATATAAATTATTGGGCCAGACATGAATATGGATGTAATGTATGTAAATGGGCTCATAATAATAAAATAAATGGGCCTTAAATAATTTATTTGGACTAGACAGTCCAATATAAAATATATTAATCACATAAAATGGATCGGCCTATAATAAATGAAATGATAATTAAAACTCTTAAAATATATAAATGAATAGACGGAAAAATTTCCCGGGCGTTACAGTTTAAAACTGCATAAGATATTTGGGATTATCTTTCAAGATTGTTTGTGCAGAATAATTTTGCTGTTAATACCAATGTTGTCAAAATATCGAGTTAACTCTTACGATTCTACGAGTTTACGAGTTATTTCTCCCTAAGCAAGTTAACTCGTGATAAAATCGAGATCTGATAAAATCAAAGTAAACTCTCGAGTTTGCTCATGCAATTTTACGAGTTTACGATTTTACGATTTTGTGTACGAGTTTAAAATACTTCTTTTTATTCTATTTTAACAATTAAAAAACATATTAGAATTTATACCAATTTAAAATTGGGATTTAAAAACTTTTTAGAGAAAACTATGCACAAAGAAAGCCAATTTGTTGAAAATCATTTTCTTTTTTCTAACTATCAAGTTCTAAATTAAAATTTAAGCTTCATAAAACACAATCTTTTTCATGTAGTACTTAATTTCATTAAGGTAATAATTTAATTTTCTATTAAAATTAAAGTATTCGTAATTATAACTTAGGAATGTCTTACTAAATGTATTTATGAACAATGATGCCTAAGATATTTATCTATAATTGTATGTTTTTTTTTTTTCTTTTTAATTAATTGTTATATAGCATGTGTATTTTTTATATGGGATATCAATTCAGAACTTATTATAATTAATATGTGTATAGAATAATTTGTATATATATGGTTATTTGGTATAGGTTGTAGAATCTTACGATTTTACGATTTAATTTTACAGACAATCCACCGACTCTACTTAAAATTGTGAGTTTGACAACCTTGGTTAATATTAGTTACAATCTGAAATTCGGGCTTTAGTACAAAATAATTTGGGGATTCAAGATTATTTATGTGCAATGACTGCTCTTTGGGATCAGTTAGCATTAATAGAATCTATTGAATTGCAAGCATGCGATGCTTACGTGAAATGTAGGGATGAAGACAGTATTGTTCAACTACTGATGGGTCTTCGTCCAGAATTTGATAACTGTTGTTCGGGCCTTTTGTACTACAAACCCTTACCGTCCATTGAAGATGTGGTAAATGAACTCATGGCCGAAGAAACTTGTTTGAAGACTCTAAAGAGGGTTCATACTGCTTCTATTTCTGTTTTAGCAGGTTCTTCATCCGGCCCAGTCCTTGCAGCCCCTACCCATCAGTATAAAACTTCTATTATTGGAAATTGTAACTACTGCAAGCAACCAGGGCACTGGAAGAATCAATGTCCCGAGCTGCGAAAAGGGTCTAGTTGGAAGCCCCAACAGTCGACACAAGGTTGGAAACCTCCATAGTCAAGGGCACAAGGTCAAAAGCCCACACAATAGTATCATGGTGGGTAGCAGAAGCAGTACTCTCAGGGGCAGTCCCAGAACTCTTACCCACCGACTCAGGCTACCTTCGTGCCCTCCATGGACCAATCTGGTTCTGAAGTCATTGTATATCCGAGTATCGATTTTGTAGATGACCAATTCCAGAAGTTCCTTGCCTTCCAATAGTTTCAGAATTCGACTCCGTGTCATGCTCTTTCTATTCCATGTCCCTCACCACCGTCCCTTGGATTAGGTATCACTGTGTCTTCCTGGATATTAGATTCTGGAACAGGAAATCACATGTCTTCTAACTCCTCTACTTTCATATCTATGTCTTGTAATCCCCTCCCCCACCCACCCACCCACCCACCATTGTTGTGACTGTTGATGGCACGCCTATGCCATTAACAGGCATTGGTACAGTTCATACCTCCAATATATCTCTACCTGATGTTTATTGTAGTCCTAAGTTACATATGAATCTTGCTTTTGTTGATCAAATATGTGACTCTAGATGCTTTGTTGGTCTTTTTCCCAATTTGTGTTATATGCAGGATCTAAAAAATTCAAGAGAGTGATTGGGACATGGCGTAGAAAGGGGAAAGGTCTCAACATTTTGGATGAGTTGTATCTTTCTACCCATGCGACAACTATGCCTATCAATTTGTCTGCTTTTCATTTGACATCTTCTTCTTATAAATTTTATTTGTGACACTCTAGACTTGGTCATGTATCGGGCTCTCGTCTATGCTTTATGTGTACGTCTGGTGTTCTTGGTGATTTACGTTCTGATGATATTTCTGATTGTACTGGATGTAAACATGGAATTTTTTTTGCTTTGCCTTTTAATCTAAGTACCTCTACTTCATCTTCACCTTTCAATTTAGTTCATTATGATGTTTGGGGGACGACACCTATTCCTACCAAGGGCGGTTCCAAATATTATTTTTCCTTTATTAATGATTACACTTGTTATTGTTGGGCTTAATTACTAAAGCATCGTTATGATATTGTTCATACTTATGCTGAATTTCAAGCTTATGTGAAAACTCAACATTCTGCCACTATTAAATGTTTTTGAGCTGATTTGGGGGAGAGTATACTAGTGGTGATCTTTCTGGTATTTTCAAAGCTGATGGTACTATACACCAGTCTTCTTGTACAGATACTCCATAGCAGAATGGAGTAGCCGAACAAGAAACATAGGCATATTGTGGAGATTGCTAGATCTATGCTTTTGTCGGCTAGTGTCCCTAGCGAATTTTGGGGAGAGGTTGTACTTATATCTGTTTACCTGATTAATATGATTCCTACTTCTCATTACTCTTGGATTTCTCCTTATGCTCGGTTGTTTGATCACAGCCCACTATATTCTCATTGAGGGTTTTTGGTTCTACTAGTTTTGTTCTCCGTCCACATGTAGAATGTACTAAGTTATCATCTCGTATCGCTATTTGTGTTTTTCTTGGATATGGGATTAGGCAGAAAGATTATCGTTGTTATGTTCTTGTTTCTAAGAAATTGTATGTTTCTTAAAATGTTTACTCTATCGAGCATGTTCCCTTCTTCTCTATCCCACCTACCTCACATGACATGTCGAAATCTTATCTCTTCATAATAATCCCTTCACTACTGATTGTGCATCTGATCATACACATAAACCTTCTGCTTCTCCTAACGTCTGATCAATGATCCCTAGTTAGCCAAGTTGAACTTGTAGCCTTTTTCTTGATAGCTATAATACAAGCCATATCCATCTTCTTAGCCTTTTTCCCACACTTGGATCGAACGAGTTTGATAGACGGAATTGGAAAGTGGATGTGAGAGAGAGTTACAAAAATGATGAGAGTGCGATGATGAATATAAAGTGGGGAAAAAAAATTGCGTTCCATTTCGATTGGATGTTTATAGTTTATGACCAAGAAAGGGTCAAAGGAACCCAATAATAGAGCTTACTTTGATTGATTTAGAAGTCAAATATTGCTAACTTATATTTTATGCACAAGAGTTGGTTGTGGTGATTTGGAGAAGGTGAAAGAAACATTGAAGTTTTGAAATGATGAAAAAGGAGTGAGAGTAAAACTTATGTGAGAATTAGTTGAGTGTAAATCAATCGATCCAAGTTAAGTCTCTACACTCAAACATATCTCACCTAGTCCAAATAGCCTACATTACAACCAAAACAAAAGACCTTTCTGATTTTTTGCTCATATTTATCAAAAGTGACGGAAAGATAAGACAATAAGCAAGCATATGGTAGGGCATGCATATGTATACAACTCGAGCGATACACGGCCCTGTTTTATACACTTGAGTGCTTGAGTGATACACTTATCTGTGAGGATAGTATGATGATTTCAAAGGTTCATTAACTTGTGATGTGCATAATTAGAATGTACTTTTGGTCTGAGACTTACATTTCCAAGTAAAACCGATGATACCTATATGTTTTCCTCCTACTGAGAAAGAAATTCTTCATTCTTTTGATATTAATTGCTCAGGGACGAGCAAGGGTTTAGTTTGAGGGGGTTGACAAATGGGTTGTTTAGAGTGAAAAATAGGTTTAAAGTATGTGTTTTTAACATACATTTGTAGTTTTTAAACATACATTTGTTATATTCTTCGTATTTCCTTTCTCTTGTTGGAAAACCTCATTTTTAAGCATTTTGTAGGTAAAAAAGTGTACAAAGAGGTGACGAGTAGATTGGAGTCGAAGAAATCGAGAAAAAACCCGAGGAATGAAGAAACGGGCCAAAATTGGGCCGTGCACGGTCACAACCGTGCATGCCTTCACAAACTGTGCATGGCCCGTGCGCGCAAAAGGCAGGGGCAGCCATGCACAGGCATGACCGTGCACGGAACGTGCACGAGTGTCCAGACTCCAGAGAATAGGCGATTTCAGGGGTTGTGCACGGTCCATGCAGCCTCGCACGGGCATGACCGTGCATAAACTCCGGAAATGGTTTAATTTCAGCCCATTTATGTAATTTTGAGCCCAAGACTTTGTAAAAAGCCCCAAATGGGGGGTATAGACTTAGATTTTCAGATTTTTTACAGAACACACTATTCATTTTACTTACTTTTTAGAGAGAGAAAGCTAGAGAGAGCATTTGGGGGAATTACTTGAAGATCAAGATTTATTTCTTCAATAGGTTTTATCATTCCATCTTCATCTAAATTTTGTATAAACATGATTATGTCTATATATTTGTGTTTATTTATTATGATGATCATGGTTGGCTAATTTTCTTAATCTAGGTTTAGAAAGTAGATTATGGGTGATTAGTGATTTTACTCGATTAATTTAATCCCGTGCTATGTTATTAGTTGATTAATGGTTTATTGTGCTTGTTGAATGATCTGATCACTTGTTTAACATTATTGAGGATTAAATTGAAACCGAGAGGGAAAATTTGATCCGAGATCACATTAATCGACATGATTAGGCAATAAAACCTAGAGGTTTGAGTTAATTGTGGGAACTTTGATCTTAGGAACGATTGAGAGTTGTATTTGATTAATCGACCGAAGACGGTGATTAATCTTATACAATCAACATGTAAGTTGCTCCGAGAGGGGATCTTGCATATAATTTGTGATCGTTTCCTAATACGTAGCATTCAGTTTAAAGGTTGAATTAATCGGGATAATAATTGCTAATTACCCTTAATTGAAACCTAAGCCTAGATTATCCTTATTAATCGGTTATTCTCTATAAATTGTTCTCTAGTCTATCTTATTAGTTTCTGATAGGGATAACCCGGTTACTTCGGGTCGTTACTTCGGGCCGGGTTAAACCTGAGCCCACTTACCAGCCCAGCAAACGCGCCAGCAAGCGCGGAGGCCCAGGCCCAACAGGCCCAGCAACGCGTGTTCTGTCCAGCGAATCAAGTCTGTTCCGAGAATCAAGGCCTATGATCTTTTCCCAACTGCCATGCATATTTGGTGGGCAAGATTATAGGGATTTAGTTAGGGTTTTGATTTAGTAGTATAAATAGGTGAAAAGAACTCTGAATTAGGGTTCGCACTTTGCATTCTGTAATACGCACTGTAAACTCCACGTTCTAGTAAAAAGGAACACCTCGGCGATTGCCGTTTTCTGCCCGTGGACGTAGATCTCCGGATCGAACCACGTAATTCTTGTGTGTTCTTATATTGTTTACGTAGATTCTTGTTTAGTTGTGTTGTTACCGGATTGCGCATTATCAAATTGGCGCCGTCTGTGGGAACGAGAGACAGTTTTTTGAACGAAAAGCATTTTTTTTTTTTTGGCGTCCCAGCGTATTCAAAGATCATGGTGACAACACGTCAGAATCAATCCCGCCACGGTGCTCAATCTAACCAGGATCCACCCGTGGATTAAATCTTGCCGCCGAGGCAATTGCCGGCAGAGAGTACATCCAATCATCAGGATAGTCAAAACCCTCCACCCCCTCAAAACCTGCAAAACCCTAATATTGCTGCTGCTCAACCACCGGTAAACATTCAAATTACCCCAGAACTGCTCCAAGATTTCTTACAAGAGCATGCACATGTCCTTCAAGATTGGGCAGTTAATCGCCTACGTCCCGCGGGGCCTGCCGCGGGGCCTGCTAGCCATAATGCTAATCCCGTGGTGCCTCCACCACGCTCGCGTGATCAACAGGATCCGGGGCACCGCAGGCGTCATGATCGACGACGGGAACAACCTGGTTCTTCCGAGGACCATGAGAGTTCTAATGAATCGCGACCTCGCAATGAGGAACCTACTGATGCGGATCGTCGCCGTCCACTTAATGCGGCTAAGAGAGTTCGCTACACAAATCCTCATGCTCTGGATCTTCAAGAGTATGAGCGAGTTCAACGCAACGTTGAACTGGATAGAATCCTGGGCCTTGATGCCAATGGAGAGATCATCACACCGTTCTCCCAGGAAATCATTGCCACTTCCCTTCCCGAAGGGTTTAAACGGCCAGCCATACCTCCTTACAATGGCACAGGAGATCCGGCCAATTTTCTTAGAGCTTTTCGGCACAGCATGCTTAGCCATGATAGCATCACGTCCCACTAGTATTGTAAGATTTTCCCCGAGTACTTACAGGATGAAGCTCGGATTTGGTTTGATTCTCTCCCACGTGACAGCGTGTCCTCCTTCAGAGAACTAGCCGAGCACTTTTGGGCGCGGTTTGAAGCACGGGCAAAGCCCATGGCCACCCTGGCCGACGTCATGAATATGGAACAGCGGGACGGTGAAACCGTTACCCAATTTCTGGACCGTTTCACAGCGGTAAGCCTCAAGGTGGGAAACTGCCCCGACGATGTGGCCATCAACGCTTTTATGAATGGACTCCGCCCCGGAGCACTCCACACCGAGTTAGCTCGGAACACTCCGGTCACAACTCGAGCACTGTTCAAAACAGTGTGCAAATTTGCCAAGGCCGAGGAGCAGACTCGCCAGAAGCGTGAGAAGCACGCTAGCAAGCGGCAATCCGACAAGGCTCAACCCGGGCCTAGTACTCGACCTAGCGCATTTTCCCGCCTGACACCGGGGCGTTCAGAATCCCGAAGTGAAATTCCACAATTGACTCCGTTGACGAAGTCACGAGCTGAAATCCTATCTATCCACAAGAACGATCTACGACCTTGTCCGCGGATGACCGCGCCTCCTGAAAAGAGGAACCGTGGAAAGTGGTGCGCGTACTACCGAAATCATGGGCATGAGACAGAGGAGTGCCGAGAACTCGGCAAGGAGATTGAGGAATGCCTCAAGAAAGGGCTCTTGCGGCAATACGTCGCGCGAACCGGAGACCAACCTCGGGCAAACCACAATGGGGGCTCGTCTCATTACCGAGGAGGTTACCATGACCGAGATACTCAACAAAATCGGCCGCATTGGCAGAATAACCGGCAGGGGCCCAATAACTACGCACGACAAGATTCTGGCAATCGCCAGCCACCACGTCTCCCACTTCCACCTCCTCCTCCGGGAGGACCCGGGGACAACGCACCCCCTCACGTGATAAACGTGATATATGGAGCCCTACCCACCGGGGCCTCACGACATGCCTTAAAGGCAGAAGCTCGACGTCCTCCTCCCGAGGAGCCACGTCACAAACGCCTCCATCAGTCCGAGACTGTTAGCTTCACGGATAGGGACCCCGTTCCGGAGATAACACCTCACATGGACGCTATTGTCATCGACATGACTGTAGCCAACATAACGGTAAGGCGGGTCTTTGTGGATAACGGGGCAGCGGTAAGCGTTATATTTGCAGACTGTTTCGAAAGGATGGGGATTTCTCGAGATCAACTTCGACCGGCCCCCGGGCCACTACAGACTTTCACTCAGGGTGAAGTCCGGCCAGAAGGTATCATCACTCTCCCAGCGTCTTTGGGGACTTATCCGAGGATAAAAACTATCTTCGTGGACTTTTACGTGGTGAATTCTCCATCACCATATAACATGATATTGGGCCGGGACTGGCTCACCCCGGCAAAAGCCGTATGCTCCACGTATCACCTCGCGCTAAAGTTTCCCACTTCGCATGGTGAAGTGGCCATCCGCGGGAGTCAGCGGGTTTCAAAAGAGTGCATGTATGTGGCACTCAAAAAGACTGCTAAGGTTCCTCCCAAACAGCAACTCCAGGTCACATCACCAGCTCTGGAACCTCGGGAATGTATCCCGTTGGGGGATGCCACTGCCCAAGTCCCGCTAGATCCGTCTAAGCCGGAACAGACAGTAACTGTAGGCGCTGTGGATGTGCCATGGCTACATCAGGCCATTATTCAGACCCTGCGAGAATATTCCGATGTTTTTGCATGGTCTCCTCTGGATATGCCCGGGGTTTCACCCGAAGTGATTACTCATAAGCTGAACATTGATCCCAGCGTAAAGCCAATCCAACAAAAGCAGAGAAAATTCGCTCCGGAGCGAAATGAAGCTATTCGAGTTGAGGTGAAACAACTCCTGGATGCGGACATCTTGTTCGAGGTATTCTACCCCTCTTGGTTATCCAACCCGGTAATGGTAACGAAAACCAGTGGGGCATGGCGGATGTGTGTTGATTTTTCCGATCTCAATAAGCACTGTCCGAAAGACTGCTATCCTCTGCCTTCCATCGACCAAAAGGCCGAAGCCATTACGGGGTACGTGGCACTTTGTTTCTTAGATCTGTATAAGGGCTACCACCAGATTTTTATGGATCCACAGGATGCCCTCAAAACGGCGTTTATCACTGCCTTTGGGTGCTTTGCTTTTAAGAAATTGCCCTTCGGGCTTAAGAATGCTGGAGCTACCTATCAGCGTCTAATGGACTTCGTCTTCCACGACCAGATAGGTCGTAATGTTGAGGTTTACGTCGATGACTTGGTCATCAAAAGCTCCTCCCATCGTTCATGTGTGCAGGACATTACCGAAACATTGCGCACCCTGCGGCGCTATAACTTGCGGCTCAATCCAGCAAAATGCACCTTCGGTGTTGGCTCCGGGAAGTTTCTCGGGTACATGGTTTCACAAAACGGCCTGCAGGCCAATCCGGCTAAACTCCGTGGTGTATTAGATTTGCAGCCACCAAAAACGTTCAGGGATGTTCAACGCCTCACAGGTGGTTTGGCGGCCTTAAACAGATTCTTATCGAAAGCAGCAGAGCGCCAGCTCCCATTTTTTAGAATCCTGAGACAAGCGAAGTCCTTTGAGTGGACTCCGGAATGCACCGAAGCCTTCGAGGCCTTGAAACGTCATATACAGCAGCTGCCTACCTTGTCAGTTCCTCTCCCCGGTGAGCTGCTGTACTTATATCTGGCTTCCGCCAAGGAGGCTGTTAGCGCCGCTCTTGTACGAGAAGTGGAGGGGGTTCAACACCCCGTGTATTTTGCAAGCCGGGTGCTTCATGGAGCTGAGACGCGATATTCCGTTCTAGAAAAAACCGCCTTGGCCCTTGTTATGGCAGCCCGGCGTCTTCGGCCATACTTCCAAGGACGTGAAATACGCGTCTTGACTAATCACCCTATACGCCAGATCCTTGTAAAACCCGAGGTGTCTGGGCGCCTCGCCAAATGGGCCATTGAGTTGGGCGAATATGACATCCAGTTCCTCCCCCGCCGAGCAATTAAGGGTCAAGCACTCGCCGATTTCCTGGCCGAAGCCCCGGGAGACAATTCCGAGTGCCCCGGGGACGGTGTTACACATCACCATGCTAACCTCGCCCCTTCACCCCGGAAGTGGCAACTTTTCGTGGATGGAGCATCCGCGGTCCGAGGAAGTGGTGCCGGACTGCTTCTCATCGACCCCGAGGGGGTGGAAGTTAAATATGTCATCCGGTTCAAGTTCAAGGTAACTAACAATGAAGCGGAATACGAGGCAGTTCTCGCCGGGCTCCGGCTCGCTCAATCCTTGGGCGTTCGTCATCTCGAGCTCTTCACGGACTCCGAGATCGTATCCAGGCAAATTCAGGGGACTTACGTCGCCAAAGATGAAACATTGGTCAGGTATTGTGCTCTAACACTCAAGCTCATGTCAACTTTTGAAGCAGTTACTATCCAGAAAATACCCCGAACCCAAAACACAAGAGCAGATGCGCTCAGCAAATTGGCCTCCGCGGTCCAAATTAATATATCTCCGGATATTATGGTTGAAGATTTGTCTCATCCAGCAATTCATGAGGCCACAGTTTCGGTACTGACCGACAGTGATCCGAACTGGATGACTCCGATCATTCAGTATCTCCGAGATGGGATTCTGCCAACTGACAAGCTACGAGCTCGGCAAGTTGTGCTCAAAGCCCCCAAATACTCCCTTCATAATGGAGTTCTATATCGACAATCGTACCTACAACCGAATCTCCGGTGCCTCGCCCCTGCCGAGGCCATTCAAGTTCTGCGGGAGGTTCACGAAGGGGCCTGCGCAAGCCATATCGGTTCCCGGACTTTAGCAAAGAAAGTTCTCCGCTGGGGATACTATTGGCCTACCCTGTTCAACGATGCTCATGACTTAGTGTCCAAATACAGCAAGTGCCAACTACACTCCCGTGTAAAGCATCTGCCACAAACCGAACTCACGGGAATCCAGAGTGCGTGGCCATTTATTCAGTGGGGTATTGATATTGTTGGACCCTTCCCCGTTGCTCCGGGAGGGTTGAAGTTCTTGGTCGTTGCCGTAGACTACTTCACTAAGTGGGTCGAAGCCGAACCACTTACCGCTATTACCGGTCAGAATATTTTGAAATTTGTATGGCGCAATATCGTTTGCCGCTTCGGCATCCCGAGCACTATTATCTCGGACAATGGTAAACAGTTTGCCAATGATCCATTCCGCTCATGGTGTGAAGAACTCCACATCAAACAGATTTTCACTTCGGTTGCTCACCCTCAAGCAAACGGGCAGGTTGAGGTCACCAATCGGACCCTTCTCACGGGAATAAAGAAGCGCCTGGATAGTGCCAAAGGTCTCTGGGCTGAAAACCTTCCACAAGTCTTATGGGCTATTCGTACAACGCCGCACACCTCCACCGGGGAGACTCCTTACAGCCTTACTTACGGCTCCGAAGCCGTTATCCCCGCTGAAATCAGTGTGCCGAGTCCTCGCCTCCTCACATTAGTTCCGGATGATAATGACGAGGCTCTTCGCGCAAATTTGGATGAGCTTGAGAATCGCCGGGAACAATCGTTCATTCAGCAGGCTAAGTGCAAACAGCGAGCTGCCCAGTATTATAACCTCCGGGTTCGAGGTACACAGTTCAATGTCGGGGACTTAGTCCTTCGGCTCAACTCGGCCAGCAAAGCTGCCCCCGAGGGCAAACTACATGCTTCTTGGGAAGGCCCCTACCGAGTCGTTGCTGTACATGACTCTGGATCCTATCAGCTTGAACATATCAACGGGACCCCGATCCCCCGAAGTTGGCACGTCACAAATTTGAGGCGTTTCTATCTGTGAAGGCCACATCGCAAGTACTATCTTTCCTTTAATTTCCTTTATAGTTGTTATTTCACTTTGTACTTTTGAGTTTGCTCCGGCACTTATCATTGAATAAAAATTCTTTGCTTGCATAACTTACTGTGTTATTCTTTACGTTACGGGGACGCCCTAACACAATCATACTATCATTATTAGTCTCCGGACAATTAAACCTCTCTCTCGGTCCGTCCGAGGAGGTTTGCATATTAGTCCCCGGACTCACATCACTTTCTCGTCTGTTTAACCGGAGAAATGTTTACTCCCGCCTGATCCGTCCGGGGAGGTATTTTACTCCCGCCTGATCCGTCCGGGGAGTTTTTACTCCCGCCTGATCCGTCCGGGGAGATTGGATTTATCCATACCGTGTTCCCGAACACCTACTTAAACACTTAACAAGTTTTCTATCATGTTCCCGAACACCCGATTAAAGTGATTTGTAACCTGTTACTTTAATTACACCAGTTTGTACACGTTACAACAGTTTTATTATTATCTTCTGAATATTCAAATCAAATGGTTTTTTGCATAAGACTGCAAACATAAAAAAAAAAAAATAAATAAAATACAACAACAAAGACAACAAATACAAAAGCTACTGCCTACGGCCCCCGAGCCAATATTCAGCGCTCCGGCGCTGGGACCCGCTCCTCGATCTGCGTTGGGTCCTCCGGGATCTTGAAAATCCTCGACCTCGGGCTCCGGCTCTGTTACCCCCTCGGGCTCCGGCTCGGTCATCCCTTCGAGTCTCCCTCCGCCGAGGACTTTCTCTGGGCGCTGCCCTCGGGGCTTCATCTCTGGTCCGTGCTCTGTTGCTGGATTGTGGCACCGGCCTCGGTGTTTGAGCCCACTGCTCAGGGTCCCACTCTTCCGGAGCCATCACCTCGATTTCCCGGGCCAGCTCCTCGACCACCTCCTCAGCAACCACCGGGGGTTCTTCTTCAACTGTGGTCACCGGAGCTGGCTCTCGGATGACTATCCCTTTGCTCTGCTCGGAGGGTTTCTTCTTGCCTTTGGTCTTCCTGTCCTTCCGAGGAGCTTTCTGCGCACTTCGGTCCTGACTGGTGCTCGCGATGAACTCTTCAGCAGAAGGCCTCCGCCTGATTCGGCCTTTCAGCCCTTCGTACATACTGAGCAGCAGCTCCAGGACTTCTCGTTTCCTCACGAGCTCCGCGGACTCGACCGAGCTCCTCGACATCAACGCCGCGATGTCACTCTGGATTTCAACGGTCCGCTCTTCTACTTCTTCAAAAGTTAGAAGACCGAACTCGGACAGAATCCGCTCATACTCCTTATGGTGAACGCGGACGCGGCTCATCTCGGCAGCTGTGGTTCGATACTTCATTTCGAAGTCTTTGGCTCTTTCGTTGGCCTCGACCACCTTCTTCTCCACCGAGGCAATCTGCTTCTTCAACTTGGGCACTACGTGCATTTCCAGACGATTCTTCTCTCCGCGGAACCACTCAAGTGATTCCATTAGCTTTTTTATTGTTTCGTGCAGCTCCGCGGTGTTCTAGACAAATGATAAGAGTCAATCAGATCGATTACTCTCAGGCATGTAAAAGTTGAATACAGTTCGGCAACAAACATAAATTGATCGTACAAGTAAACAGAAAGCAAGAGTCCAAGAAAAGGGAATTGTATTTCAAATTGCAAGAGTACAACTGTTCAAGTACATCACCCCTAACATTTCTACAAATTTACAAGTTTAAATTTGCGGGGATCGACTGACCTCCCGCTCAATTGCCTCAGTCTCTTCGGGCAACTCCTCTCGCCGGCCCTCAGACACTTCGGCTTCTTCTCCTTCGGCAGCTACGACGGCCTCAGTCGTGGCGGGGACTTCGACCTCCATCTGTGGGGGAGGCTCGATGCTCTGGGGCGCGGTGGCCGGTTCACTGCGGCTGAATGCCAGGAATTCTTCGTCCTGGTCCACTTCACAGCTGGCAACTTCTGCGGCAGTCAGAAGCTGCCTCTTCTCCCCGAGCGCATTCACCAAGGGCCACTCCGGCAGCTCCGCTAGCGCGGCGTAATAGGCCTTCTCCACCTCGGCCGCCGCCTCAGGGTCATACCCGAATTCTGGACGATTGATGTCCACATTCGGGTACGCCTCCTTTACCTCCTCCAACACCAGGGCCCGTGTGGCTTTATCCCCTATTGCCACAAACTTCGTCTGGAAGTCAAGGAATGTACTGGAATGTAATAACTTCTCGGCGAACACTCTCAGCAAGGCTCTCTGCCCTCCAACCACGGCCGCTTCCCTCGCTTCCATTTCCGCGCGCAGCTGCATCAACTCACCTCGGAGACCATGGTTCTCCGTCTCCACACCGCGCAGACGCGCGACCTCGGTCTCGACCAAGGCAGCCCTCTTGCGTGCCTGGGTCAAGTCATGCGCAAGTTTGTCATTTCGCGCGCGAAGGTCCCGCGCTGTTGCAGCTAGCCCTTCCCTGGCCTTCACCTCGTTCTTTAGGCCGACCTCTATAATTCCTTTGGCCAGCTGCAGAATTTTCTCGGCGTCCGCGCCGTCAAACCCCAGCCTACTTGGGGCCACCTGTTCAACCTGGACATAAGTGAAACAGATAAGTCCATCTACAGCCGTCATACCAGACAATTCAGGAACACGGAATACGAACAGAAACTTAAGTTTACCTGCGAGCTCTCCCCTGTCCGGGGTTTCTTGGATGGTGCTTGCGGAGTCCCAGTAGGCTCCGGCCTCTTCTTTGATACGGCCGGAGACCCCGCCGGCGTCACCCGTTCCTCCGACCCCGTCGACGGTCGCGCACCGGTTGGCATTTTCCCCCGAGGAGACACCTCAGCGGTTTTCCCCTTCTTCTTCGCCGCTTCAGTCTTGGCGGGGCTCCCTGATGCTGGTTGCTTTCCGAAGCGTCCCACTGCATATATATCTATGGTTAGTTCTCCGCAGAATGACAGTTTAAGCAACAAGAAAGAGAAATCCTACCCTCTTCGGCGTCTCCATTGCCTGAATAATACAGGCTCAATCCCGCCTTTTCCAACTCCTCCTCGGAGCAGAGGGTTTTGAAGGTCCCCACTGTCCGGAATGTATGCTTTATTTCGGCCCCCGGGCTCTCCACAGGGGCGGTATCCAGTACCTCGTCACTTCTCCACTTCGGGAGAGCTATCTTATTCCTAACGAATATGTACCTCTCCTTCCACCCCTCCACTTTGCTCGGGTTTTGAACCTTGAACCCTCCTCGGGCTCGGGGACTAAAGGAGTACCACCCCTTGGACTTCCCTAAGTTCTTTAATTGGTAGAAAAACCTAAAAAGCTCTACCGTCGGTTCTAATCCGGCCTGTTTACAAACTACAGTGAATCCTACCAACTGCCTCACCGCGTTCGGCGCTAATTGGCAGAGGGCAATACCGTAATATTTTAACAAATCTATGACTACGCCCCACAGCGGTAATCTCAATCCTACCCTAAGGGGATCTATGTATACCGTGATAAAACCCTGTGGTGGGCAACAGGCCCTATCCTCGGGGGTAGGGATTATGTATTGGAGGTCGAAGGGGAGGTAAAACGACGGGAGTTCTCTCTCAATTTGTTCCTGTGACATCCGAAGTGCTACGGAGGACACCTCCAAACCCTCCGCCTCGCAGGGAAAGAAAGCAACCATCATCACGTTGCATTCCCGGCCGTCGACCCTATCTATGGTCCTAACCTCATTCCTCTCCGGAATAATGTATGAGAGAGGGGGAATGTCTAACGGAGTATTCGGACCCCCTAATACTTCAATCGAGGCCGAAGATGAGGCAGAAGATGAAGAAGATGAAGAGGAAGACATACTTACTTGGTTTGAATTTGAAACGGTTGATTTGAGAAATTTTTTGATCTCTGATGAATCACAAATGCAGATTTCCTCTTTTTCCCGCTTTCTAAACAGATGAATCTCAATGGAGAAGATGAAAAGTTACTGTGCAGTTATTCCCAATATAATGCAAAAAACCGACGGCTCTGATGCAGCCTATTCAAATTCAGTAATGCAGATTCATGCGTGCTCTTCACGCGCTTTACAGTTACCGAGGCGCGTGGGGAACAGCTTTCTTGGAACTCGCAGGGCGTGTCACGTCACATTCCTCTCTCTCATAATGGCGCCGCCAATCACATCACCCTCACCCTTCTTCGGGAAGATTCAAACTACACCCCGGTGTACCTTCCACCTCGGTCATACCACTACACTCCGGTGCTCCTTCCATTTTGGCCGGATTACTCACCCCGGAGTACAATCCACCTCGGCCAGACTGTCATATCCTTCCGGCGCAGTTCTTGCTTTTGGGAAATTTGGTCTCTCGCTGGGCGCCCCCATGCACTTCGGCTTAGCTCGGCACCACGTCCACTGACGGCTCCACAGAGCCCCAAGGACGAGAATATGCTCAGTCCATCAAAAACACTCCGGACCCTCCAGCGGCCCCGGTCCTTCCTGCTTGCCGTACCACTCCGGTGACAACCGAAGCTCCCTCCTCGCTTCGGCTGGGGGAGGCATCTGATAGGGATAACCCGGTTACTTCGGGTCGTTACTTCGGGCCGGGTTAAACCTGAGCCCACTTACCAGCCCAGCAAACGCGCCAGCAAGCGCGGAGGCCCAGGCCCAACAGGCCCAGCAACGCGTGTTCTGTCCAGCGAATCAAGTTTGTTCCGAGAATCAAGGCCCATGATCTTTTCCCAACTGCCATGCAGATTTGGTGGGCAAGATTATAGGGATTTAGTTAGGGTTTTGATTTAGTAGTATAAATAGGTGAAAAGAACTCTGAATTAGGGTTCGCACTTTGCATTCTGTAATACGCACTGTAAACTCCACGTTCTAGTAAAAAGGAACACCTCGGCGATTGCCGTTTTCTGCCCGTGGACGTAGATCTCCGGATCGAACTACGTAATTCTTGTGTGTTCTTATATTGTTTACGTAGATTCTTGTTTAATTGTGTGGTTACCGGATTGCGCATTATCAGTTTCAATTGCTTGTTGATCTAAATTAGCGTTTAAATATACCAAAACCAACTAATCGATCGTCTAGTTAGCCACTTAAATATTTGGATTACTTCATCTTTCTGATATTGAGCCGATTCCTCGTGGGATCGACCTTGTGCTCACGTAGTGCTACTTTGACGTCGTATACTTGCGGTTGTTCGATTTAGTTACAAACAACTAAGTGTATGTCAGGAGCCATGTCTTTGAGTATGATCAAGGCATCATGTGTTGTCCTCAAGAATAATGACCCTCCGGTTGCAACATTAAGTATTACATGTGTAAGCCCAAGGAACCCACCATAGAAATAACATATTTTCTCTTTGTTTTGAGAACCATGTTGTAGGCACTTATGGAGAAATCTGAAAAGCGTTCACATGCTTCCCATAGAGGCTCCGAGTCAAATTGCTTGAACTGTATGATTTCACTCTTTAACATCAATGTCCTGCTTGATGGAAAATATTTTAGCGAGAAATTATGGCACTAAATTTGTATTATGATCATAATTGAGCAATGTTATATTTTAACAACAATGACAGCTCTACTAAGTCCAGGTATATTGACATAAAATTCGTAGTTGTAAAAGAAAAGATAGAGAGTTGAAAGATTGCTATAGAGCATATTGGGAGGGACACGATGATTGTTCTATACATTACTGTTGGACTTGACATCCAACGTCATATGTGTGTAATATTATTTCTGACTTGGTTTAGTTGGAGTCGGCATAAGTTTGATTGCTAAATATGTTACTATTTGGATATTTTTTGTTATTATTGGTATTTACTGAATATAATATATACCATAAATCTAACATCCTAGAATTATTAACTAGGGATCAGTGGATACTAACAGCAAATGCAGTGGAATGTATTATCTTTACCAGGTTTTAATCTACACGTCGTGATATCCTTGATGAAGACTCGGACTCCGTCCCTTTTTCTCAATCCGATTTTATGTGTATGTTGAAAGTGTAGTGTATTGTATTTTCTTTGAGAGAGAGAGAGAGAGAGAGAGAGAGAGAGAGAGGAATTATCTATCAATTATAAATTATGGAAGAAGTGAGGAGACTAATATTGACTTAGTATTGAATAATGTAGATATGGAAGAAAGTGTAACATGTTCTTCTTGTTTTCTCCCACTTTCGTAACGACTACTATTCTCTTTCACCTACATCCAGATATAATCAATGGGCTCTACCATAATAATTAATTCAATATTAGTTATTAATTAAGCCCAACCAATAATTACTTTGGTTAATCTTGTGTAGAAATAAAACGTTTGATTTGTTTTCATTATGCTATATATGTTTTGGTTGATCTCATTAAGGAATAAGATTGGATCAGTTGGAATTTGGCATATCAGATAACATGTCATGTAGTGTTCATGTTGCACTTCATGATTGATTTATTATTGGTTTATTGGTTATTGGAATGCCTTGAATCTGGTTTTCTGAGCTGGACGCAACTGGAAGACGCAACCGCGACAGGAGGGAATGCGATCGAGACAAAAGTAGCCTGAATAAGGCTGCACCTCTGGGAGCTAAACGCGACCGCGGCGATGTCGAACGCGGCTGCGACAAATGTCGTTTAGATAAAGCTGTGGCGACGGTGCTCTGAATGCGACCACGAAAGTCAAACGCGGTCGCGTGAGTTAGGCGTATTTTTTTTTAATTCAGCCTATTTGAGGCCCAGTTAGTTGGGGGTTGTATACAGTAGCTCTAATTTGACCTAGGGTTAATTCTGAATCTATCAATCTGTAATTTGTGAACACCTGAGCATAATAAACGATTCATCTCTTCTGCCAATGGACATAGCTATCACATTGTTAATAAACCACATAAATTTATGTCTATTTATTTTGTCATTTATTTTATCTTTTTCGCATCCGTTATAACATTAGTATCCCCCTATATATGTATTAGTAGAAGGCTTAAAATCGACACATATTATCAATTAGACGACCAACAATTTATAATCAAGCTCTTTCTTTCTTCCAACTCATTTGCTACATGTTTTTATTTAACCTTTCCTTTGATATCTCACATTATAAAAATTGATAACTATGATTTGATTTATATAAATTAAGCAATTTTACACTATAAAATGGAATTTTGAATGTAATAAATCTTTATTAAAATTGTAGCTAATTTATTGGACAAGTGTATGATAAAATTATCGGTGTTATAAGATATTTCTCATCATTTAATCTAGGAATAAAGAAAAACCCTTCCCTACCCCCTAAGGTGACTCGAACCCAGGACCAAAGGTCTACGTAGTAAATGCTCTGCTACTGAAACTATCCAACTTCGTCATGACATTCCTCATTAATAAATATGTGTTATATATCTTGTCTTCCTTATAGATTTTTCTCTTGTTATTTTCTGTCCCCCTTTGCCCACTTCCCGCTCCCCTTAATTAATTTTTTTTCCAATTTTTCTTTTGTGCCACTCGCCCTTTCCAAATTAGGAATGATTATCGGTTGAGTTTTAGGGGTTACCTTTCCAAGTATTTGATTAGGGTCTGTATTTGAGTGTTAGGTACCCGCACTATCCGGACCCGTATAATAATTGAACATTGCACTTTCCTTTCTATAAGGCATACACATTCTAGCTAGGCAATAACTCAAGTTAATGAAAATGGTAGTTATTAATACACGTGAATAATTATTCATATCAAAAGAGCATGTATCAACAATCATATTAAAACCCAAGCCTTTAAATCCCAATCAATTTCTGATTTTTTGCGTCGCCCACTTTCTATTTTCTCTATTGGAGATATAACTCATGAGTAAAATTTTCATTTACATATTGATAGACATATTGACATTTTTTAGTTTTTCTCTCGTTTTTATCTCGTGCTTGATGTTTTGCTGATGTCTAGAATACTTGTTTAATACCCATTTAGATACACGTGGAATATAATACTTCTTAAAACTTAAATACATATTGGATGGGTTAGGATATCCGATGTGTACTAGTAAACATGTTTGGATTGGTATGAGTATTGTCAGTATATTTCTAAAGTGTTGGGACAAATATGTAATATAAATTTAAATGCTTAATATTTGAATATCTTCAATTTGACGAGTACCTGCCCAGCTGCCAGTGGGCTGTTATAGAGCCAAGCTGAACTTTGAGTTATTCGAGTAATGCATACTAAATTATGAAGCGAACCGATTCTCTTCAATTGATGTCCGTGCTCATGAACAATAACAAATACCAAGTTTGTTAACACTTTGTGTTCGCGAAGACGGATATTAGACATTGTACTACATTTGCATAAACAAATCTTGAGTTTCATTATTTAATAACAAGTTCATGGACATTTTAAATAATATAAAATTATTATTATTATTATTATTATTCATTTTAGTATCATTATTTTATATGAGTCTATAATATATCCATAGAGTTACTAATGAAAAAGTCCTTCAATATTCAAGATCTATTCATTATTAAAGGAATAAAAATAAGGGTATATTTGTTTATGGATTGAGGTGGGCGTGGAAAATCTAAAAGTAAAAAAATTGATTGGACAAATTCTAAATCTAATGTTAATTTCGGAAACAAATGTAGTCTAATTAACAAGATATTATCAAATGATCATTAAAAAGTAATTAATATGTATTAAAAAATTAGATACTATTTAATAAAAATATTTGATACTGAGACCTCCTAAATAAAAAGTGAAGCAAATGAGGCCCGTCTTACTTACCTCAACACACTTCACGCGACTATTGTAGCGTTCCTTTCTATTACCTCTATTCCAGAACCTCTAGACGCCGTCGTTCAGGCTGCACAGTGAAAACTTTATAAGCCCTCGAATACACAGACACACAGTGCAAGCGTGCTCATCAGCCATGGCAGAGAAACCCCAACCAGTTCAGGTTTTGTACTGCGGAGTATGCGGGTTGCCCGCTGAGTACTGCGAATTCGGACCTGATTTCGAGAAATGCAAGCCCTGGTTGATCGAGAACGTACCCGAATTATATCCAGATCTCGTTAGAGGTATTTCGCCCTAAATTTATTTATTGACAGCAACCTAGTTTTCTAGATGTTCACTGCTTGGAATCGGCGGTCCCTTTTGACGCTATTTTTTGCTCCGATTTTCAGAGGCGGGTGCGAAGGACGCCGATAAGGTATCTGATCAGCTTCAGTCCACTTCTCTCTCCGATGGTACAATATACGCTCATATAAGTTATTATTTGGTTATTTCGTGTCTTATGTTTAGCACTGTTTGTGAAATGTCATTTCCTCTGGACTCTGTGACTAGTAATAATTTTATTGTATTTGGGCTTTATACAGAACTTAGGGATCTAAACACCGATTTTCTTGTTTTTACCCCAACTCCCCACTTTTCAATTGGTTTAATGGATAATGAGTTTGCTCAATCATGGAGTTACATGAAAGTGCAGGTGTTCCTTATTTGGGTGTGCTTTTGTTATTGTTGCCTATTTTTTAATCTCTTTATGGTTGATGGAGTTGTTATATAACTATATATTACATTTATGATATGAAACCATTCTGCTTAAGGTTTGAGTAGTTTGCTGGGATTTGTTTGAAATTGTTTGGATTCATTCAAAGTTTGTATATTTACTTTTCCTCTAGAAGAATATTAGGTGTTGATTTCTTCCATTGGAACTTTTTTCCTTGCTTCTAATTGGTCAGGAGTTTGTTACTGTGTTTACCTTGGGAAACCGTGGAGAGTTATCTCGAAGAAAATCATCCATTGAACTTCCGTTTCTACTTTAGAGATGAGAATTGAAATATGCTATGTTTTGATGTTAAACAACTCACCTTGCTTGCAGTAGGTTCTTCAAAACCCAAGGAAGAAGTCAAACGTCTACCAGGTGGGAAGATTAAAAAGAAGGTAATCTCAGTGAAATTCTTCTTCAGTTGTTTGGTTTTGGGGAATTCAAAAGTGTTCAGTATGGGTATCCATCCTAAGACATATCTGATGCACATCTATGCTTTTATATGGATGCTTTAGCCTTGAAGAGATTATCGATGCAATTGAATTTGAACTTCTCAGCCTATTTTTATTTCTTTCCTGCATTTACAGGAAGATTCAATTATCTGTCTTTCCTTTTTGTACGGAAATAAATTCACCAGTTTGGGTAAAGGGAGCCAAGACAACATCAAACACATCATTATGTATTTTGCCAATATAGACTTATTGGAGGGGAGAGGTGGGGATGGAGGATTTGTAGTTAGTCTCTTTATAGTTAGAGATAAGATCATTTTGAAATTTTATTTGTAATTGATTGTGTCGGTTATTCAGAGTGCGGATTTATTTTGATCCATATTGACCACATTTGATCTCTGTCTTACCGCTGGGGGGAATCTTTAGATCCATAAAATGAAATGGGGATGAACCAAAATAGACATAATCATAAGAAGTTGAGATACCAGTCTAGTGATACCAATAGCAATCAGGATCTATCCATGGATCCTGAACCATGTTTTCAAAAGCAGGTGCATGTAAAATTCTCCATTTTTATACTTGTATTGAGTGATTGGTTGACAATGAAATGCTTATCAAATGTTTACCATACATACATCTACATCTGAAACAAATTCTTGTCAGTTTTATTTTGTAAACTTTGTATTTAGATATCTTAGTTGTAGTTTTATACTATTTAAGCAGTATTATGATGGTAAGATGTCGATGTGTTATTTTTCGGTGCAGGAGAAACAGGAAGTTATTATTGAAAAGATGACCCGTAACAAGCGGAAATGTATAACTACTGTGAAAGGCCTGGAGCTTTTTGGTAAGGATGTGCCTAATCTGTTTCTGGTGTTGCATGTATTGTGCTTAAGCGACAGGTCATCTTTCTCAATTTAGTAAACTCACTTTTCTCATGTACTTTCAGGGGTAAAGCTAAATGATGCATCAAAGAAGCTTGGAAAAAAATTTGCTACTGGAGCTTCTGTTGTTAAGGTAACTAGCTTTTGGTGGCATGGAACACATTAATCACGAAGTATTCCATAAAAAAATGATTACTGCCTCGTTTGCATTGTGTGCCAGGGCCCCACCGAGAAGGAGCAAATTGACGTTCAAGGAGATATTTTCTATGACATAGTAGAGTTCATCACGGAGACCTGGCCAGATGTAATATTATTCTTTGCAATCATAATCTTGTTTGATGTGTTCTTGAGTGTGTTTTTCAGTCTGTCTTCTATACTTATCTAAGGTCAGAGGTGCACAGAGGCACACAGGCTGTTTTAACGAGGCGCGTGCCTCTTGAGGACAGGGAAAAAAATTAAAAAACATATAGATAGCTTAAAGCAAATGAAACCCTTCATTGTTAGGTTAAATTATTCAAACAAGTTCATAAATAGCTAAAAGTCGGGGAACATTCATGATAGCTGAAATTCAAGCATCAAACGTGCAAGTGGTTTTAGATTAACATTCAAATCTAGACTAAAGTCCAAACATAATTAATGACTCCATAAGCCAACACATAAAATGAGCCAAATGATCGTGTGGTGGTCGTCGGCGGAGGGTGCTGGAATCGGGAGCTGGAGGAGTCCGGTGGTGGTAGTGTGTCGGGGGTGAAGCAGGTGCCAATATTGAATGGCAGCAGCAACCTCCCCAGCTTTTGTTTTCTGATTTCTTTCTCAACTGTAACCCTAGTTCTGTGAGCTAATTGCCTAAATATTATTGTTGGGCTTTGGAAGATAATAGAACCACGTCTTTCTATTCTTTTCGTTTTTCTTTTATAGAGGAAGGATACAAAAGACACATTTATCAAAATGTTTTGGGTTGTCTGCGTTCAAGAGGCGCCCTTCAGACAAACGATGGGAGGCGCAAGAGTGCACAAAGGCATGCGCCTTTGGGACATAACCTGCCCGTGAAATGTAGAGGCGCATAACGCCCGAGGCGCGCCTCTAACAACTATGCTTCCATGTCTTTAATTCATGTATTTAGGGGCAAGTAGGCAGTAACTGGCAGAATTTGGCACATCTTTTGTTTTTCAACTAGAGCTAAACATACATGAAAACAAGTTAATATCTTTTTTATTTCTCGAGGCAGTCAAATCTTTTATTTACATTCAGTGCTTGGTCCCATGAAAAAGTTTCGAAGGATATCTACTTCCTTACTTTTTGATACATTCCCGTCTTCTTGCTTTAGCATTTTCTAAATAAATTGTAAATGTGACAAGCTAGTGCTTGAGGGTTGGTCTTAGAGGGACTTCAGTTGTCTTTCAATGTATCATGCACCTGTCTTGCTTAGTCTTTTAGCTGTTCGCTGAGATTTGGTCTCAGTGTCGGAGAGACTTCAGTTGCAAAATGCTGAAACTTCCCCCAAGGGAGTTGTTTTCTGGTTGCTTTCATATTGTTAAATGTTGATTAAATTCTGCCTAACTAATCTTTTAACTGCTGTAATTGATGACTGATGATCACTTTTTAGGTTTATGAACATGATTCTTCATTGAGTTGTAGTAATGGTTGTCTATGTATATTGAGTCTTGCGAGTAATTGTGTGTCCTCGCAATAAATTGAGTCTGATATATGCTGTTCATGGACAAGTATATTGAACGAATGAAACCCGTCGAGCTCAGATTCGTCTTGGAATAGTTCAGGGCATATTATCGTTTGATGCTGCTGTCTCTGTCTGGATTAAAGAATTTTGGAACGGCTTCAAAATTAGTGAATAATTCCCGGCCAAGTGAGCAAGTTTGGCTTCATTCTTGTGCAATTTACTTCGAATTCGAAGTGGTTAACTTTTTTTTTTGGAGGGAAAGAAATGGTTAATTTTGATGCGCCGAATACCAAATATCTACTGGCCATTTGATTCTATTGCAATTATCTTTTCCAAAATTATGTGCAAACCTAACTATGCATATCTTGGTTCCATCTTGGTTCCCTGGCTATATCGTTATAGTACTTCGATGAGCTATGAACTAAAAGGCACGTTCCATATTCTTCTCCTTTGTGTTCTTTCAGGTCCCTGAGACTGCTATTTTCTTTATCGAGGATGGGAAGAAGGTTCCAGCTGTGTAGGTTGGGAAAGGCTACCTTTGGGGTATAATTTCATCCGATGTAAGAAGATGTTGGAATCGAAAGATCTCCATCCAAAAATTATGAGAGATGCAGATTGGATGCGGTATTAACATTTCACTTGTGTATGAGTGAAATAAATTACTGGTTTTGTAGTTCAGGATTGCGGTTATGATGTTTTACTTGATGTATAGTGGCCCGTGACGACTATGCCTAAAGACAAGGTAGAGATTAAAGTTTGAGCCTGTATGTTTATGATTTCTTGTTCTGAACTTGGCTGCGTTTCTGAATCTTTCTATGTATCTCTGTTATTTTCTCATTTGCAAGGATAACAACGAATTTACTCATCTTTTCGAGCTAAAAATTGATACTGTGAACTTATCAACTTATGATGGATTGTGCTGCTTTACGAACTTCTGTTGCTGTATTTGCAAATGCTTAAAATAAGTACTTTGAGCTTTAATTTAAAAGAAACTGAACATAGTGTCTGCATATGACAATTTTTACTTAAATTTAATCTAATTTGGGCCAAAAACTGAAAGCTCAAAATTGTTAATTTTTAAAATAATTTATTTTAATCACTTCTCCAAAAGTAGAAGCAATAACGAACTTTCAAGTTGGAATATGCAGTTTATTCATTCTTTTATTTGCGATTAGTTCCCCATGTGCTTGATTAGTAAGGGGGAGTGTGTTTGTATTAGGATTAATTGCAATAATCTCACTAAACTATCATTGGTAAATAAATTACCTAACTTTATTTTAGGCAACGAACTATAGGAAGAACACGAGACTGACATTTAAACCACCAAACTTAATTTTTGATCATTTTCCCGGATTTTTTCAACGTGAGTGCCGTATTTTGGTGGGTGTTTTTTTAAAGGTTATTTTTGTTCTTCAGCAATGTAGTGGTGTTGGTCCGAGCAGTAGCAGGAGCAATATTAGTAACAATATATAAAAGTAGGAATCTTGTATATTCTCAATAACTAGGAATATAATTCAGTTTTATGCCCGCATGTTGTGTGAATATAGATTATTAAACATAGGATAAAAGCACAAAAAGTTATGTTAAAGTTTACACCTTATCGACAGAAGAAAGCTTTGTGTAAGATTTAGTTTTAAGCAATGTATGTTATTATTCTCTTAAGGAAGCATCAGTCTAGCTGGGTTCATTTTTCCATTATTGGTGGTGAATGGTTAAAGGTTATGAGTAGAGGTAGAATACTGTTGAAATGTTGGACCAAGATCAGTGGACAACCCCTGAAATTGGGTGATGTTAGAAGCACAATCACTTTCTTTTGGATATCATGCTTGAGTTTAGTATTCTATCTCTGATGCAGCATAAATATGCCTCCAACAGTTCGTGCAGGCCTGTCTGAGACACAAACTGATGTCTGACTAACAAGATCCATGCTGCCGATTCATTGATAAGTGAAAATCATGTATAGTGTTCAAATATTTCAAAGTCGATGAGTGGTAAAGCATATAGAGCGAACCCCTAGTTTTGAACCTTTAGGTGTATGTCTGATCCTTAAACCAAAGCAAAACAACTGGAAAACAAATATATCTCAAACTACTTGTCAATGAGACTTTCGAAGTTTCATTTGCAGATCCCAATATGTCTTTCCACTGTGTTTTACCTGGACATACGGAGTCTTTTCTTTGAGAGAGAGAGAGAGAAATGGACATGTTAAAAAAATTACAAATGATTTCCAGCCAACTTATCATGAAAAGAGAGTCCATGAAAACATTACTATTACTTAAACAAATTACACTACAAGCTCCAATTTGTACAACATTAGATTTTAAGAGTTCAAGAACTATACATAACACAATCCTGTATCTCCAAATACAATTCAAGAATGAAAAAAACCGTCCAAGACCCATCACAGAAACCAGAAGAAATGAAAAAAGATCTTTACTTAATAAGCCAGTAAATAATTTCACAAGTCTCATTGTCAAAACATCGTTTGCAATGTAAGAAGTCCCACTCACTCTAGTTCAGTAAAGAAGTACACTCCCTCGTTTTAGCTGGCTCCCTCTTTCAGAAAAAACAACCTGGCTACGTCTCAGCTTAACCAAAACTGACCTTAGGAACTTGTACAACAATACTGATGATTTGCTTATGTTGCCTCGTATCCAACACCATTTATCATGAGGAATAGGCTGACCAAGTGTTGGATGGCTATATCGGACTTTGGATGCCTGATGAGAGGTGTGAAAGGTGTTGATTGGATCTTCCTTGGCCCTGGCCTTTCTTAACACTCCCTAGGAGTAGCTTCTTTCACAAGGCAATAATTGGGATGAAACTCAAAGAATACACATGGTTATCCATAGCAAATTGAGATACACTTATAAGGTTTTGACTGGTTTCAGGCACATAGAGTAAGTTTTGAAGTAAAAAGATATGTGAGTTCGAACATGTAGATGATTTACAAGTGAACTACCTGAGTGGGAGATGATCATACCTGACCCACTATCTGTTTGTACCGTATCAGTGCCTCGGTACTCAGAAGCCATACTGAGATGCCCCAGCTCATAAGTTATGTTATTTGTGACTCTTGAGTCGGGATACCAACAAGTCTCTGAACCCCATATTAGCAACATTAGCGGATCAGTTTCCACTTAATTATTGTTTCCTTGCTGATTTGTATTGTGTTTCCCTTGATAATAACCACCATAGTTTTGACCTTGGTAGTATCGACCGTAGATGGGTTATGCACACTTATCAACAACGTGATTGTTCATGAGTTGTAATAAGTTGAGAACTTAGGGTGTAGTGATTTACCTAGCCGCCCTCTATTGAGTTTCCTCTGCTTCAACAACCATTTCAAAAGAAATATAAAGAAACTATTACAACTCCACTCTGAAAAATAAAAAAAGCTAAGAAAACATTGGTGACAACACGATAGAAAGGAAGAAAGGTTGTGGAAGAGTGTGCAACATGGCAACCAGAACTGGAGCTACGAATAAAATCTAAACGATAGCACCACACTAATAAGTTAATAGCCAATAGATCAGAGACAACATATCCATGTTAGATGTATGATGAGAACCCGATCATGGTGCCGATTGATAGGGTGTATACGAGAAGGAAGACGAGGGCCGAAGGCAATTGAGAACTATTTTTGCATGCGTTATTATTATTTTTATGTGTTTCCTTTCTGTTGCTGGGACAATTAGTTGAGGCCCATCGGCCATAGGTTTCTAGTTGGTATTTATTCTTATTTTTTCTTGTTGAACTTTATGTGAAGATTTTTGGGTAATTGCGATTTCTACAGGAAATTTGTTGGTTGCTAGGATAACCTGAGTCGCATTCTTGGATTGCTAGAATTCACCGTTCACAGGTTTCATCGTTTGGCCTGAGAGCCAGGTTTCGATTGATAAACCACGATTCTGCAAACATGGTATCTAACAGACACAGATTCGAACATATAGAAGTAACCCTAGTCGAATTGAGTGAAGCAATGCGTACCCTAACTACGCATCGCGGGAACCACTCAGGAGAGGAGAGTAGCGTACGTCGCAATCATAGACGCCACATGTTGGATAATAGGTCGCAATAAAGTGGCGACCAAGGACGAGATCAGTGCACACTAGGGATGCAAACGAACCGAATCGAAGCGAATATTAAGAGATTCGATTCGAATTCGTGAAATTTGGCTTCGATTCGAATTCGATTCGATTCGCCAATCGAATTTCAAATCCGATTCGGATTCGATTCGATTTTTTTTTTTTTTGAATATATTCGATTCGATTCGTGATTCGTAATTCAAAATTTTCAATAAAAAATTGTTGCCATTTAGAAAATATTAGATTTGAATTCGATTCGAAATCAAATTTCAAAAATTAAAAACCCTATGTTTACTAAGAGAATCTGTATATATATTTACTATTAAATATATTTTTATTTATTATAATTATATTATATATTTAATATATTATTTATATATATATCGAATCGAATCATCGAACTTGACGAATCGAATATATATATATTCGAATTCGATTCGAAATATAAACGAACATAAAAAATGATTTGAATTCGAATTCGAATTCGAATTTTACCGAATCGAATCATCCTAAACGAATTCGAATCACGAATCGAATCAGTATAATTTGATTTGACTTGCATCCCTAGTGCACACGGGGAAGACAGCGCACACCTGACGAGTTGCGCACCGGACGCGGGGAACAGTGCGCTAATTCGCGCGAGGCAGAGGAAGCTGATCAGTCACTCGCAGGTGGGCACGTTGGTGACTATCCGGAGAGCAGGCACGAGGACAGCGTGACCCGTCTTGCAGCGCAAGGGGTGGGTCATCACAGGGAGAGGGGTTTGAATCCTTTCGCACTAAACCCTAACCCCTTTGACCGTGATGGGTTCGGGTCTGACGATGACGATGGTGATGAGGAATAGGTCAGCGAAGGATCGGAAATGGATGAGTCAATAGACAGTAGGGTTTCCATACGAAATTGTGATCGACCAGCGATCACAAACCTACGACTGTTCGGATGGATTTTTCGAGATTTGTTGGCGAAGATCCAATTCATTGGCTGGACAGGGCAGAACAATATTTCGAAATGCAGGACTCTCAATTGAGAGATTGGGTACAAATCGCTTCTTACTATATGGAAGGCGAAGCTAGGCAATGGTAGCGTTGGTTCGAACAGACCCACGGGGGAAGACTGGTCTAGAAAAGGTTTAAGGAAGGACTGCTATTAAGATTCGAAAATTAGCAGCATGAGGATGCCAACGAGGCATTTTATAAATTACATTAGACTAGCGGACTGTGAAAGTTTTTGAGGGAATTTGAAAAACTAGGAACCGGGTACACAACTGGCCTCAAAGTGCATTACTCGGGGCCTTCATGGCGGGCTCAAACCGGAATTGGCCGAAGAAATAAGAATGTGGCGACCCAGGGATTTGCAGGAGGCCATCGAATTAGCCACTCGGAAAGAGGAACAACTGTGGGCTAACTGACAAAATAGTGGTCTAAATAGGGGAACGACCACGACCATTGGTAGGGGAGGTCTACCGAGACAGTGGGTGCCGGCTGGTGGAGCCGGGTCAGCATCGGTTAGAGCAACTGTGGGCGGGTCAGCAGGGCGGCGCGTCCGGATCACCAAATTCAGCAAATGCCGGGCGAGGTCAAAGCTAGCTATCCAATGATGAGATTAATCATCGGCGTTAGGCTGGACTTTATTTAACGCGTAACGAAAAGTACTCCTAGAACTATAAATGTTCCAATGCTAGGATTCTGAGCTTGATTATGGAGGAGACTGGAGAGGAGGAAGAAGCGAAACCAATCTACAATGAAGACGTGGACCCAAACCAGGACGAAGAGACTTTGGTAAAATTTGACCAGATGATGATGGGATTGTCTAAACCAGCTTTGGACATCATAAATACGGATGGGAGTGTTGGGGCCTTGCAGTATAAGGGTCACATCAATGGTTTGGACATGATTGTGTTAGTAGATAGTGGTACCACTTTAAATTTAATTACTCAAGATATAGCCGACGACTTAAGATTACTAGTGAAGCTATGCCCGAAAACGGTTCAGATTATAGTCGAAAGTGGACAGTCGATGTATTGCAAATTCATGTACGAACATATTTCGGTGGTTATTCAGGGGATTCAATTTTACGTCACGTTTTACGCACTGCCAGTTCATAAATGGGATGCGATCTTTGGTACGCCGTAGCTCAAATCAATAAGCCTGCTAATGTTAGATTTGAAGGTAAACACTATAAATTTCTGGATTTAGGAAGAACTAGTGGTGCTCAAGGCTATTGGGTATAACAATACGACTTGATGGAAACGAGGGAGTTTGATTATATAATGAAGAGCCGAATACAAGGTGGCGAGTATTTTCTCTTGTCTTCACTAGGTGAAGCACCAACATCGGGCGAGATAAGTAGTGAGGGCCATCCGATGGTCAAGGAACTACTGGCCGAGTTTCTAGAGGTTACGAACCAACCGAAATCATTACTGCCACAACGATAGTTTGATCATCGGATAATTTTTTGACTGACGAGACGAGACCTATGAATGTTATGTACATTTTCAGAAAGATGAGATTGAATGGAAGGTGGATGAAATGTTACAGTTGGGACTAATACGACATAGCACTAGTCCTTTTTCGTCACCGGTCCTGTTTGTCAACGGAGAATCTGCATTGATTATCGCGCTCTGAACACTGCTACAGTTAAAGATTGATTTCCTATACCGACGGTGGATGACATGCTAGACGAGTTATACGATGCTAGATATTTCTCGAAATTGGACTTGAGAGCTGGGTATCATCAGATTTGGATGCATCCAGATGACATCCACAAAACTACGTTTCGGACGCACAATGGACATTATGAGTACTTGATTATGCCGTTTGGGTTGAGTAACGCACCTGCTACTTTCCAGGCTATTATGAATCACATTTTTCGGCCGCATCTGAGAAGGTTCGTACTTGTATTATTTGATGATATCTTGGTCTATAGTGACTCTTGGGAAATTCATACTAAGCATTTGCGCATTGTCTTGGAAATATTACGCATTAATGATTTTTCGATTAAATCATCGAAGTGTTTTTTTGGAGTGACTGAAGTTGAATACTTGGGACATTTTATATCGTTCGAAGGAGTTAAGGTTGACCCTCGAAAGATTGAGACCGTGGTGCAATGACCGACACGTCCATAACAACATTAAGGGGTTTTCTTAGACTGGCCGGTTACTATCGAAAATTCTACCCAAAGTTTGGGGAAATCGCTCGACCACTGCACAATTTGACTAAGAAGCATAATTTTAAATGGTCGGATGAGGCCCAGGTTACCTTTGAAAGGTTGAAGCAGGCCATGACTTCTACTCCAATTTTGGCATTGCCTAATTTTGAGGATGAGTTTATCATTGAAACTGACGCATCCGGTGTGGGTGTTGAGGTTGTTTCTATCTCAGCAGGGACGCCCTATTGCCTATCTTAGCAAGAGCATCGTGGCTTCTAAACAATCGTGGTCTATATACGAGAAGGAGATGTTGGCAATTTTGGAGGCAATTCGGGCTTGGCGGTCGTAACTTTTAGGACATCGATTTAAAATTACTCATCAGTGTAGTCTTAGGTATTTGTTAGATCAGAAAATTACAACACCGGAACAACAAAGGTGGATAGCTAAGCTTGTCGGATTTGACTACGAGATTATCTACTAACCGAGAAGGGAGAATAGTGCAGCTAATGCACTATCACGGTAGGATCGATGAGATGTTCTCTATTTCTAACCCTAAAATACCGCAGGTATACGGGTGTAGATATATATAGCAGAAGTCAAGGTTGATCCACAAATAATAGGTTAACGTAGCTTGATACCCTAATTATCTAGAATTATCCCAACTAGACCTCCAAAATATTGCTTTTTTTTTTTTTAATCACTGAAACTAAAAAAACAAAAAAAAATTAAAAAAACAAGTTTCTATTACAAAACAACGACACATCAGTACAAAAGGGCGGCCTACATCAGCAATAACTAGTTGTTTATCCTGTTGCTAATGGGAAAATGACCTTTTTTAAATATCTTTACATGTTACATCACTATTTTGATTTGTGACAACATAGAGGATGTATATGCAAGGATAGTAAAATTACAGAACGTGTAGGTTAATTTTCCCTAAAAAGAATAGTTAAGCATGACTTGTCAATTAAGTGTGTTTAAGCTACTTTGTATGTTTAGTGCACATTTCTATGACGGTAATTTTTAAGGTTAATTACGTTACATATAATTTTAAAAATAAATCGACTTTAATTTAATCTCAATATTAATATCACCTAGGGTTGTGGAAAAGTATCGAAATGTCAAAATAACGTATTTCCATACCAAAAAAATTAAAAAAATATATTAAAAAAAGTCGTTATATTGGATTTTCGATATGGTACCATACCATATTGAAATTTATGGTATGGTAACGGCACGAGGACTTAAAATTTCTGGCACTATAATGATATGAATTTTTTTCCAAATACCAAATGTTTTGGTACGATAATAATATGGATGATTCGGTACGATATACCATACCGAGCAACCCCTAATATCACCTAGTTAACAAATGAATCACACTTATAAATTATACCATGTGACAAAATTATGTCAAAATCTAAAGAGAAACCACTAGGACATGTAGCATTCTTTCAGCCATTTTGCCAAGTGTCATTATCTCATAGTTTTGAAAATATTAAATATATTATAATAATTCAATATTTAACAGTTCTACTTTTTTATTTTCCATGAAGATAACTTGTAGCATATTTACATTGTTTTGTTGTTATTATTATCTTTAATAACTTTATTTTCTTATATTTTATGAAAGAGTACTGTAACTTTATTTACTTATATTTACCTTATCCATCTCAAATTTTTTATGGATATGCGTGTATTTTATGCTTAGAGGATTCTTTAATAACTTTATATATTTCTTCAGTTAATTGTCATAGTTTTAAACTAAAGGGTGACGAGGATATTCATGATTTTATTATTATTATTATTATTATTATTATTATTATTATTATTATTATTATTATTATTATTATTATTATTATTATTATTATTATTATTATTATTATTATTATTATTATTATTATTATTATTATTATTATTATTATTATGATTATGATTATTATTATTATTATTATTATTATTATTATTATTATTATTATTATTATTATTATTATTATTATTATTATTATTATTATTATTATTATTATTATTATTATTATTATTATTATTATTATTATTATTATTATTATTATTATTATTATTATTATTATTAGTAGTAGTAGTAGTAGTAGTAGTAGTAGTAGTAGTAGTAGTAGTAGTAGTAGTATCTTTATTTAGTTATATTTTAAAAAAGAGTTCTTTTACAACTCTTCAATATTACTTAAAACTAAGAATATGGTTCTTAATATATGTAATATATTCACTTTTCTATTGACAATAAAATAAATTTAAAAGACCCATGAATTTTTTTACAAGTACTGTATTAGTAACAAAACAAATCCACAAGAATCATATTGAAATCAACAAATATAAAGGATTGCATCCTGGTCCATATTACCCTCGAACACAGTTTTCTCTACCGCCTTAATCTGTAAATATGAACTAACCCTACCACTTAATCTGGACGTGCAAGTCATTCTCCAGTAAATTATTATTAGAGAGTGATAATTTATTGGAGAACTACTCGCCCTTATGCTGTTTTATTGGAATTTCTTTTTAACTTTTGGCGATTGTTTTCGAATTGTACTTTATTTTCTGAATCTCGATTAACATTTAACATCCCAATTTTAAGTTGAAACAAACATAACCTCCAATATTCATGATTAACAAAACATAATTTTGAAGATTTATGATCCCATTTGTTGATTCGTGAAGAAACAATGAATAAGTGTAGTGTAGGTTTGGCTACACCACATCGTCCGGTTTGATCTGTGACAGCAATTACATAATCATTCCATTATTCATTCTAGTGCATGACTCAATTTGCATGCAAGAGGATTACAATCTTGGAGGGTATACGCACGAAGAGAGAAAATCAGCAAGAATACACAACACTTGAGAAGATCATTTTTGAGTTATAGTTGTTAGTTCTATATTCGTGAGGTTGATTCTTTAATTGTTTGTGAGAAACCATTGCAATCTATTTCTTCTAATGAAGCACTCAATCTCCTCTGTAGATGTAGGTCATTTTGACCGAACCACGTAAATCTTTCTTGCAACACACAATCAAGTCGATTAGAGTGATTTTAGTGCATTGGTGAGGTTCATTTTTTTGTTCTTGAATCTACAACAGATTGGAGCCGTATGTGGGAATCCAATTGAAGAGATCGAACCGGGATAATCACCTTGGCTACGATGAAGTTCGATGTAGAGATATTCACTAGAAAGAATGACTTTGGATTGTGGCAAATCAAGATAAAAGCACTACTCGTCAACATGGCTTAGTAGGTGCTTTGAAGGGATTTAAAGGGTTTTAAAAAAAGTTGGAGGATGCTCAAAAAGGGGAATTGATGGAGAAAGCACACTCTGCTACCATTCTATCACTTGGTGACAAGGTTCTCAGAGAAGTGGCAAAGGAAAAGACAACCCAAGATGTTTGGAACAAGCTTGAGGAATTGTATATGAAGAATACTCTGGTGAATAGGTTGTACACTAAGCAAAAGCTCTATTCCTTTAGATTCTTAGAAGACAAAGGTATGAATGACCAGTTGGACGACTTCAATAAACATCTTGATGATCTTGAAAGTTTTGAAGCCAAAATCCAAGATGAAGATAAGGCTATCATACTACTGAATGCATTGCGTAAGAGTATTGCACTTGAAAGATGCATGTTATATGGCAGGGAATCAACCATTACCATGGCCGAAGTTCATACATCACTTAAAGCAAAAGAAATGCAAAAGTTAAATGACTCAAGAGGTGATCTTACTGGTGAAGGCTTGAACATCAAGAAGGGAAGTTCTTCAAGTAGAAGAAAACATTTTTCACTGCTCAATTCAAGAAATAGTTCCAAGGTAAGCCAAAAGCAAGTGATGAAAAAGAAACAAGGATATGTAAAAGAATAGGACACCTCAATAAAACTGTTTTGAGTAGAAAAAGAAGCAGGCTGCATAGAGTAAAAAACTAGACACAACAAATATAGCAGAAGCTGAGGAAGAAGCTGATGTGTTGAATGTCACAAAAGGGAAAGGAGAGGATAAGTGGATCCTAGATTCTGGGTGCAGTTCCATATGTGTCCTCACTTCAACTGGTTTATTGATTTCAGAAAACAAGTAGCTGGTTCAGTGATGTTAGCGAATGACCAGATATGCCCTGTAGAAGGCATAGGAACCATCAAGATCAGAGTCCATGACGGCTCCATTAAATGCTGACTGATGTCAGGTACATCCCTCAACTCAAAAGGAACCTAATTAGCTTAGGACTCTTGAAAACGGGGGTTTAAATTTAAATCTGAAAAAGGAATCCTGTATGTTTTAAAGAACTCCAAGATAGTAATATAACGAGTAGGAAAATCAAACCTATATTCTGATAGCATAAACTTTGATTGGGGATGTTGGGCTGTTGTGAAGGATAGTTCAGTGATGTGGCACAATAGGTTAGGACACATAAGTAAAGCCGGTCGAATGAATTGATGAAGCAAGATTTGTTAAAGAACCAGGAAAGTTTAAGATTCACGCATGTTAAAGCTGCATTTTGATTAAAAGCAAGAAGAGGTCATATCCTGTTGGGAAATACACATCAAAGGCTTCACTTGATTATGCTCACTCAGACTTATGTGGCCACTCAAAGGTAGAAACTCTTGGAGGTGGTAAGTACTTCTTGAGCATAATTGATGAATACTCCAAGAAGTTGTGGATATATGTTCTGAGAAATAAACCAGAAGCTTTCAATAAATCTCAAGAATGGTGCAAGGAAATGGAAGTTGAAAAAGCTTCAGCACTCAAGTGTCTTAGGACAGACAATGGATTTTAATTCCTATAAGATGATTTTCAAGAGTTCTGCAAGATGAAGGGAACAAAGAGGCATAATGTTGTTCCTGGAAATCCTCAGCAGAATTTTGTGGCTGAGAGGATGAATAGGACCATTCTTGATAGAGTTAGGTGCGTGTTACTAAGCTCTAGAATGCAATAGAGGTCTTAGGGTGAAGTTACACCTACTGCAGCCTATCTGAGTAATAGAAGCCCCTTAACAACAGATAAATTCAAGACACCAAAAGAAAAATGGTGTGGATATGCACCAAGATACTCCCACTTAAGACCCTTTGGTTGTATGGCATATGCTCACTAAAAACAAGACAAATTGCAAGCCAGAACTTTGAAATGTGTGATGTTGGCATATCAACATGGTGTCAAAGGTTATAGGCTTTAGTGTTTTGAACTTGGAATGAGTAAGGTGTTTGTGAACAGAGATGTGGTATTCTGTGAGGATCAGATGCCATTTAAGGACAATAAGTCTCATGAGATAGTGATATCTACACAAAGAGACCAGAAAAGAGTCAAGGTGGAGCATGATGAGGAATGGAATATCTCAGATTCAGAGATATCTAAGACAATGGATCTTGGGAGTGATCAATTCAGTGCAGATGACCTCAGTGACTATCAATTGGCAAGGGATAGACAAAAGAGGACCGTGAATCCCTCCCCAGATATGGGAATGATTGTCGTACAACTTATGCTTTGAATGTGGTAGAAGAGACATAATTTCATGAACCAAGGAATTTCACTGAAGCCATGCAGAGTAATGATAAAAAAAGTGGATGATTGCAATGAAGGAAGAATGGAATCTTTCGATAAGAATGGAACTTGGACTTTGGTTGATAGACCTGCTCATCAAAAGCTGGTGAACTGTAAGTGGATTTTCAAGAGAAAGATAGAATTCACAGAAACAGAAAAAGGGTAAGGTTTAAGGCAAAGTTGGTTGCGAGGGATTTCACACATAAGGAGGTATTGATTATAATGAATTATTCTCCCATCTGGTAAAGCATTGCTTAATCATAATTGTTCTAGTTTTGGTTGCTCAGATGGATTTGGAACTAGAGCAGTTAGATGTTAAGACAACTTTTCTGCATGGTGAGTTGAAGGAAACCATCTTCATGACTCAGCCAGAGGGTTTTGTATTGCCTGGAAAATTAGAACAATGCCTCACTTTAAGGACTCAAGAAGAGTTTAAGACAGTGGCACATCAAATTTGACAAACATATGAAGAAGATTGGATATACAAAATCCAATTATGATAATTGTCTATTTTTCAAGAAGGCTGGAAGTGAGATCTTGAGTTGTGTTTTATTGTATGTAGATGATGTGTAGATGATGTGTAGATGATATTCTCATTACAAGAAAAAGTCATGAGGAGGTAGAATAGCTTAAGACTGACTTGCAAGAAGGTTTTGAAATGAAGGTTTTGGGCAATGCAAGGAGAATTCTGGGAATAGATGTGGCTAGAACAGAAGAGCTTTAGAAGGTTTTAAGGAAATTCAACATGCATGAGTCAAGATCAATTTTCAGTCCCCTTGGCTCAACATTTTAAGATGTCTGAGATGCAGAAGCCAAAGACAGAGGAAGAAGTAAAGGGTATGAGCAGAATCCCTTATTCCGATGTTGTTGGAAGCATTATGTATGTGATGGTTTGTACCAGACTTGACATCTCACATGTTGTGAGTGTTTTCAGCAGGTATATGGCCAATCAAGGGAAGCAACATTGGGAAGCCCTCAAGTGGGTGATGAGGTATCTGAAGGGTGCAATACATTATGGCATCATGTTTAAAAGGAATGAGGAATATCCTGAAGCAACTAATCTTGATACTAGGAGGACTCAATCAGGTTACATATTTACTCTCTTTAGTTCTGCCATCAGCTGGAGATCAATGCTCAAATCAGTGGTAGCATCGTCCAAAATAGAAGTAGAATATATGGCCATGACTGAGGCAGTTAAATACGATGTGTGGCTCAAAGGAATTGTAGCAGAGTTTGGTATACATCAGCATTCAATGAAGATCATGTGCGACTCTCAAAGTGCTTTACACCTGGTAAAGCATCAGGTTTTCCATGAAAGATCCAAACATATAGATGTGAGACATTATTATGCTAGAGATGTGGTGGATGAGGGTGATATAGAGGTTGTAAAGGTTAGTACTAAGGAAAATGCAGCTGATATGCTCACAAAGGCATTACCAGCTGACAAATTCAGATATTGCTTGATTAGTAAGTTCTTGGGTGTTAATTAAAGTTATCCGAGTTGCCCCTTGTTGGGGAAGAAATAGAGGGATGGTCTGTGGTATTATGTTTTAAAGTGTCTTGTGTAATGACTTCATGTGTTAGCCAGGTGGAGATTTGTGGTATAGGTTTGGCTAGACAAATTTAGCAGGATTAAGGGACAATGTCTCATGTATCTGAATCATGTTTGGGTTCAAAATCAGCTCAAACATGTGAGATGTGCATGCATCAAAGAAGCGATTATGATCTCAACCGTTTTTCAATTTTTCAGTTTTCAGTTTGATGAGTTGAGGGATACAATCCGGTTTGATCTGTGGCAGCAGGTACTTAATCATTCCATTATTCCATCTGGTGCATGACTTAATTCGCAAGCAAGAAGATTACAATCTTGGAGGGTATACGCACTAGAAGAGGGAAAATCAGCAAGAATACACAACACTTGAGAGGATCACTTTTTTTTTAATATATATATACATATATATATATATATATATATATATATATTATCCAATCAGTGCAGATTTCAAATAAATGATTTAGTGCACATTGGAAGTTTTACATTTTGAAAGCACTAAAATGCCCATGGCAACACTTGAGAGGCTCACTTTTGACATACGTACGTCTAGAAAAGGTAGTATTTTAAAAGATAGAAAAAATGAAAAAAAAAAAATCTTTTATTTGGATTAGTCATTTTCATTTAGGCTTTATTGTGAAAAACTATATTGTTGGCAGTGTGGTGCAATGTATCTCAACATAGTTTTTTCTATCTCGTTCTTTTGTAAAAATATTTTACCTTACTAGACCTTCATGTTTGTCGAATCTTTTTTCTTTTGCTAGACTTTTGTAGGTTTTAATTAGCAAGGCAAACAGTGGGTGTTAGGTTTTAGAACACTTACAACACACACACAACAAGATTCAAACCAGAAATGAATGAAAAACGGACTGAAAATCAGACACTCCAAACCGAACGCAAAACCAGAAATAAAATGAAGAACACAAAGCTTTTACGTGGTTCGATCAATGTGATCTACACCCATGGAGGCTCTATACACCTCAATTCACTCAACTAAACAATCAATTACAAGAAAAAACCCAGAAAACTAGAAGCCCCAATTCACAATCCGAATTGAGCTCAAGAACCCTAGCTTTCTAATTCTAATGATTGATTAGTTTTTACAGAGGGAAAAATAAAAGTATCAACTCGTCTTTACAAGTAGAACAAATGTATATAAAGAGCTAAGCTCAAATCAAGAAGTTCTGGAAGCTGGAATCAAAATCAGTTTCAACTGCTATTCAAACTGTTACGAGTCTTCAACAACGGTTTTTCATGCGTCAGTCTAAAACCGTTGCGCATTTCTGTTATAACCGTCACCAACCCGGTTCTTCAATAACTTCAGAAACTGATCTGATATAAACCCGGCTCTCCGGTCCGGTTCTTCCCAACCCAAACCCGGTTCCTGATTCTACTCAACCTCTACTACAAGACATGCTCACTTGATGAAATTGAATTGACACCTACAAATCTCCACCTCAATGAATTCAAGTGCACTTCATCACCTCTCACTGTCTTCTCTTCTCCAGGTTTAATCACATTGTTCAAGCCTTATCAGGCTTGAGCAATGTACCATCTTACTCCTAGGAACTGCCTTAGTCAAGAAATCTGCCGCATTGTCCAATGTATGCACTTTCTTTACTTCAACAGATCCAGCTTCAATTATATCCCTTGAAAAATGAAGTCTAACATCAATGTGCTTAGACCTCTCATGAAAATCTTGATGCTTCACTAAATGAAGAGCACTCTGATTGTCACACTGAATAGTAACACAGCCTTGTCTTATTCCCAAGTCCTTGAGAATTCCTTTGAGCCATAAAGCTTCTTTGATTGCCTCAGTTAATGCAATGAACTCTGCTTATGTTGTTGACAATGCAACCACTGACTGTTGCACACTTTTCCAACTCACAGCTGTCCCATACAAAGTAAAGACATACCTTGTAATGGATTTTCTAGTATCTAAATTCCCAGCAAAGTCTGCATCAACATATCCTATCAATGGTATGGTATTTGCTTCTCATCTCTGGAACTTCAATCCCATACTGACAGACCCCTTCAGATATCTTAACACCTGCTTCAAAGCTTCCCAATGTGATTCCCCAGGATCTGACATATACCTGCTTACTAGAGACACACTATAGGCCAAGTCTGGCCTGTTACATATCATTCCATACATTAAACTGCCAACACCACTGGCATATGAAACATTCTTCATATGAATCTCCTCAGCTGCAGTCTTAGGGCACTGATCCTTGGATAACTTTGTCTGTAGATTAACTGGAATACTCACTGGTCTGGACTCATGCATGTGGAATCTCTCCACAACCTTCTGCATATACTGCTTTGTGAAAGCCATAATGTTCCAGTCACTCTTCTTCTAATGATGTCCATTCCCAGAATCTTCCTGGCTTCCCCTAGATCCTTCATGTCAAATTCTGAATTCAACTTTCCTTTTAGCTGTTGTATCTTATCATTGCTCTTACTGACTATGAGCATGTCATCCACATATAACAACATAAACACTTGTTCAGCTCTTGAACCTCTGTTAAAGTATACACAGCTGTCATATAAGCTTCTTATGAATCCTGCACTCATCATGAACTCATTGAACTTCTTATTCAACTGCCTGGGACTTTGTTTCAACCCATAGAGTGACTTCCTGAGAAAACAGACCTTCTCTTCATTTTCTAGAATCACAAAGCCCTCAGGTTGCTTCATGTATATCTTTTCAACCAGATCTCCATGCAGGAATGCTGTCTTGACATCTAGCTGCTGTAGTTCCAAGTCTTCTTGAGTAACCTTTGATAGAATTAACCTGATAGAGCAATGCTTCACTACTGGAGAAAATACTTCATTTTAATCAATGCCTTCTCTTTGGGTGAAGCCCCTAGCTACCAACCTTGCCTTGTACCTGATCTTCTCAGCTTTTCCAGCCTCCACATTTTTCTTGAAAATCCATTTTGAACTAACTAGCTTCTGCCCTTTTGGTTTGTCTACAAGCTTCCAGGTTTGGTTTCTCTCTAAGGATTCCATTTCCTCCATCATGGCCCCTATCCAGTTTTCACTCTCACTGCAACTTACTGCTTCCTTGAAACTACTAGGCTCTTGAAACTCCAAGTCTTCTGCTACACTCAGTGCATAATATACACTGCCAGCTAATCCATAGAAATCAGGTCTTTGGATTTGTCTTGTTGGCCTGTCTCTTCCTATGCTATAGGTTCTGAGATTTGCCATCTCAGTTTGACCTTCTTCCTCTTCTGATGAACTGTCATCTTCTTGCTGAGCTTGAGTATTCTCTTCTGGCGGTATCTGCTCCTTATTTGGCTCCACCTGAATAGAAATTCTTTCAGGTTCCACAGCTCCATCAGCTTCCTCTTGACTTCTAGTAGAGTTGTATCCCATTACATCTTCATTGAACTTTACATCTCTACTTATTAGGAGCTTCTGGTTTCCCTGTTCCAAGCACCATAACCTGTAGCCTTTTATGCCCTCAGGATATCCTAGAAATACACAACTCTGTGCTCTTGCATCAAGCTTGTCTTGTCTAATGTGAGCATAGGCTAAACAACCAAACACTCTTAAGTCATGGTAGTTTGGTGATATATATATATATATATATATATATATATATATATATATTCTCTTGGGGGTGAGTGGGTGCGGGGGGTGGGGGGGAGGGTGGGGGTGGGCGGGGGTGGGGGTGTTAAGGGTCGGGGGGAGGGTAGCGGTGTTGGTGGTAGAAGCATTAAAAAAACTAAAATTTTATATTATGGCTTGAAGTTGGGGTGGGGGTAGGATTGGTGGTGGGGTGGGGGTGTGAGTACGGTTGGGGGCCATCGGATGAGAGCGTAAAAAAATATTTTTTTTGTTGGCTTGGGGGTGGGAATTGGAGTAGGTGGTAGATGTAGGGACTCAGGGTGGGTGGGGCTTGGGCAAAGGGATGAAAGCTTAAAAAAAAAAAAAATAGGGGATGGGTGGTTGTAGGCTAGGGTGGTGGGATGGGTGGGCCTGGGAGCAGGGGGATTGGCAAGGGTAGAGGGAGTAAGTAGGGTAGTGCCGGGTGGTAAAAAAAAAAAAAAAATAATATATATATATATATATATATATATATATATATATATATAATTGTAAGAGATATTGTAGAGTTCAATATCATCAAGTGCTTATGGTATGAAGTAGAGGTTTTGAAGATTCCAGAGCCGGGTTTGAAGTGCAAGGAACCGGATCAGAGAACCGGGTTTTAGCCAGAATCAGAAAAGAGGTTAAAAGGAGAACCGGGCTTGTGGTAGTTATAACCGCTGATTACAACAGTTTTATTTTGTTGCATAAGAAACCATTGTGGAAGCTTCGATGCAGCAGTTTTTGGATAGCTTGAGTCAAAGTGGTTACAACTTCCTCAACTTCCAGATTCGAGCTTCAATACTTATATACATTGTAAACACTTGTAGTTGCGAGCTAGTAGACGTAATTTTCCCTCTGTAAACATTACTCAATCAAGAGAATTAGAACTCTAGGGTTTTCTGCTCAAATCAGGGTGTGATTTGGGGGTTTTCTGGATTTTTGGATAATTCTTGTAATTGGTTGATTAGTGGAGTGAATTGAGGTGTATAGAACCTCCGTGGATGTAGATCACCTTGATTGAACCACGTAAAAACCCTGTGTTCATCATTTTTCATTTCTGTTCTTGGTTCAGTTGTTGTTGGTCGATTTCTGGTTTGTTATTCGTTTGCATTCAATTGTGTGTTGTTTTATGAGAGGTTGAGCTAATCCTAACAAGTGGCACCGTCTGTGGGAAGCATTCTCATGCAAACAGAAGATAAAGATGTCAGGAATGAAGATGGATTTGGATAAATTCTGAGGGAAGAATGATTTCTACCTATGGAAGATCAAGATGAAGGCCATCCTGGTGCAAAATGGATTGGTGAGTGCTCTTGAACCTGAAGGTGACTGGGTAGAGGCTGAGAAACCCAAATATGCAGAAGTAGACCAAAAGGCTTTGAGTTTAATCATCTTGTGTCTTGGAGATAAGCCTTTGAGTGAAGTTTCGAGGTGCAAGAATGCAATTGAGGCCTGGACCAAACTAGAGGACCTCTATCAGTCCAAGTCAGTATCAAACAAGCTGTTCCTCAAGCAGAGATTGCTGGCTTTCAAAATGGTGGAGGAAAAAGATATTTCTGATCAATTAGATGAGTTTACAAAACTTCTTGATGAGCTGGAAGATCTTGGGGTAACAATGGAGGATGATGATAGAGCCTTGATGGTGTTAAATGCTCTACCAAGATCTATGGAAGGATTCAAAGATACTTTGATGTTTGGGAGGCAGGATAAACAGAGTTATGACTCAATCATTACTGCTTTGAAGACCAAATGTTTACAAAATCAAGGAGACAAGAAGGCAACTCAATCTGGTGAAGGATTAAATGTTAAGTTAAAAAAAAACTACCAAAAGAAGAAGGGCCAAACCTCAAAGAATCCCAAAAGTGGCAACACTGCTCCAAAGAAATATGGAGAATGGGTAGAAAACAGAAAATGCTTCAAGTGCAAACAAATTGGGCATCTAAAGAAAGATTGCCTACAGAAGATGAAGAAGAAGGAAGGCCGGTGCTGAAGTTGCTACAGTTGAGCATGAAGAGGACACAAAGAGGTCTTGAATGTTACTGAGTCAAAAATGGAGATGGACTGGGTATTGGATACTGGTTGCTCCTTTCATATGTGTCCCCATGAAGAATGGTTTCAAAATCTCAAGAAAGAAGATGGAAGGTGTGTACTGCTAGGAAATGACCAATCCTGCAGAGTTCAAGGCACTGGATCAGTAAGCATCAATATGTTTGATGGAGTTACAAGAAAAATCACTAATGTAAGGTATGTGCCTGGACTTAAGAGAAACTTAATCTCCCTAGGATCTCTTATTGCTACTGAGTGTGAAACAAGTCAGTTGATGGTCAGTTACACATAACCAAGGAGGATAAACTGGTAATCAAAGGAAGACACCATAATGGCTTGTTTATTTTGATGGGAAACCAGTGGTTGGAAATGTGGGAAACATTCTGAGAAAAGATGAACTAACACTGTGGCATAAAAGGTTAGGACACATTGGGGAAAAGGGGTTAAAAGAACTATCCAAAAGAGGCATAATAGTAGAGGTTGGAAACCAGACACTTGAATTCTGTGACAAATGTGCATTAGGCAAATTATAGAAATTGCATTATGCCAAGGGAATTCACATTACCAAAGAACCTCTATATTAGGTTCATTTTGATATCTGGGGACCATCCAGAACTGAAACTCATGGAGGAGGAAGGTACTTCATGTCTGTTATTGATGATTTCAGCAGGAAAGTGTGGGTGTTTGTTTTAAGAAACAAGAGTGATGCCTTCACTAAATTCAAGACATGGTTAATTCAGATGGAAACATTAAAGGGGAAGAAACTCAACATTTGAGAACTGACAATGGCTTAGAGAATCTAGCTACTGAGTTTACAACTTTCTGTAATGAAAAAGGGATTACTAGACATAGAACAGTTCCCATGAATCCTCAACAGAATGGAGTGGCAGAAAGATTCAATAGAACTGTTCTTGAGAGAGTAAGGTGTATGTTAATTGCTGCTGGACTGCCCAAGGTGTTCCGGGGAGAAACAATCAATACAACATGTTACTTAATAAACAGATCACCTTCATCATCTCTAGGGTTCAAAACACCAGAAGAAGTATGGAGTGGAAGAGTTCCAAATTACTCAGCTCTAAAGGTGTTTGGATGCTTGGCTTATGCTCACATGAAATCTGACAAACTTGATCCTAGAGCATACAGGTGTGTATTTCTGGGATATCCAGAGGGAATAAAAGGTTACAGGTTGTGGTGCTTGGAACCTGGAAATCAGAAACTAATGATAAGCAGAGATGTGAAGTTCAATGAATCAATTATGGGATATCGCTTCTCTGGAAATCAAGAAGAACATGATGGCAATACTGAATTAGAAAGATTATCAGTTCAGGTGGAGACTCAGATGGATTCTGGGCCACAAAGGGTTGAGAACCTGAATGAACACTCAAGCGACAGTTCTTCAGAAGAAGAGGATGTGCCACCCAGAAAAATAAACTTGAGATAAAACAACATTGCCAGAGACAGACCAAGGAGGCAAATTCAGAGACCAGACTTCTATGGACAGGCTGGAAGTGTACATTATGCACTCAGCATTGCTGAAGACATAGAACATCATGAACCACATAATTTCAAAGAAGCTGTCAGTGGTGATGAAAGTGAATACTGGGTTAGTGCAATGATGGAAGAAATGGAAAATTTGGAAAGGAATGGTACTTGGAAACTGGTGGATAAACCAAAAGGTCAGAAGCTGGTAAGTTCCAAATGGATATAAAAGAAGAAAGTTGAAGCTGGAGAATCAGATAGGATAAGGTATAAAGCAAGATTGGTGGCAAGGGGGTTTACTCAGAGAGAGGGTATTGATTTCAATGAGGTTTTCTCTCCTGCGGTGAAACATTGCTCTATAAGACTACTTTTGCCAAAAGTTACACAAGAAGATATGGAGTTACAGCAGCTGGATGTAAAAATAACATTCTTACATGGAGACTTAGTTGAAAACATATATATGAAGCAGCCTGAGGGGTTTGTGATTCCTGGAAATAAAGAAAAGGTATGTTTTCTCAAGAAATCATTATATGGGTTGAAACAAAGTCCAAGGCTGTGGAATAAAAAGTTCAATGAGTTCATGTTAAAAGCTGGTTTTGTCAGAAGTCTGTATGATAGTTGTGTATACTTTGATAAGAGTACTTGTATTGATCCTGTATACCTGTTGCTGTATGTGGATGACATGCTTATTGCAAGCAAGAGTAAACATAAAATACATCAGTTAAAGAAGAAGTTGAGTTCTGAGTTTGACATGAAAGATTTAGGGGATGCAAAGAAGATTCTGGGAATGAGTATAATGAGAGATAGAGCTGCTGGAAGTCTATGGTTGTCTCAGGAGCATTATCTTCAGAAAGTGGTGGAGAGGTTTCAGATGCATGAGGCTAAAATACTGAGTATTCCAGTAAGCCAACAACTCAAATTATCGAAGGAACAGAGTCCTAAGACAGCAGAAGAAGTGAGATACATGAGAAATGTGCCTTATGCAAGTGGGGTTGGTAGTTTAATGTATGGTATGATATGCAGCAGACCAGACTTAGCATATTGTGTGTCTCTGGTTAGTAGGTATATGTCAAATCCAGGAAAAGCTCACTGGGAGGCTTTGAAGCAGGTGTTGAGGTATCTAAAAGGAACAGTCAATCTGGGTTTGAAATTTCAGAAACTGGCAAATATGTCTATTCCATTGGAAGGGTTTGCAGATGCTGATTTTGCTGGAAATGTTGACACCAGAAGGTCAATCACAGGATATGTGTTCACTTTATATGGTACTGCAGTAAGCTGGAGAAGTGTACAACAATCTGTAGTAGCTTTATCAACTATAGAAGCTGAGTACATGGCTTTGACAGAAGCAATTAAGGAAGCTGTATAGTTGAAAGGAATTCTGAAGGATCTGGGGATAAAGCAGGAGTGTGTAACTATATATTGTGATAATCAGAGTGCACTACATTTGGTAAAACATCAAGCTTTCCATGAAAGATCCAAGCATATAGATGTTAGGTTGCATTTTGCAAGGGATGTGATTGATGCAGGGTCAGTGGAGGTTAAGAAAGTTCACACAAGTGACAATGCTGCTGATTTCTTAACTAAAGCAGTGCCTGGAAGCAAGGTAGTTCATTGCTCAAGCTTGGTTAGGCTTGAACAATGTGAATGAAAAAAAATACAGAACAAAGCAGGATTGAGGTAGTGACATACACTTGAATTCATTGAGGTGGAGATTTGTAGATATTAGTTCAATATCATCAAGTGCTTATGGTATGAAGTAGAGGTTTTGAAGATTCCAGAACCGGGTTTGAAATGCAAGGAACCGGATCAGAGAACCGGGTTTTAGCCAGAATCAGAAAAAAGGTTAAAAGGAGAACCGGGCTTGTAGTAGTTATAACCGCTGATTACAACGGTTTTATTCTGTTGCATAAGAAACCGTTGTGGAAGCTTCGTTGCAGCAGTTTTTGGATAGCTTGAGTCAAAGTGGTTACAACTTCCTCAACTTCCAGATTCGAGCTTCAATACTTATATACATTGTAAACACTTGTAGTTGCGAGCTAGTAGACGTAATTTTCCCTCTGTAAACATTACTCAATCAAGAGAATTAGATCTCTAGGGTTTTCTGCTCAAATCAGGGTGTGATTTGGGGGTTTTCTAGATTTCTGGATAATTCTTATAATTGGTTGATTAGTGGAGTGAATTGAGGTGTATAGAACCTCCGTAGATGTAGATCACCTTAATCGAACCACGTAAAAATCCTGTGTTCATCATTTTTCATTTCTGTTCTTGGTTCGGTTGTTGTTGGCCGATTTCTGGTTTGTTATTCGTTTGAATTCAGTTGTGTGTTGTTTTGTGAGAGGTTGAGCTAATCCTAACAGATGTAATAAGACAATTTAGTAGGAGGGTAAATTTGTAAAATTCCTTTGTTAGTTATCTTAGAAAGGGATAAGAAAGGCTAAAATCATATAGGAAATGCCAAAAATATACTAATTTTACAAGGTCGTTAGAATTATACTGAAAGTTATGATAGATGCTATTTCAACTACTTTTCACTTTTTATTATTTATAATCATGGGGAAGTTATTTTTCTAAAGTAAATTCCAAGTGAAGTTATTATTAAAAAGTAACTTCCTATCCATAACCCTATAACCACAAATTCGTCTCTCTCCCTCTCCATGTTTTTCTCTCTCGTAAGTGGATAAAATAGTGGGGAATAACTTCCTTATCAAATGATCTTTTAACCGACATTTCTCATTCTCTCCCACTCCACGTTTTCTCACTCCTTGTAACCGTTTTGCAGGTATAGATCTTTGTAAATACAAGTTCTCATGAAGATAAAAAGGAATCATTTTGTCAATGTTCCTGTGCCCTATCTAAGTGTACCAACACCTGTAAAAATACCTTAAAGTGCACACACACACCCACTTTTCATTGTGGGTTGTATGATCCTTGTGTTGCGATCTTTGTGTGTATGTGTACAACTTAGTTTTAGGAATTAGATCAGTGGTGATTTTCTTTTCATCTTGGTCTATGTCATTTTGGAATGTATCGGCAATGTACTATGTTGGTTGAGTAATAAAGTTTGACTCAATCTTTTGGATTGCTTGAGTTTAAACTTATTTTGTTTGTTCCTTGTTTGTTCTTTTTTTTTTTTTTTGTCGTGTTTGTTCCCGCCATTATTCGTTTATTCCACGTTTATTTCTGCACATACGAACCCGAAGTGTCTAAGTATGTGTTGCAACACCTTGCACAACACTTTGGGGTTCTGCTCCGATCTGATTCCAACAAGTGGTATCATAGAAATCACTTGTCGGTACTAAGATCCTGTGAGAGAATCACGAAAATTTCGGGTATTGCAGTTTTGAGAATTCTAAATTTGGATGGTTCCAACTATTCTATATGAAAGGTCAAAATGCATGATTTGTCATACCTTGATTGATTTGACCTATATCCTTCTCCTCTTGGACTTCTTCATCATCCACAACCTCTTCCTTCATTGAAATTTTGTTTTGGTTCTTTATTGTTATAACTATTTCTATCATCTCATCCATCTTTTTCACGGCCTCTACTTTGCACAAATTACGGCCTCCTCGACGACCGCGATCATGAGAAGAAACAAGTAAGAGATGAGGTGAACGGCAAAAAAGAGGTTAAAATGCAAGATTTTTTGTTTGACACACATGTAGTATTTTGCTCATATCTTGAGTTCTACATGTTCAAATAAGCTGAAATCAATGACATTGGAAAGCTAAATTAAAGGGCTACAACTTTGTCAAATTTAGTCGAGGCTAAATTATGATCAGAAGACCCTAAAAAACTACTTGAATGACAGTAAAAAGATGTCCAGAATGTCCCATCCGGGCGTATTGCAAATTCCAATCCGGCCAGATCCATAGCCTGCACGACATTTAGAGAAATACAGTGGGTTTGATCTGGCCGGTGCGGTTTAGGTAAGTTGGCCGGATTCGATGGTCGGTTTACGCATTTTACACGCGTTTTGCCAAATTTTCGGTACGTTTCAACCCCAATCCTCCCCAACTTATAAATAGAGGCTGCCATGCTCGAAAATACACATCTCCGATCATACAAAATACCTTGGAAGCTTGGATAGAGATCAAGGAACGCAAAACGAAGAAGATCAAGATTCAAGATGTCAGGTTTCATCGCTTTATTTATCTTTTAGATTTCAAGAATATTTATCTATGGATGTTTTTGGATTTTATCGATAAACATGAGTAGCTAAGTACCCTTGTGTTCTAGGTTAGATAGTAGATGATAATCAACTATGTTTTGATTTGTTTTATGAATTCTAGATTCCATTCTCATTGTTTGTTTATATGCTTGTTCTTATTTTATGAACTTTTCAATTTGATCAATTGATTATTTCTACTTGCTTAACAATTCGATGTCCGAGAGGAAGGAGGGGTTGTTAATAGGCATACAGGCATATATCAAGGTGTCAATAGTAGCCCTAGAGGAATGAGATACCTGTGTAGGCATTGGTTTTAGAAGCCCTTTGGATTATGTATGTGATAATAGTTAGCCCAAGAGGGTAATTGTTCATATGTAATCAACATTTTAGTATCGTCCTAGAGGAGGGCTAATTAAGAGTAGTGCCGCCTAATAAACATTAGAATTCGGTTTAAAGGTCTAGAATAATAAAGTAATCATACATAGAAGATTATAACTCAAATTGAAACCCTAGAGTACATCTTTTATCTGATTTTATCCTTTGTGGTTATTTGTTTGATTCCTTCCAAGTATTTGTTCACTTTCTTTGTTTATTTTCTGCAATTTAGTTTAATAGTAAAACAAACATCTTTTATTCAAGAGTCCAGATAGAGTTGACCTATTAGGACTAGGGTATTAAATTGAACATCCGACACAGTCTCTGTGGGATCGACCTTGCTCGCTGGCTATCTGCACGAGCACCGTTTACTTGCGGTATACTAGGTCAGAGAATAGTGTATCAAATTGCAAGAACTCTTGAAATATTATCTGAAATGGATTTAGATTCCTTCATGTGTAGAGACTCGACTTCGCAGATTAGTGCCTGGAGATGCAACTTATTTACTTTATCAACTCCTTTAAATAAGGCATGAAGAATGTTTCATGTTTGCTTGGAGGTAGTTGATGTAGCAACCTTCTCGAATATGTTCTCATACAATGCTTGATGAATGAGGGTGAGCATCTTTTGGTCTCTCTATTTGGAGGCTGCATCATTTTCATTTTCGACTATCTTCTCTATCGGATCCCAAGCTTCATATGCCCCAAGCAAACCCTTCATTCTTACACACCAATTATCATAATTTTATTTGGTGAGAGATGGAACATGATATGGTGTTTCATTCGGCATCTTTCTTCAAGCTTTTGTCTTCAAACACAAGTGACTCTTGATACCAATTTCTTAGAAAGTTGAGAGCATATCTACTTCTATTATAAAAGTGTGAGTTGTTTCTTACAAAATTTGATTTGCCTATTATATCCTTATTGAATTTTAATTTTTAAGGTTAGTTTGGTAACTATATCCTTAAAGTTTTATTTATAAACTATATCTTTGAATTTTTTTTATATAGTTAGACAAAATTTGATTTGCTTATTATATTATTAATGAATTTTAGTTTTCAAGGGTAGTTTATTAACTATATTCTCAATGTTTTATTTGTTTGGTTAGAGCCATATATAGTTCATTTATCAATTCATAGATAGGATACCCTAAAAAAATTCATGGATATGATATATAATTCATCTAATGGCATAAGTTGAACCTACATATTAATCATATTATATATATATATATATATATATATTAACAATATACATAACATTATTATTTTTATTTTAAAGTTTCTTTATAAATTTCTTATCTCTTTTATAATGAGATTCGTTTATATACTTGTCAAAAAAAAAAAAAAAAACTATAGAAAAAGAAAAAAAATCATTAATTAGCAAAATTTTAAGGCTAATTTAGTAACTTTATTTTTTAAAGTTTTATTTATTTAGTAAGATTCATTTTATAATTGAAATTCATCTCTCAAGTCTCAACTTATGAAATTTTATATCACATTTAATATTATATATTGTTCGACTGATGATATAAGTTGAAACTAAATATTCATAATATATTATTATTTATTTGTGGTAAAATACATTATATTCTTTTTATTTGTTTATATTTTATTCGATTCTTCATAAATTTCTGATAATTTTTCTAATTGGTTTCTTTTTTAATTGAAGAAAAAGGAGAAAGATCGATTAGCACAAATAAAAATTATTTTAGTATATGATTCTCAAGATATTGAATAATTGAAGTTACACAAAAGATATTTATGTATTTATAAGAAAATTATAGAAATTTAAACATATTATAGGACTTTAGTAACTTCAAAGTTTGACTTTTTTACTAGGATAATGATTCCAGGACTTTTAATTTCGAATAGTGGTACTTTAGAGTTATTTAGATATTAAACGTTTGCAAAACTGTTAAGTTTTGGTGTTTTCATGGTGAAAAAAATACTAAAAGGTTTTACGATAGCAACAATAAGAAAAAAATTATACACATAAAAATTAGAACAATTGAATAATAGTGAAAGCTCTTATTTATCATTTTTCATTTTAGAGATATTTTTTTATTTTTAGTTTACTTTTTCTTTTTAATATATATACTCATTCTACTAACCATAACCAAAAAAAAAAAAAAAAATTGACAGGACAACTATAGTGTATCATATTCCTTTTATTTACTCTTAAATTTTGTGAATCGAGCTTTCCCCTTTTTCTACAATTGTAAAAGAATCCAATTAGAAAAACTATATGAAATTTATGAAGAACTGAAGAAAGTATATTAAAAAATTAAAAATAATATAATATATATTACTAAAAAGGAATAAGAATATAAGATATTATGAATATTAAAGTACTTTAGTTTATGGTTCTCAAAATATTAAATAATTGAAATATATATATACAAAAGATATTTACATATGTATAAAAAATTATAGAAAATTAAGCATATTTTAATAGGAGTTTAATAGCTCCAAACTTTGACTTCTTTGTTAGGAAAATAACCACAAGAATCTTAACTTGAAATAGTGGTATACAATAAAGATATTTAGGTACTGAATGTTATATTAAGTTTTTGTGTTTTCATGGCGCAAAAGTACTAATAGATTTTAGGATTAGCAACAAGAAGAAAAAACAATATACATAAAAATTAGAACAATGAATAATATTGAAAGCTCTTATTGATTTAATTTATCATCTTTAATTTTTTGGAGATAATTTTTTAGTTTATTTATTTAATTTAGGTACGGTACGTAGCTATAACATATATATACTCATTCCAATAACTACAACAAAAATATGTTGACAAGACAAAAATAGTGTATTATATAATATTTAATTTACCACAATATATGAATGACTCAAGATTAATGATACTTATATGATAAAATATTTAAAATATGTAAAATGTAATAGTTTAATATGATTTCAATAGTTATAAGTTTGACTTCATAGTCGAATAATAGGCACAAGATTGTTGACATATGATTGTACTTATATTTTTTTATTATATAAAAATGAATGAAAGTTAAATTTAAAAAATGTCACTAAAGAATTTTTGGAATAAAATGGATGAGATTAAATTAAATCTTTTAGTCTATTTAAAAAATGTAAACATTATATGTCAGAACAATATGTAAATGATTCACAATAATTTATATTACTATGTATAAATTATTAACAAATTCTTACATAGTATTTGGTCATAAATAAAACAGCCAACTCTTATTATAAATATAAATTAGAATAATACTTATCTAATAGTAACAATTTATTTGTCGAAATTTGAATATTATAAATTTGCTACTTGCAATAATCTCCCTAAATTTCTAAATTATTGAAGTATCAATATTACAACATTGAGAAACAATAATAGAATTATATAAGTTATAGAATTTATATAAGTTATCTAATGATATAATATTTAGACTAAAGTGTAAACTATTGAATTGACCAAGTATTAGAGCATAGTAACTTAAACTTCATTATAATATAAACTTGAAGCAAGTACTAAAATCAAAGAATAAAATGACTTGCATGTGAAATTGCTAAGATTATATTTTAAAATTGACTTTTGAGTGACTAAAAAGACATGTTAGGAAATTGTATGTGTTTTTGTGTATACCACTTTATCAAAGTCCAACAATAGAAAATAATGTCAAAACAATTGAATAAGAACTATATGATGATAAAATGAATAGAAGTGAGAAAATGCATTGTGAAGAAAGATAACACAAACTTATGAAGACTTTATTATTAGTAGATATAACTTTATTAACATAATAACAAAATATAAAAAAAAAAACAAGCATAAAAATTATAAATATTAAAGGGTCTAAGTGAATTTTTATTATAAAAAAATTATAATAGACGAGTCTAGGTAATATAATAAAAGAACTAAAGGATAAACTAATATGATAAAGTCAGACATATTACACTATGAGAAAAGAATACAAAAACAAAAATTAAATATCTATATTATAGGTATATGGACATACAAGTTAATTATTACAATGTAGTATTTCAAAATTTGGATTAAACTAGGCATACATTTAGCCTTACGGTTTAAATTTAGATTAAACTAGCAATATATATGTTTACACGCTAAATTTCTTTGTATGAACATTACTAAGTAAATATAAATCGAATTATTATGCTTGTAGCAAATGAGATTATATATTATATTTATTTTCAATGATTTAGAAGAATGAAATCGATATACTTCATAAGTAACATTTATAAACATTACAACAAGGGAAAATAATAATTGATTTACGAATTTTATTGAATTAAAAAAGTATACGATAAAGTCATATATATATATATGTATACACACACACATGCATATATATATATATATATATATATATATATATATATATATATAAGATGAAAAAGATGGAGGAATACGGTAAGCTGATATATGAAATCAGTAAAAGACTTATATGAAGATATAAAAACTATAAATGCATCGGTAGTGATATTGTTTAAATTTAAATACTGTTGGTCTATACAATGGATCGATTTTATTCAAATAAGTCTATAAGTTGAACATCATTTTTAATCACATACCTTACACACTTAGATAAATATACTCACTAATAATGTAATACTTTTAATAGGTGATGTAATTTTAGTAGACCAAAGAAAAAACTGTTATATTAAAAAATTGAAGAGAGATATAAAAAATCACAAGGTTTATAATAATTGAAGTTTAGACCGAGTTGTGAAATTTTATTGTACTAATAAAAAAATAAAATAAAATGGCAAATGTAAAAATTAGTGGACATGAATAGTTGCAATTCTTTTAAATATTTAAGATCTAACATTAAACAAATTATTAAATCAATAAAAATATTTTATATATATATATATATATTTCTTTTTAAGCATATGTAATAACTTGATAAATGAATTTAGTATGCTATATTAGGGTACAATAAAGAATAAAAAAGAACGATAAAGAAATAATGAACTAAGTTGTACTGTGAATGATTCAATTGTACTATGTGAATGAGTATCACATAATTAAACTAAACATGCTGAAAAATAAAGAAAGTGAAATGTGAATGTTAATATTAACTTGACAATAGATTAGAAAAATAATTACGTCGAATAAAGTACGGTATAGTGTAAATAAAAAATAAAACGGGAGACATATAATCGGAATGCGTGGTTTAAACATGTATATATAAGACTTTTAAATGGATGTGCAATGTTTAAAAAAATTAGGAGTATTTCACTATAACTAAATAAGGAATTAAAGACATTACAAATTAGTTAAAATATTTATTATATTTTATATAGTTTGTAGCATGTGTCTTGATTAAAGATTGTGAGACACAATGTATATAGTCAACCTTCCACAAAAAATATTATTTATTTTGTAATTATACTATAGTAGAATTTTTATTTTAAATCACATAATCTTTAAATTTCGACATTGCATTGAGAAAATAATTAAGGAAAATTGAAATAAGCAATCTTAAATTAATATGTAAATTTATATTAAAGAGGGTTACACTTAATAATAATAAAAAAATTAGAAAATAACTTTCATAATAAAAGTTGAATGTTTGACCTTGATACCAAGTTGCTGGAAGTTTTTTCTCACATTGAAATATGTAAAGAATTTCATGTGCAAATGTATATTGAAATCAAAATTATTTATTAGAGAATAATAGAAAAGTACGTTAGGTCTAATATTTTGTGTGTATATAAACAAATAATTGACTTATGAATGCCAATTGATGATATAATGAGACAATTAAAAATGTGTTTTTCTTCAAATGTCAGTGATTTGGTGCAAAACATAAAAATATATGCCTCATATTCCATATATAATTTTTCAATCATCCTATAACTTTATTCAAGATATATTAATGATGATCGAGTCTGTGTATAATAAGAAGTAAACAATAGTTTGAATAAATCAAACTTTACATGTATAATAGAAAATTTTGTAAGACTAAATATTTCTACAATATATCATGGTATATCGTTTTACGAATCTTTTAACATTAACTATTATAACTTATTTATTAAGACTAAGGTTATTTAACTTTTCTATTTCTCTTTTGTGATTCTTTTAGTTTTTAGTTGATTCAAAATTATGTTTGTTCAATGAATTAATTTTTATTACATTGAATAAACTACGAAGTTATGTATGTATATTATAATGATCACAATGTACAATTATTTTATGTTCAAATTAATTTTTTTATTAAATAATAGCAAAAAAATTATAACCACGTGCAACGCACGTGCGCAGTGCTAGTAAGATAAAAATATGTGGAAGATACCGTTGAAGGAATTTCTTCTACTTTATAAGATTTTTGTTCTTTCTAACTTGTTCTTACACACTTGTTCCAAATGACTAAGACATAGGTATTTATAGATGATACCCAACATGAATCTAAATCTGTACATGAACCCACATTAAACTTTAGTACATTCATCTAGCAAGATACATGTATAAACTCAAAAGACACACACATGAACTTTTCCAACTACATGAATAGAATTCTCTAAAATTATCTACGACCATAATTATTCATAATTTCTTAAATAAATCCAATTTATATTTCAATAGAATTTTGGTATTCGGTATACCCAAATTTTCGATACTATAACAATATAAATTTTTCATATGCCAAATATTTCAATACGGTATAAATAATGTGATACGATATACTATACTAAACTACCCCAATATCACCCAGATAAATAAATTAACCAAGCTTATAAGTTATACCACGTGACAACACAATTAAAAACAAATCCATAGAATCCATTTTCTTTATTATTTATTTAGAAACTTCTTGATATCTATCTAAAACTAAATAAGAATTATTATCAGCCGGATATGTAAAGGATTTCATCCTGTTCCATATTACCCCTTGCATTGAACATAAATCTCAATCCAGGGAGAAAGCTTCTCCCACCCCCTTACTCTATAAATACGCACTAACCCCACCACTTAATCTAGGCGTGCAAGTCATTCTCAGTAAGTGATAAATTTACTGGTAAACGGGTTGCCGATATATTATTTTGTTGGATTTTTTCTTTAAATTTTTCGTGATTATTTTCAATTAAATTTGACTTTACTTTATTATTCATTGGTTGCAACAAAACATAATTCTGGAAGTTGATGATTTCATTTGCCTATTCGTGAAGAAACAAAGAATAAGCACAGAAGATCGACAATTTTTCTTTCTATTCATCCTTATCCCTTTAAATTTATTACTTTTAGGCCAAATATATCTTAACATGGCTTGAATCTTTCGTACAAGATCTTGCCTTTATACTTGTTGTAAATGAATTTCCATTCTTGTGCATACGAATTGGGCGGTTTCTTAATTAGATTTGAGTACTCCTTGGTCCTCGATGCTCATTTTGGCCTTTAGTCAACCAAACTCGTCCTATCGACAATCTTAAGACTCGTGTACTTTCTCATCGCAATCTGAAGAATCTTATGACATATTTATGTCATAATAAGAAAAGGTAGTACTTAACAGATGGAAAAAGAAAAATTCTTTTATTTGGATTCGTCATTTTTATTTAGGCTTTAATGTGGATAAAAAAAGATTTCTACAATGGTAATTCTTTTTACATAAAAAAATAAATTAGTTCAACCATAACTTGTCAATTAAATGTGTATAAGCCAATTTGTGAGTTTAGTACGAATTTCTGAGAGAGTAATTTTTAAGTGCTACAGTATATATAATTTAGATAACAAATCGAATTTATTTCAATCTCAATATATATAAATACTAGTAGTATCCCTGTGCGGTACACGGTTTGTAAGTGTAAATGAATAAATTAATATTTTTTTATATTTTTATATCATTATAATATAATAAAATATTACAATAAATAAATAATAAGATATGAAAAATTATATGTTAATGAAAAAAAGTGCAGTGAAAAGTATTTAATACTAAAATATATATTAGTATGAATATTTATTTTTCTTAATGTATGAATATCTCTAGCATCCTTCCATAAAAGTCATGTTGATGGCTGGGGATGAAATTGCAATATGCAATTGACAGGGATATATTTGTAATGTTCAAAATTTAGTTACCGTCTTCATAAATAATATACAATAAATTTATAAAAAAATTAATTTTAAGAAAATATGTTTTTTTCGCCTTGGGCGGAATCAGCCCAAATAACTTTATCCTATTTATTTTAGGCTAATATATGACAGGTTATTGTCAATAATTGTGTTTTATATTGGGATTGAATTTTATATATAAAAAATTATGATTTTCAGAATTGATAATAGATTTTGGGCAGCAAAACTCAAAGTTACTAATTTGGACGAATTTTGTTATTATATTAAGTATAGATATGAAAAATTGCATCACATATCCTGTTTTGACATCTAATATAATGCAACTGGTAATGAGCTATGTTATTTAGATGTGGCATTAATATTTTGTTTCTTCTGTGTTACCCTCATAAATCATAATTGTAATCATAAATCCAAATAAAATGAGGACATGTCCTTCCAGAACCATCGATCCTTCCAACCCTAAAAAAACCTCTCTTCCCCTACATTCCATTATCGTGAAAACACACTTAAACACCTATCGACAACTCAAGCTCCGTAACCGCCACCTAACTTACTCTCATGTAAGGAGTTGCAGGGGTGTTGGCTATCTCAAGATGAAGCACGAATTGGAATAGAGGATCTCATCTGTTGTATATTTTATCTTGTATTTTAAGATAATCACTACACGTCACGTGTATTTAATGATATTATTAATTCATACATATTGTGTGTCATATGTAATGAAACACAAGATGAAATACAAATCATATACACAAGATGATATATAAATAGAAATAGAGAATCCAATCCGATCGACGTCACGGTCAAGGGATCGAGTAAAGTTTGTTGTAAAGAGACATCGGCTGTGCGGACGTTGGAGAGGGAGGGGTAGGTGGCTGGGCAAATGGGCTGCCAGAGGTGGTCCACGGACATGGAAATAGACAATGATTTGCATAGGCATGCGGTGGCGACGATATCACTACAAGAAATCTGAGTTTTCGCGACGATAAAATTCGTCATATTTCGTCACAATAAATATTAGGTGATTAAATTTTAGCGTCGCAACGATCGTTATTGTATGTTCGTGATATTAGGTATATGTGAAAATATTTGAATTCGTCACCAAATGTATGACTTTTAATGATGATAAATGTCATCGTCACCATATTTTATAATATATAGTGATACATAATTCGTCACCTATATCATCCAAAAATTGTTGTCTAATATTGTATGTCGTCATTGAAAGTGAACATGTAATATGACGATAGCATTTTTTGACATCAAAATATCAAATTTTGGTGACGAAAATCATTGAAATACTCAACTCATCAAACTTTTGTGACGCTTTCATCGTCACAACTATATTTATTATTTTGTCATATTTATAATAATTCGTCACAAAAGTTTGTTTGTAGTTACAAAATTCCTTTTGTTGTTTTATAAATATATTTAGTGACAACGAATTTCGTTAACAACGGTTAACATTTAGTGACAAACTTTCACCATCATTAATACTTACAATTAGTGACGAGATGTCTTGTCACAACAAACTTATATTAAGTAACAAAAAATATTTTTGTCACTGAAGATTTGGATAAGCCAACGTTATATTTTGTCATTGTATAGTGACATTTTGTGACAAAACAGGTTGATGTCACTACATGAACACATGTCGTGATAACCGAAATGTGTTATCATTTAGTTATATTAGTAACGGTAATATAAATCGTCACCAATGTCATATACGATGACGATATTTTTGTCATTATTAAGCGATGTCTGGTGACAAGCTACATTTCGTACCAATATAAATATTTCGTGCCAATATAAATTTTAAATGCATTAAATTAAACAATGCTAAAAGGGGAAAAAATTAAATCAATAGGCAACAATACCAAGTAGAATGACATTATTTAGTAAGCTAAAGAAGTTCAGAATATCCAACATAAACATCCGAGATAAATATCACAAAATGAAAGAACTATGATTGTCTAAAAGAAAAAAAAAGAAAAAAAGTAAATCTTCATACATCACTCATTCCAAACTTTAAAATGATAAAGGTCAAAATTGTCTCCTCTCCAACCGAGGAACCACTTGTTTTTGCAGATTGTCTTTTTCCCCGCGGAACCAGTCCAAGGACTGCATGAGCTTCTTTATTACATTATGAAGCTCCTCGGTATTCTCCTGTTTGCAGCACAAAATCAGTACTAATATGATATACTCACACTAACGACAAGGCAGTAACTCAACAATATTGACAACAACGGACTTCATATTCAACAAAACAAGTGTATACATCGTCTGCGGTTATTACATCAGAAATACAAATTTTTCCTATCATCTACTATATGTACAGTTCATCAAAATTGCGGGGAACGACTGACCTCCCCCTGATTGACCCCTCTGGCTGCCTCCGGCACCTCCACCTCCTCCTCGTGCTCTTCCTCTGGTAGGTCTTGGTTCTTAGTTCACCCCCGCGTCACCCCCCCGTTGTCTCCGCTGTGATTTCCAAGCGCGGGGGTGGATCCTTGGCCCTTGGCTTCGTGATGAACTCTCCCCGTCGAAAGGCCGAGAACTCTTCGTCCTGATCCACATCGCAGGCAGCGATCTCCTTGGCGCTCAGAATCGTCTTCTTCTCCGCCAGAGCCTTAACCAGGGGCCGCTCCGGGACCTGCGCCAGCGCGTTGTAATACGCCTCCTCCACGGCGCCCACGGCGTTGAAATTGTATCCGAACTCTGGACGATAAACATCCACATTCGGATAGATTTCTTTGACCTTCTCCAGCAGCACCGAGCGTGTTGCTGTGTCCCCGACCATGACGAAGCTCGTCTGGTAGTCGAGAAATGTGCTGGTTTGCAACAATTTCTCTGCAAACGTCTTTAGCACGGCCCCCTGGCCCTCAACTACTGCCGTCTCCTTGGCCTTCAGCTCCGCATGCAGCTTCGACGCCTCGCCACGGAGCACCCCGGCCTCTGCTTCCACCTCGCGCAGCCGCACCACCTCCTTCTCCACTAAGGAAGCTCTTTTGCGAGCTTCGGGCAGGTCATGAGTCAACCTGTCGTTGCGAGATCGCAACTCCCTCACCACCTCGGCTAACTCCTCCTTAGCCTCTATCTCACTCCGTCGGCCGAGGTCCAGGATACCCTGAGTTAGCCGCAGTAGCTCCTCGGCGTCGGGCCCCTCCAGGCCCAGCACACTTACTTGTCCCTGCCAAACAAACACAGAAAAAACACATCAGAAGCAGAGCCTCACGCAATTTTTCCTAAGATAATGACTGTCCCTCGTGTACCTCGGGGGTAGGCTCCGTGCGCAGTCTTTTGACCATTCTTGGCGGAGTCGCAGAAGGCTCCGGCCTCCTCTTCGACCTCGGGGTCGCCCCTGCGACCACCACATTTTCCTCAGACCCTGCTGACGGTCTCGGACTCGGTGACACTCTAACTCTGGGGGCCACTTTGGCAGCAGTCCCCTTCTTCTTTGACGTCGCGGGCTCTGCGGGGCTCCACGTAGTTTCCTTCCCAAAGTGTCCCACTGCAAAAGAAGATCAATGGTTAATCTTAGCAAATTACCAAAGGTTACACATTATACAAGAGTTCCTACCCTCCTCGGCTGCCCCGGCCGCCGACTCCTGCCCCTGGGTGAGATTCTCCTCTGCTCCTCCTGAGTAATAGAGGCTTAACTCCGCCTCCTCCGGCTCCTCCTCGGTGCAGAGGGTCTTGAACGTACCCACAGTACGGAAGTGCCTTACAACCTCCAGTTCCGACTCCGCCACCGGGGCATTATCCACTACCTCCTCCCTCCTCCACCTCGGGAGGACCACATCAGTCTTCACATCAATAAATTTCTCCTTCCAACCCTCCACCTTACTCGAGTTTTGCACCTTAAACCCACCTCGGGCCCTAGGGCTAAAGGAGTAACATCCCTTCGATTTCCTGAAGGCTTTCAGTTGGAAGAAAAATCTAAATAATTCTACGTTTGGTTCCACCCCGACATTCTTACATACCACTGTACATCCAACAACTTGCCTCTCGGCATTGGATGCTAATTGACTCAGGGCGATGCCGTAATACCTCAGCAGCCGCACTACGGAGTCCCAAAGGGGGAATCTAATTCCTATTCTCAAATGGTCTATATACACACTTATGAAGCCCCTCGGCGGGTAACAAGCTCGGTCACTAGGCTCCGGCACTATGTATTCTAAATTAAAGGGGAAGTAAAAGGTTGGAATCAGGGCTTCTATTTGCACCCGCGTCATCCGCAGCGACTCCGCGGCAACCTTGAAATCCTTCTCCAAACAATCACTAAACCCTACTGCCCGGGTGCCGGATTTCATGCCGTCTGCCCTGTATACCATCCTAATCTCTCTTCTTTCAGGAATGATAAAGCGCAGGGGTGGTACATCTAACGGGGTTTTATTGGTCCCTACCTCTCTAATTGAAGATGAAGACGATGAGGAAGGCATACTTACTTGGTTTCGATTTGAGATGGTTCACAAATGGCACAAATGAATCTCTTTTTTCTCGCTCTCTCTGTATCTTGCAAGTTGCAAATGAGAATAATGAAGTTTACTGTACAAGCCTTCTTTATATATACCCATGCATCAACTGCTCAAATCTGGCCTTTTCAAATTCAGTGTCTTAGATTCGCGCGCGGACGTCACGCGCGTTACAGTTACCAAGGCGCGTGGGGGACACGCTTATTGGAATTCTCAAACGCGTCACTTCACATCCCTTCTCCTAATGATGGCGCCGCCAATCACATCAACCTCACCCTTCCTCCAGGAAGTTTTGGGACTCACTCCGGTGACCCCTTCACCTCGGGCGTATTTCAGCTCGGCCTCACCAGACCCCATGATCTCGGGGGTACTTCGGTTCGGTCCCCGTGGAGTTCTCCACCCCGGGGATGCATCAACTTGGCTCCAGTCGACCCCATGGCCCCGGGGGTACTTCAAATTGGTCCAGTTCGGTCCCTACTGGATTCTTCACCCCGGGGATGAATCAGCTCGGTCCCAGTTGACAACCTCACCCTGGGGGTACTTCAGTTCGGTAAGGATGGCATCTCTCATTTCCCTCTACGCCTTTACATCACTCTACATCGCCGCCCGTTACACCATGCCTTCTTTTTAACCGAAGCTCCTACCTCGCTCCGGCTGGTGGGGGGCATCTGATAGGTATGACCCAGTAACTCCGGGTCGGACTAACCCGCCAGCCGAGTCAATTGGGCCTAGGAGCGCGAGCCCAACACAGCTAAGTCGGCCCAGTTATGCCTGAGCCCAATCGCGACATATTTGGAAATTGAGATCCCCATGATCTCCTCCCAACTTCCATGCAGATTTGATGGGCGCAATTGTAGGGATTTAGTTAGGGTTTTGATTTGTATAGCATAAATAGTATAATTGTACTCAGATTTAGGGTTCGCACTTTGTACCCTAAAACTACAGCGTGTAAGATTGAAAGAAAAATAGTGAAAAATACCTCGGCAGGTGATTGCCTCCGCCCGTGGACGTAGATCTCTGGATTGAACCACGTATATCTTGTGTTCTTTACTTTTCTTGCGTTTGGTAGCATCGTTGATCAAGCTTTACTTCGAATTCCTTAGATAAACGGATTGCGCTTTATCAAGTAGTAGTTGGAAAAAAATGTCATTATTTCAGCAGGAAAGTAAGCTAACCTTTTACAAGTTTTAGAGTTGTTCTCGAATACTTTCCAAATAAACAATTAGTTTATTCACAGTTGCGCTTTGTTGAGCCTTTTTGTCTTTCAAATCAATCACCTCATTCTGGAATTCATTCACTTGTGTCTTGAGCTCATCCACTTGTAATTCAAAATCTTGTAGTTTTTCCCGTGTTTCATGAAGTTCCTGCTGCAGCTGCTGGCCGGTTGAATCCCATGTTGTGCTATGTTTGCTTGGTGGCTTCGGGCCATATCTGAGGCCTTTTATGTAGCCTGATCCATGGCCTAAGACATTGAGAACAATTTCATCGTCGGTCTTTGGAATTCCTTCTTGTATGTATTGGTCGTGCTTCTAGATCATCAGTTCCTTTTGCAATATGTCGATTTGTAAAAGTTATATATAGCTTAATTTCCAAAGAAATGAATTTAAGTAACTTACTCAACTTTCTTTTGTCTCATCAGATTTCCACGTGCCATTCTTTGAACAATGTGTACGTTTATACAACTCAATTCTATCACAGGGTTCTCTATTGAGCTCGTTCTTAGACTATACCAAGTAAATGATAAAAATAATAACACAATCACAAGTGCAAACTAATCATAGACCGACTAGAACAAGTAAAAAAAATAATAACACAAGTTCTTGCAGACAATACATAATTTTCGACCCCTTTCAACTATTCTCAAGATCCAATCTTAAAGAACCGAAAGGTTACTGTGGAAGAAAATGGACAAAAAAAAAAAAAAAAAAAAAAAAATCAATGACAGTAAACCTAGTAGTTATCCGCATATGTTCTTACCTTGCAAAAATTAAAAAAAAAAAAAAAAAAAAAAAAAGCAAAAATAAAATAATAATAACAAATAAGAAACTCTCATTCTAACAAAACGGAGACATTAAAATTCCACGTACATGTATTCTAGCAACTCATACGTGATTCATAACACTCATTCAGACAAGTATGCTAAAGTTGGTAAGACTAAGTTTAGCCTTTCTTAGTTCTTGATACTCATTGGTTAATTACATGAATATATTATCTTGAATGAAAATATGATAGCATGCCAAAAGTAAAGATAAGAGCAACATATAGCTTAAAAGTGTTGGTAAAAACTACTTCAAGATATCAATCATAAGGAAACCAGCACATCAAAATCGTGGTGATTTTAGATAACAAACAATATAAAGACAATTTTCCAGAGAATAATCATTTACAAGTGAAACGCTTCCCTGGACTCCACTAAGTGCTTGCATTCAAGAAACATAGTAAAATTTGTAATATTGTGAAGTATCTTTTGACATTAATTTTTCAATAAAATAAACACCTGGAAAGTGAAAAAATTAGGGTTCAGGGATAAAAAAATTCACTAAAAATAAGGGAAGGTAAGCAAGCTCATCCTACCACTAGTTCAAGTCCTAATCAACTCAAAAATTCTTACATTTAGTTAAACCCATAGATTTCCAAGAAAATACGGTTTAGAAATAGTTAAATACAATACACTGCATCAAATTTCATAGTCACCTAATGTTGGATGTGTATTGAAACCATAAACATGAAAATATGTACACATCCATCTTTCATATCAAACTTTTACAACAAACAAAAGGAAACCATTAATGAATTATAATAGGCTTACATTTATCTTTTGATGGAGACCTCTAGCAATCTTGTCCTTTTCATTCTTCACTGATTCATCAATTCTAGGAGAAGGTTCAGCTAATGAAAAGAAAGAATCGAATAATATGTACATAAAGAGGACAAAAGCTGTAAATGGAAGAGAAAGCAAACTGAACTTGAAAGGTTATAGAAGCTTATCCTTTTATCAATAGAAAATGCCATAAGCTAGTATATTTGTGTCTTCTTGAGATAGTTGCCAGTTTGAATCAATCACTTCGGGTGTTACTAATAACTCTATTTACATAATAGATTTCCCACCATAGAGAAACCACATCTGCTCATCGGGATATTTTCTAATAATACCTCTGAGAGTTATCGAATCAGTTCAGACATGCTTAGTAATGTCATTTATCATACCTTGTTGAGACTTTTTTGCCTTGCTTTGGTTTTCAAATCATGTACAACTCTAGGAGCCATATATAAAGCTTGCAAGAAAATAACTGAATTCAATTTGTGTCATGGTGAACCAATAATAAGTAACATCTATATAACAAAAAAGTTAAACCAGAATATAAGAACAATGAGAAATTAGCAGAGACTTAAATAAAAGTACTATAAATATATTTACACAAGCATATTTGCTCCAACAAAGTTATACACATTATTCGAGGAACCAAACGAAATGTTATAAGAAAATCATCACAAATTGCAGTTTGGATGATAGGAAAAGGGGCAATGGAACAAAAAAAAGTAAAGCAAAAACATGAAAGAGAAAAGAATGAAGAGTTAAACTATATAGATAACTAGGGGAGACAAACTTCTGGCATCAAATTCACCATATTAATCAAACTATAAAAGAAAGGATTTAACTTTTTCTTTATTCATTTTCTCAAATACAGAAAAAGATGTAAACACATAACTAAGGAAAATGGAAAAATTCAGAGTTTAGGGAAATTAAATTACAAGAATTATTATGAATTCTCAGTACAAAATCAATGTGTTCCAAATAGTTAAATTTCCTATAACAGATTCATGTTAAAGATATAAGAAACGTGATCAATAGCAGTTTGATATATTTAATCAAAATCAGCTATTAATTTATCTAGATTTGGGACATAATGATCTAACTCAATCATATAGGAAAACAAATTCAAATGAACTAATTATGCAGAATATATGTAGCAAAAATTGATGATTATAATTTGGAAGCTATGCGAGGCCAAGCTTTCCAAATGTAAAATTCACTCTATTCCCATCTAAGTTTAAATATTTGGTCAACTGTTTTATTAAAATAAAGCAGTAAACTACGTTCGAGAATCCACAAAATGTTGTAGCTAATGATGGTTATGGATTAGATAGAGAATCAAAACCGAAGCATCACATCATCTACAGAGTGCATATAAAATAACCCAGTTACGAGCAACTTATATAGGAAAAAAGCAAGAAAAAACTAGAAGAAAGGTAAATGTTTGAGAAAAAATAAAACAAATATTCTGCCGGTTGAGTAACATGAAGATATAAATAACATAACACATTACATAACATGGCTTGGTGTGGGTTTGAAACTTAATTAAAACAAATTAAATTATAAAAATCCCTCAAACTTATCTGTATTGTGTACTACATAAAGTGATAGAACAACCAAGTAGTATAGAAGTGGTTTTGTGAGGAGAGAGGAAATTAAAAACTTGGATCAATGGCGGCAACGGTGGCAGTGCCCCCAATGGAATAGGAGTAAGAGGCCCATTCTTCTAATCAAGTGCATATTTTGAGAAAATACAAACCCAAAATAACTAGTGATTTTTTTTTTTTTCTTCCGATCATCTAGCAATGTGCAACAACGGAAGAAAAAGCGCCTAAAAAGATTATTTTGACATCTTCTAAGCAAAATTTATCTTCTGATAACTTTAGCATAAAAAATTAAAATAGTCCCAACATAATTTGGGATGAACAACTAATTATGAGGATTCCTCTATTGGAGAATTCAATTGTGTAACTGGGCATAATTTGGAAGAAGAAATCGATTACCCGTAATGGAGAGCTGAAGCATTCGGAGGGCGTCAATGTTGGCGTCTTGGTGGCTTGCGAGTCCATAATATAAAGGAGAGAGATATGCACAGGTCTGGTAGTGGTATTATCTATATATATATAATAAGTTAAGTCATCTAGAATTAGTAAGTTAAGATTTTTTCCGTCCAATTATTTAGTTACTAAGAATAGAAGTGAATTTGAATTTCGAATTTTAAATTTTAAATTATTCCATGTTATATTTTGAGATCTGGCGAAAAATCAGCAACAATAAATCTGTAAAGATATTTAAAACATATTTCGTTATATTATTTAAAATTTTGAAATTTAAAAAAATCCTTATCTGATAACATATTTGCTCCTATAAATACAGTGTCTTCAGTAAATGAGAATCACATTTGCAGTTGGGTATTTTTATTTTTTATTCATTTCGCAATTTCTTTATTTCGTTCAGTTTATTTGATTCATATTTGATTTTGTTGAGTAATTCTATTTCTTATTCATTTTCAGTTTATTTGATTCCTATTTGATTTTGCTGAGTAATTCTATTTCTTATTCATTTTGTAATTTCTTAGCTTCGTAACTATTACAGTTTTTTGGATTCACATTTGTGGATGCAAATTTCTATTATTCTGACATTCCTTAATTATTATGTGTCAACTTTGATAGATACTTCACTATAATGGATGCTCCAAAGGGAAGAATTGCAAATAAAGATAAGAAAAAATCAGCAACACTGAATCATGATTCTAGCGAAAACAGCTTTGAAGATTGCAAAAATCAAATTTACCTATCATCATCTTTTTATACGGTAATATGTAATCATATAAAAAGTTTAGATTTATTTATTTCCTGAATTATTTAAATTGTTGTCATTATATTTTTCTAAGAAAATAACAATTTGGTTTATTACATGTATACAGCCAATCCGCGAAGAATATTGGAAAAGGGTTAGAGATTCGCTAAACATTCGAGCGCTGATGTTGAAGACCAAATCTGATTTTATTGTAGTAGTAGATTTCAATTTTATAATTTTTATTTAAATAAATCCATGTATCAACCTCAATTGAATCGACATTATTCACAATTCTGATAATGTTTTAGTAAGCAATATAAAATCATTGAAATATATATAAATTAAAATATCTCGGCAAAAGCGTTGTTTGGTTAAGATATTCTAAAAAAAAAAAACGTAGAAATATATATTTATAAATCAAAATATTTCTATTGAAAAATCCGTGGAGTTGAAAAGGCCATATATTAATTTACTTTTCAATTGGAAATCTAATTGTCATATTAAAAGATCTAAATATTCAGTCCAAATCATATCAACATGGTATATATTTAATTTTGAATTGTTCATGTTGTTGAGATATTTAGAAATTAAAAAATATGTTACAGATATGTTTTATAGAATTTTAAAATACATCATATCTATTTAAAATTTACAGTTATATAATACAATTTATAAATAAAATAATTTATATATATATATATATATATACATATATATATATATATAGCTAGGATAAAAAAAGGCAATACATATCTAAAATCAAAGGGTAAAATATAACTGAATATTAGAATATTTAAATATCCGAACCAACTAAAACAAAAGAATAGCCATGTAATTTATTTTAATATATAGTGTAAAATGTAGTTGAGATATTTCAGGAATTATACATTCGTTAATATACTATTTCGCTAATTTAATAAACATAATAAATATTTAGACATGTGTATATTAGAGTTTTAGAGTTTTAAATAAACTTTAAATAAATATATGGACTCCGATTTTTTAAATTAATGTTTAACAGAATGAATATTTAGATGTGTGTATACTAAGGCGAGCCTGTTGTTTAAAAAGAAAATGTTTGCCACATATTCAATGCATGTATACAATACAATTTATAAAATCAATTTAAAATTATTTCATTAGTATAGATATAATAAAAACATATTATAAAATTTAGATATGTAATTGAGATATTTGAGGAATTGAATAAATTGTATATATATGTATTCTATATTTTTAAAGAACATTATATCTATTTTTTATTTATGAAATAAATATAAATAATTTTTAAATAACTAATGTGGATATAATCACTGATTAAAAAAATTTATAATTATATATTTCAATTTATAAATCAAAGATCATTTACATAGAATATAAAAATGCCATATATCTTTTTTAATAATTTGTATGATATTATTGAAACATTATAAGATCTATATTTCCGGTCCAAAAAAAAAAGCAAGATAAACTAATGATTTTTTTTAAAGTTATTATTTAAAATGTAGTTGAGAGATTTCAGGAATTATATAATCAGCAAAATATGTTTTTACGCAGTATGTTTAACAGAACGTAGTTACAGACGCGTGTATACATAGGCTATAAATATCTGGACCCCTTCATCCATATCTCTTTCACACGCAAGATTTTAGTTTCGTTTTATAGTATACTATAGGCTATAAATATCTGGACCCCTTCATCCATATCTCTGTCACACGCAAGATTTTAGTAGTTTCAAAAGTCAGTTGATACAGAAACAATGGCTCCGGTATTCAACATGGTTGATGAACTTACTCCAGAAAAGAAAAAAAAAATTACTCCAGAACCAGAAAAGAAAAAAATTACTCCAGAAAAAATATATGGTTGATGAACTTACTCCAGAAAAAAAAAATTACTCCAGAAAAAATATGTTGTGGGCAGTAAGGGTTCGTTTAGTCAGAGCGGTATTCAACATGGTTGATGAACTTACTCTAGAAAAGAAAAATTACTCCAGAAAAAATATGTGAAAAAATTACTCCAGAAAAAATATGTTGTGGGCAGTAAGGGTTCGTTTAGTCAGAGCGGTATTCAACATGATTGATGAACTTACTCTAGAAAAGAAAAAATTACTCCAGAAAAAGGTATTCAACATGGTTGATGAACTTACTCTAGAAAAGAAAAAATTACTCCAGAAAAAATATGTGGTTGATGAACTTACTCCAGGAATGTGGTTGATGAACTTACTCCAGGAAAGAAAAAATTACTCCAGAAAAAATATGAAAAAATATGTTGTGGGCAGTAAGGGTTCGTTTAGTCAGAGCGGTATTCAACATGGTTGATGAACTTACTCCAGAAAAAATATGTTGTGGGCAGTAAGGGTTCGTTTAGTCAGAGCGTACATAGCCTATGTGGGGACTACCAGGTGAACCTTACAACTGAAGAAAAAATAATTCTAAATTACGATCAGAAAAATACAAAATAATTTATCTTAGAACAAATTTATTTCAAATGGTGGAATATTTCTAAATTAATAGAAATTTAGAATGTTCATTTTTTTTTAAAAAATAAATTTAAATTGGTAATTTACAATCCGAAAATACTTAATTTCATTCGGTTTTTTTCTTCTCTCATCTCTCTCCCAAAATCTTAATATTAAATTATAATAAATTTTGGAATAGATCATACTGATTAAAAATAATAAACAAACAACGAAGATATACAATCCAGAATTGCAAAGATTGAGAAAAGAAATCCAGAATTGCAAAGATCGAGAAAAAAATATATTTTCTTAATGATTATTCCTATATAAAGTATTTTATTAGTTTAGTTCATTAATTTTTCTTTATGTTTATCTAAATCAAAATCCAACTTTATTTGTATGCTAATTGAAAGATTTGAGGTCATCTATGTCTTTAAAAATTCTAAATCCAAATTCAACTCTATTTATATGAATCAGCTCATCATATGGACTATGAAGATTCAATTCATTCTAAAATAAAATTTATTTTCTATGTCTTTCTTAAAATTTATTTCTAATAGAGGATATTTTGTAGGTAAACTAATAAAATATTTTATATAAGAATAATCCTCAATTCTTTTTGTTGTTGTTTCTAATAGAAGATGTTTTGTACGTAAACTAATAAAATATTTTATATAAGAATAATCGTTAAGATTATTTGTTTCTCAATCCTATTAATTGATTGATATTAGATTTGAAACTTTTTGTTTCTCAATCTGTTCAATCATATCGGATTCTGGATTATGTATGTTCACTTTATTTATTATTATCAATCAGTGTAATCTATTCAAATTTATTCTAATTTAATATGAATGTTTTGATATAGACAAGAGAAGCTAAATAAAAGGATGAAATAAAAAAAATAAAAAAATTTTGGAATAAGATACGAGGAAGAAATTCGTGAAAAAATTAAAATGTATTTTTATTAGAGAAAAAATCTGATTTTCTGGAGTAAGAGGCAAGGAATGAATATCACTACAAAAGAACACAAAAGTTTTCTTTGTAACAAATTTTAACCATTTCTTTTTTTATTATATATTATCAAATAAAAATGCATTTTTAATAAAATGTATTGTTCATATTAATATTGATTTACTCTTAAAAAAAAAATAGCCCGTGCATCGCACGGGAGCATTTACTAGTTAGGTTTAAAGGGAAGAACTAGTATATGTCTAACTAATTATGAAGACCACTATATACATAATTGTGAAGTCCAATTGATATATCATATTACCAGCAATACTATTAATCGTATTGTCAACCAAATTGGTCTTATTAACATCAGTGTTGTTAATCGGATCGACAATCAAATCGATGTTATTATCGGTTGACAGTTCAATCGGTCAAATTGGTTGAATCGATGTTCTAATCAGAAAACTGATAATTATCATTTTAGGTATAAATACAGTATATAGATTAATATAAAAATACACAATTATAACCGAATCGGGGACCAAACTAGTCTACAGGTGGCAATTCCTAACCCGACTCAACCAAACACGAATTTAGCGAGGAAAACCCGCAAACAACCCGATTAACTCAATTTTGACTCGAATCAACCCGAAATCAATATTTTTTCTTAGAATATAATAATCACTAGTTGTCCACCCGTACGATGCACGGACACTACAACATAAATGACTTTATGTAACACTTCGTTTGTAACACTTTTAAAATTTTGACTTTTATGTAACACTTTTGTAACACTTATGAATATGTAACACTTTCATGTAACACTTTTGTAATATCTGCGAATATGTAACACTTTCGTGTAACACTTTTAGAATATGTAACGCTTTGAATGTAACACTTTTAAATTGTAACACATTTAGGTAACACTTTTAAATAAGTAACACTTTTTATGCAACACTTTTGAATAAGTAACACTTTTTATGCAACACTTTTGAATAAGTAACACTTGTAAATAATATAATTATTTATTTTATTTTAAACTAATTAAATATTTGTGGATTATTTTTCTTATGTGACTTTAATTTTTATTTGTCTCATGTGTTACATCTTAATTATCACAATAGAATATCTGTAACATAAGTGGTGAAAACAATCAACTCAGACCTATAAAAATAACAATTTATTAGAGCACCTAAATATTTACTTATTCGTTATTAAGAATAAATAAGATTTTATTTGTGACTTATTTGTGTATGTATATAGATATACACACATTAAATTTTTACTAAACAATTACAAAATAAACTTGTAGCTTTAAGAATTTGAATACATTTCTTAAGTGTGAGAACCTAGACTTGGTATATTTGGTCATGTCTCTTCATGTTAGTAAGTTTATTTTTTTATTTAAAGCTATAAAACACAACAATGAAGGTGTCTTAATACATAAAATTACGGTAATTAAAATTAATGAGAATGTTTTAAGATTTATATACAATAACTAGATGTATAAAATTAATGTGATATAAAACAAGTTTTCTATATATATATATATATATGAGTGGATGAAAATGAAAAAAAAAATAATGGAAACATTGTGTGAAATTGATATGAATAACCTAATTAAATTAAGTTAGATTATAATTTGATGAAAACTTAATTTTGAGCGTATTTTATTGATGTTACAATAAAATCTTGTGTATATATTATTTTTCTTTAAAAAATAACTAAAAAAGTTATTGTAGCCTAGTGGTTAAGACTTTGTGCTTAAGCTCCTGCAATCTAGCAACCTGGGTTCGAAACCCGGCAATGACAAATTTTCAATTTTTTCTTTCAATTAAAAGTGTTACATAAAGGGGGTTATATGTAACATTTTTTTAGTGTTACCATAAAGTGTTACAATTTAAAATCTAATGTAACACTTATTAAAAGTGTTACTAAAGATCATCAAAAGTGTTACATTAGACTTTAGGTAGCACCGGCAAATGTAACGTCAATAAAGTGTTACCTAAAGTCTATAGTAACATATTTTAGTATATATGTAACACTTTTTGGGTGTTACATTAGCTCATTTATGTTGTAGTGGGATTATAATATCTTTTAAAATAATAACAACAACAACAACAATATATCACTTTACATATAACTATTACAATTACTATTATAGTTAAAATTGAACATTGTCATTACGGGAATAATGAGTTTCAAATAATGTATGTAGCACATATGAACAACTAATCACTTGATTATTTTATAAATTATAGATTATAGATTTCTACACGTTTTCATATATAACATTAAGAACTGTTTTTATATATCTGTGTCCATACATAAAGCCATACGTCAGAGAATATTTAAATAAAATAAAAAAAGCTTAAATGTTAAAGTATACCATTCATAATATTTGTTGAAGTAGGCAATGTAACAAAGGGTGTATTTGTTTAAGGATAGGAAGTGCTGAGCCAAACTTATCAAAGGGAGTTAATTAGTGTATTTTATTGAGATTTGATCTCCTAAATCTAATTAGAGGAACCATAAGCAAACACACCATAATTGTCGTTATGTTCATAGTTAGTGATTTTTAATTTCTTAACTAATTTTTTAAGCAATATATAGTCATTTCACTACTACCAGAGTCAACAGTGAGGGAGTATATATATATCTTTCCAGCAAAGTCATTCTTTTCTCCTAACAATTCAATAATATATAAATTTCAGTTAATTACCTATAGCATTATATTTTCACAATATGCAAAACACCAACTATTTGCGAGTGTTAATTGAACAAAAAAAGTAAGAGTTGAAGTTTAATTTTTTTTATTTTATTTTATCCTCTTCCCTGCAGTGCATCATTCTTGCCAACTTGCAAACATAAAACACATGATTTTGGCGCTTTACACCGTTTCTGCTCTTGCGCAATTGGACTAATAATGCTTATATTAAAATCTATAACTTCAATTAATTAATTTTGTGAATTTATCGTTGTATGAAATGATTAATCTATCAAAACCTCCCGCATTCATTGCTTACACCGTTTCTGCTCTTAACTGGACGATGTTAATATTAAAATCGATAACTTCAATTAATTACTTTTGTGAATAACTGTTGTATTAAATTATTAATCTACCATAATCTCCAGCATTCATCTCATCATAAAATTTACATTTTTCCAGATCACAAAACTAAGTAACAACCTCAACCCAAAAACAGAAAAAAAAAAAAAAAAAAAAAAAAAAAAGCAAGAATATTTCTGAAAGCAATTAACTTCAAAATCAAGTAATACAAAGCACCATGAAAATTTGACGGTGAATGCGAAAACGGGTTAAAACCCTGATGGAAGAATCCGACTAGAGAAGACGAAGGGAGAACTCCACAAGAAATTCGATAAGAGAGTTTTGTTGTAGAAGGCGGCGAAACGCAAGTAGAAAGCTCCGAGTGTAAGTCTGCTCAAAGAAGATGGCCGGAGAACGAAAAGATCGATCGAACTGATGGCGGCCGGAGCGTAGGAACGAATGATTTTTTGGAAGGCAGACGGTTTCATTAATTGGTGGGCTTAGGGAAAGAGTAATAATTACCCTATTGTCTCGAATTTCCTGGCGTCTAAGGGCAGATGTTGTCGAGCAGTTACGGAGAGTAGGGGGCGTCATAGGAGTTCAGTATTAAACATGTTATTAATAAATTCACATTAAAAATAATCCGAATCGTCTTGAAATCGAACACAAACTCGACTCGATGACTCGAATTGTCACCCCTATTTTGGTCTCATATTTGGTTGACGATTCAATCGATCGAACCGATTAGATTGGCGATCTAACCAAAAAATTGATATCCATTTATCAATTTCTTATGTAATTGTACACATTATCATTCATAAAAAATAAATACTTGAATAGAAAATTATCAATTCAAATTCAAATTTTAAATGAAGATAATTATAACTTAATATACTACTTAAAAATATTGATGTATTTAATTAAATTTAATGATTTATAGTCCATAAATTTCTTTTAACTTCAAAAACTCGTTCCAAACATAACAAATATGATAAATAGTGAGTATCTTGTTAAAATTCTATAAACAAATAAAGTAAAGTAAAGTGGAAAACTATAAGTGAAAATAAGCACAAAAATTTTAAAAAGACCACAAAAAAGATAAAGAAAAAAACTCAAATAGACGGAAATAACCGATTTTCCCACTTTTTACTAGTTAAACCATAAAAACGATTCTATTAGGGCACTCTGGGCCGATCCGAGCACCTGTTCCCGATTCAATCGGCTGAAGCGAACGGTCTGGTTCGGTTCTTACTAGATGTGCTCATCCGGTTCCCGATTCCGATTTCAGATCTAAAAACGCCTAAGGTGGAACCGAAATCGAACTGTGATAAACAGAGTTCCGGTTACAATTTGGAACCAGCTAGTTTTAGTTTTTTATTTTTTTACAACTACTTTTAAAAAAAATAGGAAAATAAATTGCAAATATAATTAACAAAACAATTGAGACAGGTTTTATTAAAATAAATCATCCTTGCAAACCAGTTACAAACTTACAATTCCTAATATTACAATTACAAAATGTAACACTAACTAAATAAAAATTCAAAAGAAAATATTAAATTACAACTTCACAACTAAAAATGTAAAAGTGTACATAATCAATAAATATTGAAAAGGAAAAGAAAAAGAAAAAAAAGGAAAAGGATTGAATTTGATTCTATGTTAAAATTTAGTTCTAATTTTTAACTTAGAATCAAACTAGAATTATTTTTTAACTTTAAAAAAATAAAAAATATATAAATAACAAGGAACCATCGGTTCAACCGACGGTTCCCGATTTTCAATATTACAAATCGAAACCTAACTGCACATAGAACGATTACGGTTCTGGTTCTGGTTCCGAACCGGCACATTGTCCACCGGTTTAATTTCCGAAACTGGGCATCTCTAGTTCTGACAATACTACATAAAACTATCTATTAAAATTCAAGTTCAAATAAAGATAATCGTAATCGTAACTACTTAAGAATATGAATGTCTTAAATAAAATTTGATAATTTATATTATATAGTCCATATTTTTTTTTTCTTTCTTGGTCTATTCCCAAACATGATAAATATGGGAAATAACGAAAATGAATTTCTTGTTAATAAATTATAAAAATCATAAATAAAAGTAAAAAAATATCCATAAGTGCAGTAAGAAAAATATAATCATAACTAATTAAAAACAACAGTTTTCCCGATTCACCGGTTAGCCTGGTTCAATACGGTTCTATTCGAGTTTTTTCAGTTGAACCATGGGTTATTCGGATCGAATCAAGAATCGATTCTTAAATTCAACTAGTTGAATTGGATGGTCCGATCTGATTCTGACAACAATTATTACCACATCCCTTCTAGTTTTAGCAAATTTAAATGTAATAGATAGAAAAGAAATATTCAAAACAGAAAATTAAATCCAATTAGCTAAAATTAATATTATGGAAAGATTGTAGTTTGTCTGCTCTAAGCAGGAAATGAACTCATAGTCTTTATAAAGGAAATATAGATTCTTGGATTATATTTATATACTTCCTCCGTTTCTTTTAGTTGTCATCTAACATTGGATAAGAAAATTAAGGGACATACGGAGTTGACAAATCAGCCCTCAACTAATTTCTTTAAATCCCTTGATTTTTTTAACACTTTCTATAACTGTAGGGTTAGTATTGTGGTAAAAAAGTTAAAATGATAACTATTTACAAACAAAACAAATAAACTAGAATGGCGACTACAAAAACGGAGGTAGTAAGAATTAGGTTCATTAAAAATAAGTTAACCCCATAATTAGGCATATAAATCACTGTGCTTTATTTTCACTTGCAATATATAGTAAATTTACACTTTGAAGTTCACAAATCTCTAGCCTCATCACAGGCAGTAGAAATCTTGTTTGATGATCAAGAGAACTTGGTTCGACCATTTTTCCTTTTACAGTTTTTCCTACATTAAATTGTTTCCAACTATTATTTCTTCATATAACAAAATTGATATGTTGTACAAAAGAGTTAAATGTAAATTAATAGACTTAAATCGCCATAGTTTAAGATAAAATTGTCTTTATATTAAATTGTCAAAAAATATTTATGACGGATCAGCGTGCTTTGTCACCGAATTATATTAAATAAGACGAAATAGTTGTCACTTATTCTTTCAACTAATCACTGACAAAATAATATGAAAAAATTATTCTTTCAACAAAAAATGAAAATAATTTGTGCTTCAAAAACAAATTCGTCATAAAATGTGCAATTTCTTGTAGTGATATCTATTTATTTTTCTCAGGGATTCATATCACAATTGAATGATAGTTGAGTTGGTAGATTGCTCATGAGAATTATAGGAGGTTTGAGTTTGAATCCAAGTCAAAATATATTTTACTATTTTTATTTTAATAAAACACTAGTATTTGCTCGGGCAATGCACGAGAAATATTTTAACACACTAATATTAAACAAAATATTGTTGATATTGGATAAGTACATTAAAGTAAAATATATAATCCTTCAATGACCCGAAAGAAGTTATATTTGTTCACATAATATATACTATGATAACCCAAAAAATAGTAATATAATATAAATAAATCAATGATCTGTATCAACATGTAATGTTAGACAAAATTAAATATAAAGTTTACAAAAACTGAAAAACTTTCGTAGTGACAACATTTCTAGTAGTCTTTCTTTCTGAATTATTGTTATCACATATTAAAATCTTCAAGCCCTTTAGATTCGTGATGTGAGAAACTGCAACATACTCCTGACCATGACAAAAGATATGTTTATTCAAGAATAAATCAACATGACTATGTGATTGCCCCTGACTTTTATTTATCGTCATTGCTTAAGAAAACAATAAAGGAAAATTATCTCCTTTTTGCAATCGAAAAGTCATTATTTTATGTGTAGGAGTCACCTAAAGAATTGATAATATATATGTTTGTAAATTGGAGGATAAGATAATATAAATGAGGTTTCATTTGCTACATGTAGTTACAATGTTTTTTATACAAAAAAATAAGTTATAAAGTATATTTTATATTTTAATTAAGTACATATATATATATATAGATTAGTTCATTTGTTTGTAGTTTATATAAAATGATAAAATTTATTATAATCTATTATTTAATTACTCTCTCTCTCTCTCACATACACACACACACACACACACATATATATATATATATATATATATATATATATATATATATATATATGCAGAATTAATAAACATAAATTCTGACACTTACTGCACTTAGAATTATCAGCAAGCTTACTTATTCACTTTCATAACTCATCTTTGTGATATTATTTGCAACTATTCATATACAATATTAAAAGTCGAGTTAACACTTTATTTATGTCCGCATATGAGAATCTTTAGACCATGTCGTTTCGTGATTCTTGACAAAACAACATACAATTGGTCATGATTGAAAATAGATTTTCGCAGGAAAAGATCTACATTATTGTCAAGGATATGAAATTGCAAAGAGAAAATTGGTGACGCTAAAACTTGGAAGGTGTTCTAAGATTAGATGGAGTCAATGATAATTTGAGAATCAATGTCGTGCTACCTCCATTGGTTTTAGTCCAGCTTTCTTTAATGTACTCACAAAGTTTTATGACAATTAACCCAGAAAGGCGTATTAAATTAATTAACAATTCTTTTTAAAATATACTCTCTCCGTTCAGGCCTAATTTACCTACCTTGGTCGGGCACGGAGGTTAAGATAAAATGAATTTTGTAGAATCTTTGACTTTTTCAAAGGTGGAGATTGAGAGTGGAGATTTTGAGGGTGGAGATTGTGAAAGAAGTTTGTCATTTATGGGCTGACAATTAAGTTGGGACAAATCGAAAAGAAAAGTAGGCAAATTAGAACGGGACAGAGATAGTATTTTTTAGTAAATCACTTCAAGCCCAAAATAATATTGTTGAAACCTTCCTTTTGAAATACTTTTTTCTTATTAATTTGATTTATTGGCCAACAACATCTGGTTGTTTACCTCCATCATTGCCCATTCTGATAACAATTAGCAACATCATAATTACAATATAAAGGTTATTAGATATGCAAATTACATATATCAAGATTCTAGGTAAACATATTAAATTTATTAATATTCTTATATACACACATGTGAGAGATCTGTTAAATACCTTATATTCATTTCAACCCCAACGCCATTAAATAACCCAATCCTAGTTCATATTTAAAATTAAATTGAGTCCAACAGATTAATAACAATAAATAAACGAAGCCCAACATACACTAAAATAAAATGTGAAATTGGATATCTCACAAGACTACCCTTTAGTAATTACGCCTCCCACTATATTAGTTAGAGAAAGAAGAGATGGTTTACCACTTCCAATGAAACATTCCACCATTATACTCTTCCAAGCCTTAGGTCGGCAGCTTACTCACTTAATTAGAGAGAGAAACAACTTGCTTCTACACTCTTCGAGATCCTCACTGTGTACAACTCACTCTTTTCTTCACGGTAATTCTCCTCTATTTCAAAATTAATAAGTTTATCTAGTTGGTACTTAGAATCCACCGCATATTGTGTCCTCGTTTCTCGGATTTCTTGTTTATGAGTTGTATGAGCGTAAAATAAAAAGAAATACAGATTTTTTCTCCTTCGTCGAGTTAATCGGAGGAAAATTTCAGTACTTGGAAATTTCGAAAATTGTAATATATGAATTCTTAGATTGATTTGTATATTTTTGGCGTTGACCTTTTTCTAAAAGATCCACCGCTCTTGAACCACTCCAACTTTTATGTAAAACATCTGTAGATAAAAAATTCTAGTAGATTTTAGCTACCTAATTAGATATGAGTAGTTGCATGTCCTTGGGCAAATGTCAATCTTGTATTTTTTAACACATTATTTTAATGACCATAATCTACTTTATTTCTAAATTAAGTAGTCGGATTTATCATGAGATCGGTGTTCAACTGATAAATTTCCCTTAGATTTTGTTTAAAATTTATTTTGCAACTCTTATGCATGCTAATGAGGAGTTCTCCGCTTGTAATATTTTTAGGAACTATGCTTCTTTCCTCAAATCAGCTGGAATATGTCTTTGGCTTGCAGATTTACCCACTGATAAAAGAAAATTTTCGAAGACAATCATGCTTGGGATTTTTTTTTCAATGACTTATAGATGTAGATTATGAGTGTACTATTACTGCAGAATCTGATAACTTGCAGATTGTTCTCAAGGTTCCATATTCTTAAATCCAAAAGCAACAGTTGCAGAAATATTCACAAAGAGGTAAAGTCTAAACCACAGTAATTATAAGAAAACAGTCAGATATTTTTAAAACTTAATTATGAAATTTCAAACAACAACCTCATCACAACTCTTGTATTAACCTTCTTTTGATGTAAATATTCGCCAAATTTGCTGCTTCTATGATGTTCTTGAAAACTGGACGCTCTGTATTTGAGTTTTTTTTCATATCACATCTCAGTTATTTGAAAGTATAGACAACTAATATTTTACAAACCCTAACACCAAATCTTTTATTTTGGCAAAATATAGATAGATGTAAACATGTTATTTGTAAATCAGTTATGTAATTGATTGATGACATTCATTGTTTAATCAAAAAGTAAAATGGATCTCAAGCTTCCTCATTATCTGTATCAATTTTTTTATGCAAGATTATAATAATAAAAAAATGATTTCTAGAGAAAGAAGTTTAACATTTCAAAATTTCTCTTATTTAACCAAACTTCTAGACTAACTTGTGTTTCCATTAACCTATTACGCAGATTATAATGTCCATTTCAGGTAAGAAAATTGAATTTACAGATGTACTCAAAACAGGTATAAGATCGTAGGAAGGGCTATTTGCAAATTGATGTGTGGCATACCTCAATGTCTATTGAATAGTTAATGCTGATTGTAGACAAACTGATAATATACTTTTTTCTAAAGTCGAATGAGCTGGTCTTCGGATGTTCTTCGAATGAGATAAATGTGATAGAATAGTTACAAACTTGTATGTTGTATGTCAACTAACAAAGGCTGATAATTAAAAAAATTGATTCATCTTCTGAAGTTAAGAAAAACGTGAAATAGTTTTAATATTTGAATCAATATTAACATTTTAACCGAATGTCGCAGAATCATATTTTATCTCCTTTATAAATCTACATTGTTTCTGGAAAAGTTGACCATAATTAAATATACTTTATAATTGATGGTATGTTATAGTGTGCACTTATTTGTGTTGTCAATATAGTTAAATGTATTTCAACCACAATGCCTTTTTTATTTTCTGTAACAGTGAATGAAATTATGTTATGATGATTTTGTTTTGCTGAGTTATTGTCGAATATCTTGTTAAAACATGTCTTTATTTCCTTAACAAATAAAATGCAAAATTTCATTATATTTTGTGGTGCAGTATGATTTCTTATATGCAAATTGTTGGCATAATATTTTCCAAGTATTTAGTTTAAAAATTATGTATTTGACATTGTATGTTTTCCAGAATTAATGGCATAAAAGATGAATAGAGGAACTCATTCAGCCTGCTGAATGAAAGAACATATAAGTTTGCTAATCTTCAAACATTTTATTTGTTTCGTCATTAATTTTATGTAAGTAATCCTTCAATGAGATCATAATTAAAGTATTGTTGAAATAGCAAGTGACTTATAATGTTATTATGTAAAATAAAATTAATTATTTAATTAGAAGAAATAAATGGATGAACTTAACTCTATACTGTTTTGTGTTTCCTTTATGTGTATCTACATTATTCAATAGTTTATGAGTAAATTAATTAGTTTATTTGTCTATGTGTTCGAAAAGTCTATTGTAGGTAATTTCTGTAAAAAGGGAAATGATAAGGTTTTACTTTTCTCTGCAAACTGATTCCAATTGGCATGCATGAAAAGAAATTATATGTTTAGATTATTTTTCCTGTTAATAAATATTACTAAGTCACATGTCATGTGAGGTAAGTGTGTGTTAGAATTCGAGTTATAGATGTATTATTATAATGAGTGTTCCTTTAATGTAAAATTTGATTGAAAATATATATTTTTAATTCGATAAATATTGCAAACAATATTCCAAAAATAATTTTTTGGTGATAATTCAAGTACATGAGGTTTTGTAATGGTGTGTAACCGAGGATATATCCGTAATTATTGGCTATAGTGGACAAAATGTATTAATACATCGTGGTTTGTGTTTTGTGGAAGTCTGCATAAATATTTGATATAGGGAAATTTAAATATTTTAAAGCAGTCAAATTGTAACTTGTAACTGCTTTTGTTATAAATACGATAGATTAATTGAAAACAAAATAATTTGTTTGCTAAATTTTGTCAAGTACACTGACCGAAGCAAAAATATATAAGGTTTGAAATTAAAGAATTTCTTAAGAGACTTACCCGAGGACTAACACATTATCTAGGTAAATATCCTTGCTTTCATACAATATCTAGTTTATGGAAAATGACATAAAGAAAAAAATGATTATATGTTTGCATATTTCGGTTTATGATGGTTAGTCATTATTTCTATATATAATCTGAACAGGTTGCTTTCACCGGAAGAAATGAAACACTTTTGCACAATTGAAAAGTAGATATTACATTAAACAGTAGCTATATAACTGATATCAGTGATATGAAATGGGGGCAAATAGATAAAATTAAGAAACACACAGTAGGTAAAACATACATAAATTGAAATAGGAAAATAACACCTAGCTTGAAATGAGTTGCACAATACTCCAAATACAGAAATTATAAAACCAAACATGACTATCAGTTGCATATTTTGCATGCAATGTGATCTATCTCAATTTATATGAAATTTAATGCCAAGTAAATGAAACATTTTACCTCTGACATAACTGAAAACACCTTCAAAGCTTTAAACTTAACTTTATTTTTTTTGAAGACCGGTATGGTATACACCCTCACCAATTGTAGCTTCAATGTCCAGTCTTGTTGTGTGACATTCACTTTTGTCTTTGCAAAAACATTGAACTACACACTCCAATACTCATTTGGTAAAATTCGTCGTATAAAATTCATATTTCGTCACCATAAGTATTTGGTGACGAAATTTTAGCGTCACAACGATCGTCATCGTATGTCCGTGGTATTAGGTATATGTGACAATATTTGAATTCGTCACCAAAAGTATGACTTTTAATGACGTTAATGTCATCGTCAGTATATATTATAATTTATAGTGACGCCTAATTCGTCACTCTTAGCATCCAAATTTTGTCATGTTATATTGTATTTCGTCATTGAAAGTAAACATATAATATGACAAAAACTATTTTTGCCATCAAAACATTATTTTTTGGTGATGAAAATCAATGTATTACTTAGCTCATCAAACTTTGGTGACGCTTTCATCGTCACAACTATATTCATTATTTCGCCGTGTTTATAATAAATCGTCACAAAAGAATTACTTTATATTTACAAAATATATATCGTCATTATATCAATATCTATAATGACAACACATTACGTTAGAAAAGATTAAAAAAAGTGACAAAAGTTTCATCGTCACTAAATGGGCACAAGTGGTGGCAACATGTTGTGTCACAATAAAATTGTATGGAGTGATGAAAATTGTATTTATCACTAAATACTTGGATATGCCGACAATATATTTTGTCATTGTAGTGATATTGTCACTAAATGAATACAAGTGGTGACGGCATGAATCTGTCACCATACAATTGTATATGTAACGAAAATATAAATAGTCACTAAAGACTTAGATATAGTGACAATATATTTTGTCATTATAGAGTGACATCTAGCGACAAATATTTTTTTCATATATATATATATATATATATATATATATATATATATATATATATAACATAGTGACACACTAGTTGTAAAGGAGGATTAATTTTTAGTGACAACTTTTTTCAAACAATCACCTAATAAACTTTTACAAAATATTAAATAAATTTATATACAACAATATATGTATAAAACTAAATAGAGCCAAAAGAAATAATGAATAAGCAAGAACACTAAGCATAGTTCAAATATCCAAGTTTGATATCTAAAATAAGAACATTTTTTTAACTTAAAAATTAACTTGGCTAACAATCATCACTTTAGAAAAAACGAAGAGCCAAAATTATTCTCCTAAAACTTTTATCCAAACTTCACTCTGTTTCCAACTCCACAGTGCTAATGATGAAAATCCTCGTCCTTCATCTTCTCGCACAACTGCATCAAATCTAAAAAGGCCAAAAATAATAGAGAAGAAAAGTATATAAAGTTAGTTCAATATAAAAAAATGGATAATTATTCCAAACGGAAAGTAAACTAACCTTGTAGACATTAAGGAATGTACTTCACTATTAGCCAAATATGTCATAAGCATGTTGATAGCACTACTAAGAAATATTTCCATTTAGCTCCTTATCAGACTGGAACAAATAAAAGAAAAATGTACAAAATAATAAATTTGTAAGTAGAATAACTTTAAAGAAGTAGAGCTAAGTGAAAGAGAACAAGTATCATCTTGATTATTAAACTATTTTGTAAACATTCATCCAATTAACTATGTCAATGCATGTAGCCCAACTTCCGAACTTCCCAAACGTCTCCATTCAACTAAAATGCAAATCAAGATATAAAACATGTACGTACAATATATAACACTCACAATTTAATGTTGCTGAAAAGTAAAAGTCTTTCTACCTGAAATATGTTTGCATCGCAACTTTTTCATGTTTTCTTTATTCACATCACTTGTATACTGCCAAAAAAGTAAAAAAAAAAAATATCTATAAGAGTATTTTCATATGGTGCAATCCGAGTTGAGTATCATGATTTATATCCAAAAGTGTTACTTGTTTCTCGTAAAGGTATTATAATACATTTACTCAAAACAAGTAATTATCTTCTGTTGAAGTTAGCACATATATATAGGAAATGGCATGTTCATAATTACTAGTTAAGTACAGGGACATAATGGTCTTTTCACTTCAGCAATTCAGGAAATCTGGAAGTTGAGCACAAGTTCGAATCCTGCATGGTTGAAATAACCAGAATTTCAACTGCATGCAAGTTGGTAACTCAGAGCAGTTATGGAAGCGGTTATGTGATCATTCATTCTGTTTTATGTGAGGAACATGTGATTGTAATTCATTCATTCCTGTAGAGAGATAACACAAATATAGTGAGAGAAATCTTGGAGTTAAAAGATCAATTGTATCATATTGATCTTGAGATTTGTAGCTAGAGTGAGGGATCTCTTGTAATTGAATGTTTTGGCTGAGATTAATGAGAATTGTGGTGGTGTTTGCCCCGTGGATGTAAGGTCGTTTCTCCAGGCCTGAACCACGTAAAGATTGATCTTGTTATAGTTTATTTCTGCATTTTAATGTTTGTTTCTGTTTCTTGAAGTTTACAGCCTAGCAAGTGTTTGTAAATTTTTCTGTGAGAGTGTGTTGCTATTGCATTGTGTTATTTTCTGCGACAACTTCTCCACATCTTCTAACATAAATATTAATACATTTTTTCACATGATACCTTACCCAAAACATGTAATACATTTAGCTATAAATAATAATATATTTTTGCCCATAATCCGATTGTACGAATCTAAGTACTATACAATTGATGTGCAAAAGAATTACGATTTCTTATTAACCAATTGAGAGAATTGATAATTGGGATATTGAATTTTTGCGGTAATTATAGTATCTGAAAAAGTAAAGCTAATTGCATTATTTTGTTACAATGAATTGTTGATAAAAAAATTTTTTGATAGAAGTATAACTTTTTTGGATCTTCAGTGTATTGGATGAAAGTAGTACGCCTGTATTTGGTCCCATAATGTCGGCCCCTCTGAATAGATAAAACGATTAGTTACATGATTGGTCTTGCATGCACCTAGCACATAGTAAGGTTTTTATGCACCACACACTCTAAAATCGTAAAAAATCCTAAATTTACCATAAAAAAATCCAATACCTTAAAATCCTTAACCCTAAAAGCCTGAAAAATCCCTAAAAATCCTAAAATCCCCGAAAAACCTCTAAAACCCTAAATCCTAAAATCCTAAACCCTAAAAATCATAATCACTTAAAAAACCCTAAAAACCCCTAAAAACCTCTAAACACCCCCCCCGCCCCCCTCCAAGTATACAATAAGGCTTATTGTGTGTTGGGTGCACACAAGTCTTTGTGTAGTTCCATTGGGTTGGGAGACTGCTCCGAAAAAAGTTTGGTGGCCCCGACCTAACTCCTCTTAACAATTCTACGGACACAGTTGCTGCCTCTAGCTAGGGTGGAAAAAGATATCGGAACATGAAGATTGTGGTTGGTTGGGGTAAGAAACCCTTATTATACAAGGTAATCCATTTTATAATTTGTTGGTTAATAAAAAATGGGTCCTATTTTGTTAAAAGTCCGTCTTTCTAAACCTATATTGAATGACGCACATGAGGGGTTGGGTTCCATAAGCCAACCACAAAACAAGAGTTATATTAAAATTAACCTACCAAAACATTCCAAGCAAACACTATCTTTATTAACCCATATTGTGTACTTATCTTCTTAAAAGTCCAATGTGTTTTCTTAACCCACATATTGGGATGGACAACCAAACACACACTTAGTGTACCAAATATATCGTGAGAATTCAAAAATATTCAATATTTTGATTTATATTGGTATGCAGATAAAAACTAGCATTTGATAGTTTAGCATTTCGATAATACCGAAATTTCTAAAGGTATACCAAAAAAATTTCATATATCAAAGTCAAAGGTAAGTAATGGTATTAACCGATACAATTTACAGATAGCGTGACAAATTTTGGTATTCTGTGTAATAATGGTATAGATGTTTCGCTAGTGTACTCTATACCCTACCACCCCTATTTCTATCAAGCAAACAAGTAGTGAAATTGCGGTGGTTAATGTCACCATAAATACTTCTAAATATACCACATTTTTTATTGGACAAAAATAACTAGGAATATAATGAGTAAATTGTCATTTTAATCAATTGAATGAGTAAAGACACCACACAATTTAGATTGAGATCATCTTATTGGGTTGTTCTTAGAATTTAGTATTGAGTTTCAATATAAATGTTGTAGTGTGGTCTCTAATCGGATTTGTGTTTTGGGTATGGTTGTGGATTGCGACATAGCTCGGCTGAATAACTTTAACATTTGAATTCAAGGTTTGCACAATTGGGGATTTACGGTATTGAATTTCAGTAGTACTTTGTTGTCGTCTCGTTGAGAATTTCAGTGACGGACACAGAAATTTTATCCGGAAATAATTATGAACGGGTTTAGTTCGTCTTAAGGGAGTAAATCTTTTTATTTTATTTTTAATTATACTATAAGATTATGAGACAAATTCTACACCAAATAAGGGAATACTCTTAAGACTAAAATCAAACTATTATATATTAAGTTCTAAATTAAGAATATTGGATAAATTTAATAATAATAATAATAATAATTTTAATAATAATAATAATAATAATAATAATAATAATAATAATAATAATAATAATAATAATAATAATAAAATCTAAAAGACCACAGTTATGTGCCCTATTAATCTATCTATGAGCCTCAACAATACCGAATTTAATAAATAAAAATAGAAAATACTAATGATATTGATAAGATCAACAAACTAATTTGATTACAAAAATGAATGATCAAGATATATATAATGTTTCTATTCGTTATATTCTAACTTTTAACATCTGTATTTCTATTGCTTGTACATAAAAATACATCACTTGATTATTATTAAATAATTATTCAATTTAACTCATAGAATTATTAATCTTATTAAATTGTATTGAAATAAACTAAAATACATATATATAAAAGCAATTTTTCATGGGACCAGGAGCCTAGCCCCCTTACCCACACTTGGGTCCGTCTACGGTTGGGATGATGGTGGAACTAGATCAACGATCAACCTTCAATGGAGAAAAACAATGACTAAAACGATATCTCGGCGTTATTGTTAAACCTCTCTTCCTATCTCGTCATTCACGAATTACGAGCAGAGGCGACTTGAAGAGAATATAAAGTATAGAAAATTAAAATCTGAATAAGAACTACTGCTTCTTTTTTCAGATTGGAAGAGCTTAGGAGGTTGACGTTTGTTGCAACAGCAGTGCCCGACGTTTGTTGCAATGGCTGTCGAATACAGCGTCACCGCTGCTGCAATTTTTTATTATTAATATTATTATTATTATTATCATTATTAGAAAGTTAATGTGTTGCCTAAATAAAATAAAAGTATTTAAATTATTTATATGTGGTGTCTTTAGTAAATGTGATATACATAGAGGTATTTGTAATTGCATTAGTATATTGAAATACATTCTAATTTCTTGCCTGCTTTTTACCATTAAAGGAAAAAGCTTGCCTGCTTTTTATCATAAAAGGAAAAAGAAAACACAAGCATGAAACTATAATTATATTACATTAAGTTACAGATGTTATGACAATGTGCTGGTAAACTAGTTACATTGACATCAAAGAGCATAGAGGTTCTTATACTCATCCTCAGCCGCGTCTGAATCCGACATAACCGCCGAAACAGACCAAGATTGGGACCTACTTTTCCTCTCCGATCTTCGGAGGCTTCTCAAATTCGAAGCCTCGATCCGATGCATCACCACCCAATAACACAACGTCCCAAGAGTTGTGGCCATTATCACCGTGCCTATAACCGTCACACCAACGGCCAACCACCGCTCTTGATCCCCGACAATAATGTAACACAGAGCCAGGAAAGCGATTGAAACGAATGCACAAGCTAGCCACATTAGCTTGTTTATAACTGCCATCAACTGCGTCTTAGCTCGTCTCTCTACCACTACCACGGATGTTTGGACCACGACTACGGCTAGTGATATGAAGAGCGCCAGGGAGTCGAATATTAAGAAGATTGTGAACTCGATGTTTGGAGCTATGTTTGCTTCCCCAAGGGAGAAACCGGGACCTACTTTTTTGGGGTCGTCAGAATACTGACCTACGACAACAATAATAACAAATTAAGTCTAGTTAGATTTTCCCCGAGGGGATAACCGGGCACTACATGTTAAGGTCGACCAGATACTGACCTGGGAGGGTAAAAATGGCGGCAAAGGCGACAGTGGCGATGAGGACAGCGACAACTGTTGTTGATGTTATTGCGTTGTTTAGCCCTTCGGATTGCATCTTGTTGAGGCGCTTGACTATACCTTTGACCCGTCTTCGGGTCTGGCGTGTGTGCTCGAGTTGGTCGTGTACCTCGTGTTTTATGTCGCTCACGGTCTGTTTGAGCTGTCGCGCTGCACTTGGTGGAGCCTGAGCGGACAGAGATTTTGCGCTTTGTATTCCGTATTCTTGTAGAATACGCGCTATTTCGGTATGGCCGGTTTTTTCGGCAGTGTCGAAAGGCGTCTCCCCTGATTTGTTGATCGCCTCTTTGTTGATTCCTTTGTGTTTCAGCAGAGTTTGAACAATCTGAATTGCAATTTGTTAACAAATTTCAGTTTGATAACTAAAGAGGTTTTGTTTCGCAAAAGTTCAAAAGGGAAAACTATTTCATATGTTTCTTCTCGATTCTTCCACACCTATGGTACTCTGCCCAGTCTAGGCCTCAAATAAGGTCGAGGCTCTAGTCTGCCGTCTGGCTCGTGTCTAGCAACTTCTACAACATGATTATACTAAGTTTTGGAAGCATAAGAAAATTATCTGAGTTAATTTAGTTATAAAGTTTCAATCTCCCAATGAAACGAGACAATGAGCAAAAAAGCGTGGTACCTGAGGTCGACGCTTTCTTGCCGCTATATGCAATGCAGTATTGCCCTTTCCATCCGTAATTGTAAGCAAAGATGAGTCTACAACAACAAGCTCATCGATCACTTGCGTACCGTTCCCCTTTACCGCCATATGAAGCGCTGTCTGCCCCTTTTTATCGGTTCGTGCTGCAATTCCTGGTTCTTTGCTTAAAAGGGCCTTCACTACCTCAAAGTGACCGTTCCTTGCAGACGAATGCAGCGCGGTTTTGCCATTGTTTCTTGCTATGGTAGCTAAGCTGCTGTTGTTTTCCAAGAGGAAATTGACGACCTCGATGTGGCCTTGCGATGCAGCTGTGTGTAATGACGTCGCGTTTGATTGGTCGACTGTGGCGAGTAGTTGAGGATGAGCCTCCATCAGAACTTTCAGTACCCCTGAGGTCAAATATTTCTTTCAGAATTCGTCATATTATGAAACATGTGAACCTTTTGTTAAGTTGATTATTGAATGTTAGATACTCGAAGATCGTTTGTTAAGAGCTCATTTCAACTAAAGATATTAAACATGCGGAACATATTTTTTTATTTGATAAAATCTAAAGTTCGACTCAAGCTCAAGCTTGTTAAGTAAAAACAAATATAAAAACAAGTGTAAACATATTAAACTACTCAAGAACTCAACTCGTGTTTGATTCAATTAAAATTCAATTTAACTGATAATCAATCAAACTGAAAAATAAAAAATAATAATAGACGCACGATAATATTTCAAAATAGACTAATGAAATTCAGAAGAAAAAAGAAAGGACTCTTAATGATAGAGTTAATACTTGATTAGTTTTCCATTTATTTATCAAACTATCATAAGTTGATCACAGAGTACTCTTTCTTCTTGCCAGTGTTCATATCATTTGTTAAAATAGGAAAAGACAATCATATAAAGAATCAAAAACAGAACAAATACACACACAAAGAATTGACAAATTGCGACATTAGTCTTAGTAACGTATGGGTGATCCTAAAATCAGTGAGTTACTTCTTTTACTTGTAAAAGTTACTTAAATTTGATCATATTCTACCCAAAATTTAAAATTCTCACAAGATAATTGCACAAAAACTTCGCAACACCTCGTTAAATTTAGATTTTCATTTACTTGGTGTTAACACGTTGCCCTAATAAATCAAACACATACCAAAGTTGGGAATAAGATTACAAATTCACCACACGAGAATTTTGATACCGACAAGAAAAAAAAAACTAAAAATGGAACAATTAAAAAGATAAAGGAGCAAAATAGATGGTAAAATCGCAAAAACAAGAAAGAACGAAAGAATAATTGTATCAGTGTCAAAATTAACTTTGATCAACTTCCATTATGTATCAAATTGTATATTTGGCAAAGACAATCAGACAAGATATGAAGAAGAGAGGAAGAGAGAGTGACCTAATTTGCCGAGCTTAGCAGCAATATGAAAAGCATCAAAACCATTTTTAGCCTTGATTGCAGCACAACCAACATCACAGTACTTCACCAATTCCTCCACCAGATCAAACTCGCCCCTTTCCGCCGCCACATACAGCGCCGTCTCTCCCGATTGATTCTGCTTCCCCATCATCTCTCTCACCTCTTCTTCCGTGCTTCCATTAATGATCTCCAAAACGACTTCTAGAGTCTCCGTTCTGACGGCTGAATGCAGAGCTGAATCGTCTCTTTTCCCTGTCAACTGCTTCTTTATCTCCTTCTTCCCCTCCATCGATTATTAACTAAGCTTTTTCCAGAAATCCACCGATCGGATTAACGGAAGAACATCCTCTCACACGTGCGGCACACTTTTAGTGTGGGTACTCGATTTTCAACGCGGTTGTGGGGTTTAAGTCAACACTCAGCAATGATTGTTGCAAAAGAGCTGCTAATAAATTGAAGATGGAGTAAAATCTCGCATCATGGAAAGAAGTTGAAACGAAATAAAAGTTAATCATATGATCCTGCTAGACAGAAAGAGATGAGAGAGAGTAAAGGTGTCATCAAAATAAATACCTTTTCTACTTTTACCTAGTATGGGCACAATTGGTTGAATGCAATTTGATTTAGTTTATTGCAGCTGTTGAAGGTTTTGGGGAGAGAGGGGTAAAAAATGAGTGGGAATGGCATGGAGAGAGTGTGAGGGGTGAAGCAACGGATTCGGATCCTCCACTAAGCAAACATCCTAGTACACGATAAAAATATGTTATTTTGTTCAAAATTGAAACCACCACATTTTATGCTAAAATCAAAATAATGTAGTTTTAATATTATTTTATTGCTCAGCACGCACTATCGAAGTGTTTGCCCAGCAGGGGATCTATTTCCTTGAAATAACAGTAACACAAATTGAGTGGCAATAAAAAGCACACACATGGGTTGATGCTCGTTTGTTTGTTCTTGTTAAAATACACTTTAAAAATAAAATAAAAAGCTAAGGAATTTTGGACTACTATTATTACATTAATGATTCCCAACAACCTTATCACAAACCACGTCAAATAGGATATTAACAATGATTACTTAATCAATTGCCATGTGACTGGTTTTCCAATTTCATGCCTTATTGGACTCTACATAGTCAATTGCTTATAAGCTGTGGTTATTGAGCCAAATTTATTATTTGAGAAGAACATAATCGAATAATGGTATATGAACGGAATGAGTGTGTGCATATACGTTTAAGTGTAAATATGCACAAAATTTGTCATCTTCTATCTCGTTAACCCATAAATTCTATTTAAAACATATTACTATCTCAAAATAAAAGTTCTTTTTAAAAAGTCAAATACATCACCTTATTAGTCTAAGAAAATGACAATCTTTCATTTGACGAAATAATTACCTATGATTGAATAAATCAAATAAAAAAATAAATTAAGTTGTGCAAGTATGAATTGAAAGGTTTATATAGTTGCTATCAAATTGACTAATATATATATATCGCATGTGTATATTGAATTGAGCCTTTTTAACCTTCATACATAACTTTTAATTGAATATATCTTAAAATTTTAGTTCTATAAAAACACATATTTTGAGTTCGAGGTTTAAATTTAAATTAGTCTACATACTACATATTCATGTTTATCAATTTTTATTGACTTAAAAATTTCAAACCTTACCTTTTAAATAGTTGCAACGTGGAGTAATTAGTATACACAGCCTTATGTAGAAGAATATATATTTAATTGAACTATTTTAGATGTTCTTTGGTACATTTCAAAAGAGAGGTGCAACTACAGGTGGCAATTTGGGCGGTTCGGTCGAGCTGGGTCCAGTCGGGCCAAGGGAAAGTTCGGACCGGGTCCGATTTATTTTGGGCCTGGAAATGCTAGGTTCGGTCCGGAGGACCTCGGGCCATCGAGCCTTCGGGCCAAAAAAGCTCATCGATGAATTTTTTTCTTTTCTTTTTTGTTACTTTAACCATGAAGTAGAATTATATATTGAGGCGAATTTCAGTTTAATTCTCTTAAGAGAAAACTTGATCGGAAGATAATATATTACTATTCGTTGCAATATGGAATGATATCTATTAATCTATAGACATGTCTCAAACCCCAGATATAACAATAATAATAATAATAAAAAATTCATTTTTCGACACATAATAATTAATGAGCATGCTTGGATCCAATTCATTTTCCATCTTCAGCTAATAAAACTGAAGAAATAGATTATTAAATTAGTCAAATCTTTTAATCTCTCGGTAAATAGATACATTTATGTTGTGCTAGAAAAAGAAAAAAGAAAAACATGTTTCAAATAGTACACAAGATATTACCTAATTCCTAAATTTTTCTTATTCGATTAGTGAGGGAAAAAAAAATTCAATTCCATCGGGCCGGCCCGCGGGCTTTCGGGCCGGGCCGGGCCGGGCTTGGCACGCCAAAAGAAAAGCCCGTTCGGGCCGGGCCAAAAAAGCCCGAATTTTTTCGGGCCTCTAATATTCCGGCCCAGTCCGCTCTATATTTCGGACTAAACGGGCCGACCCATCGCGCCGGGCCAGTTTTGCCACCTCTAGGTGCAACACTATGACTTTTCAAGGGAGCACCTATTTTAATATTATTCTCGTTCAAATAGGCTTGATTTTGGATTCTGATGAAATTCGGTGCATTAGTGCTAGTATACTTAAGTGGTAATCCCTATGTTCCATTCAAATTTGCACATTTTTCTTTTCAGTACGTTCCACGCCAATTTGCACACTCTTAAAAATGAAAATTTCTCTTAAACCCTCAAAATCTCATCCTCAATCTCTGTCTTTGAAAAAGTCAATGAAAAAGAAAAAAATAATTTTTTCTTAATATATTTATCTGATTCTACGTGCAAATTTGAACTAAGAATTTAATTTCATGGAAATTATTTTCGTTGAGTACAAGGTTTAATCTTTAAGGAAGTTATGTTTTTTAAACAAGTATTCCCATTTCATCAAAGAACAATCCTATCGTCAATTATTGGTGTAGATCAATCTAATTTTAGTTTTTCGAATGTATTAAGATTTTTTCGAGTTGACCTGTTAGTTCATTGAATCCAGCTTAATTAGCCCGATGATATTTGAGACTACGGTTCCTAAGTCTAGCCAATCTAAAATATCAGACGAATCTACCAGGGCACATCAGTTTTCCTACCTCTAAATACCTCTAAATAATTTTAATTATATAATAGAACAATATACTTCCTCCGTCCCAGCTAACTTTTCACACTTTTCATTTCGGTCCGTTCCACTTAACTTTTCACATCCTTGAAAAGAATTTTTTTCTCACAATCTCGACCCTCAAAATTTCTACACTCAATCTTCACCTTTAAAAAAGTTAAAAGAAAAACAAAAAATCTATTTTTTTTTAATTCTACTGCTTTTTTAACATTTGTGCTCAGTTAACCGGGACAAGTTAGCTGAGAATGGGAAGTATTTTTTATCCAAAAATATAGAAGGGGGCGGAGGTAGTTGACGTTGACCGGTGAAACCTGAGAGTCAAGGTCAAGCACACCTACTAATCAGGGGGACCCTCGTGGGGGTCGCGGGCCCACTACGGGTTAACATATGGCCTGCTTTTTGACATTATGTTTGTAGTGTAGTAAAAAGTCGTACACAATATGAGTCATGGAAAAGGACTTTCTTGTAATTTAATCTCCATTATTTGGAGTGGTGGGGTTTCATGTTTTTCACGTATTTATTGCTTGGACGGTTGAATCATGAAGTTTGAGAAATGATTAGGGTGAAAACTAACCAAATTCTCAATTATTTGAACTTAGTCTCGTTTATCTCAATTAAAGCTCATCTTGTCTAGTAATAAATCAGGCTCAATCATAAAACTAAGAGATTGACAACATCAAACAGACTTAAGTAATTCTAATTGGCTCGACTTATTTACAGTTTTATGAACGTCTATCCCCATATTACACTATATTGTATATCTCTGCCAACAAAATGTCAAGAAATAAATATTCAGGATCTGGACTGGGATCAAGTTCTTGATAATTTCTTTTTAAGTTAATGTGTAAATAAAATATAAATCAGTATGTTTTATGTTAAACTTTGGTCAAACAACAACCTCATTGATTCTGAGACCTCAACTAAAATCCATTTCTTGACCAATTTCCTCTGAATCATATCTTCCCTCTTCAAAAAAATTTACGGGGCCTTCATTTGATATGTGACATGTGGACAAAGAAAAAAAAAACTTTTTTTACATTTTTACCCACGTGTCACACATCTAATGAAATGCAGGCACTACCAGTAAGGGTAGGTCAGAACTCTTTCCCTCCTGAAAAGTTACATCCTTGAGCCACCATTACGAGTCTGTTTTTAAGACCAAAAATTCCATCAAATCGCATAAATTGGGTGCACTTCCGAATCGCTATCCGAGTGACGAGACGAGCTCGCCCCACTCCTCGAAGACTTCTCCTTCTTCCTCACTCTCCGAATCCTCCTCGACTTCATCACATAATACGTCATCCCGCTCAGAATCCCGGCCATCGTGCCCGCCCCTATAACCGTCACAAGAATGGCGGCCCACCTGTTATGCCTCCCGACAACAATATAGGATGAAGAGATGAAAGCCACCGTGGTGCACACCGAGGCTAACCACATCAACTTGTTGATCACCTCCACCACCCGTCTCTCCGCCTTTATCTCCCCCCGTACCACTGTTATTTGCACCACAACAACTGCCAGCGACGTAAAAAGAGCAACGGCGTTTGAGATGAAGAAAACCTTGAAACTCGGGCTGTGCACCATCACCGCCATCCCTGTGACATCGTCGCCACCTGGCACGGTGAAGATGGCAGCGAAAGCAACAGTGGCGAAGAGAACAGCGACGACAGTCACTGAATTCGTGGCATTGTTTATGCCTTCTCTGTGGAGCTTGCGTAGCTCTTTGGCTATGCCGTTTACATTCTTGTTGGTTTTACGGGCTTGTTCAAGCTGAGTGTGTACGCTTTTCTTGATTGCCGAGACGGTTGCTCGCAGCTCGTCACGTGGTTGGTTCAGTTCGTTGGCTCGTACTGCACCGTAACGAGTCAAGCATTCTTTGATTTCAACGATTTCCTCGGATAGAGGAAGCCCTTCGGCTATGTCTAGAGCGGTTTTGTGATCTCGGGTCAATGCATTTACGTTTGTGTCGGGCAACTGTAACAGTACACTTACAATCTGCAATTATACAAAAGATTTTACATTGTTGATAATAAATTTATTAATTAGTAAACTGAAACTCCTATAGCAAAGAGAACCACTTTTGTCGGGTTGTATTATTAAAGCCAAGGGTACACCCCACATACAAATCCGTACCATCAGAACTCAAGCCTTTCCACTAAAGGTGGCAAAATTGACCCGGTCCGCCCGATATCTTGGGCAGACTGGACCATAGAAACCCTATAAAACCCGACTTATGGCCCGACATACCCGACAAGTTGTAGTATATTTTATGGGGATGGCCGGGCTTGGCTCATCCCTTTTCAGCCCACTCGGCTTGGTCCACCCCCGACATACAGCACTGGTTTGGTGGACTCAGGTCGGGATGAGTCAGGCTGCTCGAAATGCCACCTCTACTTTTCCTCCCCTAAGGCATACTATTCATTTCTCTTGACTAAGACAGTCACATTGTGGCCAAAGAGAAGTGTTTTCTTTCAAAAATAGAAACATTTGAGGTTTCATCTACCTTTAAACACAAAAACTAATATCCAATAATGGTGATAAATAGGACTGACGATATCTAAATCTCAAATATGGAATTACCATACCTCAACACGCTTTTTCCTTGTAGCTATGTGCAACGCGGTGTTACCAAATTTGTCCGGAAGCATCACAATGGCTGCATCCGCCTGAAGTAGCAACTTGACGACTTGACAACTAACGCCTTTCACAGCCAAGTGCAAAGCAGTCTGCCCTTTCTTATCCGTTTTTCTAGCCAATTGCGGGTCCTTCTCTAGCAACACTCTTACAATGTCTGCGTGGCCTTGACGTGCAGCTAAATGTAATGCAATTTTCCCGTTGGATCTTGGTATATCTAGCAAGCTCGGATCCTTCAAAAGCAGTTCATTAACAACTGATAAATGCCCTTTTGTTGCTGCTGATATTAGAGGAGTTGCATTTGATTGACCAACTGTTTTGCTTAGCTCTGGATCATGCTCTAGTAAAATCTGAACAATATCTGCAAAAATTCACAATATGCAGAAGTAAAAAGAACCAATGAGATTCATTAAATGATAAGATACCCCTGAAACAATAGTCCCAACATTGTTGAACTATTCAAGTATATTCAAGTCAATATTTAATGTTAAAATTAAGACCCAGAAGTGTGTTAAAGCATCCAAAAGATCAAAATACACAGGGCTGTTGACCAGCACTAAAAAGTTCATATTAGAGCTCGGTTAGCACTCAATCAAGCTCGTTTATTTCTGTTTGTTTAACAAAAAGGAGCTTGAATATTAAAAGACACATCCCTTAACTGTTGTTAGGCTCGTAGAATAATAATAAAGTTAATAATAATAATTAAGTTTTTATATTGTTTACATAACTCATTTATTTAAAATGTACATGAACTAGTTGTTGAATTAATAAAATTCAAGATTTTTTAATGCAAAACTAGAATAATATCTAATAATTGCATTCAAACAAAATGTTTACAGACTTGGCGTTCGTTAAAGTTAATGAACATTGCTCGAGCTTGGTTCGCATCAATACTTAGCAAGCATTACTCAAACAACTCAAAGGCTCGGCCCGTTGAGAGCACTATCTGAGAGAGAGGAGGGGGTGGGGATGGGGCAGACCTAATGATCAAACTTTTGAACTAAGAAGAGGAAGAACTGAATTACCACGGTGGCCTCGACTTGCAGCGATGTGCAAAGGATCAAAACCGGACCTATTCTTCATCCTAATTCCTTCTCTCGTACTGTAAGGCAATAACTCTTTAACTATATCAATGTATCCCTTTTCTGCTGCAGTATAAAGAGCTGTTTCGCCCAATTCATTGACCTCATTCACTATCGCCTCCCTGATTTCCGCCACCTCCGAGTCGAATTCGGCCCCTCTCATCGTCTTCAGCATTTGCTCGTCGATTTCCCCTAAAATCTGGGTCACCGCGACCAAATCACCCTTCTTTGCAGCTAAATGGAGCTCTGTGTCGTTATGTCTGCCGGTCACCTGCTTCACGTACTTCTTCCTCCCTGATTGGTCGATTTTTTTGCCGGAATTCGATACGATTAGGGCTTTGCCGGAGTTGGAAACCACCAGCGCCTTGCTCGAATTTGAAGCGCCTAATAATTTGCCGGAGTTTGACACGACCAACGCCGGCGCGCGTGGCGAAGGTGACGGCGACTGCCGATGGAAGCCTTTCTCCAGATCTCTCTCGCCTGTTTAACAAATCGTCATTATCATTGAGGTAAAAGAATTGCGTTGCAATCGGAACAATTGAGCTGATAAACCACAAAATTTGAATGAGTATAATTCTTATAGCGAAATTAAGATTTTCGTAATTTCGATTTTGACCTGGCATTTGGAGATGCGCACCTCCTCCATTGAAGGAAGCCATGGCGAGAAAATTTTCTTTTGTTGATTTTTATAAAATCCTGCTAAATAAACATGATATGTTTCTTGTTTATTATTTTGATCGGATAAATGAATTTTACAATGTAGTTTGTAGGCAGCGGCGAGCGGCCGACGGCGCTGGAAGGACGGGGGTGGTGGTGGAAATTAGATTTATATGGGTGAGTTGGGATACCACGTTGACGCCGCCGGGCCTACCATATTAATGGGTCAGGGTACCCGTTTTGTAACGACATTTCGAAGTAGATAGTTCACATTAAGGGTGAGCACGGGTCTCGGAGATAATCCGCTCCGCATCGAACCCCGAACCGAAAGCATTCAGAACCGATAATATACGTTGACTATTTGACTTTATCCGAACCGAACCAAACCAATTTTTTTTGTTGTAAATCCGAACCGATCCAAACCGAAAAACCGAAATAGAACCGATTCAAAGTAATCAACTATGGAATTTTTTTATATCATTTAATTAATTTCTTTTATACTATAATATTGAACCATTATGAATTTTAGTAAATTTTAACAATGATATAACTACTGTTTTAGTATTTTATAAAAGATTTAGTAATTAATAATAGAGTACAATATTTATAATAAATCATTTTCATAATAAACATATATCTATTAATTATAAATATATGAACAGTGAATATGTTTATAGTTTATATAAAGAAATACATTACTATCATAATTCAATTCTACATTTCTTTAATCCAATCACTAAAATTTATTATTATATCTAATATTTAATTATTTTCACATATAAAGGTCAAAATTCTAGACCTGAACTCACTGCACATAGTTACTATCCTACGCCTGAATTCAAGTAGTGGCTCGTTTCTTGTTCCCTTCTTCTTTGATTCTCCATCTTTCTCGTGCACACACCTTTTTCTCTTGAAGTCAACTTTAATTTTACTGTAGTTAGTCATATTAAGTTTACCTTTACTTATTGACAATGTATACGACTAGAGCTTTATCAATGAAAAATAATCGGTAAATGTCCAAAGAGATCATCGATAGCCAATAACTTTATAATTTAGTGCTATTCTTCTTTTGACGAGATAACTACTTCAGTAACCTGTAATTATTTTTTATAAGTTATGATTTTGAAATTTGTCTTAATATATAACTTCTAAGTTGTTTAATTACACTTTTTCTTTAACAATATGATATTATTGTAAAGACAACACTATAATTCTTTCGTGCATTTTGCTAAAAATATTAAAGGAAAAACTCCGAACAGCTCCGAATAACCGGACCGAAAAAACCGATCTCCGGAAGGAACTGAACCGATCAACGGAGCGGTTCTGGAGATTTAATTTTGGAAATCTCCGAGGTTTGGTTCGGTTCTAGAGATTTCCATATCTCCGAACCGCTCCGGACCGTGCTCACCCCTAGTTCACATATCACATCTATATTAACCCAATACATATATGCATATTACATTCACTATTTTAATTTACATTCTATTTCGCATTTCATTGCAATATAAATTACTCCCTCCGTCCCAACTAATTTTGTACGGTTGATCCGACACGAATATTAAAAAAATAGATTTTAGAGAATCTTTGACTTTTTCAAATGTGGAGATTGAAGATAAAGATTGTGAGAGAAATTTCCTTTTTGAGGGTGTACAAAATTAAGTAGGACGGACCAAAAAAGAAAGTATGCAAATTTAAGTAGGATAGAGAGAGTATATATTATTAATAACTAGTTATCCACTCGTGCGATGCACGATCAGACTTAAAATATATTAAAGGTACAAAATATTTGAGTATTGATATCTCTCAAGTACAATATGTACTACGTGGATTATCAATGTCATATATATTGCACATGAAGAATGGTAAACTTGACACAACTTACAAATTTCTAAAAAGTTTCCTATACATAATATTAACGCTTGTGTTGATATATTTTTTTTCATCATCACGAATTTAAATGATAAGCCTCTCATATTTATGACTCTGGAAAAAGTTGAGAAACGTGAAAATGAAATCTCCTACCTATTTAGCTTTCTTCCACACATTTTGCATTCATTCTACTTATGCGCAAATTTATTGCTTCTCTTGAATGAGATTCTATCATTATTCTTTTTGTATATTTGATCGAACACCACATAGGATATTGTAAAGAGGAGATTCAATACATACATACAAGAACGAAGTCAGAGGGGGGTCAACGGGGTTGTTGGCTCCCCCTCAAATTTTAATAATTTCGTAGGGGTATTTTTATAATTTAAAAATATTTACTATATTTCGGTAAAAATAAAAATTTCATCTTAAGAAAATAACTAGGTTTTATATTAGATTAAATTAGTATGTCTTATTTGAATTTAGCTACGTTAGTATTTATACACAACTTACGTGCACAATTACCAAATACATAGACATAGCCTCTAGAAAATAGAATTAGTTATTTCTAAGTAATTTTAAGAGCATTTCTACTAAAAACACTAAATGTAATATATTAAACTTAGAGGAAAAGTACCCGGAAAACTATTTGTAATATTTCTTTATAATTAATGTTTCATTACTTATCTTTCTATATTGAGTTTTTATACATCTTTTTTTACTATTCACATTTAAAATTATGGAGTAATGGTTTCTTATTTTTAGCTAAAAGGATGGAGTAAGAATTATTCATTTCAATCTTTTATATAATTGATTATCTAGGTATGTGAATGTAGTAACTTATATTTATTTCTATTAACTTTGTACAAATAATATGTTTTATATTTTAAAGTTTAAAATTGATATATTATGTTATCTTAACACTATAATTGGGCCTCCCTGACTAAAAGTCCGGGCTCCGTCACTGCATACATATATAATATTATGAGTTAAAGACATTTAAATAACGTTAAATGTAAAATGCAACACCAACAAAAGAAAAGGTCCTAGTAGATAAAACTCTGTTAGGAATATAAAGTATTAAATTACAAACTCCAAACTCAAAATTAGTCCACCTTATACAATTTTCCCAATTGAATTACTCAATTCTTTCTAGTATACAACATATGATGAGTTATGGAGTTGAACAACTTAGTTTCGATGAAATAAAGAGACAAAATGAAGGTATAAGGCTCTAAAAACATGTTTATGTTTATGTACAGTGCAAAATATTATAATTCCAAACCTTGTATTGATTTAGTATTTGCCTCGACATCAAAGTGAAAGTAAAAAAACTACATGACGCCCAATGACATTTTTCTCCCTTTGATTCCAGGCTATACAGAAGAAATGATTTCAACAAAGTAAAATAATATGTTCGAGTGAATTCTAACAAAATCTTCTCTACATAAGTTGCACTTAATAAAAACTCAAAAAATAGAAAATAGAAATAGTTGTAAATTGTGATTAAAGCTAAAATATTTGAACCAATAAATTGGATCATCCACAAAATTTCTATCTCTAGAGAATTATGTTTGAGAAATTTGTCGCATACTTGCATCGTTTCTGCATTAATTCCTAGTGTCTTCATTCTTCAATCCCGAATTCAATCCAATTTTGTTGGTGATGCAAAGAGTAATCAATCCCCGTCGTTCTCACCCTCTCACACATAACTCTTATACATTCTGTATAACCACCCTATTTGAGAGGCATAAAGTAGATTAGCAAATTCTCTCGACAGTTGTTTGTATTAGAAAACTCTTCATTAATAAATAAGGACATATTAGTGAAGTATCTAACACTTATCAACAATGGGTGTGAACACTAAAATGTTTTATCCCTATAAACATGAAGGTAATATTAGTATAACATTCTAACTTGTATGAAATCCATTTGTCACGTGCTTATCATAATGATAGAGCATGTCTCTGTGAGTGCTCTGAGTAATATATCAAACTATTCAAAAATATATAAAATGCCAGAATGAGCTATTCATATCATAAAAGGTGACTTGACTAACCGCAAAAAAGAAACGCTTATATTTTCAATATGGAGTTCAAAGAGATGTATAAGAATCAAAATTCAAATATTCAAGGAATAATTATCCTAACTTTTCAACGTCCACAATAGTGAAATATAGTCACACAATATTAAATGTTAATGAATTTGTACAATTTCATTTTCGGTACGTCCCAATTAAATTTGCACACCCCTCAAAAAAGAAATTTATCTCATAATCCTCACCCTTTAAATCTCCACCCTCAATCTGCCTTTGAAAAGTCAATATAAAAGCAAAACAGATTTTCTTAATATGTGTGCACCCTTAGATGTGCAAGTTCATTCGGGACGGAGGTAGTACACATAACACAAACCACCATTATGTGAGTCCACCTTTGAAAAATTAACATAAGAGCAAAAAATAGATTTTCTTAATATATGTGCATTCTTAAAGGTGCAAGTTCATTCGGGATGAAAGTAGTATAAAATAGTACACATAACACAAACCACAATTATGTGAAACGTATAGAACATGACTGTTCATATGAGGTTATTGTTAGTACTTAATGAAGTATCCAAAAAGAATAATCACCGAAGAAAAAAAAAATCAACAACCATATCAACACAAACAACATATAAGGTTAAGTAAACAATGAAAATAGAACACTTTTCATTTTAGTTATATGAAACGAAATCTTTTCTAAACAAACATAATATCTACCTATGATATCAACATGCAAAAGACATAGTAATAATATATTAACTTTCATCTACCATATTCAAATTAAACATTAAAACATAACATCACCTGATATGCTCCTTTATTCACTGAGATATTGTCTCATTATGGCCCCCATTATCTCAATCAATCTTTGTATTCCTTGACTTTCGATCTGGCCATTTGACCGCAAACGATTATTACAAAACTATAAAAATGGTTTGACGAAATGTTTTTAGATCATCCAAAATTAAAACAAAACATATAGATGAACAAAAATATAACAAACACCATCCGACCCAATTGGATCCCTCAAAATCTTACGGATGATTTTGAATTCCAAAAACCTATATACCAACTATAAAATGATCTAAAAAAGCTTACAACCGTGTATATGAATATTTTGAAAGTGTCTTCGTACAAGATTAAAACAGAAAACATGAAAATGGACCCTGGGCTAGATTAATTATGGGTAAAACAGGCGGCAGTTCCAGATCCCATCTATACCGATCATCACCCATAAATGCAAACTGAAGATCGAGGCTTCTTTGATTGGTCGGTGTTTACAAACGCTGCATCATACACCCACATCTGCCGGTAGAATGGTATGTCCGGCGAGTTTATCGTGTATGTGAGAGAGAATATACACACTGTTTGCGTCTAGGGTGTAATTCTACCGAGAAAAAGTCCTGCCCACTACTCGCAACCACCACGGTGTGGCTTTAGGCATAAATTGTGAAAGAGGACACACGTATCAAAGGGGTTTTCAAGAAGAAAGAAGATATTAAATTTGGCCGAAAAATCATCACAATGACACGTGTTTTCAGCGGATTTTCTGCGGCTCTTCTTTAATGTATAGTGTGGATGTTATCAAATTTACCAGATGTGTAGTTATTATGCTGGAATGACACATGTCAAATGTGAAATATTATCTCAATTCCACATAGATAAAATTTAATTTTTATTTCTCATACAGATATGTATTTTACACGTTATACACATCATTACTTCCATGTTAGCCTTTAATTGATGTGTCTTCATATTGTCTACATCAACCAAATATATGTAAACAATAAATGATATGTAGGGGTATAAAAGGAAAGACAAAAACTTGTAAGTGACAGTCACACAGATCGCATTCCATGTGACGGGTCAACTCAAGTATAATAAAAATGAAAAAAGGTAAATGGGGCTACGCCTTTATGGGCTAAAATTTGTGTGACCACCACACATAAAACTCACTCAAAAGGAAAGTATAGCTAAAATTTAATGTTCTAACTACATTAAGAGTAGGTCTCTTATACACCAAGATTCATGCAATTTGGGTCATGGACAATATTTCAAGAAAGGTATTAGTGGTTATGCTTAATGATATTACTTGTTCTTACAAAGTGTATCATATTGAAAAAGTATTAGTATTTATACTTAAAGTTATTACATGTTCTGGGTAAAGGTATGGTTATACGTTTACCCAGAATGAGTAATTCATTTCGGTAAAAACAGTGATACCTTACCCAGATTGTGACGTACACCTGAGACTTTCAGTATAAACAGTGATACCTTACCTGGATTACATCGTACACCTGGAGACCGTTTGGTTTGTGGGTTTAGGGGGTATCAACATTTCCCGAAGAGATTTGTTGATTGTACTACTATTGATGACGAGAGCTATCGGTCTATAGGCGGAGAGGTGATAGAAGAACGATTATGAAAACCGTTGTACCCTTAAACAATGCTTATGTAGTGCCTCATAATAGATATATTCTTCTCAAGTAACTGTTCAAGTACATAAGAACGTGTTACAACTACATTCTACAAAGCAAGTGTGACAATGCGTCTGCCAATACAGTAGATGGGATAACTATGTACTACGATTGTCGGTACATATCCCCATGTGAAGCCACTTGGAGGATTTTTTATTTTGAAATTTAGTATCGGTATCCTCAAGTGGAGCGCTTGAGTTTTCATCTTGAGAATCAACAATCAGTAGTCATTCAGGAAAATGAGCCTTTAGAGAATAAACAGAGTGTCAGCCAAAGTATGTTCTTGCAATGGTTTTAGGCAAATAAGAAATACTCTGAGGCGAATGAGTTAACATATGCTGAGTTTCCTCATAAATTTGAGTGGAGGAAGAAGACAAGAGAGTGGGTAAAAAGGGAAAAAGGTAAAACAATAGGTAGACTTCATTATGTCCCACCTGGATGTGGTGATCCTTACTACGTTAGGTGTCTTTTGAACGTTGTTGGTAAAGCGCGATCCGGTTATCAAATAAATTCCAAACGGAAAACCCCTCTTCGCAATGTAAATCAATGCAAGGAATTTAAAGAACACAGGATATACGTGGTTCGATCCGGAGATCTACGTCCACGGGCTGAAAATATCACCTGCCGAGGTGTTTTCTTCACTATCCTTTTGAAATTACACGTAACCGTTTCAGAATACAAAAACCGAACCCTAATTCTGAGTACAATTCTCCTACTTATACCACTCAACTCCAAACCCTCACTAACTCCCTACAATCGCGCCTATTACCGTTGCATGGAAGTTGGGAGTAGATCGTGGGCCAAGAGCGTGGGGTACGCCGCAATTGGGCCACGCTATTTTGAGCGCACGTTTCTGGGCCGGTTGGTGGGCTTATCCTCCTGGGCTCAGTTGCTCGGGTCGGGTTGATCTGGCCCGGGGTGTCAATCCGACCCGAAGTTACTGGGCCATACCTATCAGATGCCCCCCCCCCAGCCGGAGCGAGGAAGGAGCTACGGTTATGAGCAGGGTGGAGCAGTAAGCAAGATGAGCTGTTGTCACTTGTGAGCCGAAGTGTTTTGGGGAGCCGAGAATTTGCTGAGACCGCGGTGGGGTCCGCGGGGACCAAAACGAACCGGACTGAATGACCCCGAGGTGGCGGCGAGGGCCGGTCTATGGTGAAACCCCTCGGAGGAAGGAAACTGACTAGAGCCGAACTAAAGCACCCCGAAGGCAATAAAGTGTAACGGAAGAGAACAGTAATCTGGCTGAGGTGAAGGGGGCACCGGAGAGCTTCCCAAAACTTCCTGGCCAAGAATGAGATTGATGTGACTGGCGGCGCCATCATGAGAGAGAGAGATGTGAAGTGACACGCTTTGTAATTTCCAATGAGCCTGTTCCCCACGCGCCTTGGGAACTGTAAGGTGCGTGTCCAGCACGTTCAAATCTGAAACACAGAATTTGAAAAGGCCATATCTAGACCGTTATTTCCACGAGTATATATTTTGAATAATGGCACAGTATACTTCATCTTCTTCATTGCGATTTGCAAGTTACAGAAAGCGGGAAAAAAGGAGAATTATGTGCTCTTGTGATTCATCTCAAATACAAACCAAGTAAGTATGCCTTCTTCATCATCTTCTTCTTCTATTAGGGAAGTAGGGACCGAGGGGTCTCCATTAGATGTACCACCCCTACGCTTCGGTATTCCAGAGAGGAGTGAAATAAGGACAGTGGAAAGAGCCGATGGCATGGAAACCAACATCAGGGTCGTCGGTTTTTATGAATGTACGGAGAATGACTTCGAAGTGTCCACTATAGCGCCGCGGATGATGCGGGTGCAGATAGAAGCCTTAATCCCCTCCTTCTATTTCCCATTTAACTTAGAATACATAGTGCCTAGAGCCGGCAAAATCGGCCCAGCCCAATGGGCCGGCCCGACATTTTAGGTGGGCCGGGCTCCAATATTTCTGGCCCAAAGGGCATCGGGCCCACCAGGCCCGACCCACCAAGCCCGACGTAGTCCATGGTTTAGGCCCGTTGTAGCCCATGGGCCACGGGCCGGCCCGCTCTTTATTTTTTTTTTAATTGAATAATATTTAGATAAATACTAATAAAATATTTTTTTATTTTACCTTACATCTAAACTTCTACAGACTGTAAACCCTAATAGACTAATAGTAATAGTTATAGAATCTCGTCTCAACTGTCAACTCTTAAGTGCCGCTACGACCTGCAAGTTTGGAGCAGTAATGGCTGTCGAAATCTAGTGTCCGCCACCAACGTCGATCGCTCTTCGGTGTCGCCACTTCACCGCCGTCTCCACTACGCTGACTGAAAAGGTGAAGCAACGAAATAATCAAGTTTTTAAGATACCAAAATCGATCGATTTTGAGTGATTTTATTTTATTATTAGATCATTTCCTATAATTATTTACTTATTTGATGTTTTCAGTCAACAATTATTTTGAGATGCTCCAGATTCATTGTAGTTATTTTTTAACTTTTTTATTTTTGTCCAAATAATAAAAAGCTCTTGTATCAGAATTAGGTAATGGAGCATGAAAGTAGTAATTGAATCTGCTTACTTTACGAAATGTGGAGCACTAAGCCACTAACTACTTAATTAGTGAATTATTTATTATTAAGGTAGCAAACAACTTTTAATTTGATAATTATGCTACTGTGAGATTATCAATTTGATGTTAACATAATTACATATATATATTTCACTATTTCAGGTTATCAAGAATGGAAGATAATGATCTCGATTCACTGGGCATTAATGAGGAGAACTTGAGAATATTGGAAGATGAGGACTTGCAAATGTTCGAAGATGAGGACGTGCAAACGTCTCCAAATACTCATGCCCCTGCTCCTAGTGTTAAGAGTACAACAGGTACTGGCACTAATTCTGTTGTTTTTGGTACGGGTAAGGGTAGTGGAAAGAATAAGGCTAAGAGTACTGGTCAAGACAATTTTGGTGAAAAGGCTAAAAGAGGCAAACCTAATAATGTTAATGTCGATCCTAATGATAATCAAAATGGATCCCGTGCATGGTTATACTTTAGGAAACTTGATGAGTTGGTAAATGGGGTAAAAAAATGTGAATGCAAGGCCTGCGGTAAACAATATACCTGTGAACCTAAATCGGGTACCACTCATTTATTGCGTCATATTCCTTTGTGTGTTGCAAGGCCCAATTATCATGAGGTAGGGGTCTTATTAGAGAAACAAGGTACATTGTTGAAGAAGCATAAATTTGATGAAAGGAATTATAGAGATGCACTTGCTAAATGTATTATCATGCATGACCTTCCTTTTAGTTATGCTGATTATGAAGGGGTTCACTTGGTGAATAGGACTTTAAATCTTGAATATAAACCTATCACTAGAAACACTGCCAAAGCTGATTGTTGGACTTTATATTTAGATGAAAAGGCAAAACTAAAAAGGGAAATGGCTGAAATTCCTGGTAGAATTTGTTTGACTTCTGATTGTTGGACTGCTGTGAATACACAAGGTTATATGACTGTCACTGCTCACTATGTTGATGGAACTTTTAAGTTGAATAGTAAATTGCTTGCATTTTGTGAGTTAGATTGTCAGCATACAGGTGTAGAATTAGCAGGAAAGGCATTTGGAGTGCTTAAGGATTGGGGGATAGACTCCAAGGTATTTTCTCTCACATTGGATAATGCCTCTTCAAATGATGTCATGCAAAAAGTTTTAAAAGAGAGGCTTAATTTGCAAGATGGTTTGATATGTAAAGGGGATTTTTTTCATATAAGGTGTTGTGCTCATATTTTGAATATTATTGTCCATGAGGGTTTGAAAGAGGTAGTTGGAGCTTTGAATAAAATTAGAGACAGTGTTAAGTATGTAAAGGCTTCCGATGGGAGATTAAGGCAATTTCAAAAGTGTGTTGAGGAAGTGCACTTAGGTGGTGTTGGTGGTAGTTTCTTGAGGCTGGATGTGTCAACTAGGAGGAATTCAACATATATGATGCTTGAAAGTGCTATTAAATATCGTCGTGCATTCACTAGCTTGAAGTTCAATGATACCAACTACAAACATTGTCCAAGTCATGAAGAGTGGGAAAGAGCGGAGAGAATATGTACTTTCTTAGCCCCATTTTATCACATCACTAACTTGATATACGGGTCATCTTATCCCACATCCAATTTATATTTCATGCAAATTGCGAGCATAGAACTGAAGTTGAATGAATATGTGAGTAGTGAAGATGAGAAACTCAAAGATATGGCATCTAAGATGAAAGTCAAGTTTGATAAGTATTGGAGTGAATATTCTATCATTCTTGCACTTGGATGTGTTCTTGACCCAAAGGCAAAGTTGAATTTCTTGAGTTTTTTCTATAAGAAGTTGTACCCTTATGATCATGAAGAGAGGGTGAATAAGGTGAAGGGGGCTTTATATCGACTTTTTGGTGAATATGTACGAAACTTGGATGAGCCCTCATCAAACTTATCTCAAGCTAGCTCATCAAAAAATGACAAATCTCATGGTCAAGTGCATTCAGTGGGAAGTGGAACAAGCTTATTTTCATTTATGCCATCCATGCTTGATGTAAGTTTTACTTAGTAATGTTAATTTTTTTATGTTACCTATAATGATTTCTATAAACAACTTTTTATAGTTATGATATTATCTATTCTTTGTGTAATTATATTTGTAGGAGTATCATCAAGAAATAAAGCAAAAGACTTCAAGTGATGGTAAGTCACAACTTGATGTATACTTGGCTGAAGGATGTACGGTTGGAAGTGATGTTGATGTGCTTGAATATTGGAAGGTGAACAAGCACCGATTCCCTCGATTAGCCGTTATGGCTTGTGACATTCTAAGCATTCCAATAACAACTGTGGCTTCCGAATCTTCATTTAGCATTGGTGGTCGTATTTTGCACAAGTATAGAAGTTGTTTACTTGGTGAAAATGTGCAAGCACTCATTTGCACTCGTAATTGGATGCACGGTTTCAAAGAAGTTGGACCTTCAGGTAATAATGAAATAATAGCTCTTATACCTCTTGTGTTTTGCTTTAAATAATAGCTACATTAAGCTTTTGAATTGTGTCTTGTTTATGATTGTAGATATGTTGGAGCCGGAAGAGGTTAAACTTTCTAAGCAAGATTCAAATGTTATTGATGATTAGTGTGGAGAAAAATGGGCATTGAAGGGGATTATGAATTTATGATGTTGTTTGAACATTTTTAGGATGTGTGTTTTGGACCCTTGTACTAATTTAGTTTCGTGATTTGTGTTTTGGATCCTTATGTTTACCATGTAGTACTTGGCTAATTTAAACTTCTCATTTTGTTTGATTATTTATTTGTTAGTTTAAAGTTTAAATATTTTATTTTTCGTTATTAATTATATTCATTTCTGCACAAGGAAATAAAACAAGCGATTGGGATGGGCCAGCCCAGCCCGACGTGGGCTGGGCTGGACTATACTTTTACCAGCCCATTGGTCATCGGGCCCACCAAGCCCAGCCCGAAATTACACCTTTGCCCGATGGGCTGGGCTGGGTCGGGCGGGCCAAATTGCCAGCTCTAATAGTGCCGGAACCCGGCGATAGGGCCTGTTGCCCGCCGAAGGGCTTCATCGGCGTATATATAGACCCACTGAAGATAGGTTTGAGATTCCCCCTTTGGGACATTGTTAACCTGCTATTGAGATATTATAATATTGCCTTGAGCCAATTAGCGCCAAATGCCATAAGGCAAGTAGTCGGGTTCACCGTGGTATGCAAGAATGCCGGGGTGAAACCAACTGTAGAGTTGTTTAGGTATTTTTTCCAACTGAAAGCGTTCGGGAAATCTAAAGGCTGGTATTCCTTCAGTCCCCGAGCACGAGGTGGTTTCAAAGTACAAAACCCTAGTAAGGTGGAGGGGTGGAAGGAGAAGTTCATCTTCGTGAAGACCGGAGTGGCCCTTCCGAGGTGGAGAAGGGATGAGGTGTTAGATACTGCCCCGGTGAGGGATCCGGAGGCTGAGGTGGTGGACGTATTCCGTGCAGTGGGGACTTTCAAGACCCTTTGCACCGAAGCGGAGCTGGAGAAGGCGGGACTGAGCCCATACTACTCGGGCGATGCGGAGAGGATGTCCGCCCGGGGTCAAGATTCGGGAACCGGGGTTGCCGAGGAGGGTAGGAGTTCTTATATCTTGTGTAAAATTGTTGCCTTGTGCAGGACTAACTTCAATTTCTGTATGCAGTGGGACGCTTCGGAAAGGAGCCGGCTGGAAGCCCCGCTGTGGCTGCGGCAGCCAAAAAGAAAGGGAAAACGGCTGAAGTGTCTCCCCGGGGGAAGATGTCACCCAGTCCAAGATCCTCTGCTGGGCTGGAGGAGCGAGTGATGGCGGCGGAGTCAACCCCCGGAGTTAAAAGGAGGTCGGAACCATCCGGGACACCGCCGGCGGCAGCCAAAAAACTCCGCACGGGGGAAAGCGTTGAGGTAAAGCTGATATGACTTTCTCTGTGAGTTGCTGTTTGCGTTGAGGTAAAAACTCCAGTACTGATTCCTTTTTTTTTTTTTTTTTTGTGAAGGAGCAAGGGCCCACAAGCCTGCTGGGATTGGAGGGGGCGGACGCCGAGGAGCTGTAGCACTTAGCGCGGGGGATTATGGAGCTCGGCTGGAAAAGCGAGAAGGAGGCCAAAGAAGAGCTGGCCGTGGTGGCAAGGGAGCTGCGCGCGCGCAACGATAAGCTGACGCAGGATCTGGCCGAGGCGCGCAAGAGGGCGGCCTTGGTGGAGAATGAAGTTGCGCGACTGCGCGAAGTGGAGGCGGAGGCCGGGGCTCTCCGTGGAGAAACGGCTCAGCTGCGGGCAGAGATGAAGGCCCGAGAAGCGACAATTGTTGAAGGCCAAGAGGCAATGCTAAAAGCGTTTGCCGAGAAGTTGTTCCAGACGACACATTTCTCGACTTCCAGACCAACTTTGTTGCTGTTGGGGACACGGCCATGCGATCGGTGTTGCTGGAGCAGGTCAAAGAGATCTACCCAAACGTGGACGTTTATCGCCCAGAGTTCAGGTATGACTACAATGCCGTGGTCGGGGTGGAGGAGGCCTACTATCAAGCTTTAACGCACCTCCCGGAGTGGCCCCTCGTGAAGGCTCTAGCAGAGAAGAAAGAGATTTTAAGGGCCGAGGAGGTTGCAAGCTGTGAGGCGGACCAAGACCAAGAGTTCCTGGCATTCCGCCGGGGTGATTTCGTCGCTGAGCCCCGAAACAAAGAGCCACCCCCCCCCCCCCCCCCCCGCATGGAGATTGCCGCAGGAGCTGCAGGAGAAGAGGCAAGAACGGCGGAAGAGCGGCAGGAGGTGGAGCCCGAAGATGCTGAGGAGACCGAGGAGAAGGAGGTCAGTCGTTCCCCGCAAATTTGATATAGTAGATGATGGGAATAATTGTAAATCCCTTGTACCACACTACCAATAATGTACTCTGATTTTGTTGAATATAAGTGTTTGTTGATTATATGAATAGCTGTTCAACGTATTTTTTGAAATTCATCTTTCCCACTAATTCTGTTGCCCGCTCAGGACACCGCGGAGCTGCATAACACGATAAAGAAGCTCATGCAATCATTGGATTGGTTCCACGGAGAGAAAGATAACTTGCAAAGGCAAGTTGTGCCGAGGTTAGAGAAACGGGTGGCCGCTGCGGAGAGAAGAGCGAAGGAAGCCGAGGAGGCAAGAGCTAGAGCCGCGGAGAGGGCCAGAGACCAGGAATTAAAGTACCTGGCGAAAGTTGCTGAACTGGACCGCGTCCTCATCCATGAAAGGGAGTATGACCGGATACTGACAGAGTACGGCTTGCTGACCTTTGAGGAAGTTGAGGAGCGGGTCACCGAGATTCAAAGTGAGATTTCAGCACTGATGGCGGCAGGTTCGGCCGAGTCCTCGGAGCTTTTAAGAAAGCGAGAGGTGCTGGAATTATTGCTCGGCATGTACGAGGGCCTTAAAGGCCGCGGCAGGTGGCGGCACACAGCCGAGGAATACATCGCGGGCCCTAGCCGGAGCCGAGGTTCTTCAAAAGCCCCCCGGAAGGTTAAAAAGAAACCAGCGGGGAAAAGCCAAGGAATTGTAATTCAAGAGCCGGCTTCGGTGACTGCAGTCGAAGAAGGGCCCGTGGTCGTCGCCGAAGAAGAAGTCGAGAAGCTGGCTGAAGAGATCGAAGTGATGGACCCCGCGGAGTGGGATCCCGTGCAATGGGTCCAAACACCGAGGTCTACACAACAGCCAAGTGTTCGGGGCCGTACAAGAGGCGAAGCCCCCAGACAAGTACCAAGGATGAGTCCGCGACGCCGAGGGGGCCGCGATGGGGAAAGAGCCGGGGCTCAACGCCGAGAAGCCACAGAATCCCGGAGGACACGAAGTAGGTCCGGGAACAGATCTCAACGCCGGAGCGCCGAGTACTGGCTCGGAGGCCACAGATAGTTTTTACTTATATATATATACATATATATATATTTTTTTTTTTTTTGAAGTAATATGTAAAGAACCTTTTGGCATGTAATCGAAAAAATGTAAAATACCGTTTTGGTCTGCAAAGTTGTGTACTTTGAAAGGAAAATAATGAATTGTTAACCAGAATGCAATAATAATTGCCTTAACAGGTGCTCGGGAACACTATATGGACGGCACCAATTAGAATCTCCCCGGACGGATCGGGCGGGAGTGAAACACCTCTCCGGTTAAACAGACGAGAGGGGACACAAGTCCGGGGACCAAACGTGAATCTCCCCGGACGGACCAGATGAGAGATCCAATTATCCGGAGACGAATAATAATAGTATGACTACGCTAGGGCGTCCCCGTAACGTAGAAGAAAGCGCAGTAAGATGCACAAATAAAAAACTTTTATTCAAGATGAGTGCCGGAACAACTTAAACGATACAAAAAGAAATCACAACGAAAAAGAAATGTACAATAAATGTAAAGATAGGAACGATACTTGTTATTCGATGTTCATAGATAGAAACGTCTTAAGTTGGTAACATGCCAGCTTCGGGGAATCGGGGTTCCATCAGGATGCTCCAACTGGTAGGACCCGGAATCGTGCGCAGCAACGACGCGATAAGGACCTTCCCAAGTAGCATGCAATTTCCCCTCAGGGGCAGCCTTGCTGGCTGAATTGAGTCGGAGTACCAAGTCCCCGACATTAAACTGAGTACCCCGAACTCGGAGGTGGTGATACTGAGCTGCATGTTGCTTACACTTGGCTTGCTGGATGAAAGATTGATCACGACGATATTCCAGCTCATCTAAGTTTGTACGGAGAGCCTCGTCATTATCCTCGGGAGAAGTTACGAGGCGGGGGCTAGGTACACTAATTTCCGCCGGAATAACGGCTTCGGAGCCGTAAGTAAGACTGTAGGGGGTCTCCCCAGTAGAGGTATGTGGCGTAGTGCGATAGGCCCAAAGAACCTGCGGAAGATTCTCGGCCCAAAGACCTTTAGCGTGATCCAAACGTTTCTTTAGACCCATAAGGAGTGTACGATTAGTGACTTCAACTTGACCATTGGCTTGCGGATGAGCTACCGAGGTGAAAATCTGCTTAATGTGGAGCTCCTCGCACCATGACCGGAAGGGATCATTGGCAACCTGTTTGCCGTTATCCGAAATAATAGTGCTCGGGATGCCAAAGCGACATATAATATGTCGTCAGACGAACTTCAAGATGTTCAAACCAGTGATGGCAGTAAGAGGTTCGGCTTCTACCCACTTGGTGAAGTAATCAACGGCGACTACAAGAAATTTCATTCCACCCGGAGCGACTGGAAAGGGGCCCACAATATCAATTCCCCATTGGATAAATGGCCAAGCACTTTGTATTCCCGTGAGCTCGGTTTGTGGTAGATGCTTCACACGGGAGTGTAGCTGACACTTGCTGCACTTGGTCACTAATTCATGGGCATCGTTAAACAAGGTTGGCCAGTAGTACCCCCACCGAAGAATTTTTTTGGCCAATGTCCGTGAGCCGATATGACTGGCGTAGGCCCCTTCGTGAACCTCCCAAAGAACCTGATCGGCCTGGGCAGGAGCAAGGCACCGAAGATTCGGTTGCAAGTACGACTGTCGGTACAAGATTCCATTATGGAATGAGTACTTGGGTGCCTTGAGAACTATCCGCCGAGCTTGCAGCTTGTCATTCGGCAGAGTTCCATCTCGGAGATACTGAACAATGGGGGTCATCCAATTGGGATCACTGTCGGTCAATACTGAGACCGTTGCCTCATGAATCACCGGATGAAAGACATCTTCGACTATAATATCCGGAGACACATTAGTGAGGACCGCGGAGGCCAGTTTACTGAGAGTGTCAGCTTGAACGTTCTGTTTACGTGGTACCTTCTGGATATCAACCGAATCAAAAGTTGACATAAGTTTAAGTGCTAAAGCGAGATACCTGACCAGCGTTTCATCCTTAGCGGTATAGGTGCCCTTGATCTGATTAGAAACAACCTTGGAGTCCGTGAAGAGCTCAAGATGGCGGATTGCTAAGGATTGAGCGAGCCGGAGCCCAGCGAGAACTGCCTCGTATTCTGCTTCATTATTAGTTACCTTACATTTGAATCGGATAACATACTTAACTTCAACCCCCTCGGGGCCAATGAGAAGCACCCCAGCACCACTCCCTCGAGCCGTGGAAGCACCGTCCACATATAGTTGCCACTTGCGAGGTGGGGATTCAAGGACAGGAGGGTGATGACTATCATTATCTGCAGAAGATTCATGATTATCCACTGGGGTCTCGGCCAAAAAGTCTGCTAGTGCTTGACCCTTGATAGCTCGGCGTGGAAGAAATTGAATATCATACTCTCCTAGCTCGACAGCCCACTTAGCGAGGCGCCCTGACACCTCAGGCTTGACGAGAATTTGACGAATGGGGTGATTAGTTAGAACCCGTATCTCACGTCCTTGGAAATATGGCCGCAAGCGCCGAGCCGCCATGACAAGAGCGAGCACTGTTTTTTCCACCGTGGAGTACCGAGTTTCTGCCCCGTGAAGTACTCGGCTTGCAAAATACACCGGGTGCTGCACACCATTTACTTCGCGCACAAGAGCCGCGCTAATAGCTTCTTCGGCGGAGGCCAAATAAATGTAAAGCGGCTCTCCGAAGAGAGGGACCGACAGAGTGGGCAGTTGCTTAATATGATGCTTTAAAGCCTCAAAAGCTTCGGTGCACTGCGGGGTCCACTCAAATGACTTCGCCTGCCGCAAAATTTTGAAGAATGGGAGTTGACGCTCCGCAGCTTTAGACAAAGAACGGTTTAAGGCCGCCAAACCGCCAGTGAGGCGTTGAACGTCTTTGACCGTCTTCGGTGGTTGCAGGTCTAACACATCCCGAAGCTTGGCCGGATTGGCTTGGAGGCCGCGCTGCGAAACCAGATAACCGAGGAATTTTCCGGAGCCAACACCGAAGGTGCATTTTGCTGGATTGAGACGCAAATTATAACGCCGCAAAGTACTTAATGTTTCAACAATATCTTGCACACATGAAGACTGGGAGGTACTTTTTATGACTAGATCATCAACGTAAACCTCAACATTGCGACCAATTTGACCTCGGAAAACACGGTCCATAAGACGTTGGTATGTGGCCCCCGTGTTCTTGAGCCCGAAGGGCATTTTCTTAAAGGCAAAACATCCAAAATCAGTGATAAATGCTATTTTGAGGGCATCCTGACGGTCCATGTGGATTTGATGGTATCCCTTGTCTAAGTCCAGGAAGCAAAGCGCCACGTGCCCAGTAATGGCTTCGGCCTTTTGGTCGATAGAAGGCAGAGGATAACAATCCTTCGGACAGTGTTTATTAAGATCGGAAAAATCGACACACATTCGCCATGCCCCGCTAGACTTTGTTACCATCACGGGATTAGACAACCAAGAAGGATAATGGACTTCAAAGAAGATATCTGCATCTAAGAGCTGTTGTACCTCGATTCGAATGGCCGCGTTTCGCTCCGGAGTGAATTTCCTTTGCTTTTGCTGTATAGGTTTGACGTTGGGATCGATGTTCAATTTGTGGGTTATGACATCAGGAGAGACCCCGGGCATATCCAAGGGAGACCAGGCGAAGACGTCGGAGTACTCCCGCAAGGTCTGGATGATGGCACGATGTAACCACGGCACGTCCACGGCGCCGACGGTTACTGTTTGTTCGGGCTTGGATGGATCAAGCGGCACCTGGACAGTGGTGTCCTCCAGCGATGTATATAACTCAGGTTCGAGAGCCGAGGATGTCACTTGGAGCTGCTGCTTTGGAGGAACCTTTGTTGCCTTTTTGAGTGCGACGTACATGCACTCCTTAGAAACCCGCTGACTACCGCGGATAGCCACCTCGCCATGCAATGTAGGGAATTTTAGTGCGAGGTGGTATGTGGAGCAGATGACTCTGGCGGGAGTAAGCCAGTCCCGACCTAAGGTCATATTATATGGAGACGGAGAATTAACCACGTAAAAATCCACAAAAATGATTTTTATCGCCGGATAAGTGCCAAGAGATGCCGGGAGATTAATAACTCCGTCTGGCTGAACTTCACCCTGGGTGAAGGTCTGTAACGGCCCGGGGGCCGGTCGAAGGTGCTCACGAGGAATCCCCATTTTCTGAAAACAGTCGGTGAATATGACACTTACTGCGGCTCCATTGTCTACAAAGACCCGCTTTACTGTAACATTAGCTACAACCATGTCAATGACGATGGCGTCGGTATGGGGTGTAATCTCTGGAACTGGGTCTCTATCTGTAAAACTGATAGTTTCAGATTGGTGGAGGCGCTTGTGACGCGGCTCCTCGGGAGGAGGACGGCGTGCCTCGGCCTTCAAGGCATTTCGAGAAGCCCCAGTGGGAAGGGCCCCGTAAATCACGTTTATGACATGGGTAGGCAAATTGTCTCTGGGTCCTCCCGGAGGAGGTGGTGGTGGCAAAAAACGAGGTTGTTGACGATTTCCGTGGTCTTGTCGTGCATAATTGTTTGACCCCGGTCTATTATTCTGCCATTGCGGCCTGTTTTGACGTGAACCACGGTCATGATAACTTCCACGGTTTTGGGATGAACCCCCATTCTGGCTTGACCGAGGCTTGTTGTCGATCCGAGCAATGTATTGTCGCAAGAAACCTTTCTTTAGACAATCTTCAATTTCCTTACCGAGCTCTCGACACTCCTCTGTCTCATGTCCATGATCATGGTGGTACGCGCACCACTTCTCGTGATTTCGCTTTTCAAGTGGAGCAGTCATCCGCGGACACGGCCGTAAATCGTTCTTGTGAACAGAAAGAATTTCGGCTCGCGATTTTGTAAGCGGGGTGAGTTGTGGAATATCCCCTCGAGATTCTGAACGTCCCCGGTTCAGACGAGAAAAGACACTGGGTCGCGTCCTGGGCCCAACTGGTGCCCTATCGGACTGCCGTTTGCTAGCATGCTTCTCACGCTTACGACGAGTCTGCTCCTCGGCCTTAGCATATCTGCACACAGTATTAAACAAAGCCCGGGTTGTGACCGGAGGGTTTCGAGCCAACTCGGTGTAGAGTGGTCCGGGACGAAGGCCATTCATGAAGGCATTGATGATAACATCATCCGAACAGTTTCCTACTTTAAGACTCTCCGCTGTAAAGCGGTCAAGAAATTGGGTAACGGTTTCGCCATCCCGTTGTTCCATATTCATCAGATCGGCCAAAGTGGACATGGGCTTTGCTCGTGCTTCGAAACGTGCCCAAAAGTGCTCAGCAAGTTCTCTAAAAGAGGATATGCTATTACGAGGGAGAGAGTCAAACCAAACTCGAGCCTCGTCCTGAAGATACTCGGGGAAGATCTTACAATAGTGAAGAGATGTGGTATGATCTCGACTGAGCATGTTGTGCCTAAAAGCTCCAAGAAAATTGGCCGGATCTCCAGTGCCGTCATAAGGTGGTATGGCAGGTCTCTTGAACCTTTCGGGAAGGGGCGTAGCCAGTATTTCTTGGGAGAATGGGGTGATAATGTCTCCATTGGCGTCAAGGCCTAGAATTCTATCTAGTTCAACATTGCGCTGTACTCGCTCATACTCCTGAAGATCTAGGGTATGGGGATTGGCATAACGAGCTTTCTTAGTCACGTTAAGTGGATGGCGACGATCAGCGTCGACAAGTTCGTCATTGTGTTGTCTTGACCCATTAGAACTCCCATGATCCTCGGGAGAACCAGGTCGTTCTCGTCGTCGGTCCTGACGCCCAGGGTGCACTGGATCTTGTTGGTTGAGCGGGTTTCGACGAGGTGGATGTGCTACGGGGTTGGTAGCTCGTCCAGCAGGTCCATCAGGATTTAGACGATTGGCTGCCCAATCTTGGAGAACATGAGCATGTTCTTGTAAGAAAGCCTGGAGTAGTTCCGGAGTCATCTGAATATTAACCTGCGGCTGTGTGACAGCGGGGTTAGGATTTTGTATATCTTGTGGAGGTAGAGGTAAAAATTGGTCGTCCGGGTTCACGATCGGGCCTTGGTTGCCCTGATGATGAGATGTATCCCGCATCAGCGATTGCCTCGGCGGCAAAGTTTGATCCACGGGTGGATCTTGATTGATTTGATCACCTTGGCGAGATTGAGTTAAAGGAGTGGTTACCATGGTATAACAAGTGCAGTATCGATATTAAAATACAGTCGTCGTTCCCACAGACGGCGTCAATTGGTAAAGCACGATCCGGTTATCAAATAAATTCTGAACGTAAAACCCCTCTTCGCAATGTAAATCAATGCAAGGAATTTAAAGAACACAGGATATACGTGGTTCGATCCGGAGATCTACGTCCACGGGCTGAAAATATCACCTGCCGAGGTGTTTTCTTCACTATCCTTTTGAAATTACATGTAACTGTTTCAGAATACAAAAAGCGAGCCCTAATTCTGAGTACAAATTCTCCTACTTATACCACTCAACTCCAAACCCTCACTAACTCCCTACAATCGCGCCTATTACCGTTGCATGGAAGTTGAGAGTAGATCGTGGGCCAAGAGCGTGGGGTACGCCGCAATTGGGCCACGCTATTTTGAGCGCACGTTTCTGGGCCGGTTGTTGGGCTTATCCTCCTGGGCTCAGTTGCTCGGGTCGGGTTGATCTGGCCCGGGATGTCAATCCGACCCGAAGTTACTGGGCCATACCTATCAGTTGTTGAAGGCTGCAAATGCTATGCAGATATTAGAAAGGTGGGCGTTTTACAATACGATACGTATCGCGATGCTTGATTTGCTAGGGGGTTATTGGAGGATGACAGAGAATATATTAATAGCACTGAAGAGGCAAACTATTGGGCATCTGCTCAAGACTTGAGAGGGATGTTTGTTACACTCTTATTCTCCAATTCAATTGAATGTCCTGAACATGTATGGAGCAATGATGGACATATTTATCAGATAACATTATGTACAATCAACGTATTCATAGGAAGAACTCAGGTATAATATGATTTAATTATATGAAAAAATATTACATTTATTATTCGAACATGAATTTCGAAAATTTTGTTTGCTAACAAAAGTATAATTTTTTTATAGATTTCACTATGACTGAAGACGATAGAAAATCTCATTCTTATGGAGATCGAGAAAATGTTACGGAGTTATAGAAAGAGTGATAAGTGCATAATAACATTTAACCTCTTAATTTGGTTGATTTTATTGCATTCTCTAAATAATACTAATACATTTTGCTTTATTTAATTAATTTTGGGTCTTAACCCAATTTACCCATTTATTATTTAAAATTTGGACTAAACTAAATATATTGTTAAGAATTAAGCTCATTTGGGAAAAGCCTCAACAATCAAATTAGGTCCATTAGCTAAAAGGCTCCAATTTGACGTATGTAATAAGAGCCCAAATACCAGTTGCATATTCCCATTATATACACCTTGCTACAGCCACTAAGTTTGACCACGTGAGAAAATGAAAACAGCAACTTGCTACATCCGCAGTAGTATGAAAGAAGCCGCAAGTAGCTATGGGAGAAAGAGAGTTAAGAGCAGTAGACAACAGCAGTAACTTGCGCAACAATAACATCAACTTGCGTCTATCTTCTTTTCATCCAGGTAGTAATTTACAGTTGGAGTTGCAAGCAATTAGCTAGAAATCTGCAAATTGACAACCTTGAAGATGCAAATGGATGCCTAATTTCATCTATAAAAGGAGGAGGAAGAGGAAGAGGAAGAAGATAGAATCCAACAACACATACAACAATCCAAGTAGAGGTAGAATAACAATCGTTTGGGGTCTCTTTATCGTAATATTTTGAGGGTGTGAGAGCTACTAAAGTCATATTAGGGAGTGTAGAAAAGGAAGAAATAAGCGGGCTAGTCCATTTACGATAGACGGAGGAAATTTCCTACTTTTGAGGGGTGTCAAAGCAACTCAACAAGGGAAATATTCTAGTTAATTCTTGTCGAATTTCTCTTTTTATATCTTTCAAATATTGTCTTTAGTATGTCCCCCCCCTACTTCAATTATAATTATATTAGATTGTGATATGATTTTGTGTATTTTTGTGCACACAAGGTGTTTTATGTTTTGCTCAAATGAATACAAGATTAGGTAATTCTTGTCATATTATTGTAATTGATTTTCAATTCTAATCCTCATTTTTATGATTTTCGAATCCATTTCATGTGAGTTGATTGGAATTATAGCTATTTTGTTTGGCTCGGCCTAGTCCGAATTGAATAAAAGACAAGTAGTAACTAGTTTGAATCATGAACAGTCAAATGGTTTTGATACATACTTGAATATGATTTGATCTAGTAAGTTCAACTTTTTGTTTGATTTACTAGGAATGATCTTCCCAAGCTTTATACAATGAGTCGAAGCCTTGTTAATTGAATAGTAAAGATTGACATGGTTAGATTAGTTAGTATTGAAATTGTGCTAGAATAATTTCAATTATATAAGAGGGATTATAGTGAAACTTTAGCTACTTTAAGTTCTCACTTTCAGTCTATTAACTTTGTCTTGTATAATTGATCGAAATCAAATTCCTTGGTTTATTAATCTTAATATTTTACATATTTTGTTTACTTCTTGATTTTTCTAGTTAAAAGTTAATTTTAGAACTATTTATCTTTTACATCTTTTAGCGGTTAATTCTCTTGATAAACACAGCCCCTCCCTGTGTGTGCGTGTGTGACTAAAAATACTTGTTTATTATTTGGCTATTTTTGTAAGGTTGGAAGCATCAAAGTGTAGTGTCGATTCTAAAATTAAGTAAGTAAAACTCTTCTCGTGGGAATGATCATTTCTTACCATATACTAATTTATTTAATATTGTGGGCTAAGAATAGGTTAAATTTGTAACGGTAACGATACACTACCAAAGAGTCTGTCTGATTACGATCCTATGCCAATTGTAGACGTCTCCAGTGACGCGAGTTCTGGAAATCATTTTATTGCTGATGAACTGATGTATGATCGAGAGGCTCTAGCTATTAAGCACAACAAGTTGGTTGCCGATATGACTGACGAACAAAAAGTTGTTTATTCCATTATGATGAATTCCTTGGACTCTGGCAATGGAGAGACATACGGTTACAGAGGAACTTGAAAGACTTTTATTTGGAGGACAATATCAGCTTCTCTACGATCCAGAGGTGAAATAGTTCTGAATTTTGCCTCAATCGGCATTGCATCGCTACTACTGCCGTACGGAAGGACTACACATTCATGTTTCAAAATTCCATTGAATGTTCACGAGGACTCTGGATCCAGCATAACATTAGGGAGTACTTTAGCCGGGATGATTGAAAAATCAAAACTGAGCATTTGGGTTAAAGCCCACATGATGCAAAAACATTGCTGCGAAACTTTGTACAGATTACTTCAAGACATAACAAAGAAGGGGATTCCATTTAGTGGCAAGAGCGTTGTGTTGGGTGGAGATTTCAGATAAATTCTACCAGTAGTGTCAAAGGGAACACGACAAGATATGGTTTATGTGACCATTAATTCGTCTTATTTGTGGAAGCATTTCAAAGTGTTGCGAAAGAATATGAGACTGCAGAATCTTTCTAATTATGCAGAAGGACATGAGCTAAGAACATCTTCGGAATGGATAACACACATAGGGGATGGTACTATTGGCGGTCCAAATCAAGAAATGGAGACTGACATCCCAGGAGATATAATCCGATTGCGACGGTTGTTCAGAGTACGTATTCAGATTTTGGTACAGTAGGTGAGGATAATGCATATCTACATGGTAGAACTATATTGACATCAATGTTGAATGTTATAGAGTCTATTAATGAATGCGTGACTTCAAAGGACACTTCCCAAGGTAGAACGTCCTTAAGTTTGGATTCACCGTGTAGATCTTATGTAAATGTAGATCCTCGTAATGATCTTCACACACGTGAATTTTTAAATTCAATTAAATGTTAGGGCTGCCCATTCACGAGAAAAACCTCAAAATTGGTACACCGGTTTCATTGTTGCGAAAACATAGATCGTTCACTTGGTTTGTGTAATGGTACTCGACCGTGATTACAAAACTTGGTGGCCACGTGGTCAAGGTAAATGTTTATTTGTTGATATGCAATTTTCGTATGCAATTAAAATGCGTCACGTAATAAAGTATATGTTGAGAATCAATTTTATATTGATTATTTCAATATTAGGAATTAATCAAATAAAATTCCTAAATCAAATAGTCAATTTAATTGATGATTTGCTATATATTTTATTGACCAATTGGAAGCCAACACATGTCAAGATAAAATTACTAAATCAAATCACATTAATTTAGTAATTATCAATAAAAATGATTGTGGATATCAAATTATGATGGACCAATCAAAATACTTCATTAATCAAGATGTTGCATAGATCATCAAATTTGTTAGAGATAATAAGGGCCGAAGTGGATAATGGAATTAAGGACATGTTTCGCATATCCGCATGAAATTGTGAACAAGAGCGAGCATGGGATAAATTAAAGATTTGATTATTGTTAGGAGTTTGATTTTCCACGATCGTGAATTAATATTATTAATTTAATTATTATCTTAAAGATATTTGATAGATTTGATATTTTGGAGGACCAATCAAATTGTTCCGTACGGATCTTAGGCCCATTATAGTTCTCCATCTTACAACTATAAATAGAGTCTTATTGTTCCACCAAAGATAATCACAACACAAGTCAAGAAGCAAGTGAAGCATTCAAGGGTTGTTCTAAAGGCGTTGCAAAGTCAATCTTGAGATTTCAAGGCATTACAAAGCCAATCTTGAGATTTTTTACATTTAATTCGAGATCAAGGTGCTGAGCCCTCCGATCGGCATTTTCAAGTTAGAAATTTGAAGGTGTTCTTCGTCGTTCGTCAAGATCCTCAAAGTTGTGCTTCGAGTATTCACCCAAGTACATCACCTAATCCAAAATCAAGCTTCTAAGTTTTTGAATTAACGTTACTCAAGTCATAGCCCAAAATCGGGGAAGATCAAAGTCAACTTTGAGTTTGAAGGCATTATAAGATTGAAGAGAAGAACCAAATGAGAACTAGAGGTAGAAACTCACAAATTGTAAATTCTATCCGTTTGATCCGTGAAATACAACTTGTAATTCTTTTTCATGTTTATCTATTTAATAAACGAAATTTGTCATTACAGGGGATAATGTTGGTCTGAAAAGTTCTCACCCATCGGCTTTTTGTGACACCTTCTGATAAGAGAATGTCTTTTCGATTTCAGAGGAGACAATTTTCCTTTATCAATTTTATGCGATGATGATAAACAAAAATCAGGGGCAATCATTTAGTCATGATTGGTTTATTCTTGAAGAAGCATGTGTTCTGTCATAGTCAGTTGTATGTTGTTGTCTCTCGCGTCATGAATCGAAAGGGCTTGAAGATCTTAATATGTGATGACGAAGATTCGGAAAGAAAGACTACCACAAACGTTGTCTACAAGGAAGTGTTTCATATATAATTTGTAATTGTATGTTTGTGTTTTGTCTCAAATTTCATGTTATTATAAATATTTGACGTATTAATTTTATGTTGTTACTCCTCGACTCAACGTGGTACATAATACATGAGTAAAGATAATATTTTCTCGGTCATCAGATTATATACTTTAATTGTATGTAATTAACTATGATTGACAATTTTTCGGATTGCAATTAGAAGAATATCAGTTGTCGAAGTTCTTTTCGTGCATCGCACGGGTACGTACTAGTCTTACTATATAATAAAAGAGAACGGTCTATAAGAGGAAACTATGGACATTTTCCGGTCCATTTTACCCGCAAAAGATAGAAGTTTAATTATTTACTAATATAATAAGATGTATGTATATAGTAAAATCATGCAAAAAATTACTTCCGATTTCAGATTGTATGTTGGCAAATTGATATATATATATAAAGTTGTAGCAGGTAGCTTATGATTTATTTATTATATATATAAATTCCAAAAATTAATACACAAATAATTTGCTGTTAGATTTAATTTTTTTATGTATAATAGATCAAAATAATATTTGTTTATGGTATTTAATTTGACATCTATATCACATATTTTAATATAAGTTACATGAGAAAAACTTACAATTGTTTGTGGAATTTTTAGGCTATATTTGTGTATGTAGTATGAGTTTGATTATCAATATTGAGCTTGACACAAGATCAAAATTAATTAAATATTTTTATTGAAACATATAATATTATGTTTATGTTTATTACATATTTATTTAGAAAAATACTCAATTTAGTTTATTTTTTAAAATCTTAATTTTATTAAAAAATCCAGATAATTTTATCTTTGTTAATGTAATTTTATGAAATAATAAATATAAACTAGTTATTTAATTTCCAAACTTAGAGATAATAAATTTTTTATGAACAACAAAAAGAAAAAAAAATAGATGCAACATGCGGGCATGTAAGAAATGGAAAATTTAGAGATTTGTTTTTTTTTTTTTTTAAAGTTTCTCTCTCTCTCTCTCTCTTAATTTTTTTTTTTCAAAATCATAACTCCAATATCTTAAAGGTGTGATTTTTTTTTTTTTTTTTAACTTATATTTTATTTAAAATAGATAAAATCAATCATCAATATTTAATTTGTTACTAATATTGAATATTTTAATATAACATATTATATTTAACATACATAGCGATTTGTTGGTTTGTTATTTGTTTATAATTGAATATCCATTGTGGTATGAATCATTTCCATTAAATTTGAGTTTTAAATAAAAGTAAAATTAAATATTTTCTTTCTAATAAAATAAATATATTTTAAATCGTGTATCACACAATATATATATATATTTTTTTTGTGTAAGTAATAATGGAATGTTAGGTAATAATAAAAAAATGTTAGAAAATGTAGAGAATTTTATTTAAAGGGGATGAAAATTGACTGGCCGATCCAAATCTCTGATCGATAAAATAAGATATCTCTAGGCTGGGTAATCCCATGCCCCGCCGGCAACAACGCAATCCAAGTATCCTCTAAAGAACGTCACTAAAACACTTGGAGATAATTTGTCTTTGTTATAGAATTCGTTTTTTCGTGACATCAATAAAACATTATATTCGGTCCTTTCTTATTCCCCTAAATAATGTCACCATAAAACTTGGAGACAAGTCGTCATTTCGGATTATCGATAAAATATTATATTCGGTCTTTTCTTTTTGTTATTCTTTTGCGTTTCCTAAATTTTAATTTTTTTTTTACCTCTAGACTAAGAAAAAGAAAAGAAAAAATTCCCTACCTTTAGATAACTCAAACTCATGAAATCCAGAACCAAAGATCAAAATAATAGATGCTCTGCCATTTTAGCTATTCAATTTCATCTTTTGCATATCCTAAATTAAAATTTCAAAGAACCTTTGCTTTTAAAAAGAAAAGTTTAAAAGAATCTTCTTTTTTTTTCTTACTTTTCATTTTATAAATAAATTTAAGAATCGCATATTGCTGCCATTTATAATTACATCATATAATACTAATGGGTGATACTCAATACTAATATAAATACATATGATTTTTCAAAGTGGATCGGAAGAACCAAATCTTAATAAAACATGATCATTATCTTACTCAGCTAAGGCCATGTTTGCTTGGGGTTGGCCCAACCTTTCATCAGTTGGACCAACCCCTTATAATGTTTGTTTGGGCTGGCTTGGCCAAGTCACCTATCAATAATTACATACAACATCAATCAATCACAAATCCTAACATTACTTTAATCATTCTCTCAATCATTAAGAACTACCTCTTACACATATCACATCACATTTTACAATTAATAATTAAATTCGACACTCCAATCACAACCCAGCCACCCAACCAAACATCACTCTCTAACACCCTCAGCCACTAACTCCATCCACTTCTCCCAACCCAGCCACCCCAGCCCCAACCAAACATAGCCTTAGATCAGCACTCGGACCACCCCCGAAAAATATGTTGTTTACGAAAAAAACGAACGTCGGTTGTTTCTCCATGGCAGATTAATTCAAAATGGGAAATCATCATGGCCGACACCGTAAGAACAGTCTTCCCCATCCATATAATCACGGCCCGTATCCAGCTCCAACAACCTCAACTCCCATCGGAAACTACGGCCCGCATCCTGGCAATTCAGCTCCAACGACCTTAAACCCGATCGGAAATTCAAATATGGGGTTGCGCTTGCCGTATAGCCACGTAGATTCCAGCTTGCGGGCTGTGGCTGGACAAGCAGAGGGCTTCGGACGATTTGCCCTAGGCGGCCTACACGGCGCCATTTTCCAAGTCACCACCCTTGCTGGTAAGGAATTATCGAAGTAAATCGTTTTGCCTGAATGTGATTGAGTTTTGCTTAAATGTGGCTGCTTTTCTGAGAACCTTTTCTTTCCGGTAGTTATAATTTTGCTATTTGAATCACTACTTTGCATTGTAGACATCAAATCATCTGATCCAATTTCGGTGTTCCTCTCTATATTTCATGCCAAAACTAATGATTCATTAATCTGAACCTATAAAGACTTAACATGAACTGTGAATTCATGATTCGAAACCATGGACCATGAAATAAAAATGTAGCATAATTACAAAGCTTAAACCCAAGACCCAAGATGGTAAATTTGGACATGAACCATGACTTAATGTACCCATGAACCATGAATTATGGACAATGGAACTGAAAATGAATCCTGCCCAAATTGTCTATGGAAAAGAATTGAAAATTGTTAGTTTTTCTTTTTCTTCAGTGGAATATGAATGAAATATGAAAAAACTGGAAAGGATGATTTCATACCCTAGTGATATACGTTTAGGTTGTGGTTTGAATTCGAAATCTTGAAATTGCAAGCTGTGTAATTTCAATATTATACAAACAAAGATGGTACTTTTGCTATTTTGTGTTCGTAAAATCTTTTTGGCTGCAATTATGGTTACAGCAACAATTGTTGGTGGTTGTTTGACGAGATGAAACTCAACTAGCACACCATTTATTATCTGAAGATAGAAACAATAGGATAATTTTGCTGCTCCACTTCCCCCTTGGAGGGCGTTTGGTGAAGCATATGTCAAGCGTCTCATAACCTCTAATATTTTATAAGTTGTTTCAAGAGCTTAGAAGTTAATTAAGTGTTCGGTAATGAAGCTTCTAAGCTTGCAGTAGAATGAAAAGATTTAGCTATGGATTTGGGGGATGAATTTGAAATCTACAATCAAACGCACATTTATGTTAATGCATGTGGTGTTTGTGTAATGTGTCTAGTGTGTTTGAATTATGTGTAGTGCACATGAAGGAAGTGTGGTGTAGTGCGTGTGTTTGTGTGTGTAAGAAAATAAAGATGGACTAGAGTTACTTATTTTTTCGAAGTTTATAATCTTTAAGAGCTTATATTTACATCTTATAAGTTGTTTGATATTTTAATTTGCCAAATACATTTTAAGACCTTATAAGCTCTCAAATCTTATAAAATGTTTGATAAGTTTATAAGCTTAGCCAAATACCCTCTTAAGTACCGTAACTCGACTGAATTATTGCAGTACGCTTTGCAACATATCTTTATTTCTTCTTATTTCTCTTTGCCTTCCTCTTAAAAAGTAATTTTGATAAATGAGCATTTATGTTGTGCCATTATACCAATTTTACAGACTGAAATTTAAGCAACCAGATTTGTTAACCATTTTCAAATTTAAACTGATCTTCAACTTATCAACCTCTTATACGCATTTCCAGACGATGGACCAGGTTCACTACGTGATGCATGCCGTAGAAAAGAACCCTTATGGGTCATATTTTCAGTTTCGGGCACAATTGAGCTCTCGTCTTATTTGAATGTATCCTCATATAAGACCGTTGATGGGCGTGGTCAGAGAGTCAAACTCACTGGGAAAGGCTTGCGGTTGAAGGACTGTGAGCACGTAATCATCTGCAATCTAATATTCGAAGGGGGTAGGGGACATGATGTTGATGGGATTCAAATAAAACCTAATTCGAAGCATATTTGGATAGATCGCTGCACCCTGAGCGATTATGATGATGGGTTGATAGATATCACCAGACAGAGCACAGATATTACTGTTTCTCGGTTAGCTATGAATTTCAACTGAGATTTCGACTATAGTTTTTTCTTTAGGTGTCATTTTTTGACCCTTTTTATTGTTGCATGCAGGTGTCACTTTTCGAATCATGATAAAACCATGCTCATTGGGGCCGATCCTTCGCATACGGGTGATAGATGCATAAGGGTTACCATTCACCATTGTTTCTTTGATGGGACTCGACAGCGACAGCCACGTGTCAGATTTGGGAGAGTGCATTTGTATAATAATTACACTAGAAATTGGGGGATTTATGCGGTTTGTGCCAGTGTTGAGTCACAGGTACACTATTTCAGTGGCTTTCAGTTGGCTCAAATTTATATATCATGACAACATGTTTTTCTAAACACTTGTTTAATTGCTAAGGTGATCATTTTCTTCATGTATAGGTCTACTCTCAGTGCAACATTTACGAAGCTGGGCCGCAGAAGAAGGTGACCTTTATGTATTACACGGAAAAGGTATGATGTGTTTTGGTTGTATTCTTCTTTATTCTTCATACTGGCATCTAGAAATAACAATATTGTATAATGGCAATCCAAAGATTGATGTTGGTTAAGGAGAAAAATGAGGTGAAACTTGTGGAACTATTACCTTTGATCTGGTGGATGAAAAATGTAAAGCGTAAAGCGTACATGACTTATGTGTTTTCTGTATTTAGTGTCAAACTCAATGTAAATTGAAACAATCTTCACTGGGAAAAGGCTTTTGCTTCACAAGAATGCAAGTTATACTTCCAACACTGTGAATATGGTATATTGAGAAGAGACCTTAGGGCATCTATAGTTGGGTAAACGTTGCAAGCGGAACTACTCTTCCCAACTGAAACTATGGTTCTCGCTTGAATTACCTTGCATTTTTTTTGGAACTATTATTTTGGTCTCCCTGGATGCATTTTTACATGGACATATCTTTCCTTAAAATAAACGTTTCACACGTGAGCACTCAATGGAACAAATTCACAACCTTAGATTTGGAACAAGAAAATTGGGATATATTGCCGTTTTAGAACACATTTAGACCCTTATACGATTTCTTATCTTGCACAAGGCCTTTGTGTTTCTGAGCCAAACTTCTAGCACAAGAAAGTCCAAGTTTATACTTTGTTAGATACACGTTCTTTTTTTGGAAGATCCTTATGATCATGATATCTCCTCCTTTAGGAACCGATACACGTTGGCAAATTCAGATTGTGACCCTCATTATCTTTTGCTACTGACTGATGTACCCTATAAGTTGTTTCTCGGTAAGTTTGTATGCACTGAGACCAGTCAATGCACAGGTTATCTAGATGATTAAAACGAGGGTAAAATGCTATATTTGATATTTCAGTCTCTATAAATTTTAGAAAAATGCCTTGCAATTATCTGCAACTGTGTGCTATCTATATTTATATCAAGCTTTGGAGGGGAAGAGCAATGAACATTGTTGTAATATGAAAAACCCCAGCTCAAGTTGAGCTAAGAGGCAGTTATGATTCATGCAAAAATACAGAATGAGTTTACAGAGTTCGTTGCTTACATTTAAAGGAGATAAAACGTGAATGACTAAAAGGTCCCTAATGCGACTTTATTATTACAAGCTAAGCAACTCTTATACTATTCAAACTAGCAACTTTAGTAGGCTTCTCTGTTCTTCTTCATTTGGCATGCATATGCGTGTGATGTATTCCTACAAACACAGAGGGTTAGGTAGCATTGGGGTAATATCCACTACTTATCTTCCAAAATTGAACACACACTCTCATTTCAGAGTGTGTAACATTAAGTGTTGGATACTACACCCGGTGAGTGCACTGGGTGTCGGATTTCAGAGTGTGTAACATTAAGTGTTGGATACTACACCCGGTGAGTGCACCGGGTGTCGGAAAAATTACACCAAACTGAGATAGGGTTTGATTTAAATGTGGCTGCATCTCTTCAGTATTCTTTCTAGAAATTCATTTGCAAGCTTTAACTGTACAAGTACTATTGGTCATGGTGTAACTGTGACAGAACTTTTGGTGATTTGTTCAATAGGCAGCGGACAAAGTAGAGGAGTGTACTGGCTGCATTAGATCAGAAGGTGATTTATTCATTGGTGCAACTCAGCCGGGTTTAGCGCCCCTCCCAAGTGAGACTTCTGTATTTCATCCGTCTGAACACTATGACACGTGGACAGTAGAACCGGCGTCTGATGATCTGAAACACTTTCTTCAACACTGCACGGGATGGCAAGGTATCCAGCTACCTGCTGATCTACCAACTGCTTGATTTCGTTTATGATGCATATACTTATATGTATAGATAGTAATAATAATATAACCCGGCTTTGGCTGCTAGTTTCGGACATAGAGCAACATTTACACGTGTGATTCTTTTGAATAAGTAGTTATGTGCCAGTAGATTGAATATGTCAGGTCGGTACATTCTTTTTCATGTTGTAGCATGCACTTATATTTCTCCTTCTCATTCGTGAGTATTACAAATTAGTAAAACAACCTAAGCCTTGATCCAATTACGCGGCGCAAGCAGAGGTGGTCTGGACTGGAGGTCGCAATTCGGCCTGAGCAGGCCCAACAAGTCAATGCTATATTTTGGGCCGGACAGGAAGGGTCAATGCCATATATACAAAGTTTTATTGGGCTAAAAATGTTGAGCTGGGCCCATTTTCCTAGAATTTAAGAGTTCATTTGGGTGGAGGGATTTAATGGGTGAATTTGGAAATCCATCATCACATCCACCTAATTTGTTTGGCAAAAAGAATTAAATTAAGGGATTTTAAATGTCTCCTAAATTTCTAATTCATTTTGGATGAATTTTAAATCCATTCAACAATCTAGTCATTTATAAATTTATCCTACCTCTCATATATATGTATGGTCATATTATCACACACATTTTACACACTACACACACTTCACGCACACACACTACACACACAACACTACTCCATGCGCACACATAGACACACTTCACACACAATACTACCACAGGCGCACACACACACTTCACACACAATACTACCACAGGCATACACACACACTTCACACACTTCACATACTAAACACATCTCACCACACTTCACATACTACATGCACATACTACACACACTAAATCACTACACGCATTAAGGGTGAGCATGGGTCTCGGAGATAATTCGCTCCGCATCGAACCCCAGACTGAAAGCACTCCGAACCGATAATATCCGTTGACTATTTGACTTTATCCGAACCGAACCAATCCGAATTTTTTTGTTGTAAACCCGAACCGATCAGAATCGAAAAACGGAAATAGAATCGATTCTAAGTAATCGAGTATGGAATTTTTTTATTTATCATTTAGTTAATTTCTTTTATACTGTAATATTGAACCATTATGAATTTTAGTAAATTTTAACAATAATATTACTATTGCTTTAGTATTTCATAAAAGATTTAGTAATTAATAATAGAGTACAATATTTATAATAAATAATTTTCATCACAAACATATATCTATTAACTATAGATATATGAACAATTAATATGTTTATAGTTTATATAAAGAAATAAATTATTATGATACGTTTCAATTCAATTCTACATTTCTTTAATTCAACCACTATAGTTTATTATTATATCTAATATTTAATTATTTAAATATATAAAGGTCAAAATTCTAGACCCGAACGCACTGCACATAGTTACTATCATATACCTGAATTCCAAGTAGTGGTTCCGTTCTCTTCTTCTTTGATTCTCCATCTTTCTCGTGCACTCACATTTTTCTCTTGAAGTCAACTTTAATTTTATTCTAGTTAGTCATATTAAGCTTACCTTTGCTTATTGACAATGTATACGACTAGAGCTTTATTGATGAAAATTAATCGATAAATGCCCAAAGAGGTTATCGATAACTGATAACTTTATAATTTAGTGTTATTCTTCTTTGGACGACAGAATAACTACGGTAATTGTAATTGTTTTTTTATAAGTTAGGGCTTTGAATCTTGTCTTAATATATTAACCTATAAGTTGTTTAATATTACACTTTTTCTTTAACAATATGATATTATTGTAAAGACAACACTATAATTCTTTCGTGCATTTTGCTAAAAATATTAAAGGGAACATTCCGAACAGCTCCGAAAAATTGGAGTGAAAGATCCGATCTCCGAAAAGAATTGAACCGATCAACAGAGCGGTTTTGGAGATTTTATTTTGGAAATCTCCGAATATCTCCGAGGTTTGGTTTGGCTATGGAGATTTTTATATCTCCGAACCGCTCCGGACCGTGCTCCCCCCTAACACGCACACACTACACACATACTACACGCACACACTACACACACTTCATGCACACACACTTCATACAGACTGCACACACACTTCATACAGACTACACACACTTTCTTTATCATCATCCTTTAAAAAATATTAAGAAAAATTTGAAAAAAGAAAAGTTTAAATAATTCAAATTCACTCGTTTGAATTTAAGCATACAAATAAGAGATTTGAAATGGATTTGAAATGAGTGGATTTCCAAATACAAAAAAATTGGAAAGTAAACCATTTGCTTTCCTAATCCTTCTATCCAAACACAACCTAAGATGTGTTGCGTTGGGCCAGTTAGGTGAGGCCTAGTGAGCCTGAAGAGCTACATGAAATGTCGGATGGGCCAGACAACCGGGCTGTACTGGCTGAATTCGTAGAGATAGAATTTTGTTGGGCCAGCTGAACTGCACCAGGCTGGGTCCAATTCTATCAGGGACACACTATTTTATTTGGTCCGGGTTAGCCCTATTCATGTATTCAAGTCAAGTGGGACAACCTAAGAATCGCGGCAATTATTAGGCCCAGGTTTTTGCAAAGGAAACACAAGCTCCAAATTATTCCCATTTTCGGACATTCGGGCTGCCTCATCGGGCTAGTGAGTAACTTTAATCGAGCTTTCCCACAATATAGATACTTTTTTTTTTGTTACGAATTTTCATATTATCTTTGCAAAATTTATAAGTAATCATATAAAATAAATTCCGAACAACTCGTGATTTGCACGCTCTTATCGTCAATTATCAACATTTAATTAAAAAAAGAAAAGGTAAAATAGAGGAAAAAGTAAAGTAGCGTTCGCGATTTGGGACTTCTTCATCTTCAACCTAGGGCTAAGAAATTGCAGTAAGAAATCATCAGAAATTAAGGAGTCTTTCACGTGATAATGGTTTGGCTGTTTCGTACTCGACGCAGAGAACATTGACGAACAACACTTGGTGCTCTCATGTATCAGCTTGGCAACCTCCCCTCCAATTTTTGTTTCTAGTGAGAGAAGCTTGAAGCAGGAATCTATTTCTAATGATGCTACTAAGACCTCAAGTCGTGTTCCGATTCATAAATTTCATATGCCAAGCTAATAAATTGGGACTTATTCATCATTCTACATTTACAATATCCAAATGGTCTCTCGTTTCAGTTAAATATGTTTTTTTATTTTTCTTTTTCATTTTTATTGTTATCAAATACACAATGTTCTTAACTAAAACAACACCATCAACTTGCTTCACCTGTCAATTTTCTCGGGCCCTTCTCTTGCGAGCATTCGCTTCAACAGTCGAGGCAAACCCGAAATAATTTCACGACCCCTAGCTTCCACCGGTGGGTTAATCCATTGAAAATAATTGCACCCCTACCCTCCCTAGATTTGCAGCTTTGAACAACTTCATTTAAAGGCAAAGAGCACATGACTCTAGAACAAAAAAATATGGAGACTAGGTCAAAGAATTTTGAACCCGAAATTTTTCACATGCCCAAAATCTCCTTCCAGGATTCAAGTCGTTTCAGGAGGTTTTTTCTAGCAAGCCGACAAAAAAAAAAAAAAAAAAAAAAGAAAAGAAGAAAAAAAAGGCCTCCTTCCATGGTGTTTCTCCTTTCTTCTTCGCTGCGCTTTTCTCTCTGTTCGTTCTTGTTTCTTCAAGATTGCACATGAGCTTGTGAATAGGAAATAAAGTGAGATTTGGGTATTTATTAGGGCAAAGATTGATAATTGACAAAAAAACACCCTTGCTTAAGCAGGGGGCGTGCAAATCACGTGATAAGTTGGCCGGAGAAATTGGCGGAATCCATTTTATACGGTTATTTATAAACCCCGCAAAGGTTATATAGGAATCTATGACCGAAAAAAGTATTTATAGTAAGTGTAAAAAGGGGCCTAAGGTCATCTGGATATTTTTAGTTTTATCTATGCTAGAATTGTCCCATTGTGCGATGCACGATTTAAAATATTTTTATTTGCAAGAAAAAATAGAAAGAATAATGGATTAATTTAATTTTTTTAAAGAAAGAAGATATATTTTTTTTTTTATTAAAACGAATTTAATTTTGTTTTATTTGCATCCCAAATATCATAGAAATAATTCAACCCACAATAGATATTCAAATCTAACCTCAATGATTCAACAAACAATTGTTTATTTTTTATGATGTAAGGAACCGGAATAGTCGGATCCGAGGTCTGGCAACGCTTGAGATTCCCGAGGTTGGGCGATCGTCGGTATCAACCTGCAAAATAGAACCCCAGGGTCGTCCCCAGGGATAGATCCTCCGATGCTTAAGTTAGTCTTTGCAGGCAGTTTAGTGAGGGTAAGGTAAAAAGTAAACACTTATGCTCTTTTTTTACTTACCTCTACCTTACCTTGGCCGAGGTCTATATATGAGAGACCTTGGACCTCGGCCCTGGGCCAACACCTCGGTCCCAGGGTCTGGACTGGGAGACCTTGGACCTCGGCCCTGGCCCAACACCTCAGATGGTATCTCCATATTACGTTCACTAGTAGTCCATGTGTCGCATTCTTATGTTGCCACGTGTCAACATATATAATTACGGAATTATCCCTCATCACTTGCTCCCCACTTCTTGAGTGCAGAAGTCATGATGCACTTAAGAAGTATCAGATACGGGTCAAGAAGAAAATATTACAGCACCACATCTCGCCTTATACTGTAAAATAATTGTTCCTAATAATTTTTCACCCCCTTATAAAATGGCTTGTGGTAAAAATTTCTTCATTCACCATCCTCCATTTCAACTACTACACAGGTAAAAAATTGGAGATTTAGTCACTTGAGAGTGGAGTTTTTGGAAAGGGTCTTGAGATACCGCTGCTCCCCGGACCTCAGTTGAAGCAAGTCCTCTGCACCTCGGACCTAAGGTAACTCCCTTCACTCCCTCGTAGAGAGATAATATTCCTATTACAAATGTGTAATAACCTCCTTAGAAGACCTTGGGAATCCTTAGGATAGTCCTCAGTAATTATTGACATACATTAGGAGTCCTTTGGAAACACCCTGGGAGTCTTTGGAAAACTTTAGCTAGCTTTAGGAGTCTGTTGGAAAGTCCTTTGGATAGACATTTGGAAAATTTAGTGCATCATAGGAGTCCTTGGGATAGTCTTTGGAGACCTTTGGAATAGTCTTCGGACCCTTCGAAAGACCTTTGAAAAAATTATTAGAGCTCTTGATACACCTTAGGAGTCCCCTAGGATAGTCCTTAGGAATTTTTATTACACTCTAGGAGTCCCTGGGGTTGGTCTGTAGGAATTTTGAGCACATTTAGTAAGACCTGGAAGGCCCTTGGAATAGTCCTTAGACCCTTGGAAAGATCTATGGAAAATCCTCCAAAATTTTGAGCACAACTTGAAACCTTAGGCATTTAGAATAGTCCTTGGACCTTTGCTAACAACTCCTTAATAAATCGGTTCTTGACATCATCAGTTTGGCACCCACTGTGGGGCTGGTGATCTGATCTGAGCAATGGCACCATAGAAGAGAAAAAATACCGATGTCAGCCGCACTACCCGTGGTGAAGGTCGGAGGGTAAACCCTAACCCTAATCCTAGTCACGGCAACACCACCAACTCCCATCCTTCAAGGTGTGATGAGGCAATGGAGGAGGAGCGAAGCCTAGGAAACCAGGGCAATGTTGCCCAACCCATCGATGTCCAACGTATGAATAAGATGGAGGCCGATCTCCAGGAATTGAAACTTCTGTTGAAGAGACTCGTCAAGAAAGACATACCCAACAAGCCCAACGATGAAATAGACGTTAGTCATGCCCAAGGGTTCAGGGAAATGAATAACGAAGTTAGGGTCCGATCACACCAGGACCATGGCAAAGCTGCCACAATGGTCATCGAAGGAGATAGCCAAGACAATCTGCGAATGAAGTTGGCAAAGATGGATCAAAGGTTGTGGCCGGTCTGGAATGAGGTTAAGAGGCCGGGCTCTGACCTCTTCGCTCCTCCATAATCTCCTTTTGTTGAGAGCATCATGAGGGAAGAAGTCTCACCGAACTTTAAGATGCCCCAGATGGAGAATTACGATGGAACCTCGGACCCCCGTGATCATCTTGAGAATTTCCAAGCTCTCATGATACTTCATGGGGAGACCGACGCTATCAAATGTCGAGCCTTTTCCGCCACCCTAAGGAAGAGTGCAAGGGTTTGGTTTTCTTCATCGCCGGCCGCATCAATCGGTTCTTTCAAGCAACTGGCTCAGGAGTTTCTCAGTCACTTTTCTAGTAGCAAGAGGTATAAGAAGGCCTCGGCACACCTAATGGGTGTTTGTCAAAGGCCGAACGAGTCCTTAAGAGAGTTCATCCAACGATTCAACAGAGAAGCTCTTGAGGTTGAAGATCTTGATCAATCAGTGGCCCTAGCGGCACTAATGAATGGAGTGCGGAAGTCTTCTAGATTTGCTTTCTCTTTGGCTAAGAAGCCTCCGCTAACCTTGGCGGACCTCTTCAATAGGGTAAAAAGTACATTAATGCGGAGGAGATGTCTAAGGCAGGGGTTGAAGCTGAGCGTGAGTCCTCAGACAGAAAACGCAAGAAAGATGATAACAACGATGGTCCAGATAAGAAAAATAAGGTATGGGATAGATTGTCGGTGACCATTGGTTCGTCTAAGAATCAGAGGAGCCACAGACGTTCGACATGTATACACCATTGAATGCCTCTAAGAATGAAATTCTTATGTACATTCAAATAAGGAATATGTGAAGTGGCCTGTGAAAATGCGGACCCCTGCAAACAAGAGGAATCGTAGTAAGTACTGCTAATACCATCGCGACCATGGTCACAATACTGAGGACTGCGAACTCCTCAAGAATGAAATCAAGGACCTAATCTGGAGAGGGTATCTCACAAGATTTGTGGACGACAGACGCAAACAACCTCAGCAGGTGCGTAGAGGACGAAGTCCAAACCACCAAAACCCTTGGGGTAGGAGTCCTCGGAGGAGAGACGATTCCCCTCCACCGGCAGGAGTCATTGCTGTCATAGCCGGAGGACCATCCGGTGGAGAGAGTCGATCAGCCAGGAAAAAGTATGTTGACAACCTCAAACTGGAGTAACATTGGGAAAGAGACCACGGTCGGAGGATTTGAGTACCTTTACATACGAGGATATGGGCGAGATTCTCACCCCACATGATGATCCCATGGTTGTGACTTTAGGAATAGCTGGTTACACGGTGCATAGGATTCTTATTGACAATGGAAGCTCTGTCGATATATTGTTCTATGATGCCTTTGACTGAATGAACATCAGCAAGGATAGACTGATGCTTGTGAAGACTCCTCTGGTTGGTTTGCAGGAGGAGCTGTAGAGCTAGAGTGTATGATCTCCCTCTCTGTGGTCGCAGGAGACAAACCTCAGCAGACAAGTGTCATGGTTGATTTCCTTGTGGTAAAGGTACCATTTAGCTATAATGTCCTTTTGGGATGGCCAGGGTTGAATGCTCTTAAGGCAATTATTTCAACATATCATCTACTAATGAAATTTCCTACGGAGCATGGAACTGGACAAGTCCGAGGAGACCAGGGAGTAGCCAGACAGTGTTATGTTGCTTCTCTTAAATGGAAGCAGCAGACTTCAGAGATGTTGGCTATTGATAGTATGGAAACCGGTGATCAATGGGAGAAATCAGCAGAACCGGTGGAGGACCTCAATATAGGCCTTAGGACGACCTCTGTCACTTACCTGCAACCCAATGGTCAAGCCGAGGTCACCAACAGAACAATCTTGCAGGCTCTAAAAACAAGATTGGACGATGCCAAAGGTCTCTGATCGGATATTCTCCCCGAGGTCTTGTGCGCTTACTGAACGACACCAAGGACATCAACAGATGAGACGCCTTTCAGCATGACCTTTGGTTCAGAAGCAGTCATTCCCGTGGAGATTGGAATCCCAAGCCCGCGGGTCGAAAACTTTAACATCGAAGAGAATGACGAAGGGCTTCGTGCCAATCTTGACCTCATTGACGAACAAAGAGAAAAGGCTATGGTGAAGATGGCTGCTTATCAACAAAGGGTGGCCAAGTATTACAACACCCGCATTAGTCGTGGTACTTCCGACCAGGGGAGCTAGTCCTTAGAAAGGCTCAGTTCAACTATCAAGAAAGACGTAATAAATTATCTCCCAATTGGGATGGTCCTTAGAATGAAGACACGTGGCAACATAAGATTGCGACACATGGACTACTAGTGGACATAATACGGAGATGCCATCTGAGGTGGTGGGTCAGGGCGGAGGTCCAAAAGTCTCCCAGCCCGGACCCTGGGACCAAGGTGTTGGCCCATTGCCGAGGTCCAAGGTCTCTCATATATAGACCTCAGTCATGGTAAGGTAGAGGTAATGGTAGGTATCGTTTTACCAAATTAATTGTGTACAAAGAATACATTATACCTTATCCTACTACTCTAACTAGTAGAGTGGCAAGTAAGGGTCGATCCCATGAGGAACGACCAAATAGTTTTTGATCCCGATGTCAAGTAAATTATGATTAAATATGCAGGAAGTAAATTCTTAAGAAAGCAGTAAAGAGGGGGAAATTGATTAAGGACTAACAATCTACTAGTAGCAAATAGAAGTAACTAAACGGAATTAAAAGCCTTTAACGTTCAAATTCAAAGAAACAAATAATCAAAGACAATAGAAGAGATCTTTTTTCGGTTTTAGTTTTCAAGTAATAAAACAATCCACCCTTGATCATGCTTCCCCTTGGTCTTAGACAATTGATGCAACTATGTTAATGCCCGATTTAATTGTGATTCAAGCCCTTATCTCAAGGCTATTAACAAGCTCTAATAGCCTTGTTGTCCCTTAATCTTAGTTAATCAAAGTAAGCTCTTCGACTAATCCTATTCAATTTAACCGAATCCTCGAACAAGCTCTCTTAGATCCAATAACCAAATGCATTAAACACTAGGACAACGAGATAAATTCAACATAAAACTCGAAAGCTCGGTTTTAGTGGTTGAACTTTGTGTTATCCCCAATAAATAAATCTATTGTTTGCTACACGGGAATCGAAAATCCTACAATTACGGATAGTAATTTCCTATTCTAGCAACACATTCACAAATCCCTTAAAGGGTGATTAGTCCAATAATCAATTCATAAATGCGACTCAATAACAACAAATAACACAAAACACTTGAATATACAATAATCTCGGTAACATTAACCGTAATAATCACATCAAAGTCTCGACTCAAGGTTCCACAATGATCAAGGATGAACTAAAGGGTGCTAGCCACCCATATTAACTAATACAATCAGAAAATAACTAGAAACATAAGAGAACATGATAAATTGAAAGATTAAACCAAGAACTTTGGGTTGAGGATGAATTGGCCTTCAATCTTCTTCCCAATGTGTTCGTGATGAGGATTTAGGCTTCAAAGTGGCTGCAAATATGTTTCAAGGTAGGTCATTTTCGAATTGGAGGATATATATATACAGGGGAGAAAGTGTTAGCTCCAAATTAGGCAAAAACGTGCTTGGGTTTTTAAAACAGGGAACCCCGCTGCGGCCGTGGCACAAAGTTGGCCGCGGGCGTGGTGAAAACAAGGGTTTTGGGCAGCGTCCGTGGCGTAGTAAGAGCCTCGGCCGTGGTCTTGATTGGGCAGGATTTGCTCTTATTCTGGGGGATTGGCCACGGCCGCGACTGAGTTTGACCGCGGGCGTGGGACTTGGCTCGCCATGGTCGTGGCACTGGCTGCCTCGGTCGTGGCATTTGAGCTGAAATTTGGCCTTCTCTGGAGGATTTACCACGCCCGTGGCATTGGGCTGCCTCGGCCGTGGCCTGAGCCACGGGCGTGGCACCCTCACCTCAGGCATGGTCCCCTGTTTTTCCTTGTTTTCTTCTTCCTTTGAACTCGATTTGTCAATTTGAGATCTTTGAACCTGTTTTTCGGTCTTAATTCACCTGTCTTGACATGAAAATAAACCAAACACGTCAGTTTGCCCAATGAGAAATAAATGCACAAACACACGTGAATATGCACACAAAAGTCCGTAAAAAGACACTTAAATTGACCTAAAAGTGTGTGTACTACCACGTGTACCAAATCTCCCCAAACTTAGACTTTTTTTCGTCCCGAACAAATAAAGAAAGAGAAGAAAGGACACTTGTTAGGGCAGATTTAAGTGGCAAAATCGATTTCAGAAGAAATTTTCAAAAGTTAGGCAATTATGATAACATTGAGCATAAGAGATAGAACCATATCAACTACTTTCAAGACTTGACACTCTCAACTTGAAATCCTTATCGGATGAGTGTATCTCTCGACTCTCGAGTGTATTGAAATAGGTATAGGGATGTCAATTTTACCCGCTGGTAACCCTACCCGACGGGTAAACGGGTAATAGGGTCGGGTATCGCCCGAACCCGATATTTTTGCCATCGGGTAGGGTAGGGTACGGGTTTAGCATATTACCCGTTTACCCTACCCGATTACCCTACCCGCCTACCAGATTACATACTTATGTATTATTTTACATGTTATATATTATATAATTATCATTATATTTAATATATTATGTTTATAATATATGATTTAATATATAAAATAACATATAATGTAACATTTACATATTATATATGTTATATTTGATTTATTGTATCACATTATATATGGTATATATACATATTACATATTATTTATAATATTTTTATATATCAATCGGGTAACCCGATTACCCGCGGGTAACCCGATTACCCGACGGGTATTACCCGTACACGTACCCGAATCAAATAGGGTAGGGTATGGGGGAAGCATACCCGTACCCTACCCGACCCATTTACATCCCTAAATAGGTAGTATATACGCTCACATTGAAATGCAAATAATGTCTACCATAGGCTTGTCAATCATCTAAACTTCGATGTATGCCCGACATGTGTGACAAAGAATCAAAAAGGTCTTTAACGGGTTGTAATGTTGGCTTGGGGTAAGGTGGGAAAATTTCTGGTATAAGTGACTATAAAACGGACTAGATGAGTCGTGCACTACCCATCTACCCCTCAAAAAATGGTCACTCAACCTCGCTCTTCACTTCCTTAGTAAACCAATCCCAAAAATTGATTTCTTCTCCTTACCACAAAGTCTACAACCTAAATGCTTTCTCAATTCTCCCTTAGAGTGTATTTTCTTTTGAATTTTTACAACTTTGAGAACATCTATTAAAAGGCCTTTACATTACTAGCCTCTCCAAATCAAAAGCAACAATTGAGTATATACACTAACTTTTCTTTTGTTTTTCTGATTTTTCTATTTTTTTTTTCTTTTCGATTCAAATATAAACAAAAATTGGAGAGGACTAGTATTCTCGATTCTTTGCCTATTGTTTCAATTCCTTTCTGACACGTCGGTTTCTAACCTAGTGTTCCGCAAGTGTACGGATGTAGGTGTAGTAACGATTATCAAGGTCGATCCCACAAGGAATAGTTTTAGGTAGTTTGATACCCTAATACTCTAGGAATGTCCTAACTAGATACTAAGTTTTAAAGGTTGATTTTACTAATTAAACTACTCAAAATTAAATATAACTCCAAACTTAGGAAACACGAAAACTAACAATCAAAGAGAAAAGGTATCCTAGGGCTTCGATTTCAGGATATTATTTCAATGTGGAATATGATTAACCTATTAATTTACCAATTCTAGTGTTTATTAGGCGGCACGACAATAATCTAATCCTTCTCTCGAAGCGATTAAACCGTTGATTAATTAAGCTAATTACCCTCTCGAGTCAATTAAACCTAATAACTCCCAAACGATCCTAAGCCACGACCTACACAGTCATAGACAACTGCGCTCTATGTTCTAAGTCTGATAACAATTCCCTCCTCTCGAAGCGGAATTATTAAACTAAATTACTAAATCTAGGTGATCAAGCTAAATTCAGTTTTAAGCACAAACATAGAGATAAAACACATAAAGAATGGAATTAATAGATTAAATCATAAATCAAAACATTATTATAAAAATCCCTACTTTCTAACCCTAGGACACGAATAGCTTAGCTACTCATGCCTAGCAATAATCCAATACAAAATCTTAATAAAAACATTGTAAGAATTAAAACTAAGAAAGAACAATTTAACCCGGATGACTCCGTCTCGATGATCTTCGTCTTCTTTGTCTTCCAAGATGATGTAATTTATGTTCTTGATGATTGATTTCCCTTTTTCCTAGAGCTTGGGGTCCTTTTTATAGAGTTGGGGACGAATCTTGGAGAAGATAGGCTCAAAATCCTATTAAAACACGATTTCTCTTATCGGTGGACTTTTTGACACGGCCGTGTTGCTTAAATGACACGGCCGTGTTGCTTTGCAATTCTTCAATTTCTGCGCAACATTTGACACGGCCGTGTTGCTTGAGTGACACGGCCGTGTTCTATTCCAGAATCAACAGCACATTGTGGACCACTTTTGACACGGCCGTGTTACAAGTCTGACGCGGCCGTGTCGGTTCTTGCCCGGTTTTGCTCCTGGACCGGTTCAGGCCGGTTCGGACCGGTTTGGACCGGTTCTTCGACGGTTCTCACTCTTTTGGGCCGATTTTCACTCTTTTCCAACTTGTTTCCTCGTCCGGTAGCCTGAAAATGCTCAAAATACCTTAAAACAAGTCGAAACACGTCAAATGACCCAAATATTATTAATATAAATAAATGCCGGTCAAATATGCACGTAAATGATATAAAATATGATCCTAAATCGACCTAAATACATGCATAAATAACGTGTTATCAAACTCCCCCAAACTTAAACTGTTGTTCGTCCCGAACATCATACAAAAAGACACAAAGAAGACAAGTGATTATGCATTTTGTTTAGGGCGATTAGACGATGAATTCAGTTTCAGTTTGATTTTCCTTAAAACAACTAGGCACACAATTCACTTGAGCATATGCGATAACGCGTAAATCAACTAATCTCGAGACTTTGAACTTTCGAATTATTCAACCCTCACCGGGTGAGTGTTTCACTCATCTCTCAAGTGTTTAGGCTAAAATAATTTTCACTCATATTGAATTACATGCAAAGCCTACCATATGCTTGCCAATCGTCTACACTAGACCTCGTACTTGATATGTGTGATAAAAGATAAAAAAGGTCTTTATTTTGGTTGTAATGTGGGCTTAAGGTAAGGTGGGATACATTTGGATATAAGTGACTATTCATTGGACTAATCAAGTTACGTCTAACGCGACTACCCCTCAATACAATCACTCAACCTCACTCTTCAAATTTCAGCAAATCACCCCGCAAGTTGACTTCTTCACCTTCCCAAGTTCATACAACTTAAGTGCTTTTCAATTCTGTGGGTACCACATTTTTGGGACTACCCGAATGTTCTAAGCAAATTCACAATTTAAGCACTTTATTTTCTAGCCTCTCCTCTATAATACAACTTTTCTTTTCTCTTTCTTTTTTTTTTTTTTTTCCTTTCCTTTTTTTCTTTTTTTTTTTTTTTTTTTTTCTAGGAGAGGCCATTCTTCGTTTTTCACCTATCACTTTTCTCTTATTTCCTTCATCTTTTGAAAATATCCCTACTTTCCATTCCTTCCCACAAATTGTTCACCCAAAATTCCTTTCAATTCTCCTCCCTCTAACTTGATTAATCCAATTATGGCCAAAAGAGTTAGATCAAAAGGTTTCGGCTGACATTGTTAGGTTATGAATAAATAAAGCTATAAGGCTCAAGTGGGCTAACTAGGGACAATTTTTTTCATTATGGGTCAAAGGCAATTTTCATGGTTCGAACAAATAAGCTTAAACAAAAAGTTGCCTAAGATCATTTCCTAAATCACAACATATACTTGACACATTCTTAGTAAAGACTCAAGGCAAGTTCTAGAGACTAGTACACATATTCAATCAAATTCACACCGAAAGAAAGTATCTTACTCCGAAAGTTGGAGTATAATTAGGCTCAAATTCTCACAAGGTAAATTTTGATTGAATATTCTCAGTTCACGCTCAATTTCGTCTCAAAACACCTCTCATGCTCTATTATGTGCCATTTTTTCATCTAAATAATCTCATCATTAACTATTCATCATCCATCTTTCCCTAATTTTCTCTTTTTATTTTTCTTTTCACTTGTTACCTTTTTCCGGGGTTATCCTTCTTATGACTCAAAAAACTAAAACACTAATAAGACTCTAAACTCTAAACTCCTAAGACTCAACATGAAAACAATATGCAATCAAACTCGGGCTCACAGACCCAACAACACCGATAAATCAGATAACTGGGCTCACAGACCCGATAACACCAATTGAAACAATAAAAATCAGCACAATGGGCACACGGACCCACAATTAACAACAAGAATCTCGAACGAAAAAAAATAAATCAAAACTAGAAATCTAGCTGCCAAGACGTTCCACGGTCTACCCCCTCCCCCAAACTTGGCTGAAAGTCAATGTTTGGAGGAAAAACGTGGTACGCCTTGGTGCTAACTTACAAATCGTTCGACGATGGCGTTTTGAAACCCCTACGAGCTCTGAAATCGTGCCATTTTGCTCCTACTGAGTCTTGGTTCGGCCGTCTCCGCATCACGCTCTGAATTTTTTTTTTTTTTTTTTTTTTTTTTTTTTTTTTTTTCTGTTGACGTACTGACACGGCCGTGTTGAATGTTGTGACACGGCCGTGTTACATTTGAGCCAAACTTGATGTTTTTGGGCTGATTTTGACACGGTCGTGTTATAATGCTGACGCGGCCGTGTTCTAATTGAATAAAAAATCCGGTTTCTGTGGCGTTTTTGACACGGCCGTGTTAAGTAATGTGACACGGTCGTGTTGCATTCCAGTGCATTTTACCTTTTGGAGCGATCTTTTGACATGGCCGTGTCATGTGTGAGACGCGGCCGTGTTACTTTGAGCTGACGTTGACGCGGCCGTGTCATTTTGTGACGCGGCCGTGTTGCATTCCAGAAGATTTCTCCCTTCGACGTCAATTTTGACACGGCCGTGTTGAAAAGTGACACGGCCGTGTTACTCTGATTTCCATCTTCATGCGATTTTTCGTCTTTTCGACCCCCGTTTCTTGCAACACTCGTCCATGTTGATTCCTAAAAACATAAGACACTAAAATACAAGTAAAAACATAAAATTAACAAAAAAATAAAACAATAAACATCGGGTTGCCTCCCGACAAGCGCTTTGTTTTACGTCATCAGCCGGACGTCCTTTTTCTATCAGCCATTTTCTAGCCACCGCGAGTCGGATGTTTTCTGACCAATTAAAGAGCTATTTGGGCCATGAGGATTTTCTACAGCAGCTAGGGTAGTGTAAATAATGCTACAATTGTGCCTACCCCTTAGACCCGATTTATGTATGTTGAGTGTGATTATTTCGTTTTGAACCCGAAAAACCAACTCCCCTTTAGGTACATCTATTAGTGCTTGGCTAGTCGCCAAGAAGGGTCTTCCTAAGATAAAAGGGAATTCATCACTCCCTTTCATGTCAACAACTAAGAAATCACTAGGGAATTCAAAATTTAGCACTTTTACTACTACATCCTCTGCTACTCCCAACGGCGTTAATGAAGATCCATCCGCCAATTTGATAGTAGTAAAGGACCGTTTAATTTCCCTTAATCCTAATTGTCTATACTGCTTAAGAGACATCAAATTTATGCTAGACCCTAAGTCACACATGACATTATGAAATTCATGACTACCAATTGAGCAAGAAATAGTAAAACTCCCTGGATCTTTTGCTTTTGTTGCTCTTCTTGGTTTCATGCTTGTGTTTGCGTTCTTCTTGGGCCTGCTCGGTCTCTTCTTTGTCGCCTCTTTTTCATCCTCCCACTCCTTTGTTTTCTCTTTAACTTGGATTCTCTCCTTTAGTGGTTCCTGTTTCACAACAACAACTCTAGATTGCTCTAAAGGATCAAGGTTAGCAAAGAACGAATTTTTAAAACAAAAATCAAAAGACTCATCAAGAATAGGAGATGAAGTTTTCTTATCTATGATTGTATTGACCTCCTTCTTCTCAATGTTTTTGACTTCCTCGCTTGATTCCTTTGCTTCTTGGTCCTTCAAGCTCTCTTCATGCTCATCTAGCTCCACAATATTGCAGTGCTCCTTCAGGTTAACCACTGTATCACTCGGGTATTGGCCTTGCTTGTGTTGAGCTCCTACTATCTTTATCAGCTGACTCATGTTTGATGTCAACTCTCCAATGCTAGCTTGAGTCTGCACCAACGTGTTCTCGAGCCTCTTGATATCTGCCCCTTGCCCAGTGATATGCTTGTTTAGCTCCATGAATTTTCCATCCACTTTCTTCTCCAACTGAGCTAACTTTTCATCATACTTTTCGAATTGTGACATCGCGATCTCTTCTTGTGATGGCTTCTTACCGTCATGGATCATGCCATTTGTAACAGCAAATCCGGGTGGCGGATTAAGTGTATTTTGCGCGTTCCCATATGAAAAGTTCTGATGATTCTGAGGGTACTGATTGTACCGAGGCTGATTGTTCTGGAAGTTGTTGAAGTTTCGTTGATTCACAAATTTTACTTCTTCAACTTCTTCCGGACCCCCTGGCTGTTGTGCTAACGTTAGATTAGTTAGCAAATTCACCTGGCTCGTCAATGCTGTTACTTGTGCTGTGAGCTTTTCAATTGGCTCATTATTGACGGGCTCGACTCTTTGGACACTTGCTACCCTCCTTGGAATGTTTCTCTCATTCGACCATTGGTAGCTCGTTCTGGCCATAGCATCCAGGATTGAGAATGCCATCCTCACTGACTTCTCCATCAAACTTCCACCCGCAGCTGCATCCACTTGGTTTCTAGTCGGAGCAAGTAGACCATTGTAGAACTTGCATACTTGCTGCTTCTTGGTGAACCCATGTTGAGGGCAACTCCGGATAAGATCCCGGAATCGCTCCCAAGCCTCTCCGAATGGCTCTTGGTCCAATTGCTTGAACTGGTTGATCTGGTTCTGCAGGTCTAGCATTTTGCTTGGTGGAAAGTACTTCAACAGAAAAGAAGTACTTAAATCTTCCCAATCTCTGATATCTTCCAGCGAATTGAACCACTGTAGTGCTCTATCCTTCAGTGAGAAAGGGAACAGTCTCATCTTGACTTGCTCGTGCAGCACATGATTGATCTTGATTGTGTCGGCCAGTCTGCGAAACTTGATCAGATGCGCATTCGGATCCTCCAACGCACTTCCCCCATACTGGTTTTGCTGCACTATATTGATTAGTGCAGGCTTCAGCTCGAAATTGTTGGCATTGAGTGGTGGAGGTTGTACTCCTCCTGCCTGCTGATTTGGACTGGGCTTCAAGCAGTCGCTAATAGGCGTGTCATCTTCATCGCCTGCAGCTGGGTCTATCTGAATTGGGCCGTACTGCTGTTGTAGCTGTGGCCCTTGTGGAGGTAGCTGCTGCTGTATGTTCGTGACTCGATCATCCAACCGTGCCAGAGCTGTCAGTACTCTGTTAAGTGCGTCATCTTGATTCGAATGCTGTGGTGGGTTCTCCATCTCAGATGCGGCGTTTCTTCTAGTTCGGTGTCTGCGAGCTGTCGCTTCAATTTCCGGATCGAAAGGACGAAGGGTTTCTTTCCCTTTTGATCTGGTGAGCATACGAAGCCTGCAAACACCAAAAACAAGAACTACCGCGTAATACAAAAATTAACCCAAAAATAAAAAACGAAAATTAAAATTAAAAATACGAAAAAAATAAAATCTAGTCTAGTTTCCTCCTATTTTTTAAGATAAAAACTAAGCGCTAAATCCTATTCCCCGGCAACGGCGCCAAAAACTTGACACGTCGGTTTCTAACCTAGTGTTCCGCAAGTGTACGGATGTAGGTGTAGTAACGATTATCAAGGTCGATCCCACAAGGAATAGTTTTAGGTAGTTTGATACCCTAATACTCTAGGAATGTCCTAACTAGATACTAAGTTTTAAAGGTTGATTTTACTAATTAAACTACTCAATTAAATATAACTCCAAACTTAGGAAACACGAAAACTAACAATCAAAGAGAAAAGGTATCCTAGGGCTTCGATTTCAGGATATTATTTCAATGTGGAATATGATTAACCTATTAATTTACCAATTCTAGTGTTTATTAGGCGGCACGACAATAATCTAATCCTTCTCTCGAAGCGATTAAACCGTTGATTAATTAAGCTAATTATCCTCTCGAGTCAATTAAACCTAATAACTCCCAAACGATCCTAAGCCACGGCCTACACAGTCATAGACAACTGCGCTCTATGTTCTAAGTCTGATAACAATTCCCTCCTCTCGAAGCGGAATTATTAAACTAAATTACTAAATCTAGGTGATCAAGCTAAATTCAGTTTTAAGCACAAACATAGAGATAAAACACATAAAGAATGGAATTAATAGATTAAATCATAAATCAAAACATTATTATAAAAATCCCTACTTTCTAACCCTAGGACACGAATAGCTTAGCTACTCATGCCTAGCAATAATCCAATACAAAATCTTAATAAAAACATTGTAAGAATTAAAACTAAGAAAGAACAATTTAACCCGGATGACTCCGTCTCGATGATCTTCGTCTTCTTTGTCTTCCAAGATGATGTAATTTATGTTCTTGATGATTGATTTCCCTTTTTCCTAGAGCTTGGGGTCCTTTTTATAGAGTTGGGGACGAATCTTGGAGAAGATAGGCTCAAAATCCTATTAAAACACGATTTCTCTTATCGGTGGACTTTTTGACACGGCCGTGTTGCTTAAATGACACGGCCGTGTTGCTTGAGTGACACGGCCGTGTTCTATTCCAGAATCAACAGCACATTGTGGACCACTTTTGACACGGCCGTGTTACAAGTCTGACGCGGCCGTGTCGGTTCTTGCCCAGTTTTGCTCCTGGACCGGTTCAAGCCGGTTCGGACCGGTTTGGACCGGTTTTTCGACGGTTCTCACTCTTTTGGGCCGGTTTTCACTCTTTTCCAACTTGTTTCCTCGTCCGGTAGCCTGAAAATGCTCAAAATACCTTAAAACAAGTCGAAACACGTCAAATGACCCAAATATTATTAATATAAATAAATGCCGGTCAAATATGCACGTAAATGATATAAAATATGATCCTAAATCGACCTAAATACATGCATAAATAACGTGTTATCACTTTCACCCTTCAATATTCCCAATAGTTTATCCCTTTCAATCCCAAATTTACCCGACTACCTTCCAACCGCCTCCCTCATGCTCAAATAGTCCATTAAGGTCAAAGGCTAAATCGAAAGGTATTTGGCTTGTAGAGTTGGGTTGTCAAACAAGGGGCTAAAAGCTCAAGGGGCTAACTAGAGGCAAATTTTCGATCTTTTGGTGAAAAAGGGTATATTATCAAGTTTGAAATAGGCTTAAGTCAAGAATTGCCTAAGATCATTTTCAATGTCACACACCGAATCATTCAAAATAGAGAATCAAGGCAAGTTCTAGAGACATCAAATGCACTCAATGAATTTCATACCGAAAGAAAGTTTAAATCACTCCAATTTTAGGAGTGTCTTTTAAGGCTAAAAAACTCACTAGGCAACAATTTGATTAAAAGTTTTGAATGTAAGCTCAATTTCGTCTCATAGCCTATCATGCTCTACCATTAGCCAAATTTTCAATTTTTATGAAAATTTTTGTCATCATTAACCGTTTGCCACATTTTCATTCCAATTTGGTCCAATCAACTTTTCTCAAGCGCATTGTCATGGGCCTCCATCTCTTCCCCGAGAATAGGGCAAGTGTCAGTGGAGTGCTCGGTTACTTGACAAATTCTGCAAGGCTTTGGAGTAGGAGTGCCACCCGAGATCACTTTCTTCACCAAGTCGGTGAGCTGGTACAACCTCTATTCAACACTTGAGTCGATCACATCCTTGACTCGTCTCACCGGCTCTCTACATCCAAACTGCTGAGTGTTGGCGGCGATCTTGGAGATCAATGCTCAGGCCTCGGATGGTGTCTTATAGAACTCCTCCACTCTCCGAGTCTATCATATTTCGATCCGTCAGACACAATCCTTCGTACCAGTACTGGATTAGCAATTGTGGAGTGATTTGATGTGGAGGGGAAACTTCCTACAAGCCTCTTAAATCGTCCCCAGTATTCATACAGTTTTTCCCCTTGCATCTGTCTCACTCCACTGATCTCTTTTCGAATGTTGGTGGCTCGGGAAGCTGGGAAATACTTTTCAAGGAATTGGATTTCCATCTGCTCCCAAGTGGTCATTGATCCGGATGGTAGGTAGTATAACCAATCCTTAGCAAGGCCCTTCAGTGAAAACGGAAATGCTCGAAGTTTGATCTGTTCTTCCGTCACCCTCGATGGCTTCATACTTGAACAAACCACATGAAACTCTTTAAGGTGTTTATGAGGGTCCTCTCCGGACAGCCCATGAAAGGAAGGTAGTAGGTGGATGAGTCCTGATTTCAACTCGAAAGCAGTGTCGTTTCCTATAGCTGGGAAGGTGATGCACAAGGGTTCTTGAGCAACCCTTGTGCTAGCCAACTCCTTCATTGTTCTTTCTTGACCTTGATCCTCAGCCATTTCTTCCAAGTTAATGATCTCTTCACCCCCTAAATTCAATACTTCGATTCTTTCTCGGACTTGCTCCAAATCTCGAGCTCTCCTTCTCAATTCTCGTTCGCGTTCCTTAATATCAGGTTCGAATAACAGTCCTTTTTCTCCTTGCGAACGCAAGAATATTCACTACAAGTAAACAAAAATAAAGAAACAAAGTAAGATTATTAGATTACTAATCTAAACAAGAAGATAACTATATATATAATTAATCATAATGCTTGATCACAAATCAACTCTATTCTAATCACCGTTTCCCGGCAACGTCGCCAAAATTTGGTAGGTATCGTTTTACCAAATTAATTGTGTACAAAGAATACAATATACCCTATCCTACTACTCTAACTAGTAGAGTGGCAAGTAAGGGTCGATCGCACGAGTAACGGCCAAATAGTTTTTGATCTCGATGTCAAGTAAATTATGATTAAATATGCAAGAAGTAAATTCATAAGAAAGCAGTAAAAAGGGGGGAATTCATTAAGGACTAACAATCTACTAGTAGCAAATAGAAGTAACTAAACGGAATTAAAAGCCTTTAACATTCAAATTCAAAGAAACAAATAATCAAAGACAATATAAGAGATCTTTTTTCGGTTTTAGTTTTCAAGTAACAAAAAAATCCACCCTTGATCATGCTTCCCCTTGGTCTTAGACAATTGATGCAACTATATTAATGCCCGATTTAATTGTGATTCAAGCCCTTATCTCAAGGCTATTAACAAGCTCTAATAGCCTTGTTGTCCCTTAATCTTAGTTAATCAAAATAAGCTTTTCGACTAACCATATTCAATTTAACCGAATCCTCGAACAAGCTCTCTTAGATCCAATAACCAAATGCATTAAACACTAGGACAACGAGATAAATTCAACATAAAACTCGAAAACTTGGTTTTAGTGGTTGAACTTTGTGTTATCCCCAATAAATAAATCTATTGTTTGCTACACGGAAATCGAAAATCCTACAATTACGGATCGTTATTTCCTATTCTAGCAACACATTCACAAATCCCTTAAAGGGTGATCAATCCAATAATCAATTCATAAATGCGACTCAACAACAACAAATAACACAAAACACTTGAATATACAATAATCTCGGTAACATTAACCGCAATTATCACATCAATGTCTCGACTCAAGGTTCCACAATGATCAAGGATGAACTAAAGGGTGCTAGCCACCCATATTAACTAATACAATCAGAAAATAACTAGAAACATAAGAGAACATGATAAATTGAAAGATTAAAACCTATTTAAATAAATTGAAAGATTAAACCAAGAACTTTGGGCTGAGGATGAATTGACCTTCAATCTTCTTCCCAATGTGTTCTTGATAAGGATTTAGGCTTCAAAGTGGCTGGAAATATGTTTCAAGGTAGGTCATTTTCGAATTGGAGGATATATATATATATATATATATATATACAGGGGAGAAAGTGTTTGCTCCAAATTAGGCAAAAACGTGCTTGGGTTCTTAAAACAGGGAACCCCGCTGTGGCCGTGGCACAAAGTTGGCCGCGGGCGTGGTGAAAACAAGGGTTTTGGGCCGCGGCCGTGGCGTAGTAAGAGCATCGGCCGTCGTCTTGATTGGGCAGGATTTGCTCTTATTCTGGGGGATTGGCCACGGCCGCGGCTGAGTTTGACCGCGGGCATGGGACTTGGCTCGTCATGGTCGTGGCACTGGCTGCCTCGGTTGTGGCATTTGAGCTGAAATTTGGCCTTCTTTGGAGGATTTACCATGGCCGTGGCATTGGGCGTGGCACCCTCACCTCAGGCATGGTCCCCCTGTTTTTCCTTGTTTTCTTCTTCCTTTGAGCTCGATTTGTCAATGTGAGATCTTCGAACCTGTTTTTCGGTCTTAATTCACCTGTCTTGACATGAAAATAAACCAAATACGTCAATTTGCCCAATGAGAAATAAACGCACAAACACACGTGAATATGCACACAAAAGTCCGTAAAAAGACACTTAAATTGACCTAAAAGTGTGTGCACTACCACGTGTATCAGGTAACAAAAAAATAGCAGACATGATATACTTTTTACCCTACACTGACTAAACTGCCGTCAGATACTAACTTAAGCATCAGAGGATCTACCCTTGGGGACGACCCCGGGGTTTCGTTTCGTAGGTTGAGACCGACGATTGACCAACTTCGGAAATCTCAAGCGTCACCAGACCTCGGATCCGACCGTTCCGGTTCCTAACATCATCAATTTTAAATTTAATATTTTATACTTTATCTGTTCCATAATAATATTTAAATCTAACCCCAATAATCAACCAACAAACAATTGCTTATTTTAAGTTTAATATTTTATACTCCACCTGTCTCGGAAGATAGTACCATTTTTATTTTTTTGTCTTCGCACAAAGACACTACATACATAATCTAACCTAGAAAATCCACAAACAATTATATTTTCTTAATGTAAATTCTCTTAAATGTGTGATATAGATGTTAAACTAAAACTCTGAAAGAAAGAAATATTATTTTAATACATTATACATAAAGAAAGAAAAAGAAATGAAAAATTTATTTGTTTTAAAATAACAAATCATAAACTGTCACCCATAAATTATTTAATATAACAACTTGCAAACGTTTCAAAATTGAAACTAATCTTTTGGCATTATTTTACTATATATACATATCTCTTGTTATAGTTGTAATAATTAAACTTAGTTACATACTTTTAGCAGATAAAATAAACGGCAAACACCGCTAATTCCCTCATATAGATAAAATTCTTTTATTATATATCAAGATTTTTTGCATTATTTTATTATATAGTAGTTTATACATATCTCTTATTATATTGTAATAATTAAACTTATCTATTTTTAGCAGGTAAAATGAGCGGCGCACCCCTAATATCCTCTTATAGAGGATTACCTTATGTTATATCGTAATGTATCTGAATAATACTGAAAATAGTAGTGTAATATCAATTTTATATTAAAAATTTATAAAATTAAAGACAATTACTTTATTTACTTGTTTCCATATGTAATGAATTAACTGCTTATTCTAATGCAATTACGTACACCCATATGCAAAAACAAATTTAATTTTCATACACAATTGCTTGATTTACTTATTTGGATATGCTACTACTGAATTTAATTTTCATACAACATATTTACACCTTGAAATCACACAATTTGTACATAATATATACCAAAAAATTTAGATTTTTATTTATTTATTAATTACTCCATAAATGTGATATTCTATTATATATTAATACTTATCGTCTATGATCTTCTGCTGATTTTGTGTGACGAATATGGAAGGAATAATAATAAAGATATTTGTGAATTATATGAAACTTTTAAATATCAGGTCATACTTGAATTATGTAAAAAAAATTAGCTTTTATTTTTAAGTGAAGAATTACATAGTTAAAGGTAACAAAATGACAAAATATTGTGGCAAAAAATCTATTCCATAAATTGTTTTAATTACTGGCATTAAAAGAGAAACATGAAGAGGACTATATGGCAATAAATTTTCTCCATAAATTGTTGCAATTACCTTAATAAATTAGAACCCACAATTCTTTTTTAGCAACTGTAATTGGCGGGAAAATGAATATATCTTCTTATTTAAAGAGTTTCACTTTTATTTATTGTAAGATGTAATGAATTAACTACTTATTCTAATACAATTATGTACGTCTGATAACACGTTATTTATGCATGTATTTAGGTCGATTTAGGATCATATTTTATGGCATATACGTGTATATTTGACCAGCACTTATTGATATTTATAATATTTGGGCCATTTGACGTGTTTCGACTTGTTTTGAAGATAATTAGGTATTTTTATGCCATTTGGATGAAGTACGAAGGAGAAACAAGTCAAATAGAGTGAAAACCGGCCCAAAGGAGTGAAAACCGTCCAAGAACCGGTTCAAACCGGTCCGAACCGGCCTGAACCGGTCCAGGAGCAAAACCGGGCAAGAACCGACACGGCCGCGTCACAAAGCAACACGGCCGTGTGAAAAGTGTCTTGCAACGCATTGTGGGTTCTGGAATGGAACACGGCCGTGTCACAGCTGCAACACGGCCGTGTCAAATTGTTGCTGGAAAAGTGGATTATGCAATGCAACACGGCCGTGTCACTTAAGCAACACGGCCGTGTCAGAAGTGTTTTCCTGCGATAATTACCTAATTTTAATAGGATTTTGACTCTATCTTCCCGAAGATTCGTCCCCAACTCTATAAAAAGGACCCCAAGCTCTAGGAAAAAGAATCAATCATCAAGAACATAAATTACATCATCTTGGAGGACAAAGAAGACGAAGATCATCGAGACGGAGTCATCCGGGTTTATTTATTCTTTTCTAGTTTAATTCTTTACAATGTTTTTATTAAGATTTTGTATTGGATTGTTACTAGGCATGGATAGCTAAGCTATTCGTGTCCTAGGGTTAGAAAGTAGGGATTTTTATAACAATGTTTTGATTTATGATTTAATCTATTAATTCCGTTCTTTATGTGTTTTATCTCTATGTTTATGCTTAAACTGAATTTAGCTTGATCACCTAGATTTAGTAATTTAGTTTAACAATTCCGCTTCGAGAGGAGGGAATTGTTATCAGACTTAGAACATAGAGCGCAGTTGTCTATGACTGTGTAGGCTGTGGCTTAGGATCGTTTGGGAGTTATTAGGTTTAATTGACTCGAGAGGGTAATTAGCTTAATTAATCAACGGTTTAATCGCTTCGAGAGAAGGATTAGATTATTGTCGTGCCGCCTAATAAACATTAGAATCAGTAAATTAATAGGTTAATCATATTCCACATTGAAATAATATCCTGAAATCGAAGCCCTAGGATACCTTTTCTCTTTGATTGTTAGTTTTCGTGTTTCCTAAGTTTGAAGTTATATTTAATTGAGTAGTTTAATTAGTAAAATCAACCTTTAAAACTTAGTATCTAGTTAGGACATTCCTAGAGTATTAGGGTATCAAACTACCTAAAACTATTCCTTGTGGGATCGACCTTGATAATCGTTACTACACCTACATCCGTACACTTGCGGAACACTAGGTTAGAAACCGACGTGTCAACGTCCATGTTCAAAAATGAATTTAATTGAATTTAGTTTTCATATGCAATTGCTTGATTCACTTATTTGGATATGTCAATATTGAATTTAATTTCCATATAACATATTTACACCTTGAAAAGACACAATTTGTACATGATATATACCAAAACTTTTAGATTTTATTATTTATTAATTACACCATAAATTTGATATTCTATTATATATTAATTATTATAGATTTTGACATTCTGTTGGTTTTGTGTGACGAATATGAAAGGGGTAATGATAATGATATTGGCAAATTATATTAAAGTTTTATATATAAGTTTGCACCTGTATGATGTAATTTAACTTTTTTTCGCTTTTATTTTTCATGTGAAGAATTGCATAATTAAAGGTAACAAAATGATAGAATATTGTGACAGTAAATCTATTCCATAAATTGTTGTAATTACTGACATTGAATACCATCTCAAGACAATCAGACATAAAGACTTCCCTCACCATCTTTAACGACTACAAAAAACAAGGCCCTTTCCAAAAAGGCCGAACTAGCTCACATAATAAAATACCATGCATCGTAGACCTAACAAACACATTACATAAAGAGCACAAAACGAAGTTTGAACATGATGTGTAGCAAGATTAGCAGGTAAAGCAATAAAATCCAAAGACACTTGCCATAGAAAAATCTTTACCTTTGGCAGGAGCGAAAGAGACCAGAGAAACTTCCACCAACCCATACTGAAGGAAGAACTCAAAGGAGTATCAAAACCACCGGTATCTAAAATCTATCCACTCTTCACCGAATATCGTCCCTTCCCCTCAAACCTCCAATAACGTTTTATCAACACACTCCTCTTGCCTCAAGGGAATATCCAAAATTGTATCCACTTCATAAGAAAGGAAAGCAATTCGTAATTTCTCCTCACCCCATACCCTGTTTGTTTTGATGAAATAGGAAACTGGTGCTGCCAACGCCCCAAATCTAGACGTAATGCGATCAGACGCCAAACCCGGAACCCATGCATCCTTAAATGGAGCAATGGAAACTCCATCACCAACCTGCCAAATCAAGGCCCTCGCAATAAGATCCCGACTCCAACAGAGCAAATGCCACATGTATGACGGCTTTGACCCACCTCCACCTCCATAATGTCTCCATACTTGAAGTACCTCCCTTTTAATAGTCTCAACACCAGAGAATTAGGTTTTTCAATAATTCTCCACACCTGCTTTGCTAAAAAAGCCCTATTAAACGCAACCAAATCCTGAAAGCCCATTCCACCCACCTCTTTTGGTTTACATAGCTTATCCCAGCTTGCCCAATGCAACCCTGTTGAGTCAGCTTGTGCACCCCACCAAAACTTAGCACACAACTGTTCAATCTGCCGACAAATAGACACCGGCACCTAAAAACAGGACATAACATAGGTAGGAATCGCCTGTAAAACTGCCTTAATCATTACCTCTTTTCCTCCTTTTGAAAATAAACAACACCTCCAACCCTCAATTCTCTTCATTACCTTTTCCCTCAAGAATCTAAACTGCAACTTCTTCTCACGCAAAGAAAATGTAGGCAAACCCAAATACAGGCCGTGCCCTTTTACCACTGCAATGGACAACAAAGTTTTGATACCCTGAATTACCCGTCGGACTAAAAGTGATCGCCGATTTCTCATAGTTAATAAGTTGTCCAGAAGCCCTCTTGTATAAGCCTAGACAATTCTTAAACTCCTCTGCATCATTAGTGGTGGCTCTAAAAAACAACAAATTGTCATCCGCAAAGAATAGATGAGAGATCACTGTACACGTAGGAGCTATCTGAACTCCCTAAACCTTCCTTGCTATTATGCCGGTCTCAACAAAACCGACAGGCCTTGAGAACAAAGAGCAAACAAAAGAGGCGAAAGAGGGTCACCTTGGTGTAAAACACGAGTAGGCATTACATCCCCAACCACCTCTTCATTAAGGTTGAACACATAAGACATTGAAGAAAGACATCGACGAATAAGATCAACCAATTCAATTCCGAACCCCATCTTGGCCATCAATGCACAGAGAAAATCCCACTCCACTCGATTGTATGCTTTGCTCATGTCTAGATTCAGTGCGCAATAACCCGACCGCGTACGTTTATTACTACGAATTCAATGCATACACTCAAATCCAATAAGCACATTATCGGTTATAAGCCGACCCGGTATAAAAGCTCTGCTGCTGATCCACCACTTTATCCAAAATAAGCGCAAGTCAATTCGAAATTACCCTCGACACAACCTTCCCCACTGTATTGCAAAGACTTATCGGTCAAAAATCCTTCAATGTGCGCGGTTCCGCAACCTTCAGAATCAATGTCACCAAAGTATGATTTCATTGACTCAAGTCTGCGCCATAATTCAAAATATTTAGTACTTCATTGACCATTGATTTCTCCAGTAAAAGCCCATGTCTTTTGAAAGAATAGAGCAGTAAGCCCATCAACACCCGGGGTTTTAGACGGATGCATTTCAAATAGGGCCTTGTGAACTGCCTCCGCCGAATATTGTCGTCCCAAAGAAGCCAACATCTCATCAGTGACCGAAGGTTCAGTGACATTCAAAATCTCCTGCATATCATCAATATCGGGTTGACACGAGGAAAAAAGATTAAAATAAAAGTTAACTACAATCTCAGTCATAGTTGACATCGAGTACACCAATCCCCATGCACATTCATCAATCCTCCTATTGTGTTTCTTCGATTCCTCTCTGAGGCGGTAACATGAATTTTTTTTGTATTGCGGTCCCCAAACTGAATCCAATTAACCTTTGCTCGTTGAAGCCAATATACCTCTTCCTTTGCCATTAATCTTTCGAAGTCTCCTAGGATTTTTTAACCCCAACCGAGTCCACACCCTCCAATGAAAGGACGAAATGCTAAATCAAGTCTCCTCCTAGTGGCAACAATCTCATGCTATGATTTGTAAATCGGAATTTAGACCATTGTTTCAAGAAAACATGAGACGTAGACAACTTATCCAACAAAGATCCAGGAATATTATTCCATGTTTCCTCCATGATGGACATAAAATCCCCCTTTAATATCCAGGAATATTCAAAGAAAAATCGAGAGAAGTGATGAGCCACCCTATCCAAATTTGACATATTAATACCAATGCAAATGGGTCGACGATCCGACTAAAAAAAATCCAAATTAGAAACCATAGCCATCAGAAACATCATTCTCTAATATATATTAGCCACAAATCGGTAATCATTCTCTAATCTATATTAGCCACAAATCGGTCTAATCTCTCCAAAATAATTTTCCCATCACCTCTTTTATTAAACCACGTAAAGAATTCCCCAGTACAACCCAAATCTTGCACATCAATATCCAACAATACATTCGAAAACGCATTCATTTGAGACACAACCCGATTGACACCCCAAAATTTTCGGAATCATACAAAATTTCATTGAAATCCCCTCATATGAGCCAAGGTAAATCATACAACTCAGGCATACCAAATAACCACCGTAATAATAACCACGATTGACTATGAAGATGAGTAACATACTTTCCATAAAATCCCGTAAAAGTCATTTCAACGATAATAAATGCACAATGCAATCCACATGACCATTAGAATACGAAAAAATATTAACATTAACATAATTTTTCTACAACAAAAGCAAACCACCACTACGTCCAGCCGACTCAACACAAAACATACCCAAAAAATGTAAAAAAGACCTAACACGTGAACAACCAGAATAAGAAAGTTTCGACTCACAAATAAATAAAATATATGGGTCCTTCGTGACAACTAGCTGTCGCAAATTATGGAACGCTCGTGAATTCCTAAGCCCCCAAGTGTTCCAAACGATACAACTCATAATGACTGGCCGCACTGAATTACACCAGACACCACCGAATCATTAGCAACATCAGCTTCAGCTTCACCGAGTGAGATAGCTATAATCAGATCCATCCTATCCACAGGCATGAGCCACAAATGCTTATCCTCCATCTGCTCCTCTATCTCATCTTCATGACATCTTTTCTTTCTCTTTTTCTTTTCCTTTGAAACTACTGGCTCACTAATCAGTCGTGCTTTAGCTACACTACCTCGCGGATGCTCGCGACGTCTCATACCCCACTGGTTCCACCAATAACCCCCACTTCGGTAAACAACCTCTGGCACACACCACCAACTGCCACGACATCACCACCTCTTCGCAAACCCCCCTCACTGTATCCACTCACCACTTCCACAATATTAGTGGAAACCAACTCATCACCTCCACCCTCCTGAAGGGACAATGATCCCTTTCCCTTAGTCACGCAACCATACCCACCTCTCCCCACGTCCACATTTGCATCCCCACCTTCAACCATCGACCTTGACGGTGTTATATCCGGCGGAGCAGCGGCACGCTACTGCTGTAAAACTGAAAGACCAGAATTCTGCTGAGCAGCTTTATGTTGCTGCTGCTGTACCATTTTACACTGCTGTAAAACCAGCGGGCTTGAGTTCAACTGACCTTCAACACTCACCGGACCATCAACACTTCCATGGATCCTCTTGATTGGTTCCATGCATGACGAAATGACATCAGTTTAGCCCTGCTGGCTGGAAGCGGCAGCAACACTTGCCACCCAAAATAGACTCTCAACCGTGCCGACAGTGGAGAGCCCTTGCCCATGGGCTCTAAGCCATGGCCCATGCCATCTCGACCCCTCAACTCTACCCTCTGCCAAACCCAGACCAGTCCCACTAACCCCCTCAACGTGATCAAGCTTTCCACAAGAATAACAAAATTCTGACAGCTTTTCATATCTAAACAGCACCACATCCTTATGCCCTTGTATAGAAATGGTAGTACCTCGACAGAGTGGCTGCAATACATTGATCATCACCCTCAACAAAGATAATTTCCGATTACACGCGGCGGTTCCACTTCCAAAACCTGTCCAATCTTACTCCCTACTGCCGGCCAATCGCCTCCGTCATATGTCGAAACTGGAGACCATGTATCTGAATCCAAAACGGAACATAATGGATTTCAAGCGATTCTGGCTTCTGATCACCCCTTAAACGAGTCAATCCAAGCAAGGAACCATTAAAGTTCCAGGGGTGGCCATTGAGGACTCTATTACACTCCGACTCAGACCCAAAGTGAAACGCAAGCATTCCCAATCCCACCTTAGCCACCTCCAGCTTTCTACCCAAATGCCATATCCGTCGAAGTGCTAAGCCCAAATCTCGTAAACCAATAAAACGTGATTGAATAAAACGATCATAAAGGCACGAATCTGCCGACCCCTCATCAACCGTCGTCACCACCACCTCATCCGATTCAGCCTCCGATAACTTCAGCGATCCCCACACATCCGCTAACGATGCCATCATCTCATTCACCATTAAGCTGCAGTGACAAAACACCCTTCAAATTATAAAACCCTAACAAACCGACCCCTTCGAAACAAATTGAAAATCACGAGAAGTGCCTTAACCCAACTAGGTAGATAAAATCCTGGTAGAAGAAGACTACAATAGTCGAACAAATGCAAAGAACCGCATAGAGAAGTCTCACGAAAAGGTTAGAACCCTAACCCTGGAGGAGAGGTTTTTAAGTGTAAAAAAAAAAGAAAAGAAAAAAAGGAGCCAATTACTGTTAACTCAATCCTTCCATTATCTAATACGGAGTAATAATTATAATTCTCGTTGGAAAGGATCTAAACTTTAAATATGAAACTTCCTCTTCATTTTCATTTTCTTTGAAGAAGAGTTAAAAAAGAGACTTCTAATGTCTCGTTTTACTGATAAAAGTTGTGATTTAAATAAAATATTGCAAGTTGCATATATTCCAATAAGTCTTTTAGTAGTACAAGTGTGAATTTGTAGTTTTTAGCAAATTGTGTCTTTTAGTAGTTTTTAGCATATTGTGTATTTTATCAAATAAACAAAAAATTATATGGTATATGTTAGTGAAACATAAGCTTCTCTCTCTTTCTTTTTCCTTATTATATTTTAGACAGGTAAGCATTTAGAGGGTGTTTGTTTTAAGTTTAAGTGGGCCGGGGAAGTCCTGCATTCAAAATCTAGAATTTAAAAATAAAGGTGACTAGTAAAAATGTATATTTATTATGAGATTGTATAGAGTTGGATTACTGTAGAAGTTAAATCAATACTAAAAAATGTTAGTAAATGTAATATTGTAGTTTAGGCATTGATGCAATATTATAGGTAGGTTTTATAAGATAAAATTGTATTGGATTGATAAATTCGAATTTAAACCTCAAGACAAAGGAAAATTGGGTATTTTAATATCCGAAATTCATCTGTGCTAAGTAGAATGCAAACACTCCTTAAGGTCTGTATGCATACCTATATTTTCAATAATATAATATTGTATGACCACGGGTAGCGAAAATTAATTCAAAAACTAATTCCTTGAAACCATGTCCACAATGCAGGGTCACTCCTTATGTGAGTCAAAGAGGCGATCGCCTCAAGCCCTGTAATAAACGAAAAATTTGGGGGCCCCAAATAATCATATACAAATTTCCCCTTATATTGATATCTAGGTTCTAAACCCTTCTTCGTCATTTTTTTTACCCGTAAACTATGTTTTTGTTTCTTACTTTTACCCACTTTTTTTTTTTTTTTTTTTTTTTTTGACCACTCTGTTTTTGTTTCATATTTATTTTAAAAATGTATGAGAAAATTAGGGATCCCAAATTTTTTATTATGCAGCATGGGCACCCGCTGTTGGTACAAGTGAAAATGCATACATTTTAGGTCGCTTGAAGTGTCGTTTTAATGATATTTTAATGCACATTTGATCGTGTATCTTGCATATTTGTATTATTGGGCCATTTAATGTGTTGATCTCGTTTCAGGACAAAACAGGTGAATTAAGGCCGAAAAACGAGTATCGAAGAAGTCCGAAATGAAGAACGAGCCAAGGATGGAACAAAGGGGAAGAGGTTCGAACGACTAGACGCGCCCGCGAATACAAGTCACGGCCGCGATCTATCAAAGAGAAAGGGCACAGTTCGCGCTCGTGACTCGGATTCGCGCCCGCGACTGTGCCCACGAACCAAATTCCTACTGAAGCAAAATGAAGGGTTCGCGGCCGCGACTTTGGTTCACGACCGCGACCCGATGCCCTGTTATTAATCCTGAAACACGTTTTTGCCCATTTTTTCAGCCCAACACTTTCTCCCCTATATATATATCCTCCAATTCGAATTTGACCTAATCTAGAACCCATCCCCCACACATAATCATCCACTTCTCTCCATTGGAAGCAGAGGAATGGAAGGTGATCTTCAACCCTAACCTTTGGTTCTTTCTATCCTATTTTCATGTTTTCTTTAATTTTCTGTTATTTTATCTTTGTAATAGTTGTAATGGGTGACTAGCACCCTAGAATTCACTCTTGATCATTAGTTGAACCTTGAGTTCAAGACATTTATGTGATTATTGCGGTTAATGTTACCGAAAATATTGTGTATTTAAGTGTTTTGTGTATTTGCTCTTATTGAGTCACATTTATGAATTGATTATTGGATTGATCACCTTTTAAGGAATTTTTGAATGTGTTGCTAGAATAGGAAATTACTATCCGTAATTGTAGGATTTTCGATTCCCGTGTAGCAAACAATAGATTTATTTATTGGTGATAACACAAAGTTCAACCACTAAACCGAGCTTGCGAGTTTTATGTTGAATTTATCTCGTTGTTCTAGTATTTAATGCATTTGGTTATTGGATCTAAGAGAGCTTGTTCGAGGATTCGATTAAATTGAATAGGGTTAGTCGAAGAGCTTATTTTGATTAACTAAGATTAAGGGACAACAAGGTTATTAGAGCTTGTTAATAGCCTTGAGATAAAGGCTAGAATCATAATTTAATAGGGCATTAACAATAGTTGCATAAATCGTCCAAGACCAAAGTGAAACATGATCAAGAGTGAATCATTTTTGTTATTTAAAAACCAATAACCTAAAAAAATCTCTTTATTTGTCTTTGTTTATTTAGGTGTTAGTTGTTATTTCATTAAAATTCATCCCACTTCTTTATTGTTTTCTAGCTTATTTACATTGTATTTTTTTATCATAATAGCTTAATACATAAAAGCAAAATTGTTCGACCGTTCCTCGTGGGATCGACCCTTACTTGCCACTCTACTAGCTAGAGTAGTAGGATGAGTTTTAGTGTATTCTTTATATACAATTAATTTGGTAAAGAGACACAAGACAATCGCGCTACCAGCTGCCTTAAAATGATTGTTTTTTTGTTTCATACTTATTTTAAAATGTTAAAAAAATCAGGGGCCTTAAATTTTTAACTCGACTAGACCACTATAATAGTAGGATCGGCCTTGCCATGATGCATATTTAATTAATATAAAACCCTCCAGGTTCTACTTAATTAGTGAACACAAGAGTTTTGAATTTAAATCCTCCTTTTTGATTTCATCTTGTTTCACTATTTTGAATTTGTATCTATCACCAACTTTAGAAAGACAGGAAAAGTTAAAAAAAAAAAAGTGGGAGGATCATAAGTAAATACATATTTAGGTCCTTTAATTATCTATGAATAGCGTCCCCCAGTTACAAATATGATTGTAAAGTTTTTTAGTTATCCAGAAAAAATTCAAATGGAGGAGAGTTCGAAATCTACAATGAAAATAATGGTATTACAAACGGATATGTAAATATTTCCTTCTTTGAATCATAGAGAGATTGTGCAACTTGATTCATGAATTGTTTCAGTTGTAATCTTGGATGTGTTAAAGTCGAGGGCACCCCAGACGCAGTCCCAGTCCAATGACACTGGTGAAGCGTGCCAATATATCGAGAGATACTTAGCCACCTGAGCATCTATCCTAAAACCAATTGGTGATCAGATGTTTTGAAGAAATAAGCGTGCCATTATTTCTGTATTTTATTTTTGATTTTGTCTTACTGATCATGTTCGTGTTTCATTATTATATGTTTATAAATTTTATTGTCAATTTTTACTTAGTTTCCATTATTTAGAATCATGGGGAAGTTATTTTTCTTAAGTAACTTCCAAAGGAAGTTTTTATCCAAAAGATAACTTCCAAGTGAAGTTATTATCCAAAAGATAACTTCCTATCCTTGATCCTAGAAGTATAAATTCATCTCTCTCTCCCTAACCACGTTTTTATCTCTCTTCTATGGAGATAAGATCATGGGGAAGTTATATTTCAAATATAACTTCCTTATCCATTGATCTTGTTCCCTCATTTTCTCTTTCTCTCCCTCTCTCTCTCCCCCACGTTTTTCTCACACATTGTACCGTTCTACAGGTGTAGAACTCTGTAAATACAAGTTCCCACGAAGATAGAAGTGAATCACTCCGTCAAGGTTCCTGCGCCCTATAGAGTGTCTTCACCTGCAACAACACCTCAAGTTGCACACACGCACTCCCACTTTTTCTTTGTGGGTTGTGTGATCCTTGTGTCGGGAACTTTGTGTGTGTGTGTGTGCAAGTTAGTTTTTTTAATTAGATCAGTGGTGATTTTTCTTTTCATCTTGATCTATGTAATTTTGGGATGTATCGACAATTTACTCTTTTGTTGAGTAGTAAAGTTTGACTCAAGCTTTTGAATTGCTTGAGTTTAAATTTATTTCGTTTGTTCTTTGTTTGTCCTTTTTGTTGTATTTGTTTGTTTCCGCTGTTATTTGTTTGCTCTGATGTTGTCTGCACAAACGAACCCAAGGTGTTGCAGTACTTGTTACAGCACCTTGCGCAACACTTCGTGTTCTGCCCAGGACCAAATTTTTATAGGATGAGTAGTTCACTAGGCTTATAAGGAGTTCCCTCTTTAGTATTTTTTAATATGGGACAGCTCATATGTGAACATTTATCATTCAATTTCCATATTCCAATAGGATGCCAAACAATCCTCCACGTAGTGATGGACCCAGAAATTTAGGTGAGGGGGACCCACTTGTAGACAGATTTAGGAGTTCGTCTCACAGAATAATTTTTTTAACCATGCTCATGTGGTAAACTTTTACCAAATAGAGGCAGATTCTGAGTAGGCTAGAAATCATATTCTTTATATAATTAGGCCCTAACCTTAAAATAATGGATAAATTATATGATAATGTCTTAGAAATTAAAGGAGGACTACCGTTGTGCCCCTTAAATATAATCAAATGTATAAATAAAACTAGAACAAATACTAACAAGATCAATAAACTGGTTTAATCGCAAAAAGAAAAAAAAAACCAAGATATAATGTTTCGATATTCATTATATTTTCTATCATCTTTATGTATATTGCTTATACATAACAAACATTCATCATCTTAAAGTTAAATAATAGAATTATTTATTTTATTTAATTAAATTATATTAAAGTCGACTAAAATACACATATATCATAGCACATGCATTATAACGGGACCAAGGGGGACACACATATATAACAACACATTATGACGGGACCAGGGGAGCCCAATGCCCCCTTAGCCCCAGTGTCGATCCGTCCCTGCCTCCATGTGTCGAAAACAACATTTAACTGACTCATTAGTCAAAGATATGTGTTTCTCAAAGAGTGGGACTTGGGTGGTGCATACGATGCACTATATGACCTATTGTACATCCTCCCTAAAAAATCCCTAAAAATCTAAAAAAACCTAAAACCCTAAATCCTAAAGAACCTCAAAACCCCTAAAAACCCTAAAAATCCCAGTACACAATAAGTCTTATTGTGCAACTGGTGTGCACAAGCTTTTGCCTTTCTCAAATGGAGGAGAAAATCATCTGGTTTAGGTACACCATTATGCAATTCAATATGACAAGATAGAGACACAATCGTTAAAGATCACCAGTAACATTTGTTGTAGTAAAAATTAAGCAATGTGGAACAACAACAACAACAACAACAACAACAACAACAACAACAACAACAACAACAACAACAATAATAATAATAATAATAATAATAATAATAATAATAATAATAATAATAATAATAATAATAATAATATGCGACTATTCGCAGCCCACTAATTCAATAAACTAGAATACAATTAGTAAAAGATGGCATCGTCCTTACTGAAAAAAAATAACATAATCAATTATATATATATAATCCAAAAACATTAAAAAAAAATTAAAAATTCTTTTTTCTGTCTTTGTATCATCTTCAACTAAACTGTATTTTTTTTCACAACTCCACAAACCCTAATTTCTTCGAGGTTTATCAGCTCCTCCCCTTCCTTCTAAAATCACAAACTGCCTTTTCGGTGGCTTAACCAATGTCTTGGCTCAGCTAATTCCCGTTCTACTTCCACTTCTTCGTTATCTATTTAAAGTCACATCAAATCACAATCCGACAACAAAGGATTATGCAGATGAAATATCTTCTTTTTCAGAATCAAAGTTCACTAATCTTTTAGAGGACCTGATGAGGAATACACCAGTAAAATTAATAGCCGGATCATCGGTACTGTTATAAAAGATCATAACTCGTGATTTCGTGCGGGTTCTGGAATAGAAATAATGAGGTTCAAGGAGAAGATTATATAATACTAGAGACGGTAGATTTCCAATTTGTCCAAGAAACAGGATTAATTTTTCATTATTTGCATTTTGAAATTGCTTAGGAAATGACGTGGCCAACTTGAAGATGATTGAAGTAATGATGAGGATGAATTACGAAAGAAATTTATCAGCTTCTTTATATGCCTTTAATGGGACCACACAATGCCTTGTTTTCTTTAATTTTATTTATTTTATTATTTTATTTATAATGTTTTAATTTGAATTACTTAATTTAATAAAAAAGGGTATAATTGGTAATCATTAGGTTGTATTAAGAAATTTATACTGAATTTTAAATAAATGTGGGCTGTATTGAGAGGTGGGCTGCGTTAAGAAATTTTGTGGGCTGCGAATAGCCGCATAATAATAATAATAATAATAATAATAATAATAATAATAATAATAATAATAATAATAATAATAATAATAATAATAATAATAATAATAATAATAATAATAATAATAATAATAATAATAATAATAATAATAATAATAATAATAATAATAAAAAAGAAAATCAGTTAAATTTCTTAAAACAAGAAATTAATATCCTTTCTATAGAAGATAGTTTGAAAAATCCTAAATTACAGGATAAAATTAAATTACTTCATAATCAAATGAGTATTGATATTTGTAATGATCTTCCAAATGCTTTTTGGAATAGAAAGAAACATATTGTTTCACTTCCTTATGAGGATAGTTTTACAGAGGATAAAATTCCTACTAAAGCTAGACCTTGTCAGATGAATTCTGAATATTTAGAATTATGTAAAAATGAGATTAAATCTCTTTTAGAAAAAAATATCATTAAGTCATCTGAATCAGCTTGGTCTTGTACAGCTTTTTATGTTAATAAACATTCTGAACAAGAAAGAGGAGTACCTAGATTAGTTATAAATTATAAACCTCTTAATAAGGTTTTAAAATGGATTAGACATCCTATTCCAAACAAGAAGGATCTTCTTGACAGACTTTATAATGCTGTTATATTTTCAAAATTTGATTTAAAATCTGGATTTTGGCAGATTCAAATTAATCCTGCTGATAGATATAAAACTGCCTTTAATGTTCCTTTTGGACATTATGAGTGGAATGTTATGCCCTTTGGGTTGAAAAATGCTCCTTCTGAATTTCAGAAAATAATGAATGATATTTTTACTCCTTATAGTGAATTTATAATTGTATATATTGATGATATTTTAGTGTTTTCAAAAAATATTGAGATACATTTCAAACATTTAAATATATTTAAAAATTTAGTAATTCAAAATGGATTAGTTATTTCTAAACCAAAAATGATACTTTTCCAAACAAAAATAAAGTTTTTAGGACATTTTATTGAAAAAGGTAATATTGTACCTATTAATAGAAGTATTGAATTTACTTCAAAATTTCCTGATGAAATTACTGATAAAACTCAGTTACAAAGATTTTTAGGGAGTCTAAATTATATTTCTCCTTACTACAAAAATCTTGCAGAAGATACTGCTATTTTATATGATAGATTAAAGAAAAATCCTATTTCATGGAATAATCAGCACACAGAAGCTGTTAGAAAAATAAAAAATAAGGTTAAATATTTACCTTGTTTATCATTAGCAAATCCTAATTGGGAAAAAATTATTGAAACAGATGCCTCTGATATTGGTTTTGGAGGAATTTTAAAACAAACTGATCCTATTGATAAAAAGGATTATTTGATAAGATTCTATTCTGGTAAATGGAATAATAGTCAAAAGAATTATGCTACTATAGCTAAGGAAATTTTAGCTATTGTTAAATGTGTTTTAAAATTTCAAGATGATTTATATAATCAAAAATTTATTATTAAAACTGATTGCAAAGCTGCTAAATTTATGTTTAATAAAGATTTTAAACATGATGTTTCTAAGCAAATGTTCGCTAGGTGGCAAGCTCATTTAGCACCTTTTGATTTTGAAATAATATATAAAAAAGGTGAAGATAATAGTCTTCCTGATTTCCTAACTAGAGAATATTTAAATGAATTCTAAAGATCGCTATAAAATGTACAGGTTACAAAAAATAAATAATGAAAAGGTAATTGCTTTAGAAAGAGAATATAATGCTACAAAAAATTTTCTTTCTAAAGAAGACAAGCAAAAATTAGAAACCAGAATTGCTACATACAATGACATTTTAAGAAGTTGGGCTTTTCAAATTCATAATTATGAATTTAAGAATCTCTAACATTTTTGTTTTCCAGGTATGAGTTTCCGAGGTCGCGGAACTTTCCCTTATAGGGGAAGAGGTGGCAGGGGACCAAATATTTTGGCCCAACATGGCAGACAAAAATTGGTGGCAGCCAATATTACAAATATCTCACAAAATGCATCATATCAGGAGTATCTCCAATGGAAGAATAATAAGGCTTCCCAAAACGAAGAAAGTACTAATAGTACTTCTCAAGCATCATATGCTAATATTGTGAATACGGAAGAAAAGGATCCCAATAAGGATTTCATAAAAAATGATAAAGAAAAAATAATTTTCCTAATCAGTAATACTGATCTAAAATGGGAAGATGATCCATGGAAAATCTTTGATAGATATCTATCTAATCAAGGATTTCCCTATGAGGTTTATAAATCTCGAAAATTTTATGAAAATATACTCATAAGTAATGAATGTGAAATTACTCACATGACAAGTGGAAATCCAGAAGTTTATAACTTCTCGAAAATTATCATTAAGCAATTAATTCCTATAGAAGAATGGGGAATATCTCCATCAAAAGAGAAATCTCTCTGCATAAATAATATTACTGTGAAATACAATTATTGGGATTATATCCAAGCCTTTGAAAAGGTTTTCTATTATAATAATGATAAAAAGAAACATACCTGGTTAATCAAGGTATGTAATAAAGTTTATAACTTTGAAATACCAAATTGGTTCCGAAAATGGTGGCGACTTTTTGGCCCAAAGGAAGAAATTCTTCCAGAAATATTAAAATCAGAATTCCAGAAATGGAAATATTCAAGTCCCATATTGGGAAAAGTATATGAAGAAAATAAATTCTGTCTTTGGGAATCCCCGCTACATTTTTTCATTGAATTTTCCATCCCATGGATTTTCAAATGGGATATTAAAGTGAGTTATACTCACAAAATTCCTTGCCTTAAAAGAATCTTTTTTACAAGATTCTGGGATAAAATGATAAAAATTGATCCCAGTACAAATAAAATGTTTGGAGTCGATACTTTGGATAATATCCAACAAAAGATAAAGACCTATATCCAAGCAAGGAAGAAAAATAAGGAAACAGCCACCAGAGATAATATCTCTAAAAAATTATTCAAAAATGTGGATGACTTATCCAAAGAAGAGATGATTGAATTATATCTTACCCAAATGAAGAAAGAACTGCTGGAAGACTTGGGTGAAGAAGAAGAAGAAGAAATGGCTTCTCTACAAAGTGATAATTCCTCAAAAGACAAATCTGTCAGTATGCAGGATGCTCAAGATCCATATGAGGATGATATTACAGACACTCAAATGGAAAAATGGATTCAAACGATGAAGAATTCTGCATCAAATTCCAGAGAAGAATCTTCCTCGAAATAAAGACAAAATTTGTAGTACTATTTAAATAGTATTTTTACTATTTGGAATAGTAAATTACTATTCCCTTTCCGCGTTTTTGAACAGTAATTTACTGTTCACCAATAGTTTTTATACTTTTTACTGTTCATATGTCGGTTTGAAAGGTCTATATAAAGACCTCATTTGTAAATAAGGGAGGCAGGCGTTAGACAGTCCAGCCTTCTCTCTCTCTCTCTTGTAATCTCCTCTCTTGTAATATATTTCAGAGAAATAAAATCATTTATGTACTGGTGTGTCTTCAAAACTTGTAAGTTTTTCTTTCTTTTCTTTATTTTGTTTATCTAAATTTTATATATTATAAGGATGAGCCTTATAGGCTAAATCCTTTGTGTTAAATTATATCTGAACCAGATAAAATTGTTGATTCTATGATCTCATATCATGATAAGTTTGGAATCAACACGTGAAGGTGTAATTCTTCGATCAACAAGTTAGAATGGAACTCCTGAATCAATAAGTTGGGTAGGATCCATGAGGTTGGTTGATTCTCTGGCCTATAATAAATGATCAGAAATCTGTTTGGACCCATGTTTGCCCGCTTTTACCCATGTTGAGGTGTTTAGGGCTTTTGGGGTGCCTTTTGATTTTCTGAGCATTTATTATAGTTGACGGATCTTCAACTTGTAATTTGCAGGCTCGGATCTCGTATTGTTAGGGTGTAGTTCAGATCGTGTTGTCAGGATGTATTCCCAAATCGTGTTGTTGGGAAAAATTACAAATCCGTATGAGGAGCAAATTACAAGTTGAAGATCCGTCAACTATAATAAATGCTCAGAAAATCAAAAGGCACCCCAAAAGCCCTAAACACCTCAACATGGGTAAAAGCGGGCAAACATGGGTCCAAACAGATTTCTGATCATTTATTATAGGCCAGAGAATCAACCAACCTCATGGATCCTACCCAACTTATTGATTCAGGAGTTCCATTCTAACTTGTTGATCGAAGAATTACACCTTCACGTGTTGATTCCAAACTTATCATGATATGAGATCATAGAATCAACAATTTTATCTGGTTCAGATATAATTTAACACAAAGGATTTAGCCTATAAGGCTCATCCTTATAATATATAAAATTTAGATAAACAAAATAAAGAAAAGAAAGAAAAACTTACAAGTTTTGAAGACACACCAGTACAGAAATGATTTTATTTCTCTGAAATATATTACAAGAGAGGAGATTACAAGAGAGAGAGAGAGAAGGCTGGACTGTCTAACGCCTGCCTCCCTTATTTACAAATGAGGTCTTTATATAGACCTTTCAAACCGACATATGAACAGTAAAAAGTATAAAAACTATTGGTGAACAGTAAATTACTGTTCAAAAACGCGGAAAGGGAATAGTAATTTACTATTCCAAATAGTAAAAATACTATTTAAATAGTACTACAAATTTTGTCTTTATTTCGAGGAAGATTCTTCTCTGGAATTTGATGCAGAATTCTTCATCGTTTGAATCCATTTTTCCATTTGAGTGTCTGTAATATCATCCTCATATGGATCTTGAGCATCCTGCATACTGACAGATTTGTCTTTTGAGGAATTATCACTTTGTAAAGAAGCCATTTCTTCTTCTTCTTCTTCACCCAAGTCTTCCAGCAGTTCTTTCTTCATTTGGGTAAGATATAATTCAATCATCTCTTCTTTGGATAAGTCATCCACATTTTTGAATAATTTTTTAGAGATATTATCTCTGGTGGCTGTTTCCTTATTTTTCTTCCTTGCTTGGATATAGGTCTTTATCTTTTGTTGGATATTATCCAAAGTATCGACTCCAAACATTTTATTTGTACTGGGATCAATTTTTATCATTTTATCCCAGAATCTTGTAAAAAAGATTCTTTTAAGGCAAGGAATTTTGTGAGTATAACTCACTTTAATATCCCATTTGAAAATCCATGGGATGGAAAATTCAATGAAAAAATGTAGCGGGGATTCCCAAAGACAGAATTTATTTTCTTCATATACTTTTCCCAATATGGGACTTGAATATTTCCATTTCTGGAATTCTGATTTTAATATTTCTGGAAGAATTTCTTCCTTTGGGCCAAAAAGTCGCCACCATTTTCGGAACCAATTTGGTATTTCAAAGTTATAAACTTTATTACATACCTTGATTAACCAGGTATGTTTCTTTTTATCATTATTATAATAGAAAACATTTTCAAAGGCTTGGATATAATCCCAATAATTGTATTTCACAGTAATATTATTTATGCAGAGAGATTTCTCTTTTGATGGAGATATTCCCCATTCTTCTATAGGAATTAATTGCTTAATGATAATTTTCGAGAAGTTATAAACTTCTGGATTTCCACTTGTCATGTGAGTAATTTCACATTCATTACTTATGAGTATATTTTCATAAAATTTTCGAGATTTATAAACCTCATAGGGAAATCCTTGATTAGATAGATATCTATCAAAGATTTTCCATGGATCATCTTCCCATTTTAGATCAGTATTACTGATTAGGAAAATTATTTTTTCTTTATCATTTTTTATGAAATCCTTATTGGGATCCTTTTCTTCCGTATTCACAATATTAGCATATGATGCTTGAGAAGTACTATTAGTACTTTCTTCGTTTTGGGAAGCCTTATTATTCTTCCATTGGAGATACTCCTGATATGATGCATTTTGTGAGATATTTGTAATATTGGCTGCCACCAATTTTTGTCTGCCATGTTGGGCCAAAATATTTGGTCCCCTGCCACCTCTTCCCCTATAAGGGAAAGTTCCGCGACCTCGGAAACTCATACCTGGAAAACAAAAATGTTAGAGATTCTTAAATTCATAATTATGAATTTGAAAAGCCCAACTTCTTAAAATGTCATTGTATGTAGCAATTCTGGTTTCTAATTTTTGCTTGTCTTCTTTAGAAAGAAAATTTTTTGTAGCATTATATTCTCTTTCTAAAGCAATTACCTTTTCATTATTTATTTTTTGTAACCTGTACATTTTATAGCGATCTTTAGAATTCATTTAAATATTCTCTAGTTAGGAAATCAGGAAGACTATTATCTTCACCTTTTTTATATATTATCAAAAGGTGCTAAATGAGCTTGCCACCTAGCGAACATTTGCTTAGAAACATCATGTTTAAAATCTTTATTAAACATAAATTTAGCAGCTTTGCAATCAGTTTTAATAATAAATTTTTGATTATATAAATCATCTTGAAATTTTAAAACACATTTAACAATAGCTAAAATTTCCTTAGCTATAGTAGCATAATTCTTTTGACTATTATTCCATTTACCAGAATAGAATCTTATCAAATAATCCTTTTTATCAATAGGATCAGTTTGTTTTAAAATTCCTCCAAAACCAATATCAGAGGCATCTGTTTCAATAATTTTTTCCCAATTAGGATTTGCTAATGATAAACAAGGTAAATATTTAACCTTATTTTTTATTTTTCTAACAGCTTCTGTGTGCTGATTATTCCATGAAATAGGATTTTTCTTTAATCTATCATATAAAATAGCAGTATCTTCTGCAAGATTTTTGTAGTAAGGAGAAATATAATTTAGACTCCCTAAAAATCTTTGTAACTGAGTTTTATCAGTAATTTCATCAGGAAATTTTGAAGTAAATTCAATACTTCTATTAATAGGTACAATATTACCTTTTTCAATAAAATGTCCTAAAAACTTTATTTTTGTTTGGAAAAGTATCATTTTTGGTTTAGAAATAACTAATCCATTTTGAATTACTAAATTTTTAAATATATTTAAATGTTTGAAATGTATCTCAATATTTTTTGAAAACACTAAAATATCATCAATATATACAATTATAAATTCACTATAAGGAGTAAAAATATCATTCATTATTTTCTGAAATTCAGAAGGAGCATTTTTCAACCCAAAGGGCATAACATTCCACTCATAATGTCCAAAAGGAACATTAAAGGCAGTTTTATATCTATCAGCAGGATTAATTTGAATCTGCCAAAATCCAGATTTTAAATCAAATTTTGAAAATATAACAGCATTATAAAGTCTGTCAAGAAGATCCTTCTTGTTTGGAATAGGATGTCTAATCCATTTTAAAACCTTATTAAGAGGTTTATAATTTATAACTAATCTAGGTACTCCTCTTTCTTGTTCAGAATGTTTATTAACATAAAAAGCTGTACAAGACCAAGCTGATTCAGATGACTTAATGATATTTTTTTCTAAAAGAGATTTAATCTCATTTTTACATAATTCTAAATATTCAGAATTCATCTGACAAGGTCTAGCTTTAGTAGGAATTTTATCCTCTGTAAAACTATCCTCATAAGGAAGTGAAACAATATGTTTCTTTCTATTCCAAAAAGCATTTGGAAGATCATTACAAATATCAATACTCATTTGATTATGAAGTAATTTAATTTTATCCTGTAATTTAGGATTTTTCAAACTATCTTCTATAGAAAGGATATTAATTTCTTGTTTTAAGAAATTTAACTGATTTTCTTTTGCTTTGATATTATCATAAATATTATGTAATATTTTTGCAAAAGGTTTTGTAATAAATTTTAGTACTATAGGCTCATTTTCATATGTGCCAATAATACCATTATTATCAACTTTTGTAAAAGGATAAATCATATTTATAAAGGGGGTTCCAAGTATAACTTGGTTAGAAATGTTTTTCACAAGTAAAAAACTTGTAGAAATACATTTTTTATCAATACAAACATAAGCTTTTGGTAGTTTAAAACTAATATCAAGTTTTTGCCCACCAGCATGGGATAAAGAATGTGTTGTTTTCTGAAAATATCTAGTAGGAATTAATCCTTCTTGTACAACATTTAAATCTGCACCACTATCAATAAGTGCAATAAATTCTTTTGAATAAAAATCATCAATCAAAAGAGTAATTTTTACATACCATTTTTGTGAAATAAACATTTCAATATTATTAAGAAAGCTTTCATCATTATTATCAGGTATAATTATTTCATTTTTCCCTTCTAATTTATCAATTCTTTTTTCCAAAACATTATTATTTTGTTTAAGAAATTTAATTTCTTTTTTAAGATTATCAATTTCAATACTTAAATCACTTAAAGAAGTAGGAATTTTATCCTTCTGTTTTTCTTTAAGCATCTGATAAACCTTGCTCATAAGATAAGGTTCATCTGAAACATATATAGAATTATTATTTTCTTGTTTATTTCCAGTATCACTAGATGAACTTGGGATATTACCCACTTGATCTATTATTGAAGATCTCAAATTAGGATCTTTTATTAATTTTAATAAATCCATAATATTATTATGGTCTAAGACATTTATCTCCAAATTTTTCATTTGAGATAAAAGTCTATAAATTTCATCTGTTTCATCAGGCTTATTATCCTGACATTTACATTCATTAGTATCTGATAATTCTGAATCAGATATTACTGATTCTTGTTCCAATACTTTGAGATTTTCAATATCAGATATTTCTGACATTTCTGAATCTAATTCAGATTTTGTAACTGATTCTGATTCTGAATCATCTGATTTTAACAATATCTTGGATATTATATCCTTGATATTATCATCAATTTGAAGATTATTAATCTTCTTTTTTACCCAGCAATTTCTTGCATAATGCCCAACCTTTTGGCATTTATGGCATATTATCAATTTATTTCTCTTTTTCCTCTCTTCTCTTTCTTGCTTTCTATTAGCATGTCTTTCTATTTTTCTTTTAGAAGCCTTTTTTCTTCTTCTATATTTAAGAAAATCATTTTTATCATATTTATTTTTATTCTTACTAGTTTTACTAGTACTAGGCATATCCATAGCAAATTGTTCACAAAATTGACCTAATTGTTTTTTCTCAGACAAATTTTGTCTTTTTATTTGTCTATTTAATTTTATCTCATTACATAAATTTAAACCTTCTTGAATACAAGTACCAATTAATTTACCATAAGTAAAACTATCATATGGAACATGAACATTATTTCCCCTTAAATTATTTCTTACTCTTTCTGCAAATAAATAAGGTAATCCATCAATAAATTTTGATTTCCAATGAGAGCTATTACTCTCAGGGAGTTCCATCACTCTGCTTAAAAATGTATCTTTATACCATCTAAAATCTGTAAGTGTTTTACACCTCAGATTTTGTAATAGTGTACGAATATGTTCACTATTATCAGAATATCTGCCAGTAAAATGTTCTATAATATTAATAATCAAAGTATAAACAGCATTTTCAACAGAAACATTATTCTCTTGTTTTATATTGTTGAGAATATAATCTCTATTTTCTTGGGTCAAATAATGATCCCACCAACCTTTAAGTTGGCCAGTAAAACCTGCAATAATCATTTTTGCAATATTTTTATCGGTATTACCATTATTCTTGCAAACTGTAGAATACATAAGAATTCTATGAACAGTATTATAAATCTGTTTTTCAGTATAACCATCAATATTCCATTCATAAATATTTCTTCCACTATAGCTATTATTCAAAATATATTCTTGTTCTTCATTAAGAACATCCATAGGAGTTGGTCTCCTATAATAATAAAATCGTTGATTAGGCTTATCAGCCCATTTTTCAATTTTGTTGATCTGGTCATTAATAATCTGTTTATAATCAGATCTATTTTCAAAATCTTTTTGAAAATCATTTTCTAAAGTATTTAAAGATAATTTTGAAAATTTTTCTTCTAATAATTTTTCTAACTCTGTCAAAGATTCTAATTTAAAATCTTTTATCTCTGGTGGAAGTTGTATACTAGGAGTAGCAATCAATTCTTTTTCAAAATCAATTTTTGAAATTATTTTTTCCTTTTTATTATTTATTAAAGAAATAACATTATCAACTTTATTATGAAGTGAAAGTATGTGCTCTCCTAAAACATTGATAAATAAATTCATATAATTATTTTGTTTAATTAATAAATTTATATGACTACAAGTTACTTGTAAAACATCATTTTCAAATAATTTTGAAAAAGCAAGAAAATTACATATATTATTATCTTTTTCTATTTGAAAGGGTTCTTGAGGAGGAAAACCATTATTAATGATTTGTCCATTCATTAGTCTATAATTTCTTTCTAAAACAGAAATATATTGATGTACATAGGTAGACATGAACCATGGAACAAATAAAATCAAAGTATTTGTTTCTTCACATTTGTTATAAAAATTTTCTTGTATAATTTGTTTTTCCATTTTATTGAAATTTTCAAAAAACCAAGTTCTAAATGGTTCCCATTTAGGAAGTCTGAATTCTTCACTAATAATTTTTCTGGCTTCTGAACCAGGGCTAAAATCAATTTTTTGAGCTTTAAAATCCATAAATCAAGGAAAACTCATTTCAGACATTGTCTCCATGTGTCTACTATTGACACTTTTAACAATATTATCTTTGCCAATATGCAATTCATTTATTCTATCTTCTTCAGATATAACATCATCATTATTTCTCAAATTCTCTTTTATTAGAGAGGTAGAAGCTCTTGAAGGAGTTTCCACAGTATAATCAATAGGAGAAATATAAGATCTCATAGAAGAAGATTTTAAAGATCTTTCTTTTATAAAATTATCAAACTGTATATTAACAGTTCCTTCAGAAGTTTGAAAAACATTCAATAATTTTGAAGAAATAGTTGGCTGTGGTTTTACAGCTTTTTCAATAATCCAACTTTCTGGAAACACAATTTCTTCCCATTTAATAGATCTTCTTGTCATAATATTAGATCTATTGAAATTTGTCTCAATCAAAATTGTTTCATTAACAGGCTTATCCTTTATTTTACAATGAGGATTCAAAGTAAACAAAGGTTTATAATATATTCGGTAACAAATACATATAACTTCAGAACCTAAAGAATAATCATAACCATGAATTTTAACATTTAATGTCAAAGCATCAAGAATATTTATATCAGTTAAAGATAATTGTAAATTTGGATAGACATCAAAATAAACTGGACCATGAGCCAGACTAGATTGGATTATTCCCATTAAAGATTTTTTCCAATTTAAATTTCTACCATCTCTTAAAGCTGCAATAAAGCTTTCTGGTAGTCCTTCTAAGGTTAAAGGTTTAAAAAAGCATTTTTACACTTTTCACTGTAAAAAAGTAGTTCTCGATGTTTTAAATATATGATTTTGCTTCAACAGAAATACAAAATAACTTATTTTACGTAAAACCTGGAAGCATGTCATCACTTATTTTTTTCCTAATTCAACATACAACTTGTATTTAAATTCATTTTTCCAAAATTATACAACTTCTACTATTGGTATAAACCACATATTATTGTAAACATTACATACTTTTATGTAGAAACAATTTACCACATCTCTAAATTTAATCAATTATTCTAAAAGAGAAATAATTGCACACAGTCCCTAATAAGTGCCATATAATTATTAGTGAAGTATAGATGATTTCATCATACACACAGTGTTGTAGATTTAATTGTAGCATAAGATGTATCATGCATGAAGAGATCCGAATTGAAAATTAAGAGGTAAATACTGAGGTGAATAAAATTAAGGGCTGGGACTGAAAGGGAGAAATCAAACGACCACTAATGTAGTTGTGTTGATACTACAATAGTATCGCAAGATTACCATATACGCATATAGGGATGGAGCAAAACAAAACTCAACTTTTGTTCGTTTACTGGAAGTATCGACAAATAGAGCCTTCAAATCTTGAATTTGTTGGAATGGAGGAAATACTAAGGCCTATAAATATTCTCAATTCATCATTGAAGATGCAAATTGACGTGAGAGAAAGGTGCAACCCTGCCCTTAGCTCGTAAAGGTTAGTAGGGCGGACGACCGCATGCCTAGGTTTTCGGAGCATTATATGGTTGCACGGAGTAATGTAAATTCGAGCGACAGAGCGGATATAACTCAAGAAGGAGGATTTCGGGAAAGACAAACACGAATCAATCTATTTAGAGCATAAGGCAGTGCTGAGAATTAGTGGTGATCTTTAACGCCTGATGCGGCAGAAGGGAAGAACCCCGCTGGCGTCCTGAGGTGAGAGATACGAATTCGGGTCCGATCGAAGGCCCATCAAGCAGTGATAGGCCCTTGGAAAGAAGACCCAATCAAGTAGGGCTTTAGGGGAAATGGGGGATTCTCCTTTTTACCCTTAGGTTTAGGGTACTATAAGTACCCCCTCTTTCAAACAATACACACTCTCACTTTCTTTCAAATTATTACTATTTCATTGCGATTTTGCCTTCTTCCCGATCACTGACTTAAGCACCGGAGGTTTCTCCAGCAGAATACCCACAGGAGCCGCTCTGCCTAGAGCGTGGAACATTTCCAATTTGAAGAAATATTATCTGTAAAGAATTGAATACAAGATGACAAGTAGCAGGGTTGAAATCAAATGGACATTAAACCGCAATTTGTAATGGAATGCACGCCTCGAACATCACTATTCGCCATGAATACTCGCGTAATCCTAGGCACCCAGCCTTGGTTGCATTGAATTTTGCGTAATCCCAAGCACAACTCTTGTAGCATTGAATTTTGCATAATCTAGACACATCTCTGGTTGCATTGAATCTGTGTACTCCCAGGCCTCGCCCTGGTTGCAATAATTTCGTGAAGAACAGAGCTGATCACTCTGATCCACATGAAACTAGCAACAACCGATTGGAATTGAGTCACATATCCAGAGTTACAACTCTGAATATGTGACTAGGGGAGTAGTATGCCCTGGATGGGGCTCAAGTCGGTAAGACCATGCACACTGGCATACTACGCTCCAAAAAATTGGAAATTTTTTCGCCTAAGTATAAAAGTTCAATATTGAGTCACACATCCAGAGTTACAACTCTGAATATGTGACTAGGGGAGTAGTATGCCCTGGATGGGGCTTAGCTCGGTAAGACCATCCAAGCTAGCATACTACGCTCCGAGAAATTAGAATTTTTTTTGGCCTAAGTATAGAAGTTCAATATTAAGTCGCACATCCAGAGTTACAACTCTGAATATGTGACTGGGGGAGTAGTATGCCCTGGATGGGGCTCAGCTCTGTAAGACCATCTAGGCTGGCATGCTACACTTCGAGAAATTGGAAAATTTGCATACATAAGATTGGAGTAAGAGAGGAACACCACTCAACAAAATCGAAAGTCACCATCATTCATAATGACAAGTACAGAAAAAAAGGAGGGATAATCTCAGGTCTGTGCAGGGGGTATTCCATCTAAAGAAGGGGCCTCATTGTTGGCAATCTCAGGCAGAGGGGAAAGATTATCGGCAATAAGGGATGACTAAGCAGCAGCTGGAAGTTGCAGGGGATAAGGCAAGTCGGCGGAAGGAATCAGGTCGGTGCTAGTTGAAGCACTGAACTGCTCAATGACACGACACATAGAGGGCAACCACCAGGTGTGGACTCGTGGGTCAGTTGAGGTAGCGCCCGTAAACCCAGGCGGGTCGGGCATATTTCATAGTGGACCATCATGGTCGGATTTCCCTTTGAAGCTGGCAAATCGAGCTTGTGCCTCAACCCCATCAAAACCGTGGTCATAGAAAAACCCAATATGGGTGCCCAGGTCGATCAGATAGCGGCTGCTTTGAAGATAACTCTGGTAGATGCCCAAGTAGAGCTGTTTCAAGAAGGAATGTCCCTCCGCCGTCAGTAGGAAGTTCCTTCTTAAATTACCCAAGGCCTCCCGGGCTCCCTCCGCTCTGGCCGATGTGGCTACCCGTGCCTCTCCCGCTCTACACATTCGGCCCTTTGCCTCAACATCTCATTATCCGCCTTGAGAGCCTCCAGCTGGCATGCCCAATTTGTTTTCTCCTCCAAAAGATGGGCCCTCTCCTGAGTTAAAGAGGCCATGGTCACCTCCTGATCAAGAAGTTTTGATTCCAAACTTGCCACCTCAATATTGGCAGCTTCAGAAGTTAGCAATTTTTTAATGAAGCTGACCGGGTCGCTTGGAGTCATGTCCAGAATTGACTTCGGTAGCTTCAAAGTGTACAAACCATCTCCAGAATGGCGGACCCGTTCTCGTGTCATGGACAAAACAGTGGAGTTGGTCTTGTCCGGGGGCTGTTGGACCTTCAGAGACCTTTCCCTTACCCTTTCTTTGGGGGGAAGGTGGAGCAGCAGGCGGATGAACTTTTCGCTTGGAAGTGTGGAGTCTCTCTGGGGGTAGGGTGGTGCTTGAGGAGACCGCCCTGCGCCGAAGCACTCCTGCTGACCGTGGGAATAGGAGGATGAGATTGTATGGGTGTGGTGTCTAGGACCCGCTCGGATTGGCTCCCTTTCTTTCTGGAGATACCCAGTTTCCACGACATCTCTGTAGGAAGAGGAAGAAAATGGGACTAAAGCGAATCAGGTAAGATGCTAAAATTGATATTTAAAAATCAAATAAAAACAGTGCTATTTATACCAGCATTGGAGGAAGTTTGGATTACTTAGTGGACATGCCGAAGTAATACAAGATCCCCTCGGCACTTGTTAACTGTGTCAGGTCAAATGAGCTATTTTCTATAACATCCTTATTCAGCCTATTGATTAGGTTAGCTCTCCTCAAGAAGCACATAAGAGGGCCCAGGGTTGTTGGCCGCCTCATAGTACCAACCGTCATAAGGAGAGCCCCAAGACTTTAGGCGGGGGTAAGAAAATAAGTATTCCTTATTCCAGGCGCTATCTACTCTGGGAGGTTTGCCTAGGAAGTTAACCGGCCTCCCTTTTCAGGTTGAAAAGAAAAAGTGTACTTCCTGGCGCTTTAGATAGAAGCAACTATGGATCAACGCCATATTTTGTACCCTCTCCCCCCCCCCTCCCCAATTTCCTCGAACAATGATGTAGAAGCTGAGCAACAAATGTATGCTCAAAGGAGTGAATTGGTTCAAAGGAACGCCATAGAAGTTGGACAAGTCACACAGAAAAGTAGAAGGGGGAAGATGACAGGCTCTAATCCTAACCCTGAATTACCTCAAGTGTACGGGTGTAGGTGTATATAGTGAAAGTCAAGGTCGATCCACAGAGAAAGATTAACGTAGTTTGATACCCTAATTATCTAGGACTATCCTAACTAGACATTAGAATTTGTGAATGATTAATGAACTAATAAACTAAACTGCATATAAACTATTAAACGAATTAATTAACAAAAGTTGATTTCCAATCAAAGAGAATGTATCCTAGGATTTCTATTTCAGGAATTACGCTAATGATGATTAATCGCTAACTTATAAACTTTAAACCAGTTTTACTATCTGTTAGATGGCACTTAAGTAACTTAACCCTTCTCTCAAAGCGACTAAGTCGTAGATTGATTAGAATAATTACTCTCTCGAGTCAATTGATCCTAACAACTCCTAAAAGCCCCTTAACCTTTGCCTACACATTTATAGACAACTACGTTATATGTCGTACGTTTATTAACAACTCCTTTCTCTCGAAGAGGAATTGTTAAACGTCTAAACTAAGCCTAATTGATTAAATTATGCTCAGTTATAAAATAAGAACAAACACATAGATAGATAACCAAAAACTGGAGTCTATAAATTAAATGATCAATTCCACAATATTGTAAAACCGTACTCTCTAATCCTAGGACACGAGTAGTTTAGCTACTCATGCCTAGTATCAAATCAATATAATAATTCAAGGAATACATCGTAAAGAAATTAAAAACTAAGCAAGAAATAATTAAACCTGAGTAGTCAGCTCTTTGATCTTCCTCTTCTCTTGCTCGTCAATCCTTGCTCTCACCCTTCTACTCCAAGTATGTAAAAGTATGAGAAATATAATGTGATCCTTGAAACTCAAGCTTAGGCCTCTATTTATAAGTTGGGTTTGAAATCCCAAGAAATTATGATAAAAATCCCATTAAACTCCAGATTCATTTAGGGACATCTTTCGCCGCGACCGTGCAGGAAGTGATGCGGTCGCGTTGAGCCTCACAGCTTCAAACGCATTATCTAACATGATTTTGGCGCGACCGCGTTACCTCTTGGCGCAGTCGCATCACTTTGCATGTTTTAGCCTCTTTTTAACGCGGCCACGTCCATTCTTGGTGCGGTCGCGTTAATTCTTCAACGGTCTTAGGCTTAACTGTTGGCCCAACGTGGCCCATCTTGTCCCTTCTTCGACTTGTTTCTTCATGTAGCCTCGTAAAATATTATTTTTAAGCCTTGAAATCATTAAAACTCTACAAAACAAGCCAATACCCGTCAAATGGTCCAGTATATCAAATATGAATGATTCTCGACCAATTATACATGCAAATGTTACAAAATAAACACTTAATCGACCTAAATACATGTACACACAACATGTATCAAAAGACGTAGCTCGACGTCCAACTGCCTGGGCCAAAAAGCCAACAGGGTGCCCCTCAAGAAGTTGTGGCATTCATCAGGGTCAGGAAGTACACTATAAGCACTGTGAAAGCGGGTTCTTAATGATTCGGTACTAACTAGTGCTGACTCTGGGAAACGGTGCCAGTTACAGTTCTCAACGTCTGGGGGGTAGCACATAGGCCTCCTTATTGGTAGGATCGACTTCTGTTTAGGATTCAGGCCAAGCGAAAGTTTTAGCCTTGAAAATAGAAGCAGCCGAAGAGGATCCGCCCTCCACCGCCTCCGGTGGCAAGGCGGATGAGGAGGATTCAAGCCCCGCAGGGCTTGAGGGTTCTGTCTGACGTGTTGAGGGGTTTTGGCTGTCAGCGGAATAATCCGAAGCAGTGGCCTCAGAGCTACTGCTCATCTCTACCACTGATGTCAGAACGGGGATTACGGTGGCCGGAGTAGGGGTTGTAGTTATCGGATTAGAAGGAGTGGCAGTGATTGGAGTTTTAGGTGGGGAAGAAGGAGCCATGACTTTTCTTAAAAAGATGAAAAGGAAGTGAAAATGAGATAAAGGGATGAGTAAGGTACCTGGAGGTGTTTTGATCGGAGTAACTCGACCGCCGAAAATAAGGAAGGAGATGATCGCCAGAAAAGAGAAATGCAGAGGTTGTGAGGAGCAATAATGGAAAATGGGGGCTGAGAGCCGTTTATATACCCCCACTATAAGAGGTCAACCATCGCAGTTGTGCAATGGAAACACGTGGCGGCCACCTCATCGCAGCTAACGAAACCGATGGGCTTTGAAAGAAGAACGGACACATGTTATCATCACACATCAGCAGTCCAATCAGAAAAGACGGGAAACATAATTCAAAAGTCACCAAGCGAAAGCCTTGAGGGGTGCAGATATGTGGCAATTCCGTAGCACGTGGGGAGGCTCGCAAATCAACCGGTTTAAACAAAGAGAAGAGGATTACTACTCTGAGCCAAGTCTGGCATTGGACGCAGAGTAGGGGGGCGTACTGATGTGGGAGTAAGGTGCAGCCCTGCCCTCAGTGAGGAGTTGTAAAGGTTGGCAGGGCAGACAGCCGCATGGCGCAGGTTTCTAGAGAATTATATGGTCACACGGACTAACGTAAAATCCAACGACAGAGCTAAGATAACTCAAGAAGGAGAACTTTGGAAGAGATGGACACGAATCAGTCTATTTAGAGCGCAAGGCAGCACTGAGAAGGCACGTCTGGTGCAGCAGAAGGGGAGACCCCGCTGGCGTACTGAGGTGAGAGCTACGAATTCGGGTCCGATCGGAGGCCCATTATGCAGTGATAGGCCCTTGGAAAGAAGGCCCAATGAAGTAGGGTTTTAGGCAAAGGGTGGGATTCTCCTTTTTGTCCTTAGGTTTAGGGTACTATAAGTACACCTCCCCCCCCCCCCCCCCCCCCGCCCCTTTCAAACAACGCACACTCTCACTTACTTTCAAATTATTACTGTTTCATTGCAACTCTGCCTTCTTCTCCGATCGTTGACTGAAGCATCGGAGGTTTCTCCACCGGAACACCCACCGGTGGACTTTTTTGCAGGTAATACAAGAAAACTTATGTATGAAGCGTGAAAATAAGCTGATGTCCTCTCCTTATATCAGTTCGATCACATTTTGTTTGATTTTGTCATTTATTATTAAAGTATTTTCGGTTCTAAATTCTTATTTTTATGATCATGAAACTAACTCACTCTTACACACATCACAAAAATTTAAGAATTTTGTGGTAAATTTTATAATTCTTTGAAGGAAAGTACAATTTCTAATGCAAATTAAATGAAATGCTTCATGCTTGTACAAATACTGAATCATATTATTGTAATAGCTTTCTGACCCATTAGTTGGTCCCATTGGCCATAACTTCTGCCTTGTCACTGCCCAAACACATACATTATATATGGTTTTTTTTTTTTTTTTTAATAAAAAGGGATTAAGTAGCGAAAAAATTTAAATATTTAGTTTAGTGTTACTATTGAAACTGATGTAGGGAAGATTCACTGAATCTATCACAGTTTTGTATTCTGCTCATAACTCTCTCTAATTCATGCACCATTTGCGGAATTGGACAGCCAACTCAATTATCTTTCTATCCGTATTTTATGGACCATCAGTTTTAAAGTATTCAGAGAGTTATGGCCATTCAAAGTCACATCCAGAAACAAAGAAGTCACTTTGGAAGTTTGAAAGTTGTTTTCTCTTTATTGATTGAATAACTTTGCCTTTGTATCCTATAAATACCTGAAGTCTTGTGGATTGGAGGTAGACTTGATTATTATATGAATCATTTATCAAGATTGAGAATAGAGTTCTCATTTTCTTGTTGTTCCCAACTTGGAAGTTGAATATAACATTCCATTCTATCTCATTATCTTTCTTTATCCACGAGACCGAATATGGATGAGCATGGGCAATTGTTGTAAGGTTGAGTTTTTATACCATTTCTTGAGAAACGATGTTCTCAAAGCTGCCTCCATCAATGATTAACGAACATATTTTCCCATGTGACTTACACTTCGTCTGAAAGATGTTGTGCCTTAACCAAGATTTATCATTGACTTGTTTAAAGGTTGCAAGGACTCTTCATATTACAAAAAATTCTCCATCTTCGGGTTTGATCTCCTCACTTTCATGCTCACCGTCTTCATCATATGTTGGGTCCTCACCTCCAAGTTGTGGTTCTTCATCTTCTTCGGCTACAATTTCTACACGAGCATCAATTTTATGGTTGGGACACTCACTCATATAATAACCAGTTTGTCCACAGTTGAAACATGACTTTAACATGCTTTTAGAGGCTGAATTAACACCCTCTTTATTTGTTCCCTTCTTTAGAACACTCTTACTTGATTCGCCTTTTTGAGGATAGAGACTTTGTACATCAACATATCTCTTTGCCCCATGCCTTTGCAATTTGGATTCGACTTTTAATGCAAGTTGATAAGCATCATTAAGTCTTCAAAGTTATTGCATTTCAACTTCGTCCTAGATTGAAGCTTTGAGCCTGTTGACATATTTTGCAACGAGTTGATCTTCTGACTCTTAGCTGCTAACTCTTGCCATCAATTTTTAAAATTCCTTCTGCATAATCCGTCACATTCTTGTTGCCTTGTTGCAAAGTATTGAATTGCACAAAAATACTTTGAGCAAAATCTGCCAGAAGGAAATTCTCACGAAGCCTGGTCCTCATCTTCTCCCAAGAATTAATCTTTGGTTTTCCTTTGCGCAATCTCATCTCTTACGTTTTATCCCACAAAAGTGATGCATAACCTCGAAGCCGAGTAGCAACAAGCTTGACTTTCTGGTTCTCCATGATAGCCTTATACTCAAATAATTTTTCCACGGCGCTTAGCCAATCAAGAAATTCATCTGGTCGAAGACGACCATGAAACTCTGCTATATCCATCTTCACAAAATCTGTAGAACTGATGAACCTTTAAAGAAGTTATTAACTTCTCTATTGGCGAAATGATTTGCATACTTCAAGTCATCATTGGAATAGTCATGGTATGAACCACGTTCGCTTCTAGCTTCCTGACGCTCAAGACTTATCGTTCACTCCTCAACTGCCTCTGAAACAACATCTCGTTCATCTCCAAGATTTTCCATGTTTCCTCAACCATTTCCACCCCTTCCTCTTCTCATTGCCATAGTAGAAATGTGAGGAATACCAAGAGCGTACGCTGGCTCTAGATACCAAATGATGAAGGTTGGAAACAAAGAAAAGAGAAATGAAATAGAATGGAATGCCTTGTTTCTTTTTCCATGAGGTACAAATCGATAAGAAATGCCTTGTTTCTTTTTCGATGGATAAAATTCATTATGATAAAGTTTGGTGCGATGTGGCGCCTATGGATGTTGCAAATATATTTTTGGGTCGACCATGGCTATTCGATAAAGTGCTATTCATGATGGTAGAAAGAATACTCACACATTTTTTATGGGGAAGATTGAAATTGTTCTTTTGCCGTGCAAAATATATCTCACCCCAAGTCTTCAAAAGAAGAGGAGGGAAATTCTTTGCTTACTTTGTCACGGTTCGAAAGAGAGGCACAAAATGGTTGTTTGGTATATCTTTTGGTAGCTAAGGAGTTGGAGGAAACTTAGCAATACCAAGTGATGTTAAAGATCTTTTGGAAGAATTTAGAGATATTACTCGAGAAGACCTACCTCATGGACTCCCACCACTTTGGGAGATTCGACACCAAATTGATTTAACGCTAGGAATTGTTCTTCCAAAAAAGTCGCATTATCGAATGAGCCCAAGTGAGCATGAGGAGCTGAATCGACAGGTGGTGGACTTGCTACACAAATGCTTTATAAGAGAGAGTCTGAGTCCTTGCGCCGTTCCTGCACTCCTAACTCCAAAGAAAGATGGTTCGTGGAGGATGTGTGTTGATAGTCGAGCACCTAACCGAATCACCATTAAGTATAGGTTCCCCATACCAAGGATTGATGACATGTTTGAAATGCTAGCTGGTGCACAAATATTCTCTGAAATTAACCTTCGCATCGGCTACCATCAAATCAGAATCACGTTGGGAGATGAATGGCAGACAACTTTCAAAACTCGAGAGGGTTTATATGAATGGTTTATCATGCCATTTGGTTTATCTAATGCTCCAAGCACCTTCATGAGGATAATGAATCAAACACACTGTGATTTTATCAGTAAATTTATCGTTGTTTACTTTGATGACATCCTTGTTTATAGCAAGAATCTGTCGGATCACGTTAATCACTTGAGGGAAGTTTTGCTGACTTTGAGGAAGGAGAAACTTTATGTGAACCTCAAGGAATGCTCTTTCATGACTGGTCATCTAGTTTTCCTTGGTTTTGTTCTTACTCCTACCGGCATCGTGGTGGACGAGGAGAAAGTCAAAGCAGTATGAGAATGGCCTACTCCCCAGAGCTTACATGAAATTCGAAGTATTCATGGACTAGCTTCAATTTATCGAAGGTTTATAAATTTTTTTAGCTTAATTGCAACCCCTTTAATAGATTGCTTGAAAAATGGAGAGTTCAATTAGACTCGAGAAGCCGAAGAGAGTTTCAAAGTTATCAAATAAAGGTTATCTAGTGCACCTGTTCTTGCACTTCCTGACTTTGATAAAATCCGTAAAGTTGACTGTGATGCATCTCACGTGGGTATTGGTGGTGTGCTTAGTCAAGAAGGTCATCCACTTGCTTTCTTTAGTGAAAAATTGAACAACACAAGAAAAAAGTAGTCTATGTATGACGTGGAGCTCTATGCCATTGTTCAAGCTCTTCGACATTGATGTCTATACCTTATCCAAAGGGAGTTCATCCTTAATTCTGACCATGAGGCTCTCAAATACATTAAATCCCAATCAAATTTGAATAGTAGGCACGCTGGTTGGATATAATTTCTACAATAATACACTTTTGTGTTGAGACATAAAAGTGGGAAGCTTAACAAAGTGGCTGATGCACTTAGCCGGAGGATTACCTTACTAAATTCTGTGAGTTTCCAACTTGAAGGATTTAATGGCATTAGAGAAATGTACGCTGATGATCCTGATTTTTTGGAAGTTTATCAAGAATGCAAGAAGGGTAATTGTGTAGATTTCCAATAGCTTGATGACTTTCTTTTCAAGAGAACAAACTTGTGCATTCCTAAGTGTTCTCTTAGGGAATATATCATCAAAAAACTTCATGGTGGTGGTCTTGGCGGGCATTTTGGTCGAGACAAGATATCGTTGCTAATCAAGCAAAAATACTTTTGGCCTACTCTTTATCGGGACGTTGCAAGGTTTGTGAGAAGGTGTCGTATTTACCAAACTTGCAAAGGCCAAAGTCAAAACACCGGTTTGTACACTCCATTGCCTATTCCATATTAGGGCTCACATTGTTATTGTTGTATAATATGTTCTAGTTTAGCTTTCTATCCCACATTGGTTATATGTAACCAATTTCACACTTGTAATTGTATAAAGTTGTAACTCTATTTTTTAATATATGTGTGGAAAATATTCCCTAAATATCTTCTATATGGTATCACACCTAATATTTGGCTAACGCTTTCCAAATTGTGATCTTTCATATCTTACCGTCAATACACTTCCCAAATTCGCGCAACCTCCTGCGTCTTCATCCCAGCCTCAACCTGCAACTTTTCTTCTGCTTCCATTGCGGCCCATACTCCACCATCCTATCAGTTTGTGGCATTCAACATCTCTGCACAAGCTCCCTTGAAACTGACCTCCGCTAACTACATGGCTTGGAGTTTTCAGTTCCGCACACTTCTCACCGGTTATGACCTTTATGGCTTCATCAATGGAAGTCATCCATGTCCGGCGGCTACACCTCCGGCGACTGACACCATTGCTGCACCACCAAATCTAACGCGATCTGAGTGGATCCGTCAAGACCAGTTGATCATCTCCGCGATCATCGGATCTCTCTCACCATCTCACATTATGTTTATCGCCTCGACCAAGACCTCTCGTGATGCCTAGCTCATCCTCTCCAACACATACGGTAAACCTTCTCGCGGATGCATTATGTCACTAAAAAATAAGCTTCATCATTTCACTAAAGGTACGAAGTATGCCACCGAATTTATGAGGGATGTTAAAAGCACTGTTGATGAACTCACCCTTCTTGGAGTCACCACTGATATTGAGGATCTATCCCTTCGAATTTTGAATGGCCTTGATGACTCATTTCATGAATTATCACATGCAATTCAGGCCCGGGACTCCTCCATTGCTTTTGAAGAATTACACGAGAAGCTTCTTCGTACCGAGGCTCAAATCGCTTCTCGCACAGTCTCTTCCTCTTTGCAACCTGCCACTGCGTTTGCTGCTGCTCGAAACCCTCCTCGTCAGTTTTCTGCGCGTGAACAACAGCCTGCCCTGGGTGGCTTCAGTCATCCTCGGTCTTAGTCTTCCTCTCGGTTGACTTCTTCGAACACATCAAAGCCCTACTTGGGTAAGCGCCAGCTATGTGGTACGCCAAGTCACTCGGCTCGCTGGTGCTCGGATTTTGATCCTACTCTTGTCTCGAATCAAAATCACAACTTCCATCCAGCCTATCCCTAAGCTTTGACCCATGATGCTGCTGCTGCCCCTTCCGCTTCTGACTAGATCATTGACTCGGGAGAATCACACCATATTACCTCGAATTTACAGAATCTTTCTCGCCATTCACCTTACACCGGTACCGACGACATAATCATTGGGTATGGTAAAGGTTTACGTGTCATGCATATTGGATCATTAACTTTTTCAAAATTTCCTCATTCGAATTTTGATAATGCTCTCGTTGTCCCAAGTATGGCGAAAAATCTCATTTTGGATTCCAGTCCGTGCACTCTTAATAATGTTGGTGTAATCTTTTCTTCTAATGGATTTCAGGTGGAGGACAACCGCACGGAGGGTATTCTTCTTCAAGGTCCTCGAGTTAATGGACTATACGTATGGCTGATCGCGTGTGCTTCTTCATCCCCCACTGCCCTGTTCTCTGTCAAGCAACCATCGCCCATTTGGCATGCTCAGTTAGGTCATCCGTCAGCGAAAAAGTTACGCTTTCTAGTCATAAAATCTTATCAGATAGTATTGTTGATTTTGATTGTGCTTCTTGTCACTGCATAAAGAGTCAAAAATTGACATTTGCTGACTCTTCGTTAGTTTTATCTAAGCCTTTTGAGATAGTTTATTCTGATGTTTGGACGTCACCTGTTTTGTCAATTGATGGTGATAGGTATGTCCCAGTAACTCCGGGTTACTGGGCCCAGAAGTACGAGCCCAGCGACTAAGCCGGCCCAAAAGAGCGCGCGAGTCCAACACAGCCCAGTTGCGGCGTGTTTGGAAATTGAGATCCCTATGATCTCCTCCCAACTTCCATGCAGATTTGATGGGCGCAATTGTAGGGATTTAGTTAGGGTTTTGATTTGTATAGTATAAATAGTAGAATTGTACTCGGATTGGGGGTTCGCACTTTGCACTCAAAAACTACAACGTGTAAGATTGAAAGGAAGATAGTGAAAAACACCTCGGTAGGTGATTACCTCCGCCCGTGGACGTAGATCTCCGGATCGAACCACGTATATCTTGTGTTCTTTACTTTCCTTGCGTTTGGTAGCGTCGTTAATCATACTTTACTTCGAATTCCTTGGATAAGCGGATTGCGCTTTAACAATTGGCGCCATCTATGGGAACGATTTGAAAGAAAACCCTAGTATACTTCAGCGTCATCACAACCGCTATGGTGAATACTTGCCGATCTGCTAATCCTACCCGGTCCCGTCGCAATCCTCCTGTGGATCAGAATCCCCCATTGCCCCGTCAACAGAATAAAGATCCGCCTGCGGAGCACGTTAACATGCAGAACCTCGTCCCTGCCAAGGATCTGGCACAAGTTAATCCTCAACCTGCCCCCGAATTATCGCAGGTGCAACAAGCCTTTCTTTGGGAGCATGCCGCTCTATTCCAAGAATGGAATAATCGGCGCGCCCACTCCGGTGAGTGCGCCAAAAATGGCATCGACCAGGGTGTGAGAAATTTGCCCCGTGATCTATCTCGTGAATTGGATGAAGATCCACTTCACCGAGCAAGACATGATCGCTGTCGACAGCGATCAGCATCTCCAGCGGACAACCGCAGCTCTAACGGGTCAAGACCCCGTTACGCCCACGAAGACGTGGATCGTCACAGACCTGTAGATGCACCAAAGCGCGCTCATTTAGACAAATCACGTGTACTGGATCCTCTGGAACAAGAACAAGCTCAGTTTGCCGCGGAGCCTGACAAGGTGTTGGGCCTCGATGCTGACGGAGAGATCATCACCCTGTTCTCAGAGGAGATTCTTGCTACCCCATTCCCCGAGGGGTTCAAGCTTCCCCCTGTGTCCGTTTACAACGGCACTGGGGGTCCAAGTAATTTTCTAAACGCTTTCAAGTACGCTATGTTCAACCGCAATTTTACACCTCACCACTTGTGTAAAGTGTTTCCTGAGTATCTCCAAAATGAAGCTAGACTTTGGTTCGATTTCTTACCTCGGGGCAGTGTTACCTCCTTTTGGGATCTCGCCGAGTAGTTTTGGGCGCGTTTTCATACGCGAGCAAAACCCATGGCCACTTTGGCCGATCTCATGAATCTGGAACAGCGAGATGGGGAGACTGTTACCCAATTTCTCGATCGCTTTACCGCTGAAAGCCTCAAAGTTGGCAGCCGGTCTGATGATGTTATCATCAATGCCTTTATGAATGGTCTCCGGCCCGGGCCGCTTTACACTGAGCTTGTCCGAAACCCTCCTACTACGACCCGGGCTCTTTTCAGCATTATATGCAGGTTCGCCAAGGCTGAGGAGCAAACCCGCCGCAAGCGCGAGAAACATGCCATCAAACGGCAATCGGATAAAACACAAGCTGGGCCCAGTACCCGGCCTAGTGCCTTCACCCGCCTAAGCAGAGGACGTTTGGAACTTCGCGGAGATATCCCTCAGCTTACTCCGCTTACAAAATCAAGGACATAAATACTTTCTATTCACAAGAATGATCTGCGATCGTGCCCACGGATGACTGCTCCGGCAGAAAAACGTAACCGTGATAAGTGGTGTGCGTACCACAACAATCATGGACATGACACCGAAGAGTGTCGCGAACTTGGAAAAGAAATTGAAGATTGCTTGAAGAGGGGTTTCCTACGGTAATATGTAGCTCGGACCGAGGACAGGTCTCGGTCGAACCAAAATAGAGGCTCACAACAAGGCCGCGGAGGTTACAATGATCGAAGTCCACGACAAAATAGAGCTCAATGGCAGAATAATAGGTCGGGGTACAACAACTATGCTCGGCAAGACCAGGAAAGTCGTCAAAAGCCCTAGTTGCTGCCGCATCCGCCACCTCATGGAGGACCTGGAGACAATCCGCCCAATCACGTTATAAATGTGATCTATGGGGCCATTCCAACCGGGACTTCCCGAAGTGCCCTGAAGGCGGAAGCGCGCAGGCCTCCTCCTGAGGAGCCACGCCACAAACGCCTCCACAAATCTGAAATTGTAAGTGTCACTGATGAAGATCCTGTTCCCGAGCTCACCCCACATATTGATGCCATCGTAATCGATATGGTCGTGGCTAATGTTACAATAAAACGAGTTTTCGTCGACAATGGAGCCGCAGTTAGCGTCATATTCGCTGATTGTTTCCAAAAAATGGGCATACCTTGTGAACAACTCCGATCGGCCCCCGGGCCGTTACAGACCTTCACTCAGGGTGAGGTTCGACCTGAAGGAATCATCAACCTTCCCGCTTCGCTCGGTACTTATCCAGCAATAAAAACCATCTTCGTCGATTTTTATGTGGTCAACTCTCCATCTCCATACAACATGATTTTGTGCCGAGATTGGCTCACCCCGGCAAAGGCTGTTTGTTCCACATACCACCTCGCACTGAAGTTTCCTACACCCCACGGCGAGGTGGCCATCTGTGGCAATCAGCGGGTCTCTAAAGAATGCATGTATGTAGCACTTAAAAAGACAACGAAGGTTCCTCCCAAGCCACAGTTTCAAGTAGCCACCTCGGCTCCTACCTCGGATTCGTCTACATCACTCGGGGACGATACTGTTAAGGTACCACTCGACCTGGCTAAACCGGAACAAACTATCACAGTCGGCGCCGTAGACACCCCATTGCTACATAATGCCATCATCCAGACCTTACGCGAATATTCTGAAGTTTTTGCGTGGTCTCCCCTGGATATGTCGGGGGTCTCTCTAGACTTTATTACTCATAAGTTAAATATTGACCCCGGCGTGAAGCCCATACAACAAAAATGGCGGCAATTTGCTCTGGAGAGGAACGCAGCCATCCGAACTGAAGTTCAACAGCTCCTGGACGCAGACATCCTATTCGAAGTACACTATCCGTCCTGGATTTCTAATCCCGTGATGGTGACAAAGTCCAGTGGGGCATGGAGAATGTGCGTTGATTTCTCTGACCTCAATAAGCACTGCCCAAAGGATTGTTATCCTCTGCCCCCCATCGACCAAAAAGCCGAGGCCATCACTGGGCACAAGACACTTTGCTTTTTAGATTTATACAAGGGATACCATCAAATTCATATGGATCGTCGTGATGCCCTCAAAACGGCCTTTATCACTGACTTTGGGTGCTTTGCCTTCAAAACAATGCCCTTCGGGCTCAAGAATGCTGGAGCCACTTACCAACGCCTTATGGACCACGTCTTTCGAGATCAAATCGGTCGAAATGTTGAAGTATACGTTGACGATCTTGTTATTAAAAGTTCTTCCACCGCCACATGTATACATGTTAGTGAAAAATAACTCTTGAACACACAACACCAACTTGAGAAACATATGAAGAAACTCTTTCTGTTCGGCCAGAGTTGTGGCCGAATGAAGCTCACGCAAAACAGGAATAAAAAATGAATCAAACACAGTTTTAACGTGGTTCGTTCAAGATGAACTACATCCACGGAGACAAGGCACACCTCAATCCACTAAGAACTTCAATCAATTACAGAGAATTAGCTCAAGAAATGAAATGCCCAATTCTGGATACAAATTAGGGCACGAACACTCAATCTCTAAATACTCTCTCTAATCTAAAGTACAAGATATGCTACGTAGTGATCTTCTCCTCAATGAGAGCTTTACAATGATATATGGATTGAAGCTCGAATGCAACTGAATAGGAAGTTACAACTGCATGAAGTTACGTTGAGCTACCGGACAAATGTGACGGTTTTCTTCGTCACTAACTGCAACTGCTTCGTCACAAACGACGGTTATCCCAAACTAACTCGAACCCGGTTTGTTCTGACCAGTTTGTCTTCTTGATGCTAAAACCCGGTTTAAACCGCCGGTTCTCCACTCCCTAACTCCGGTTCCACATTCCCAACACACCATATTACAAAGTATAGGCTCACTTGATGAAATTGAACATCACCTCACAAATCTCCACCTCAATGAATCATGTGTGCCTCTTCTTGCCTCACCACTGCCTTGTCTGTTAATACTCTTCATGATATTGCTCAAGCTGCACCAGACTCGAGCAATGCTCCACTTTGTTCCCAGGTACACCCTTAGTAAGAAAATCAGCAGGGTTATGCAATATGTATACCTTCCTCACTTCCACAGAACCAGAATCAATGATATCCCTAGCAAAATGCAACCTAACATCAATGTGTTTTGACCTTTCATGAAATGCTTGGTGTTTCACTAGGTGCAGAGCACTCTGATTATCACAGTAAATCGCCATACACTTTTGCTTGATGTCCAAATCTCTCAAAATCCCTTTAAGCCAGACTGCTTCTTTGATAGCTTCAGTGAGAGAGATATATTCTGCTTCTGTTGTTGAAAGTGCTACAACTGATTGTTGTACACTTCTCCAGCTGATGGCTGTTCCAAATAAGGTGAACACAAATCCAGAAATAGATTTCCTAGTGTCTATGTTTGCTGCAAAATCAGAATTAGCAAACCCCTCCAATGCAACAGTGCTTCCATTCACTTTCTTCTCAAACTTCAGTGACAAATTCACTGAACCCTTCAAATACCTCATCACATGCTTCAAAGCTTCCCAATGTTCAACACCTGGGTTTGACATGAACCTGCTTACTAAAGAAACAGCATAGGCCAAGTCAGGCCTACTACAAATCATTCCATACATGAGACTTCCAACTCCACTTGCATAAGGAATATTGCTCATATGTATGACCTCCTCTTCAGTCTTTGGGCATTGTTCTTTGGTGAGTTTCTTCTGTAGATTAACTGGAGTGGAGAGAGGTTTGGATTCATGCATGTGGAACCTCTCCAAAACCTTCTGTAGATATTGCCTTTGAGATAACCAAAGAACTCCAGCTTCTCTGTTCCTCAGAATATCCATGCCCAAAATCTTCTTGGCATCTCCCAGATCTTTCATGTCAAATTCAGTGTTAAGTCTGTCCTTCAACCATTGTACACTCTTCTTGTTCTTGCTGGCAATCAGCATATCATCCACATACAAAAGCAGGAAGACTTTATCTTGCTTTGAACACTTGTTGAAGTAAACACAACTATCATAAAGACTTCTTACAAAGCCAACACTGATCATGAAGTCATTGAACCTCTTATTCCACTGTCTTGGACTTTGTTTGAGTCCATACAGTGACTTCTTCAGCAAACGAACTTTGTCTTCTTGTTCAGGAATAACAAAGCCTTCTGGCTGTTTCATATATATTTTCTCAATGAGTTCTCCATGTAAGAATGCTGTCTTTACATCTAGTTGTTGTAGTTCCATGTCCTCTTGAGTAACCTTTGATAAAAGCAACCTGATTGAGCAGTGCTTTACTACTGGAGAGAAAACTTCATTAAAATCAATCCCTTCCCTTTGTGTAAAGCCCCTAGCCACCAATCTTGCTTTAAACCTCACTTGTTTGGATCCTGCAGTCTCTAACTTCTTCTTGTATATCCATTTAGAACTCACAAGTTTCTGACCTTTTGGTTTATCCACCAATGTCCAGGTCTCATTCTTTTCCAGGGATTCCATCTCTTCAATCATTGCCTGAATCCAGTGTTCAACTTCTTCACAATCTAGTGCTTCTTTAAAACTACTAGGCTCTTGTGATTCCAGGTCTTCAGCAACACTCAAGGCATAGTAAACACTCCCTGCTTGACCATAGAAGTCAGGTCTATTGATTGTTCTTCTAGGTCTGTCCCTTCCAATGCTATATTCTCTCACATTTTGTGAAGGTCCAGCTTGTTCTTCTTCTTCAGATGATGAATCACTATCTTGTAGATTCTCTTGTTGTTGTTGAGATGTGTGATCATCTTCAGCAGGATGCTCCACCTGAATTGATATCTCTTCATTCTCCTTAGCACCATCAAGTTCATCCTTAGAGCCTGTTGAAGTATAAGCCATCACATTCTCATTAAACTTTACATCTCTACTTGTGATTATCTTCTGATTTCCCTTCTCTAGACACCACAATCTGTAGCCCTTTATTCCATCTGGATATCCAAGAAATACACATCTTAGAGCTCTTGCATCTAACTTGTCTTGCTTGACATGGACAAAAGCAAGACAACCAAACACCCTTAAACCTTCATAACTTGGTTTCTGTCCACTCCACACCTCTTCAGGTGTTTTGAACCCAATCACTGATGAGGGTGACCTGTTAATGAGATAACATGCTGTAGCAATGGTTTCACCCCAAAATACCTTTGGCAACCCAGCATCCAACAGCATACACCTTACTCTTTCAAGAAGAGTCCTATTAAGCCTCTCAGCAACCCCATTCTGTTGAGGATTCATTGGGACAGTCCTATGTCTCTTGATTCCTCTTTCTTCACAGAAGTTTGTGAACTCAGTAGAGAGGTATTCCAATCCATTATCAGTCCTAAGGTGCTTCAGCTTCTACCCTTTGACATTTTCCAGTTGAATCAACCATGTTTTAAACTTATGAAAAGCATCACTCTTATTCTTCATCAACATGATCCACACCTTTCTACTGTAATCATCAATCAAAGACATGAAATACCTTGCTCCACCATGAGTCTTTGTCCTTGCAGGACCCCATATGTCAGAGTGGACATAATCCAATGGCTCTTGAGTTGTGTGAACACCCTTTCCATAGGGCAGCTTCTTGGACTTGCCCAAAGCACACTGATCACAAAACTCCAGGTTTTGATTTCCCATGTTTCCAATTACACCACTTCTTGACAGTTCCTTCAACCCTTTTTCTCCTATGTGTCCAAGCCTCTTGTGCCATTTAACAAGCTCAGAACTGCTCAAGACCATATCAACACTCCCAACAACAGGTGAACCAATCAAGATAAACAACCCATTATGTTGTCTACCTTTAATCACCATTTTTCCATGTTTAGTGATATGCAAGAAACCATCCACTGAGCTAAACTGACAACCACTAGTTACCAAAGAACCAAGAGATAGAAGATTTCTTTTAAGGCCAGGAACATATCTTACATTAGAGATGATTCTGACCACACCATCAAACATCCTTATGCTCACTGATCCAATTCCTTTGACCTTGCATGATTGGTCATTGCCCAGGAGAACATTTCCACCATCTTCTCTCTTCAGTTCATCAAACCATGACTGGTATGGACACATATGAAAGGAGCAGCCTGTGTCCAAGACCCATTCCTTCACCATTCTTGATTCAGTAACATTTAATACCTCTGGAGAATCTTCTTGAAGGTCAATGGCAGCAGCTTCTGCCCCTTGGTTTCCTCCTTTCTTGTTTCTTTTAGGGCAATCCTTCTTCAGGTGACCAGGCTGCTTGCACTTGAAGCATTTCCTTTTCTCAACCCATTCATTCCCCTTCTTTGGATTAGAGTCTCCTGCCTTGGGGTCCTTAGAATTCTGCCCCTTCTTCCCTTGCCAAGGTTTCTTGAATTTAACATTCAAACCTTCTCCAGATTGCACCATGCCTTTATCATCTTGAGTCTGGAAACATTTAGACCTCAGAGCCTTCACTATCCCATCATAAGATAGCTGGTCATCTCTCCCATACATCAAGGCATCCTTAAAGCTTTCCATGGATTTTGGAAGAATGCTTAACACCATCAATGCTTTATCATCCTCCTCCATTTTCACATCCAGGTCTTCCAATTCCTCAACCATCTTAATAAACTCATCAAGTTGGTCAGAAATTACCTTATCTTCAGTGATCTTGAAGGCCAACATCTTCTGCTTTAAGAACAGCTTGTTGGAAACTGACTTAGATTGATACAACTCCTCCAACCTCTTCCATGCTTCTAAGGAACTCTTGCATCTTGAGACCTCTCTTAGCGGTTTATCACCTAAACACAGAAAGATAAGACTGAGGGCTTTCTTATCCACTGATACGAACTTGGGTTTCTCACTTTCTTCCCAAGAATCCAGAGGTATCAAAACAAGATCAAGGCCATTGTGAACCAAAACTGCATTCATCTTGATCTTCCACAGTGTGAAATCATTTCTCCCTGTAAACTTCTCAAAGTCCATCTTCATACCAGCCATTCCTTCCCTTCTTCAAGCTGTGAGAGTTGCTTCCCGCAGACGGCGCCACTTGTTAGTGAAAAACAACTCTTGAACACACAACACCAAAGAACTTGAGAAACGTATGAAGAAACTCTTTCTGTTCGGCCAGAGTTGTGGCCGAATGAAGCTCACGCAGAACAGGAATCAAAAATGAATCAAACACAGTTTTAACGTGGTTCGTTCAAGATGAACTACATCCACGGAGACAAGGCACACCTCAATCCACTAAGAACTTCAATCAATTACAGAGAATTAGCTCAAGAAATGAAATGCCCAATTCTGGATACAAATTAGGGCACGAACACTCAATCTCTAAATACTCTCTCTAATCTAAAGTACAAGGGAATTATGCTACGTAGTGATCTTCTCCTCAATGAGAGCTTTACAATGATATATGGATTGAAGCTCGAATGCAACTGAATAGGAAGTTACAACTGCATGAAGTTACGCTGAGCTACCGGACAAGTGTGACGGTTTTCTTCGTCACTAACTGCAACTGCTTCGTCACAAACGACGGTTATCCCAAACTAACTCGAACCCGGTTTGTTCTGACCAGTTTGTCTTCTTGATGCTAAAACCCGATTTAAACCGCCGGTTCTCCACTCCCTAACTCCGGTTCCACATTCCCAACACACCATATTACAAAGTATAGGCTCACTTGATGAAATTGAACATCACCTCACAATACAGGACGATGCCGAGACGCTGAGCACGTTGCGACACTATAGTCTTCGCCTCAATCCGGCCAAGTGTACCTTTGGCGTTGGCTCAGGTAAATTTCTAGGATACGTGGTTTCGCACCGAAGTATGCATTCCACGACGGGATCTTGTACCGTCAGTCATACTTACAGCCGAGTCTTCACTGCCTTGACCCAGTCCAGGCTGACTATATTCTCCGAGAATTTCATGAGGGGGCCTGTGCAAGCCATATTGGCTCGCGGACGTTGGCCAAGAAAGTCCTCCGGTGGGGATACTACTGGCCCACGTTATTTAATGATGCCCATAATTTAGTGTTAAAGTGTGACAAGTGTTAGCGACACTCCAGAGTGAAGCATCTACCACAAACCGAGCTCGCTGGCATACAAAGTGCCTGGCCATTTATCCAGTAGGGAATCGACATTGTAGGCCCGTTTCCAGTTGCTCTGGGAGGTTTAAAATTTCTTGTGGTTGCAGTGGATTACTTCACCAAATGGGTCAAAGCCGAGCCCCTCACTGCTATAACCAGTCAAAACATCTTGAAGTTTGTTTGGCGTAACATCATATGCCGCTTCGGCATTCCGAGCGCCATTATCTTCGACAATGGCAAACAGTTCGCCAATGACCCCTTCCGGTCCTGGTGCGAGGAGTTGCACATCAAACAAATTTTTACCTCGGTCGCTCATCCTCAAGCCAATGGTCAGGTCGAAGTCACCAACCGCACTCTACTTAATGGTTTAAAGAAGCGCTTAGATCAAGCTAAAGGCCTCTGGGCCGAGAATCTTCCGCAAGTTCTCTGGGCCTATTGTACTACGCCGCATACGTCAATCGGAGAAACCCCATACAGCCTCACTTATGGCTCCGAGGCTGTCATCCCTCCCGAGGTTGGGGTACCCAGTTCCCGGCTCGTTAACCTCGATCCCGAGACTAACGACGATGCTCCCCGTACTAACTTGGATGAACTCGAGCACCGCCATGATCAATCCTTCATTCAACAAGCTAAATGTAAGCAACGAGCAGCTCAGTATTACAACCTCCGGGTTAGGGGTACTCAATTTAAAGTCGGAGACCTAGTACTCCGGTTAAATTCTGCCAGCAAAGCTGCCCCCGAGGGCAAACTGCATGTTGTCTGGGAAAGGCCTTACCACGTCATTGCCGCGCATGCCTCCGGGAGCTATCAGTTAGCACATCTCATGGCATGTTACTAATCTACGGCGTTTTTATCTATGATTCCCGATCGTCAAGTACCTTTTCTACCTTTACATCCTTTGTACGTTATTTCATTTCCGTACTATAACATTTTTTTTTTATGAGTCTATTTGTATTCTTCAATTGTTCCAACAATTACTTTGAATAAAGTTTTAACTTTACGTATATTACTGTACTTTCTTCTACGCTGCGGGGACGCCCTGGCCTAGACTCATTATTATCTGTCTCCGGACACACTGATCTCTCGCCTGATCCGTCCGGAGAGATCAGCATTTCGTCCCCGGACATATATTCCCTCTCGCCGGTTTAACCGGAGAGGTCATTCACTCTCGCCTGATCCGTCCGGAGAGATCATTACCTCCCGCCCGATCCGTCCAGGGAGATTTTCTGCCTTGTTTCTCTACAAGGCCTTATTTACGTATTGTACTCCCGAGTACTAACTACCACATTATTTTCATAATGACATGTCAAAATAAGTTAAAGTAGTTGCCTCATGATCAAACATTAACTACTTTTATTTAACATACTTATTAAACATATCAAAATATTTTCGCAATTTTGCTTCCCAAAAGTGTTCTTTACATATATGCATGCATTATTATAGCAGCAAAGCATTATCTTCGGCCTCCGAGCCAATACTCCGTGCTCCGGCATTGGGATCTGTCCCGGGAGCTTCTTCGCGTCCTCCGGGATCTGGAGGTTCCTCGGCTTGGGACTCCGGTTCTTCTCCTGCTTTGACCTCCTCTGCGTCGAGGACTCACTCTCGGAACTGGCCTTGGAACGTTGCTCCTCCCTCGGTCCTGAGGAATCGGCTGAGGCGCTGGTCCCGAAGTGTTAGCCCATTCCGCGGGGTCCATTACTTCGATTTCTTCGGCTAGCTTCTCAACCTCCTCCTCAGCAACAGTTACCCGGGTCTCCTCAGCAACGGCCACCAGGGCCGGCTCTTGGATTATGATCCCTTTGGATTTCCCCACTGTCCCCTTTTTACTCCTCCGCGGAGCCTTCGAGACATCCTGGCCCCGGCTGGAGCTCGCAATATATTCTTCTGCAGTACGGCGCCACCTGTCGCGGCCTCTTAAGCCCTTGTACATATTAAGGAGTATTTCCAGTACTTCTCGCTTTCTAACAAGCACGGAGGAGTCTGTATGACCGGCCGCCATCAACGCGGTAATTTTCCCTTGAATCTCAGTTGTCTTCGCTCCTCGACCTCTTCAAAAGTTAGCAGGCCGTACTCCGTCAGTATTCGCTCATACTCCTTTTGGTGGATAATGACTCGATTCAGTTCGGCGACCGTCGACAAATATTTTAGCTGCTGATCTCTCGCCCTTTCCGCAGCTTTGGCCCTTGCCTCTTCGGCTTCCTTTGCCCTTCTCTCCGCCACGGCCACTCTCCTCTCCAACCGAGGAACCACTTGTTTTTGCAGATTATCTTTTTCCCCGTGGAACCAGTCCAAAGACTGCATGAGCTTCTTTATTACATTATGAAGCTCCTCGGTATTCTCCTGTTTGCAGCACAAAATCAGTACTAATATGATATACTCACACCAACGACAAAGCAGTAACTCAACAATATTGACAACAACCAACTTCATATTAAAAAAAAAAACAAGTGTATACATCGTCTGCGGTCATTACATCAGAAATACAAATTCTTCCTAGCATCTACTATATGTACAGTTCATCAAAATTGCGGAGAAACGACTGACCTCCCCCTGTTCGACTCCTCCAGCTGCCTCTGGCACCTCCACCTCCTCCTCGTGCTCTTCCTCTGGTAGTTCTTGGATCACCCCTGCGTGACCCCCCGTTGCCTCCGCTGTGATTTCCATGCGTGGGGGTGGATCCTTGGCCCTTGGCTCCGTGATGAGATCTCCCCGTCGAAAGGCCAAGAACTCTTCGTCTTGATCCACATCATAGGCAGCGATCTCCTCGGCGCTCAGAATCGTCTTCTTCTCCACCAGAGCCCTCACCAAGGGCCACTCCGGGACATGAGCCAGTGCGTTGTAATACACCTCCTCCACGGCACCCACAGCATTAAAATCGTATCCGAACTCTGGACGATAGACATCCACATTCGGATAGATTTCCTTGACTTTCTCCAGCAGCACTAACCGTGTTGCCTTGTCCCCGACCGCGACGAAGCTTGTCTGGTAGTCGAGAAATGTGCTGATTTGCAACAGTTCTCTGTAAATGTCTTCAGCATGGCCCCCTGGCCCTCCACTACTACCGCCTCCTTAGCTTTCAGCTCTGCCCACAGTTCCGCCGCTTCGCCGCGGAGCACCCCGGCCTCTGCTTCCATCTCGCGCAGCCGCGCCACCTCCTTCTCCACCAAGGAAGCTCTCTTGCGAGCCTCGGACAGGTCATGAGTTAACCTATCATTACGAGAACGCAGCTCCCTCACCGCCTCGGCTAGCTCTTCCTTGGCCTCTCTCTCGCTCCTTCGACCGAGTTCCATGATCCCCTGAGCCAGTCGTAGAAGCTCCTCGGCATCGGGCCCCTCCAGGCCCAGCACGTTTGTGCGCCCTTGCCCCTTGAAAAATAAAACCAAAAACAAACATCAGAAAAAAGCTACAGGAACAGTTTTTCACCCCGGCAATGGTTATACATGCTTTACCTCGGGGATCGACTCCGTGTGCAGTCTTTTGGCCGCTCCCGATGGAGTCACAGACGGCTCCAACCTCCTCTTCGACCTCGGAGTCGCCCCCGCGACCACAACATCTTCCTCCGTCCCTGCTGACGGCCTCGGACTCGGCGACACTCTAACTCTAGGAGCCACTTCGGCCGCAGTCCCCTTCTTCTTTGACGCCGCGGGCACTGCGGGGCTTCCCGAAGCTTCCTTTCCGAAGCGTCCCACTACAAAAGAAAATCAATGGTTAATCTTAGCAAATTACCAACGGTTCTACATTATTCAAGAGTTCCTACCCTCCTCGGCTGCCCTGGCCGCCGGTTCCTGCCCCCGGGTGGGATTCTCCTCTGATCCTCCCGAGTAATAGAGGCTTAACCCCACCTCTTCCAGCTCCTCCTCGGTGCAGAGGGTCTTGAACGTACCCACAGTACGGAATTGTCTTACAACCTCCGGTTCCGGCTCCGCCACCGGGGCATTATCAACTACCTCCTCCCTCCTCCACCTCGGGAGGACCACGCCAGTCTTCACATAAATAAATTTCTCCTTCCAACCCTCCACCTTACTCGGGTTTTGCACCTTAAACCCACCTCGGGCCCTGGGGCTAAAGGAGTACCATCCCTTCGATTTCCCGAAGGCTTTCAGTTGGAAGAAAAATCTAAATAAATCTACGTTTGGTTCCACCCCGGCATTCTTACATACCACTGTAAATCCGACAACATGCCTCATGGCATTGGGTGCTAATTGACTCAAGGCGATGCCGTAATACCTCAGCAACTGCACTACGAAGTCCCAAAGGGGGAATCTAATTCCTATTCTCAAATGGTCTATATACACACTTATGAAGCCCCTCGGCGGGCAACAAGCTCGGTCACTAGGCTCCAGCACTATGTATTCTAAGTTAAAAGGGAAGTAAAAGGTTGGAATCGGGGCTTCTATTTGCACCCGCGTCATCCGCAGCGACTCCACGGCAACCTCGAAATCCTCCTCCAAACACTCACTAAACCCTACTGCCCGTGTGCCAGATTCCATGTCGTCTGCCCTATATACCATCCTAATCTCTCTTCTTTCCGGAATGATAAAGCGCAGGGGTGGTACATCTAACGGGGTTTTATTGGTCCTTACCTCTCTAATTGAAGATGAAGACGATGAGGAAGACATACTTACTTGGTTTCGATTTGAGATGGTTCACAAATGGCACAGATGAATCTCTTTTTTCCCGCTCTTTGTATCTTGCAAGTCGCAAATGAGAATGATGCAGTTTACTGTACAATCCTTCTTTGTATATACTCATGCATCAACGGCTCAGATCTGGCCTTTTCAAATTCACTGTCTCAGATTCGCGCGTGGATGTCACACGCGTTACAGTTACCAAGGCGTGTGGGGGACACGCTTATTGGAATTCTCAAACACGTCACTTCACATCCCTTCTCCTAATGATGGTGCCGCTAATCACATCAACCTCACCCTTTCCCAGGAAGCTTTGGGTCACACTCCGGTGATCCCTTCACCTCGGCCATACTTTAGCTCGGCATCACCAGACCTTATGACCCCGGGGATACTTCAGCTCGGCTCTGGTCGATCCCATGACCTCGGGGGTACTTCAGTTCGGTCCAGTTCGGCCCAGTTTGGTCCTCATGGAGTCCTTCACTTCGGGATGCATCATCTCGGCTCCGGTCAATCCCATTACCCCGGGGGTACTTCGGTTCGACAAGCCTGGCATCTCTCATTGCCAAGCTGTGCCTTTACATCACTCTACATCGCCGCACGTTACACCATGCTTTACTTTTAACCGAAGCTCCTACTCGCTCCGGCTGGGGGGGGGGGGCATTTTATAGGTATGGCCCAATAACTCCGGGTTACTAGGCCCAGAAGTACGAGCCCAGCGACTAAGCCGGCCCAAAAGCGCGCGCGAGCCCAATACAGCCCAGTTGCGGCGCATTTGGAAATTGAGATCCCCATGATCTCATCCCAACTTCCATGAAGATTTGATGGGCGCAATTGTAGGGATTTAGTTAGGGTTTTGATTTGTATAGTATAAATAGTAGAATTGTACTCGGATTGGGGGTTCGCACTTTGCACTCAAAAACTACAACGTGTAAGATTGAAAGGAAGATAGTGAAAAACACCTCGGCAGGTGATTGCCTCCGCCCGTGGACGTAGATCTCCGGATCGAACCACGTATATCTTGTGTTCTTTACTTTTCTTGCGTTTGGTAGCGTCGTTAATCATACTTTACTTCGAATTCCTTGGATAAGCGGATTGCGCTTTAACAGATGGGTTTTTTGTTATTATGTCATTTTCGTTGATCATTTTAGCAAGTATGTTTGGTTGTATCCACTTAAATGAAAATCGGATGTTCTCCCCACCTTTACTACTTTTAAGCTATTGGTTGAGAACTTCTTTAAAACTACCATTACTGTGCTATACACTGACAATAGCGGTGAGTTTATTGCCCTCCGTCCTTTTCTTCAAACTCATGGTATATCCCATCTCACCACCCCACCACATACACCCGAACATAATGGTGTTGCTGAGTGCCGTCATCGTCACATTGTTGACAATGGCCTTGCCCTACTCCACAAAGCCTCTATGCCCCTCTCGTATTAGTCATATGCCATGTCTGCTACCACATATATCATAAATCGACTTCCCAAAGTTGACCTTGCAATGATTTCCTCCTATGAAAAACTTCTCCAACAACCCTCTAACCTTCTCAAGCTTCGTGTCTTTGGTTGTCTTTGTTATCCCTGGCTTCGACCATATTCCTCTCACAAACTCAATGATCGATCTATTCCTTGTGTCTTTATTGGGTACTCCACTACTTAGAGTGCCTACCTCTGTCTTGATGTATCTTCGAATTGTATATACACCTCTCGGCACGTTGAATTCGTACATGTCTTTCCTTTTACATCCCCTTCCTCTCCTCCCCCTATCTCTCCTGACTTACCAATTATGGCACCTATTCCGAACCTCCTCCCGCGAAGCATACCGTGCCGGCTGCCTCTCCCTTTGCGGCCTCCTTCACCAGTGCGTGACTTCGGTTCCTCTCATATTATGGTCACCCATTCGAAGAATCAAATATTCAAGCCTAATCCTCGTTATTGATTGACTTCCTCAGTGAGCCTACTTGTGTTACTCAGGCTCTAACTGATGGTCGCTAGCGTGAAGCCATGTGTCGTGAGTTCACTGCTCTATTGAACAATGGAACTTGGGTTCTTGTTCCTTCTGACTTGTCTCAGAATCTTGTTGGTTGTAAGTGGATGTTTCACATCAAATGCAAATCTAATGGCTCAGTTGACAAGTACAAAGCTTGTCTTGTTGCTAAAGGATTTCATCAATGCCCTGTTATTGATTATTATGAAACTTACAGTCCCGTCGTTAAACAGGCCACTGTTTGCCTGGTCCTAAGTATTTTCGTTTCTCGTGGTTGGGCTCTTCAACAATTTGATGTAAACAACGCCTTTCTTCATATTACTCTCACGAATGATATATACATGGCTCAGCCTCCTGGATTTTCTAATAAGAATTTTCCGAACTATATCTGCAAACTTCGCAAATCCATCTATGGTCTCAAACAGGCTCCCTATACTTGGTATAATGCTCTTCGGTCTTTCTTATCTAGCATTGGCTTTCGTCATACGCACTCTGATGAGTCACTATTTGTTTACACTAATGGAGACATTATTGCTTATTTTTTGGTTTATGTTGATGACCTTATACTCACCGAGAATAATTCTAAGTTTCTTCAGCGGGTGGTCCGTGATCTTGGTTCTCGGTTCTCTATTAAAGACCTTGGGTCTCTATCGTATTTCATGGGGATTGTGGTTTTTCGTAACTCTCTCCACTACTTCCTCTCTCAGCGCAAATATATTGTTGATCTCTTTTCTCATCATAATATGCTCAATTCCAAGCCGGTTTCCACACCACTAGCCACTTTCGGCACGGCCACTTTGACTGATGGCATGCCTCCTGCAGATGCCACACTCTATCGTCAGGTACTTGGTAGTTTACAGGTGCTCCAGTTTACTCGCCCTGATATTGCATTGTTGTTAATAAATTATCCCAGTTTATGCATACTCCTACTTTCACTCATTGGGGTGCTGTGAAACGGCTTCTTCGGTATCTCAATGGCACTTGAGACGTTGGTATTACCCTTCGCTCCACATCTCCCGTCTCCCTTTATTATTTCACCAATGCTGATTGGGCTAGCAATGTTGATGGCGTACCTTCACTGGTACGTATATAGTCTTTCTTGGTTATAATCCTATCTCTTGGGCCTCTCACAAGCAATGTTCTGTCGTTCGATCTTTTACGAAAGCTGAGTACCGCTCAATTGCGTCTGCTGCAGCCAAATTACAGTGGACATAATCTCTCCTCAATGAGCTTGGCTTTGCTCCTTCGAATCCACCAGTTATGTATTGTGATAATGTTGGTGCAACGTACTTATGTTCCAATCCTATTTTTCATTCCCGGATGAAACATATTGTTATTGATTTCCATTTTATACGTGACTTGGTAAAAACCTCCTATCTTCGTGTATCTCATGTATCCTCGGCTGACCAGCTTGCCGATGCTCTCACCAAGCCTCTCTCTAGTGCTCGACTCCAGCTTCTCATGACCAAGATTGATGCCACCAACGGTGCTCCATCTTGAGGGGGCGTATTAGGGCTCACATTGTTATTGTTGTATAATATGTTCTAGTTTAGTTTTCTATCCCACATTAGTTATATGTAACCAATTTCACACTTGTAATTGTATTGTAACTCTATTTTTTTAATATATGTGTGGAACATATTCCCTAAATATCTTATATATTCAAGACACTCCTTGGGAAGCTATTAGCATGGATTTTGTGGTGGGTTGCCAAGATCACAAAGGAGCTTTGATTTAATTTTTGTTATTGTGGACCGTTTTTCTAAGATGGCTCATTTCATACCATGCAAAAAGACCATGGATGCTTCTTACATTGCCGAACTTTATTTCAAAGAGGTTGTCAAGATTCACGATTTCCCCAAGAGTATCGTATCTGATCGCGATACTAAATTCCTTAGTCATTTTTGGAGGAGCTTGTGGTAAACGTTGGGTACTAACTTGCTTTATAGCAGTGCCTATCATCAGGAAACAGACGGTCAAACTGAAGTCGTTAATCGCACTTTGGGAATTTACTTCGAAGTCTCACTTCTAAAAGGCGAAAGCAATGGGATACTATCTTACCGAGAGCTGAATTCGCTTATAATTCTATGGTAAGTTGACCTACGAGAAAAAGCACGTTTGAAATTATTTATGGGAACAATCCAAACCATTATCTTGACCTCACTGAAGCTCCAAGTTCATGCAAAAAGGCTGAAGAATTTACCATGTGAATAGAGAGGATTCGGGAAGAAGTGAAAAGAAAGCTCGAACAAAGCTATGAATCTTACAAAGATGCTACAAATACCCATCGATGAGCTCAGGTCTTCAAAGAGGGTGATCTCGCTTGGGTTTATTTTGAAGAAAGAAAGTTCCTGCTGGTACCTACAACGAGCTCAAAGAGAAGAAGGTTAGCCCTTGCCAGGTATTGAATAAAATAAATGATAATGCTTATAAGATTGAGCTACCAGCACATTTACACACCCATTCGACTTTCAATGTTCGTGATTTGAACACCTATTATGGAGAAAATGAGCTGAACTCTGAGACAAGTTTTTTCCCGTTTCGAGAGGATGATGTAGGGCAAATTCTCTCATAACTTTGAACACCTATTATGTACCAACGCAATTTCGTATTCTGCTCATAACTCTCTCTAGAAAACTCTGATTCATGCATTGTTTGCGGCATTGGATAGCCAACTCGATTATATTTCTATCCATATGTTATGGACCATCAGATTCAAAGTATTTAGAGATTTATGGTCATTCAAAGTCACGTCCAAAAACCACGAAGTTACTTTGGAAGTTTGAAAGTTGTTTTCTCTTTATTCATTGAATCACTTTGCCTTTGTATCCTATAAATACCTGAAGTCTTGTGGATTGTAGGTAGACTTGAATATTATATGAATCATTTATCAAGATTGAGACTAGAATAGAATTCTCATTTTCTTGTTGTTCCCAACTTGGAAGCCGAATATAGCATTACATATATTCTATTTCATTTCTCTTTTCTTTGTTTCCAACCCTCATCGGAAACTTATCAACTACAACAACCATTACAATTTTATGCCTAATTACTTTCCAATCACGATCATTAGATGCATCTTTATGAGACTGTCCACCACCAATTTCACACACGTCCATAGCTGCAGTTGTGAATCAAGAGGAAAAAACATGATTGTCTTCCAACCATTGCTTTACAATTGCAGTATATGGCAAAATTAGTGAAGAAAGTAAGACGTCTTATAAAAATGTACTTAAAAATAATGGAGTAACGTAACTAGACATAAAAAAAATATTATCGATGTTAAGATTAAAAAAAAATTCATGATCAGTGAGAAACAGGGGTCATTCTAGGGTGCAATAGTTGCACTTGTGCAACTAAAGGATAATTTAGTTAATTTTCAGAGTTCTGCATATGGGACCATTTAGTTATTTATTCTAGCACACTAGAATTGTCAAAAAAATTCTACTCCCGATTATTTGGACGGTGGAGAGACAGAGTGGAAACTCGGGGACGGTCGTATGCCGATAGTTTATCTGAAGTTTGAGACAGATTGACGACGGACGAATAAATTACCAAGGATTATTGTCATCGATAACCAATTTGGCTGGAAAAACCCATGTGGCGTTCACGTGTCTCATTTTTATGGCCGATTCTTAAATACGTGGCACCGGCAAGCTACGATGAGTTAAAAAAAATCTTTTTATTTTTTAATTATTAATTCAAACTCACTAGTCGGTGCTAGGTATTGAAAAATAGACCGGAAAAATGAGTCACGTGACCGGCCCTCGTAATTTCCCGGGCAAATTGGTCACCTACAGTAAAAAAAGAACTAAATCCCGATCAATTCTAAGTTACAGAATTAAATTGAATTTCTAACTTTCTTGGAACTAAAATTGTATGAGCGAAAATCTAAGGGATCAAAAATAATTTCAGCTCGTTATTTTAGGGAAAAAAGTTGATTTGGTCCCATAACTTTTTAACTTTTCTGATTTGGTCCCATATTTAACTACTTTTTCAATTTAGTCCCGTATCTCTATTAATTGCTCCATTTTGGACCAATTTTGACCCAATTTTGACCAACTCGCCGAAAAAGGCCACGTGCCTCCCACGTGTCGGCGGCCTTCAGTGAGTTCCGGCGACTTATGCCACGTGGCGGGGAAAAATAGTTGATTTGATCCCATAACTTTTTAACTTTTCTGATTTGGTCTCATATTTAACTACTTTTTCAATTTAGTCATGTACCTCTATCAATTGCTCAATTTTGAACTAATTTTGACTCAATTTCCACCAATTCATCGAAAAAGGTCACGTGTCTCCCATGTGTCGGCACTAATTAAGAGTTTTGACGACTTATGCCACGTGGCGCCGCATTTGTGAGGTGACTTTTGTCTTTTTCTTCATGTTAGAATTTTTTTACCTCAACAAATGATTTAATAAAATAAACAACAAAAACTCAAAACCTGTGTTACAACACAAAAAGAAAAATTAAATCAAACAAATCCTAAAAGAATCTGTCACACCCACCCTTGCAAAAATTTATTTTATACTAATTTTTAATCTTACAAAACCTGTATATTTTTTTTTTTTTCAAAATTAACGATTTAGAATACTTCTTCAAGACCCAAATTTCACCTACATATATTGACATAGGTTCAGGTCGAGTACAAAAGTGTCACACTCCATTCAACGCTGTATTTACAGGAATATACATATTAAAGTTCCTTAGTTTGAACATGTCCAAAAGAAATTATTAAAACACTAGCAAAAACGTAGTGAGTCCACGGTTTAGCCCCACAGATCGTCATTCATATACATGGGACTTCAAAACTTGCAGAAGCTCCAACAACATGCCAGATCAGCTTACGAGCTCACGCGTAGTCGAACTCACCTACAATGCAAGAACTATGTGAGCTACAGCTCAGTAAGCAGAAATCATGCATAACCAATGCGTGAATGATGAGTTGCATTTCACAAAGCCATTGTTTTCAACTCTTTTTCAAAGAAATCATATTTGATGGGAATTGGCTCTCGTCACTGACACAAACCTCCCAAAAATAACACTCATTGGCCACACTCGTGACTACCAAGGGTCCCTCCTCCCCCCTTATAGTCCACCCGAGATATCAGTGATGGTTGGTACGACCAAGCGGCTATCCTCCCGAGACTACCAGGGGCCCACCTCCTGCCTGCCCCCGCAGTCCACCGGGAAGTCTACCTCTTCCCGTACCCATCATCATAAAGGTGCTGAAGTGGGAACCTCTTCCGCGTGCACGCTGTCACCGGAAGCATCCCGAGAGACACCATATATAATATATAATTCTCAATGTGCCAGTGGTGTCCAACCCCAAAACATTATCAATTTATGCAATTACGTTATTTTGACTTCTTATATGTACACATGTAATCCTTGTGGATGCTAATGCTCATGATTGACGCACATCAATTTGTTTCTAGCAACGGAATAAAACACTTTATACAAAGGTATGCAAGAACACATATAACAATCAATTATCACTAATAACAAACAAAATACTATGTTCAAGCATTGTAGTTGGAGATGGATTTCTACTTACCTCTTCTCCGAAGTAACTTTTGAAACTTCCTATCCCACCATGGTAATCAATCTATAACAATTTTAAATCGAATTAATACATAATTTATCAAATTCCAGGTTATTAAGTACTTTTAATTCGGAATTTCCAGTTTCGTCGCATTTTAGTAATAATGCTCTAACTGTTTCTACAAAATTGATATTTATATGATTCAAGTTGGGTTATAAAGCTAACACATAAGGCTACAACTTTCATGTTTTGAACTTTACCAAATTCATATTGCACAGCAGTCGAAATCAGCTAAAAAGTGGATGTTCATTCCAAAAATCTGGACAGGTTTAACATTCACTTTCCTAACTTTCTTAGAACATCATTACAATATTAAGCACATACCTTGTAAATATAATCCTAGGTGTCCCATCTTTGAGTAAATATATATAAACCTTAAATATATGTATGTCAACTTTTGTATATAGATTGCACTTCTGCAGTATTGCTATCTTAAACTTAAAGACTAAGCTATAAATGTGTCATAGATAATCCTATCTAGTTTTTGCCGACTTAATTTGACGGTGATTTTATATTATTATTATTATTATTATTATTATTACTATTGTTGTTGTTGTTGTTGTTGTTATTATTGTTCCGATAATAAAACCCCTTTACCTAATTAACACTTCCACGTACTTCCTAATGTTCCATATTTTAAATTTGTCACGTGTAGTCTTAAATTTTAAAGCATGTCCCAATATTTTAGACTAGGGGGTTCTTGACTACCAAATTAAACATCTCCAAATTAGTCGCAAAATATATAATAACGCAATAAATATAACAAATTAATTACTATAAAACTATCACGCAAATAGCACATAAAAAATATGGAATGCATGAAATGCAAAAATTATATTGGCCAGTGAGTTGTGAGAGGCGCGGGTATTACATCCTCTCCCCCTTATAAAAATTTCGTCCCCGAAATTTACTTACTTGAAGAGCTCCGGATATTTGGCTCTCATTTCTTCCTCTCTTTCCCAAGTGGCTTCTTCGACTGATTGATTTCTCCATAGCACTTTGACTAACGGAATTTCTTTGTTTCTGAGCCGTTTTACTTCTTTTAATAAAATCTGTACTGGTACTTCCTCATATCCCAAGTCTGCTTGTAGTTCTACAGGTTCACTGTTCAGGACATGAGACGGATTTGCAACATACTTCCTCAATACTGACACATGGAACACATTATGTATTTGAGACATTGATGCTGGCAAATCGAGTCTGTAGGCAACGTCACCAACTCTCTCAATAATAGGAAATGGACCAATGTATCTTGGACTAAGTTTTCCTTTCTTGCCAAACCGCATTATTCCCTTCATTGGTGCAACTTTCAAAAATACTAGATCTCCCACTGCAAACTCAAGTGCTCTCCTTCTCTTATCCGCATAGCTTTTCTGGCGACTCTGAGCTGTTTTCATTCTTTCTCGAATCTGTGACACAGCTTCTGTGATCGACACTTCCTAGAAGTCTTCTTTCACCAACCTCATCCCAATGTATCGGTGATCGACACTTCCTACCATATAGTGCTTCATAAGGAGCCATTCCTATAGTAGATTGATAACTGTTGTTGTAGGAAAATTCTATCAAAGGTAGAAATTTACTCCATTGGCCCTGGAAATCTAACACACAAGCTCTGAGCATATCCTCTAAAGTCTGTATCGTCCTTTCCGATTGTCCGTCAGTTTGTGGATGATATGCAGTACTAAAAGACAACTGTGTTCCCAGTGCCTTGTGTAAACTCTTCCAGAAGGTAGACAGGAATCTTGAGTCTCTATCTGAAACAATGGATAATGGCACTCCATGAAGTCTAACTATTTCTTGTATATATATCTGAGCATAACGATCCATGGAGTAAGTAGTACAGACTGGGAGAAAATGAGCCGATTTCGTGAGTCTGTCCACAATTACCCAGATAGCATCGTGACCCTTTACAGTTTTCGGCAATCCCACCACAAAATCCATTGTAATGTTTTCCCATTTCCATTCCGGAATTAGTAAGGGCTGTAAGGTTCCCGCCGGTCTTTGATGTTCTGCTTTTACCTGCTGACAAGTCAAACACTGTTCTACATACTGAGCAATATCTTTCTTCATACTTGGCCACCAATACTGCACCTTTAAATCTCGATACATTTTGGTAGCTCCTGGATGTACTGAATATGGTGTCGAATGTGCCTCTGCCATAATATCTCTACGAATGCTATCTACATTTGGCACACATAACCGGTTTTTGAATCTTAAGACATCATTCCCTGATAACTGAAAGTCCGTTGGCGTCCCTGAAGCGGCATCCTTCTTTACTTTAGCTAAATATTCATCTTCATTCTGTCCCTGCTTAATTCTATCAAGTAGGGTAGGCTGAAGGGTTAGAGCTGCTAGTCTTGCCTCTACTATTCCCAATTGAACAATCTCGACATTCATTCTTTGCAAGTCTAGTAACTCCGGTTTCTGAATTAAAGCCATCAATGTGGTACTTTGGGACGATTTTCTGCTTAAGGCATCAGCTTCGACATTTGCTTTACCAGGATGATAGTTGATAACACAGTCATAATCTTTCACGAGTTCTAACCATCTTCTCTGTCTCATATTCAGCTCTTTCTGTGTGAAAAAGTACTTCAGACTCTTGTGATCTGTGTAGATCTCACATCGTTCTCCATATAGATAGTGTCTCCAAATTTTTAGCGCAAATACTACTGCTGCAAGCTCCAAGTCGTGAGTAGGGTAGTTCTTCTCATACTCCTTCAACTGTCTGGATGCATATGCTATTACTTTGCCATTCTGCATTAACACACACCCTAAACCATTCTTCGAAGCATCACTGTATACTACAAAGCCTCCAGTCCCCGTTGGTATTGAAAGGATCGGCGCAGATGTTAACCTTTTCTTCAATTCTCGAAAACTCTGCTCACAAGCCTCTGTCCACTTGAATGTTACACTCTTTCTAGTCAACTGTGTTAAGGGAGATGTAATTTTCGAGAATCCTTCTACAAATCTCCGATAGTACCCCGCTAACCCGAGAAAACTACGTACCTCTGAAGGGTTTGTAGGTTGTGGCCAATTGTTAATTGCTTCAACTTTACTTGGATCAACTGAAATTCCTTCTCCTGACACAACATGCCCTAGAAATATTACTCGATCCAACCAGAACTCACATTTCTTGAACTTAGCGTACAACTGTTTCTCCTTTAGAACGTCCAAAACCTTTCTTAAATGCATAGCATGCTCTGCTTCATTCTTGGAGTAGATCAGAATGTCATCAATAAACACGATAACGAACTTATCCAAAAAGTCTTTGAATACCCGATTCATCATATCCATGAAAGCTGCTGGGGCATTTGTCAAACCGAATGGCATTACCAAAAACTCATAGTGCCCGTATCTTGTACTGAACGCCGTTTTCGAGATATCTTCCTCTTTAATTTTCAGTTGATGATATCCTGAACGCAAGTCAATCTTGGAGAATATGGAAGCTCCCTGGAGTTGATCAAACAAGTCATCAATCCTGGGTAAGGGGTATTTGTTCTTGATCGTAACCTTGTTCAGTTCTCTGTAATCTATACACATCCTCATAGTACCATCTTTCTTCTTGACAAACAAAACTGGTGCACCCCATGGCGAAAAGCTAGGTCTAATGAAGCCTTTGTCCAGTAAATCTTGCAATTGAATCTTCAACTCTTTCAACTCTGTTGGCGCCATTCTGTATGGTGACTTCGATATAGGAGCAGTCCCTGGATATACGTCAATTACAAACTCTATCTCTCTGTCTGGGGGTAATCCTGGGAGTTCGTCTGGAAATACTTCAGGGTATTCTTGCACCACTGCTACCTCCTCAATAGTCGGACAGTGTTTCTCTTCCATACTCATAACACTTACTAGGTAACCTTCACAACCGCTTTCCAATAACCGTTGCGCTTTTACCGCTGATATCGTGTGATATTTGAACCTTTTTCTTACTCCCATAAAGACAAAAGATGTGTCACCAGGCGGCTGGAACATGATTACCTTGTTCTGACAATCTATTGTAGCACCATATTTCGATAGCCAGTCCATACCCAAAATCACATCATAATCATTCATATCTAATATGATTAGATCGGCATAAAGTTCTCTTCCTTCAATAGAGATAACACATGCTCGCAGAATTTGGTTAGTTTGTTTTGACTCTCCGGAGGGGATCACTACATTGTAACTAACGTCTGCTATATCAGGTTTCCTACCCAGCCTCTTCACATACTCAGTGGATGCAAATGAATGCGTAGCTCCAGAATCAAATAGTGCAAATGCAATAGTATCACAGATGGGAACTTTACCTGTTACTACAGATGTATTTGCTTCCGCTTCCTCTGCGGTCATGGTAAAGACTCTAGCTGGCGTCTTCTTTTGTGTAGCAGGGTTTGACTTCTCTGGACAAACCGTGGAAATGTGTCCTGCTTTTCCACATTTAAAACAAGTCCGATACTCTGCAAAACACTTTCCACTATGCGAACCTCCACATGTGGGACATGTAGGTTGTGTAACTGGTGATTTTCCTTGTTCACCCTTTTGGCGCTTGTCCTGATCCCATGATTGTTGTCCTGGTTTTGGTTGAGAACCCGGCCTTGGACCTTGCACTTGTAGCGGCCTTTTCTTTCCATCTCCTACAAAACGAGGTCCTTGTCTCTGTATAAACTGACGCCTAACCTCCTGAGCACGCCTAATTTTCATTTCTGCTTGTTCGGCAATCAACGCTCGTTCAGCAACTTGTGAATAAGTTACTCCATGTATTCCAGCCATACACACATCCCTATATAGCTCTGGCCTCAGACCTTCTAGGAATCTCTCTACTTTCAGCGCATCCGTACTGACCATGTGCTCCGCAAACCTAGAGAGTTGCTCGAACTTGGCGATGTAGTCCGCAACATCCATTGCCCCTTGCCTCAATTGTATGAACTCGTTCATTTTCATTACTCGAACTGGGGCCGTGAAATACTTGTTTCTAAAAAGTTCTTTGAACCTATTCCACGTCATTGTCGCTACATCCTCTATAGTTTTCATCGTGTCCCACCAGTGTCCCGCACTTCCACGTAACATGAACGATGCGCACAATACCTTTTCCCCCTCAGGAACTTTACTATACAAAAACATGTTCTCTATAGTTCTAAGCCAATCCTCTGCATCAGTGGGATCCGTTGCACTCTCAAATGTTGGCGGGTTAAGCTTTCTAAACCTCTCCCCGATGACCTCTAAGTATTCAGCTCGAGGTTGTTGTTGATTTACACCATTTCCTGGTTGTTCACCCACACCCCTTTGTTGGATAAGTTGTTGAATCTGTTGCGACTGTTGTTCGACTAACCCTGTCAACCGAGCCACAATCGCTTCCAGGCCAACACCTACTGCTGGTGCATTTTATTCCTGTTCGTTATCTCCTTCAACACCTTCTCCTCTAACGACCTCCATGATTTTTTTCTAGTTTTATTGTCCCTCTGTCACAGGCCAATATAATTCATGAAATAATGAGTGCAAATTACGAATAAGTAAAACTTACTGGCATGTCTGCGCTTCAGAAGTTCTGAGCTCATGTATATGAACAGTCTACAGGGCACAAACCGGGCTCTGATACCACTCTGTCACACCCACCCTTGCAAAAATTTATTTTATACTAATTTTTAATCTTACAAAACCTGTATATTTTTTTTTTTTTTCAAAATTAACGATTTAGAATACTTCTTCAAGACCCAAATTTCACCTACATATATTGACATAGGTTCAGGTCGAGTACAAAGGTGTCACACTCCATTCAACGCTGTATTTACAGGAATATACATATTAAAGTTCCTTAGTTTGAACATGTCCAAAAGAAATTATTAAAACACTAGCAAAAACGTAGTGAGTCCACGGTTTAGCCCCACAGATCGTCATTCATATACACGGGACTTCAAAACTTGCAGAAGCTCCAACAACATGCCAGATCAGCTTACGAGCTCACGCGTAGTCGAACTCACCTACAATGCAAGAACTATGTGAGCTACAGCTCAGTAAGCAGAAATCATGCATAACCAATGCGTGAATGATGAGTTGCATTTCACAAAGCCATTGTTTTCAACTCTTTTTCAAAGAAATCATATTTGATGGGAATTGGCTCTCGTCACTGACACAAACCTCCCAAAAATAACACTCATTGGCCACACTCGTGACTACCAAGGGTCCCTCCTCCCCCCTTATAGTCCACCCGAGATATCAGTGATGGTTGGTACGACCAAGCGGCTATCCTCCCGAGACTACCAGGGGCCCACCTCCTGCCTGCCCCCGCAGTCCACCGGGAAGTCTACCTCTTCCCGTACCCATCATCATAAAGGTGCTGAAGTGGGAACCTCTTCCGCGTGCACGCTGTCACCGGAAGCATCCCGAGAGACACCATATATAATATATAATTCTCAATGTGCCAGTGGTGTCCAACCCCAAAACATTATCAATTTATGCAATTACGTTATTTTGACTTCTTATATGTACACATGTAATCCTTGTGGATGCTAATGCTCATGATTGACGCACATCAATTTGTTTCTAGCAACGGAATAAAACACTTTATACAAAGGTATGCAAGAACACATATAACAATCAATTATCACTAATAACAAACAAAATACTATGTTCAAGCATTGTAGTTGGAGATGGATTTCTACTTACCTCTTCTCCGAAGTAACTTTTGAAACTTCCTATCCCACCATGGTAATCAATCTATAACAATTTTAAATCGAATTAATACATAATTTATCAAATTCCAGGTTATTAAGTACTTTTAATTCGGAATTTCCAGTTTCGTCGCATTTTAGTAATAATGCTCTAACTGTTTCTACAAAATTGATATTTATATGATTCAAGTTGGGTTATAAAGCTAACACATAAGGCTACAACTTTCATGTTTTGAACTTTACCAAATTCATATTGCACAGCAGTCGAAATCAGCTAAAAAGTGGATGTTCATTCCAAAAATCTGGACAGGTTTAACATTCACTTTCCTAACTTTCTTAGAACATCATTACAATATTAAGCACATACCTTGTAAATATAATCCTAGGTGTCCCATCTTTGAGTAAATATATATAAACCTTAAATATATGTATGTCAACTTTTGTATATAGATTGCACTTCTGCAGTATTGCTATCTTAAACTTAAAGACTAAGCTATAAATGTGTCATAGATTATCCTATCTAGTTTTTGCCGACTTAATTTGACGGTGATTTTATATTATTATTATTATTATTATTATTACTATTGTTGTTGTTGTTGTTGTTGTTATTATTGTTCCGATAATAAAACCCCTTTACCTAATTAACACTTCCACGTACTTCCTAATGTTCCATATTTTAAATTTGTCACGTGTAGTCTTAAATTTTAAAGCATGTCCCAATATTTTAGACTAGGGGGTTCTTGACTACCAAATTAAACATCTCCAAATTAGTCGCAAAATATATAATAACGCAATAAATATAACAAATTAATTACTATAAAACTATCACGCAAATAGCACATAAAAAATATGGAATGCATGAAATACAAAAATTATATTGGCCAGTGAGTTGTGAGAGGCGCGGGTATTACAGAATCGAATTTCTTTTCCCTTCTCACTTTCAACGCTTCTCGTCATCATATTTATTTTCATTTTGGTTTGCTGCTGCCATGCGTCTCTTTTATGTGGGAGCTTATGCGATTCTTTTCGGAGAGGGATTAGAGTAGCGATGTAGTAGGCGTTGAAGAGAAATAATTTTTTATTCTTTTAGGATTTGTTTGATTTAATTTTTCCTTTCGTTTGTACCCTAGATTTTGGATTTTTATTTTTTATTTTATTAAATGATTTGTTGAGTTGGAAATTTTCTCACCTTATGTGTAAATTCATGTATAAAAGAAAAGAAAGAAAAAGACAAAAGCCACCTCAGAAATGAGGCGCCACGTGGCATAAGTCGTCGGAACTCTTTAATTGGTGCCGGCAAATGGAAGGCACGTGTTTCCCGGTGAATTGATGAAAATTGGGTCAAAATTGAGCAATTGATAGAGGTACATGACTAAATTGAAAAAATAATTAAATATGGACCAAATCAGAAAAGTTAAAAAGTTATGGGACCAAATCAACTATTTTCCCCCGCCACGTGGCATAAGTCGTCGGCACGTGGCCTTTTCCGGCGAGTTGGTCAAAATTGGTCCAAAATAGAGCAATTAATAGAGATACGGGACTAAATCGAAAAAGTAATTAAATATGAGACCAAATCAGAAAAGTTAAAAAGTTACGGGACCAAATCAACTTTTTTCCCCGTTATTTTAGTATACCAAATATCTAACGGATATCGAAAATTTTCGGCATACCAATATTTTAGAGAATTATGAAAAATTTACTTGATGTAATAAATAATCACATAAAAAAAGAAATAAGACATACTTACTCAAAAGAAAGGAAAAAAAAAAAAAAAAGCAAAACTAAAAGAATGGAAAAACAAGAGCAGAAATGGTGGCCTATTGTGTCCAGTAAAGTTTGTTGATTTATTAACCAAGCAGAGTTATGTGGAAGAGTTAAAGAGGGAAATGTCAACTTCACCCTTCTTTTTTCTTATAAAATTTTAAACTAATGAATGATCAATATGACACTTTAGAAGATCTAATAGTTTAAATAGAAGATCTAATAGTTTAAAGTAGAAAGTTGCACATGTACAATTATTGCACTAAAATAAAACTCGAGAAATAGTGATATGTTATGAAAGTTATGATTGTAAATTGGACGAAATAAGATATTTTTGGTAATACAACCTAAAAAAAGGTTATATGCAATGGATGTAAACGGCCGTTGTGTGACATAGACCACAAATCCATGCATGTGACGAGAACGTTCACGTGTATACTTTCACCATTTCAATATTCTGACCTCAAAATAAGCCAACTCCCTCAAAGTCAACACAATATTTTCAATTTACCAAACCCCCTCAACTTTCTAATGTTAAAATATAATAATAATATTTTTATTCCCACGTCATCTCGCCATATTGTGGCTGTTCTTTCCCGTTTCTTTTCTACCTTATTCAAAAAAGGAAAAAGGAAGTGGGCTCGGGAAGTTTCCTTTCTGGAATCAGCTCAACTTCTTTCATTTCACAACTCTAGAAAAACAAAAGAGGATGTACAGTTTTAATTTTTGTAACAACAAAGGATAGTACTACTCGTTATAAGCTTTCAAATTTAATCAGAAATATTATTTTTCATAAGTGCATGTCTTATTGAAACTGACTTTCAGTTTTCAAAAAGGAAGTTATGTGAAACATGATTCTGTTTTCCAGAGAGGAAGTGTATTTGGACAAAAAATTGAAATTTAGATGGTGTTTGCCTTAGAGCTGTTAGAAACCAGCTTCCAACACATAATCCTCATTCAAAAGAATACATCACCCCAAGTCTTATTCACAACTCAACTGACAATCACTAATAAAATCATTTGAATATCATTCATCCAAATAATATTTCTTGTATACATATTTCTATACAATCAAATCGCAGCACTTCTCTACGGCGATCACTGTCTCATAAAATTATAATTTAAATAATAAAATAATATATGTTTATCTCGTCTCTCAATCACGAGATCGTGAGTGTTGGGACTGTGAAGGTGACGACTCAACTGATGAAAAACTCCCCGACTCAATATGCCCAAAAAACAAGTCCGACAAACGATGCCCGATATCCTCAGGGGTATATCTCACCACTGACGCTGAATATCGCTCTCTTTCCACCTTCCGAACATTTTCTTTATAAAACTCGCGATATAATCTAAATATCTTTCTCGCGATACAAATCTTTATATAATCTCGGAGCTTTCTATCTGGTACCACGCAGATGGATTGCTTCTTGTACGCCTGATCGAAGGACGAATTAAATTTCCTGAAAATTTCTGTGATTTTTTCAGGAGTATCAGCAGCCGTTGGATTGACCTGGAGGGAATCGATGACGTGGCTCCACCCTAACCGTTCGTAGTTTGACGCGAACTGTTTGACTTTTGCCTCGTGCTTCGTCAGCCAGTCCTCGCCGAGGAGATATCGCAGATTTGAGGTTTCGACCTTTACGACGACGTATTGGAGATTGTTGGCGAGGAATAGGTAAGATAGAGAGACGTCTTTGTAGTACTGTGCTTTGGTGTCGAGTTTGCAGAGGAGGACGAGTATGAGCCACGCCACTTTCAGAGTGATCGGCGGTGCCGGAGACTCGTCGGAGAAGGAGAATTCGAAGTAGGTCTCCGGTAGAACGTTCTTCGCCGGCGGTGGCGAGTCTGCTAATATGTCGGACAATATGTTGCTGTAATCGGCGAGATTTGAGAGATAATCCATGGCGTCCATAGTCAGAGGGTGAATCCCGGCGCCGGCGACCGGTGTTTTCGTGGAATCCTTATTGATTACCGATTCGAAGTCATTCAACGCGGCGCGGACGAATTCTCCGAGCTTCACTAGTGACGTCAGTGCTTGTGATTTGATGGCGGCGGCTGATTCGAAGGAGAAGATAGAATCAATCTCCGGCCAGTAGTTGGAGATTCCGGCGTACATATCGAGTACTCGGAAAACTTTTTCCGGCGACTTTTTGCTGTGTTTTGCCACATTTTCTGGAAATGAGAACAGAATCATGGCGCCTTCTCTTGTGATCTCTGCAAAACACGATTCTCTTATCGAATCGGAACTCGCGAACACGTGATCGCAGAGAATCCTCTCTCCATTGAAGAGAGTCTGCACCGCAGTTGTCACGCCATTGATCCAATTCTTAATCCTCATCTCCAGAACTTCCCAATCCATTTTATGAATCTGAGAAGAACTGAATTTCTCCACTCCAAGCTTGTAAATGCCTTCATCAACAATCGATTTCCGAATAATTTTATATATCTTCAAGCACTCTTTCGCGTAACCTGCCGAAATCATGCATTCCGCAATCGATCTCAAATCAGACATCGCCACCATGGAAGCATCTTCAACTTCCGAAATCGACTCATTCGCAGCTCTGATCTCATCATCCTCCTCATCATCGTTGTAGGAAAAGCTTGAACCAGTGGATGTCCGAGACGACCGAATCGAGACCGACTCAGGATCGAGTTGAGCTCTGTTCATCGACAGAATCTGGTAAAACTCCTTCTGTAACCTCTTCATGGCGATCTGCATCAAATTTTGGGCTCGAGCTAGTTTGTCCGAGCTCGAGTTCTCCATCACCAGAAAGTGCATCGCCTTCTGCAGGTTGTTAACAGTTTTGATGAAGTCTCTAGCCTCTCGCCGGTTCTCATAAAACAGAGAAGTCACACGAGCAAAAGTGGTGGTTTCTGGATTCCATTTCTCGAGGATCGGCTCAGCTAGCTCCAGCGTTCGGTCCATCACGGAGTCGGAGAAGCTGGGGCGAGCCGGCGAAAATCCGAACCGCGAATGTGAAGAGGTGGTAGAATGTGGTGAGGATGAAGAAGAGGAAATTTTGGGAGAAAAACACACAATCCTCATTCCTTTTCTCGGCATTCTAAGTACGTTGATCCTTTTGAAATTCTTTTTAATGCTAATTCTTTTTTTCGGTAATATGTTTTTGTCTAATATTTGAAGCTAAAATTGGAAGTGAAGAGGTTAACGTTGAACATATATTTATAAGCGGAGAGAAGGAATGATAAATGGAGGGGAGAGGCCGGAGTTTGAAAATTGTTATGACTTTTTTTTTTTTTTTTCTTTTCTCTCGTTATGACTTTTGTGCACTGTTCGACAACTCCATGGCTTTAATTAGACTCCATTTGAATCATAGGCAATCACAGGGCGGTCTATATTCCGCCTAAATTCTATTTAAGCTAATTTAAGGCATAAATTTTTCACTTATATTCCATCCTAAAGAAATAGTTAATTTAAAAAAAGATATAAGAAATTTGATTTATATTTTTTTCATGATCTAAAATTTATGATTCATGGGTTCATGTTCATGTTCAAATTTACGATGTAGAGTTTAAATTTTATAATTATGTTATAACTTTATTTTATGAGTCCCTAATTCATGATCTAACGGTTTCACGATTTACATTTTATGTTTCATGTATTCAAAACTAATGGTTCATCGGGTTTAAGGATCACGATTCATTGTGTAGGTTATTAGTTTTGACTTGAAATGCAGAGTGAAACATCATAATATTAACTTTATTAAGTGCTAGATCCTAATTCATATGATTTGATTTGCGTCGCCAATTCAAACGCTCTTTCTATAATCTCTCATTCGCACATCTAATACTATAACATTTTAGGGCCCGCTTGGTTTGGGGGTTTAGGGGTAAGAAATGAGAATAAATGAACTCATTTTCATTTATGATATTTGGTACATAATAAATAAGTTAATCATTACTCCTTTTTATTAACAATTCTCCTCATTTCATCACATAATATGATTGACTCCTCATTCATATCCATTATCATTGTTATTAATGATTTGTAACTGAGCGGACCCTTAATCATAGTCTTTAATATTCAAAAGGCAAAAACTTATATGTGACCGTCACACGATCGTCACATGGTGTGACAGGGAAAAAGTATCACATTTATTTGTAAAAATATCACTTTTTTGACAAAAAAAATTTAATTTTTTATAGCAAAAGTATCACCTTTATCTGTAAAAGTATCACTATTTCTTGTAAAATTATCACTTTTTCCTATAAAAGTATATTTCGTCATACGTGTGACCGTCACACACAAGACTCACTCTATTCAAAATTACATTAGCATCTCAAAACATTATAATATTAAGTGTCATATAGTTAGCGCATTATAGTTACGACGGTAGTGCTAAGCTTCAGTTTGCCGTCACAGCATCGTTCGTTTTCTAAATTGTTACATTTATGAGTGAAATTAAGAAAAAAATGTACACGTCGGTAAATTCTACCCTACCCAAGTGGGTAGTGCCCCACTTGGATGATTCACCACACATCCAAAATGTATTTGGAGATCAAAATGAAATTAACCATTAGATCTCCATACACTTTACAAGTGTATGGTAGATCACCCACTTGGGTAGCTAGGATAGAATAAGCCGTAGACGTCCGTGTTGACGTGTGAGGATTAGACGTGGCAGGAAGTGTGTGTCCGATTGGGAAGTTGGGTGAAACGCGCCGCAACTTTCTTGGAATGGAAAGGTATAATGTAGGCATAGTGGGTTCCCATTCAGGCATTTCTTGAGTTATAAGTATTTGACGCCGTTGCTACTTGCAAATGTTGAAATTTCGACGAATTTTTAACTTAATTTCCCCGTCAATTAATAAATGTCTAATTACTAAAGCATAATAATTTACCGGGTTGTGTTTCTGCTTAATTTCGAATGTTATTTATTACATATAATTAATATTTCATCCGTCCCGACTTAACTTGCCCAGTTGATCAGGTACGGAGGTTAAGAAAAAATAAATTTTATGAAATCTTTGATTTTTTCAAAGATGGAGATTGAGAGTGAAGATTGTGTGATAAATTTATCATATATGGACTGACAAGTTAAACTGGAACAGACTAAAATGACAAGTAGACAAGTTAAGTTGGGACAGAGGAAATATATTTTAAAATAAATTATTAACATTTAGTCAATTTATGCCTGAATCAGATTACGTGTTCGTTTCGAATTGATTTCGGGTTTCCCATAATTAATTCGGACTAGATAGAGTTCCCATTGCCATGTCAGGTTATAGGTAAATTCTAGTATATGTGATGCAACAAGAGAGTATAGAACAACGGAATCACCTTCTATCTAATGTGGTTGAATAATAGAGTTTATAAATTTGTAATTGAATAAATTTATTTAGTTATAAAGTTGGTAATTGAATTTAAAATTCTTTTCTCTTTATAAGTTAATATTGTGATATGTTTCTGAAATTGTGTTATCTCAAATACTGAAGTTTGTAAATCAATTGAATTGGTTGATTGCAGTAATCATAGTAAAAATCAGTTTCCCTATAAAAAAGAAAAATGGATGGAATTTAGGTTATGATGGATAATGTTGGATGAGTGCATATATAGTGAGACTTAATGATTGATTTGAAGGAGGCAGTATAAGTTATTGGAAGATGATATTACATGTAATAGTAACATTGGTTCGACTTTGATAATTCAACACGTTTTTGTTTCAATTTGTTACGTAAAACTTTGGATGTTTCTAAGCTGATTTTTTCAAATATTTACATCATATTCATCTTGTCGAGACGCCTTTGGCCTTATCATTCATTCACAGCTAAAAAATACAAATTAAAGTGTTTCTAGTAACTGGGCTCTTAATTACACTCCAAGCAAAATGACATCATCCAAATACTTGGATTCATATACATATTCATATTATCTCTCTAACATTTTGGACTTATTATAGTCTCTGGAGAAAATATAAATAGTCAGACAATTGCTTGCCAATGTTTTCTCAATACCTAACTGGCTACGGCTCCGGTTCGATTCCATAATTACTGATAATGCGCAAAATTGAATATCAAACAATCACATCGTGCATGAATTAAAATGACTCCAAGATTTACATGGTTCGATTCGGAGATCTACGTCCAGGGGAGAAGGCAATTACCTTCCGGGGTGCTTTCACTATCTTTCCTTCAATGTTGGAGTACAATATTGCAAGCCTGTAATTTTTGAATACAAAGTCGGAACCGTCAAACCATCCACAATTCTCCTATTTATACTATACAACCGAAACCCTAACTAAATCCCTATAATCTCGCCCGCCAAATCTGCATGGCAGTTGGGAAAAGATCATGGGGATCTCAGGTTCCAAAGATGCCGCAACTGGGCTTGGGCTTAGCTGTATTGGGCTTGTGCACTTGGGCCCAACTAACCCACCTGACGGGTTAGGCCGACCTGGGAAGATTGGGTCATAGATTGTATATATTATTCCTTTTCTCAATTATATATCATTGAGTAGCATCAGAAGGGAATAGATTTTAAGTCAGTAGTTTGGACACCTTATAATTTAGGCCAGCGATTAGGGATTAAATCTTTAAAATTAAAAGAAATGAGGAAAAAAACTGAAAAGACAAATGTTTATAAAAATTTTACAAAACAGAGGTAGTACAATCTATTTCTGAAATATAGTTTTTAAATTTTTTTACTTTGTCCAGTAAAAAGAGATATTATTTTTTTGGATGCACTACTTTTTAAGACTGCAATTTTATTTTTTTTGTAAAAGGTGAATCATAGGAATTAGCTGTATAGTAAATGAAAAGTGTATAGTAGATGTAGTTTTTGAGGTGTAATTAACGAGAGGGATGATAATGATGTGAAAATGGGCGTATCTAGGATTCAAATTATTTGAAAACACCTGAAAGAATAACAACATTTTATTTTATTTTATTAAAAAAACTGTTACGCCTGTTGGAAAACGCCCACAACTGCCAAACGTCCGCGTCTCTTCCATCATCTTCTACCCTAATTACTTTCTCTTTAAATTCAAATTAACTCGTCTAAGATATTCGTTCAGCTCGTATGATGTCAATGAACACTCATTATCTTAAAATGCACATGGATGTGTTGTTCCAAAGACTTTTCTTTTCACAAAACTAGAATAATATTAAAAAAAAAAATAGTTAAAATACATAATTACTTACACATTCTTTATGTTTTGATATTTATTAAAATAACTTATAATTTACAAAAAATTAAATAAAATGCCTTGTGACCAGCTATTGCATGTGATGTGACACGGGACTTGATGACGTAGAATCGTTTTTTATTCCCCTCTTCATCAGAAACAACAGTTAGCTAAAAATAAATAAAAAAAATTAATTCACTTTTGGGATGGAAAATTAACCTATTTCCTTCAAACTCCACTCTTCTTGCCCTTTATATAAAATGGAGGACCACATCACTACTTCTTCTTCATATATATGCAGATCTGAAAATTTTACATTTTACCAAATTTCTGCAGGAGCCTTTATACAAAAAATGTCGTACTCCAACACGTTGCTGATGGGGTCTCTATTATGCGATTGTTGTATAAGAGCGGTCCTATGCAAAACTAGAAAAGAAGGGAACACAGGGAGGTGGTTCTACGGCTGTCGTAATTAGGATGTAAGTAAAATTTCCTCAGATATTTCGAAAGAATGGACAATCTGATTATCTATTTCCTCTTTTCTTTTCTTTTTTTGTTAATTTGTTATTTTTTTCTGTCATCTTAGAGAGGTGGATGTGAATTTTTTGAATGGATTGACCCACCACTACAAATAAGAGACAATCCAATCATTCCGGGGATACATGCGAAAATAATGGAGCTGACACAGAGGGTCGAAGAGCTACAAAAGAAGTACAAAGAGGAACGAGAATAACCTGAAATTTATGTTGGCAATATCATGAGTGTTTTTCGCTGTTGTGATGTGTATGTGGGTTAAAAATTGATCGTTGATTTTTGTTGGCTATTAGTGGGTTTCGTTTTCGTGTATTAGTGTTAGTTGAAGTTTTTTTCATTTTATATATAGGGCAAGAAGAGTGGAATTTGAAGGGAAATATGTTAGTATTTCCTTACAAAAGTGAATTAATTTTTTTTTTTTTTTTTGAGCTAACGGCTGTTTCTGGTGAAGATGGGGTAAAAAAAACTATTGCACATCATCAAGTCCCGCGCCACATCAGCGGTAACCTGCTGATTTACAGGCAATAGCCGGTCGTAAGACTTTTTATTCAATTCTTTGTAAGTTAGAGGTCATTTTGACAAATATCAAAACATAAATGATATGTAACTAATTATGTGAAACATAAATAACATTTTAACTAATTTTTCCTAATATTTAATATTGGCGTTCATGAACAAAATAGTTTACAAACTTGGTGTTCTTTAATACTCGTGAACATTAATGAACACTATATAACAAGTTTCATTCTATGCGTGTTGGCTTTACGATTTAACAAATATTAATCGAGCATGAATGGATAATTTACACATGCCATATATATACAATTTAGAGGACATGAACACGGAGATATTAATTCTTAATTTTCATATGAATCATATCCAAATTAATCTGTGACAAGAAGATAGAAAATATCCATACAATTTAATTTGCAGTTATTTCAATTTGTTTTACAATACTCAAAACTACCTTTATTCTCACAAGTTTTTACATCATGTTTGAAGCATGTTACAATTAAAATATTCCTAGCCCAAACACATGTAGAACGAAAAGAAAATAAAAATAACAATAATTTAGTCAAAGCCGACATCTTTACAATTCACAAATGATTTTATACATAAAACTATTGTTATTGCATAAGCAAACATGTAATCGTGTCTCGCTCATGATAACAAGTCTTGATTTACGAACCTCAAATTCCTTATTAAATCTTTCACAAAGATGTGTTCATACTATTCAGGCATCTTCAAACTTCAAACATACCATAAGATTCAACCACAAATACCTTCAATTTCTACGATATTACTGATGGGTATGGCCCAGTAACTTCGGATCGGGTCGACACTCCGATCCGACCCAGCTCAGTAACCGGCCCAGAAGCATGCGTGGCCCCAGTAACTTAACCGGCCCAGAAGCATGCGTGGCCTAAAAGAGCGTGGCCCAACTGAGGCGTATCCCACGAATCTAGGCCCACGATCTGCTCCCAACTTCCATGCAACGGAAGGGCGTGATTGCAGGGAGTTAGTTAGGTTTGGGTACTGAATAGTATAAATAGGAGAATTGTTCTCAGGATTAGGGTTCGCGTTTTGAATTCTAAACTGTTACGTGTAAACTCAAGGAGTATAGTGAAAGAAACATCTCGGCAGGTGCTATTTTTGAGCCCGTGGACGTAGATCTCCGGATCGAACCACGTACATCTTGTGTTTTTTTATATTTCTTACATTGGTTTTCGTTGAGGTTCTTGGATACCGGATTGCGCTTTATCAATTACTATCTCTCATTTTATTTTTTTAATCTTAATCGGAATGTAAATTCTTAAGTACAAGACATACAATCGAAGCTTGAAAATCATGTCACATTCAAACAGATGGATTAACATAAGCAAAAGAAAAAAAAATGTGCAATAGAATACGCGACCGAATTACAACTTCACGACATACGATGAAGACTACGTTATTACTATCTCGGATATTTTTACTTGTTTTATTTTTGAAAAAAGGATTAAAATAGTACTCGCTCCGTTTCAAAATAAGTGTTGTTTAAAGAAGATAAAAAAATTCAAAACAAATATCGTTTTAACAAAAAAAAAAATAATTTTCCAATCTTACCCTAGATAACTTACTTAATTTAGTTGATTCTTTTCTTATTCTACAAAACATACCAAATTAAATGAATTTTCTATGAATATATTTGCCATCTTTACTAATACTTAATTTTTATAGAAAAAAATTAAACAACATTTATTTTAAAATAGAGGAAATATGTAAGACACAATAAGGACCTAACTATTTTTTCTCTATCTGCCTAGAAACCTAATCTCTTTCCTCTCTTTCTTTATACTTTTTTTCTTTCCCATCAATTAAATATGATATTTTTTCTCTTTCCAATCAATTAAATACGTAAGTCAGAAAATCATAATTTTATTTAAGACAGTAATAGAGGCAATTTTGAAAGTTAAGTGAAAAAGGAAAAGATAAAGGATAAATATTTATAAATTTGCATGTTTTATATTATCATTAGATTTTAGAAAACTTGTACACTGATATGCTAAGTGGGAGCTCTTTTTTCAATCAGTATTACATTTTCTTGTAGTATTCTCGTGCGATGCACGATTTGTGAATGTAAATGAATAAATAATAAGAATTTCATATATTTATATGATTTTGATATAATAAAATATTACAATAATACTACATTCTAATTTTTTTACTTTTTTATTTGTATCACAAACACACTAATAATTAACCCACATAATCAATCACCAAACAATTATTTTTCTTTAATCTAACATTTCATTTTAATATATACTCTCTCAGTTTCTTTTTATTGATTTTTTAGCTTCTTAATGATTTTTTCTGATTAATTGATCTTTTAGGTAACTTTTACCATTTCTTTCAATTTTAACATTCTATCAATCCTAAAATATCTCTTCTTTCCAACCTAGATTTGAGAGAGAGAGAGAGGAGATTTTTTGGGGTATATTTGGAAAAAAAATTGAATTCTTAATTCTTCCACTTTCTTTTTTCTAAAAGATTAATTAAAAAGAAACAAAGGGAGTATACAATGTGGTGTCAAATTATAGATCGATAATAGATAACTGATTTAATTTAGGCGGTGGCTATTTGCAGCCCACAAATTTTTTTAACGCAACCCATTAATTTAATGATTTAGAATGTTGTTAGTAAAAGACTATATCGTCCTTAATGAAAGATAACATAACAATTAAAAATTATATATATATATATATATATATATATTGAAAAGAACTTAAGAATATATGTTTTATTTATTTCATGTACATCACTTATTTTAATTCTTATTTAACTTATTCAATTACATCTCACATCTCACTAATTTATGATTTTTTTTTGTTTAATTTTTTTACTTGAACTAGTGAAACGAAAAACTGATTTTGAAACATGACACTTATTATAGGACCGGTTTTTTTTTGAAATATGACTCTTATTATTGGAAGGACGATGTATTTCTTTAAATTAATTAAAGATTTATTTAGAATAAAAATACATATGAATAGACAAGTATAAATAACTTTCATCAGGTTCTTTAATCAACTAAAAAAATTCTCAACTTGAGGAGAAGACGGACAAAAGGAAAAGGAATTATTACCTTTAAACATATGAAGATCAGATCAAAGGTAAACTCGGAATAGTTGTAAACCATCAAACTCTGTTCAACGAATTATATATTTTATGGATTGCGATAACTTACCACTAGAACTAAACTAAACTGAACCTAATTACATAAAGTCACACAAAGCGTGAATACAACAACAAAACATACATGGTTCGCACATGCGGACCTGAGGAGATGAACAGAAATAAAAGAAACGGAACAAAATTAGAAAAAGTAACACGAAGGATTAAAATTATATTTAACTACATGTAGTTCCGAGATAAATTAAACACATTTTTGGTTTATTCTGTTAAACAACTTAATTTGTACATATATTTGGACCTAGAAACTCAACCAATATTTCAATCCAACTATCCGTTTTCATTTAGCAAACGAAATTAGCATGCGTATAAATGACAACTTTTTGAAAAGTTATCAAGGCAAATGGCAAATATAATACTACTATAAAGAATCATTTAATTAGTCGATTTACAAACATATATAATTTCATTTGCAAACTTTGTATATATGTGGTACACATATAATTAATTTAATTTTGAGGTCTAAAAGTCATTAAAATAGAAGCAACATCAAAAGTTAGTTAATATGCATTTATGAATGTTGAAATTCAAGAATTCAATGTATCTACGAAAGGCCAAGATGCCAAATGTGTGATTCTGTTGACAACTTAATTTATATTATATTATACACGCCACAGAATAAACACATCGTTATTTTGTTAATCAATTCAAAGGTTGCAATAATTGAGATTTTGGGTTTCAACATAGTACCACAAAAAATTAAACACTCCAGACCAATGTGTGTGGTATAACTTGAATTACATTAAACATTTGATAGAGATATAAAAAATCGTTGGCTTACAAAAGAGAACAGGGGAAATCTGTTGAGACGTTACACCTCCAACAAAATAATGTGCTTATTATATATGATGCCCATGAGATCACTATTTTTAGTACTATACGTATATTATAAGTTTCCTATATTTGCTTACTAATATAACTTTTATTTTCTCTTTATTCATTACAACAAATTATTAATTTAGATCCCTCCACAAGAAAAATGATTTTTGAGACAGTAAACAATGGTCTTGAATAATAAGTATTTGTCACAATTTTATTATTAAAGATAAAATGTCATCATTAATTAGTCATCTCAGATATCTTTTTATAACATTTAATTATCTCTAAAAGTAATCTTAGAATGATCTCAAATAATTTGTAAAAAATTGTGGTCTCAAAAAATATAATCACACAAGACTTCTTTTGTTGTATTAAATATTTACATGATTGAAGTACTAACACTATTGACTTACTCAAAACACCAACTAGATAATCCCAAAAAATCAATCATGCAACCATAAAATTGGATCAAATCATCTGTTCCCATTTGGGTATTCTAATTTGTGTATTTTTGTATTTCACGTCAAAATTAAGAGTTTAAACTATGAATCGTTAGCCTTGAATCTTATGCACCACTAATCCTGAATCCGTGAAATATAAAGCGTGAATTATGAACTATAAATTCATGAATCGTGATCATATAGACCATAGAATATAAAACTAGCCTAATTACAAAGTTTAAACCCTAAATAATAAATATAAACTTTGAATAGTAAATTCATGAACCCATAAACCATAAAATATTGAATGATAAAATTGATCCATGAATCTGCACCAAATTTTCTAAATTTTTTTGGAATATGAGTGGGATATAGAAAAATTGAAACTGGAGATTTGGTGCCTGAAAGTTTATTGTATACACATCATATGTGTTATAACACCAAATTCAAGACTGAGGTATAAATTAGAAACTAAACAATTAAGAACCAAACATAAATACGAACACCAAAATATGTACGGGTTGTATTCCTCAGACCACTCTATAATACCTAACCTCCACTCTCTAATACCTAACCTGTTATGTTATCAATAACGTCCGGCGACTCCCGTCGACTTCTTCGACACTGATACGGTACACCACCGAAGATCGGACGAACTTTCCCGAACACTTCTACTTGGCACTGACAAACTACGGATGAACTTTCCCGAACACCCGAACACTTCTACTTGGCACTGACAAACTATTACAACTCGCAAGTTATGTTATAACACATTGAACATCAACTTTTGACTCTATAACAGTAAGACAACTCGAATACTAGAATACAGATTTGACTCCTCCGTTTATTAATTTTCAATATGGATGAGTAACAACATATCTTCTTGATATTGTCCAATAACCAAATCTCCATATTTCTTTTCACTAAAAAATAAAAAATAACAATATATTTTTAATAATCTTTTACAGTGCGCATAAAGTACAAATCATGTAAACGCAAAACATTAACTGTAAACAGTGGTTTCCACAAACGGAGTAAAAAAGAGAGAAAAAGAGGAAAAATGCAAACAGCATAAGAATTCGTTAAAGGAATGGAAGTGGGCCAATCATATATTTCACGTGATTAAATTGAAGATAACGATATTTATAGCAAGAACGATCGTGACAATTGGGATGTTGATTCGGATCATTGAGTTGGATTTTCGTGTTCGATCTTCGCTCACTTTGAGATATATTTATAAAGCTATTTAAGAAGTCTTATTATTATATTTTAAAATAAATTATTAATTTACGATTAATTTAGGTTATTTGTGTTCATGTCTACTGATTTCAAATTTTTCTTAAGAAATTTGAATCAGATAAGATTAGTTGTCTCGAGTTAGGAATTACCTCCCTTAGCAGAGGGACGGATACAAGGAGCGCAAGTGGGGCCGTTGCCCCACAAAATTTTTCATAATTTTTTATATGGATTTAATATGAATATTATATATCAATGTAAATATACGGGTATGATATAAAAAATTGGCTCTCTCCCCATTCAAAATTAATGATTTTTTTTTTCATATGCATTTATATGTATATATGTAAATGTGTAGATTTTTTTTTCTTTTGAGTACAATAATTAAATGTGTAGATATTTGTTAGTTGGATAAACATCATAGTGGCCTTCCTACTCAGCTGAAGGCATGCACACTTAAGGGAATTGGAGTATCACGTGCATATAAAACATGCACATGCATATGGTTCACATTCTGTTAGGAAAAGCAGTTATCAGCAGGTGTAGTTTTGGGCTTCCTTGCATGCTACTTATATTCACCTTATATTCTAGAGAGAATCATCACTGAGTTGGTTATTAATCAAGAGAGAGAGGCATACACACACGCATAATCTGTTGATAGCTCACACAAGAAGATTACATGATTTGTTCTTCTTTGGTTGTAAATTTTACACATTCTAACAGTGATATAGTTCTTCTCGTTTGATGTATTCGACTGTAACATGAAGTAGGTGATTGCTTCATGGTTGAATTATGACAGAAACGATAATCTAGTTAGTTTTTCCCTCCTCCCGTGGACGTAGGCAATTTACTGTCGAACCACGTAATTGCTTGTGTTGTTTACTGTTTTGATATCTTGAATATATTGTTGCTGGCTTCTTGGTTTGGTTTTGAGTCCGTAAGGTTAGTCGTTGGGGTTAAGATCATTAGAGTCGATAATTGTGCGCTACAATTGGCGCCGTCTGTGGGAAACGAGCTGCGCGCAATAGGTATTCGATTCTTTGTCTGAAACGGTCTTAACTGTTTTCTTGAATTCTGAAATTCTGGAACACAAGATGACAACAAGGTTCGAAACTGAGAAATTAACGGGCAATAATGATTACGGTTTATGGAAGATTAAAATGAAGGCATTGTTAATACAACACGGTCTTGCTGATGCGCTTAAAGGAGAAAAGGCATTGCCTGAGAAACTTGATACAGTACAGAAGGGTGACATCCTTGAGAAGGCGCATAGCATGATCATATTGTGTCTTTCTAATAAAGTACTAAGAGAAGTAGCAAAGGAGAAAACAGCTGAGGATGTCTGGAACAAATTAGATTCATTATATATGAACAAATCTATGGCAAATCGTCTGTATATGAAGCAAAGACTTTACTCATACAGATTCTTGGAAAATAGACTTGTAGAAGATCAGTTGGAGGAGTTCAATAAATCTATTGATGACTTGGAGAGTATTGAGGTGAAATTAGAAGACGAAGACAAGGCAATCATTTTGTTAAATGTAATACCAAAAACCTATGACCACCTCAAGGATGCTATGATGTATGGAAGAGATACAAAAATAACACTCACTGAGGTCCAAACAGCCTTAAAAGCAAAAGAGTTACAGAGGATACATGAAACAAAGTCAGAAACAGTAGGTGAAGGGTTGGTCATCAAGAAAGGGAAACAATTCAAAGGAAAGAAACAATTCCAAAATGACCCTGCCAAGAAGAACTTCCAACAAAAGGGCAAGAACGCAGAGGGAAGAGAAACAAGAAAATGCCATTTCTGCAAGAAGCCAGGCCACTTAAGAAGGGATTTTTTTGAGTATAAGAAGAAACAGACCCAAAAGAAGCAGGCCACTAGCTCAGCAGATGTAGCTGAAGCAGATGGAGAAGCTGAGATGTTGAATGTTACTGATGAAAGGGTGGAAGATGTTTGTATCTTAGATTCAGGCTGCAGTTTCCATATGAGCCCTCACAAAAACTGGTTTCAATCTTATACTGAGCAGAACACAGGATCTGTATTGTTGGGTAATGATCAAGCATGTGAAGTCAAGGGAATAGGAAACATTAAACTGAGAATGCATGATGGATCCCACAAAATATTGATTGATGTAAGGCACATACCAAAGTTAAAAAGAAATCTAATCAGTCTAGAGACTTTGGAATCAAAAGGATGCACTTTCAAGTCAGAGCATAGTTCATTATATGTCATGAAGAAAGATGGTGTGGTAATGAAAGGCAAAAGAAAGTCCAGTCTATACTATCTCATGGCAGAAATAGTACAGGGCATGTGTGGAAATGTATCAGAAAACAAGATGGTGTTGTGGCACAGAAGACTGACACATGTTGGAGAAAAAGGACTAAATGAGCTGGCAAAGCAAAACCTCATAATACATAGTGGAAAGGGAGAACTCAGCCATTGTGAATAGTGTATACTTGGAAAGAGTAAGAAAAGTGTTTTTCCAGTTGGTAAACACAGCTCAAAGCTGCCACTTGATTATGCACATGCTGATTTGTGGGGACCTTCTAAAGTGGAGTCTTTAGGAGGTGGGAAATACTTCTTAAGTATCATAGATGACCATTCAAGAAGACTGTGGACTTATATCTTGAAAGCAAAATCAGAAGCTTTTGAAAAATTCAAAGACTGGTGTATTCACGTGGAAGTGGAAAAGGGAAGCTCACTAAAGTGCCTTAGGACAGACAATAGGTTGGAGTTTCTGTCTGAGGAATTCAGGAAGTTTTGTAGAGAAAGGGGTATCAAAAGACATAGGACAATCTCAGGAAATCCCCAACAAAATGGGGTTGCTGAAAGGATGAACAGGACCATCCTTGAGAGGGTAAGGTGTATGTTACTGGATTCAGGGCTGCCCAAGAAGTTCTGGGCAGAAGCAGTGTCCACTGCCACCTATTTGATTAATAAGTGCCCATCCTCCGCACTTGACAAATTTTTGACACCAGATGAAGTATGGTATTGCAGAACACCAAATTATTCAGGATTGAGAATTTTTGGATGTCAAGCTTATGCTCATTATAAGCAAGATAAGTTGGTTGCAAGAGCTTTAAACTGTATTATGCTAGGTTATCAAACTGGTGTAAAAGGATATAGATTATGGTGTAGTGAGGAAGGGATGAATAAGGTGATAGTTAGCAGGGATGTAACTTTTAATGAGTCAGTGATGCCTTATCTTCAGAATAATAACAGTCCTTAGGATATACAAGAAAAACTTGGAAATGTAAAATCACCAATTAAGGTGGAGCTTGATGAGAGTGATCTTAATCAAAATGAAGATGGTTTGTAAGACACCCAAAATGAAGAACCTAATGATGAAGATCAAGGGGATCTGGAAAATTATCAGTTGGTCAGAAATAGATCAAGAAGAACTATATTTCCATCTACCAGATATGGAGATGATTACTTGTTGGCATATGCACTAGTGACTGCTGAAGATACAGAGTGTCATGAGCCAAAGTATTACTCAGAAGTAGTAAATAGTAAAGATGGAGAAAAGTGGATGAAAGCAATGAATGAGGAACTGGAATCTCTGCAGAAAAATAACACCTGGATTTTGGTAGATAAACCAAAGCATCAAAAACTTGTCAGTTGCAAATGGATATTCAAAAAAAGATTGAAGTAGCAGAAACTGAACAAGTGAGGTTTAAAGCCAGACTTGTAGCAAGAGGGTTCACTCAAAAGGAAGGGATTGATTACAATGAAGTGTTTTCCCCTGTGGTAGAACACTGCTCCATTAGACTGCTATTGGCATTGGTGGCACACTGTGATTTGGAACTTGAACAATTGGATGTCAAGACTGCTTTCTTGCATGGGAATCTGAAGGAAACAATTTTTATGAGCCAACCAGAGGGTTTCATACTACCACAGAATGAAGGGAAAGCATGTTTGCTTAAGAAATCATTATATGGTTTAAAGCAAAGCTCAAGACAGTGGTACCTCAAGTTTGATACTCATATGAAGAAGATTGGATATGAGAGGTGCAGGTTTGACAATTATGTTTATTTCAAGAAATTGGAAGATGAAGTGGTTGTCTACTTATTACTGTATGTAGATGATATGTTAGTGGCTAGCAAAAGTCATCATGAAATACAAACTCTCAAAAAGAAACTACAAAGTGTTTTTGAGATGAAAGTTTTAGGGGCTGCAAGGAGAATTCTGGGTATGGACATATACAGAGACAGAGCTAAAGGCATCTTATGGTTAAGTAAAAAAGATTATATCCATAAAGTGTTGAAGAATTTCAAAATGAATGAGTCCAAAGCTGTTATTGTTCCTTTAGCTCAGCAATTTAAGCTATCAGAGCTTCAATGTCCACACACAGAAGAAGAAGAGAGGGAGATGAATAAAATCCCTTATGCTAACATTGTTGGAAGTGTCATGTATACTATGATATGCACAAGACCTGACATATCATATGCACTTAGTGTTGTTAGCAGATATATGTCAAATCCAGGCAAGAGACACTGGGAAGCTCTCAAATGGGTGATGAGGTATATGAAAGGAGCTGCAGATGTTGGTTTATTATTTCAGAAAAAGAGATCTGATGCTAAGATGGTCATAGAGGGGTTTGTTGATTTGGATTATGCTGCAAACTTGGATACCAGGAAGTCTCAAACTGGTTATTTATTCACACTTTGTGGCACTGCTGTGAGCTGGAGATCTATGACTCACTATTGTGGCTTTATCCACAACGGAAGCAGAATTCATGGCTCTCACAGAAGCTGTTAAAGAGGCCATATGGTTGAAGGGAATCTTAACTGAGTTTGGATTGGTTAGAATAAACTGTGACTCCCAGAATGCTTTGCATTTGGCCAAGCATCAGGTTTTTCATGAAAGGAGCAAACACATAGATGTAAGGCATCATTTCATAAGGGATGTAATAGAAAAGGGTTCAGTTGAGGTTGTGAAAGTGGTAACTGAACACAATGATGCAGATATGCTAACAAAGACTTTTCCTGTTGAAAAATTCAGGTATTGTCTTGAGTTAGTTAAGGTGACATCTATTTGAGGAGCATAACAAGCCCTGAAGAAGCAGGGCAGTGTGGAGAAGGGGTTTTTTCTGATAAAGATGAGGTGTTTGAAGTTTCTTAGAAGGCCAAGGTGGAGATTGTTAGTTGGATAAACAACATGGTGGCCTTCCTACTTAGCTGAAGGCATGCACGCTTAAGGGAATTGGAGTATCACGTGCATATAAAACATGCACATGCATATGGTTCAAATTCTGTTAGGAAAATGAGTTATCAGCAGGTGTAGTTTTGGGCTTCCTTGCATGCTACTTATATTCACCTTATATTCTAGAGAGAATCATCACTGAGTTGGTTATCAATCAAGAGAGAGAGGCATACACACACACAGAATCTGTTGACAGCTCACACAAGAAGATTACATGATTTGTTCTTCTTTGGTTGTAAATTTTACACATTCTAACAGTGATATAGTTCTTCTCGTTTGATGTATTCGACTGTAACATGAAGTAGGTGATTGCTTCATGGTTGAATTGTGACAGAAACAATAATCTAGTCAGTTTTTCCCTCCTCCCGTGGACGTAGGCAATTTATTGCCAAACCACGTAATTGCTTGTGTTGTTTATTGTTTTGATATCTTGAGAATATTGTTGATGGCTTCTTGGTTTGGTTTTGAATCCGTAAGGTTAGTAGTTGGGATTAAGATCATTATAGTCGATAATTGTGCGTTACAATATTAATATTGAATAAATTAAAATATATCAAAACTTAGCCTATACGCTATAATAATAGTAAAAATATATGTTAAAAAATTCTACTTATATATAGTTGTGTACGATCGCGTCCCTCCCCGAGTTAAAATGCTATATATGTCCGCCATTGTGTAGCAGTCAATCATGAAAGTTCACTTGAATAATTTTTTTAAAAAACTATTTGTTGCTTTTAACCTGAAAGTAATACTTTTTTCATGTAAAACAGGATATTGTCTTCGGAAACTTAATAATTCTTATATTTTCAAAATTTAAGTACACTTATCAAACTTATGTAAATTTTTAATACCAACTTTATATTTAAGTACACAATTTTTGGAATCGCATTGATAGCTCATCATGGACTTTAGATTAAATACGTTTTAAAAAGATAATGCATTTTTTCGAAAATAAGGTTACGTTTTTTTCAAAAGATTATTACATGAAGAGTTGCTCATCTGTGTAAGATGGATGCGTAATTTTTTTAATTGAGCAATTAGAATTCTATTAGAGCCCGACAATTTGAGATCCACATGTTTAATGTTTTTTTTTTTTCTTTTATTGAATCTGACATGTTCCACAGGTTTAGATCCATGTATATAAAGATTCATCCACTTATTTCAATTTGTATTCCATCTTATATGTTTCATTATTTTTAATAGACGTTATGCATTAATTTAACGATGCAATTTGATACACAGTGGTATATAGTGGCTAATTTAGAATATCTATATATATAATAACAAAATTCTCCAAATATAATAAACTAGGAATTTTTCTGCCCAAATCCCTTTGTTATTTCTGATATAAACATTTTATTTGAAGATAAATCGACATATATTTGCCTAAAATATATTTAGGCATCATTATCTCAAATTATTAGTAAATCCCGCACAATCAGCTTAATTTGTCCAAGTCTATAAAAGAAACACTTGCGCAACCTCCCAAAAAGATCCGAACATATATCTCACAGAATCTATTACGCACAATCAATTTATTTTTTAATTGAAATCGGCATTAATCAAGTTGTTTATTTAACCAAGTTTTGTGTCTACTTCCATATTTTAAACTTCTTTAAATAATTTTATTTGTTGTCAAGATTAAGAGATCCAAAGTAACTGAGGGAGAAGGGAGACGACATCACCACCCACTAGAGTAATAGAGAGAGTGTGAGAGAGAGAGAGTGTGAGAGAGAGACCTTGTGAGATAATGTGAGAGTTTGTGATCGAAATCATGTGAGAGAAATCAACATAATTCCCTAGAATCTAAAATGGGGGAGGAGGAGAAAATACGGAATGGGAGTGGGGTGGGAGGAAGTTTGTCGGCAAACGCAAAATTACTAATTTTTTTTTTTTCTAAAAACCTATGTTTTATGTTTACTGTACGCATTCTTCTTCTATTTAATTTTATTTTCACTTAAGTATCCTTTAATTTGTGTAGTATCAATTATGTGTATAAAAAATTTATGGTCAAGTATATTCATATCTTGTAAAAAAAAAAAAAAATTAGTTACGATTTTGTCAAATAAATCATTAGTGGTCTTTTTAATAGTTAATATTAATTTGAATTTTGTTTCATTCTTTTATTCATTTCTTTTCTTATTAATATTTTTAATCATATAAAAAATAAATTATTTAGTAATATTTTATAATTTCAGTCTATAATTTCAACAATTTATTTCTTTTTAAAAAAAATAATCTAATTTTTTGAAATAAAGATGTTAGTTCATATTGATTGTATTTTAAAATTGTAAAACTCATCAAATTGATAAAACTAAAAAAGTATATTTTTAAATAGAACATTAAATATGGGACGGATGAAGCATTATTACGAGAAAGAAAAGAAAATGAAAATGGAAAGAGAGTGAAGTATTTAGACAGTGTGAAAGTATATATTGTGTGGCTGTATATGAAGAATGAATGAGCAAAGGTGTGGCTGAGATATTATCCACCTTTTCACGGAGTTGAGAAGACGTAAAACTTATTGAAAAATCTCTATAAAATGTCAACTTATTATGTCCAATTTAGCAAAATAAAATTGACCTTTATTCATCGGTCAATCCATTTTTTCTTCTTCTAATTACTTTTCTATGTTTTATTTATTTTTCCTAGAAAAGAAAAACTGATACACTAGAATACAGAACAAAATCTAATACACTAGCTTAAAGACATAATAAAATAAAACATTTCATAAAAAGTTGCTAAAATTAAGGGGGTGTTTGCAAACTAATAAATTAACTTAAAATCACTTTTAGAATGAAAAAGCAATTCTTTAAATGTTTGAGAACTCTAAAGTCTAATTTTAAGAATTAACTAAAATCAACTTTTGAGAAGCTGCTGACATCCCAATTTGTTGCAAATTGATATTTAGAAGAAATCTCGGTCGTTCATAGTGGAATATGTATGTGTATATCAATCAATGGCTGAAATTCTTTAAGATAATTATTGCAACTTGCAAGTTCATATGGTAAATTGCAAAAAAAAAAAAAAAAAAAAAAAGAAAGAAAAAAAAAAAAAAAAAAAAAAAGAAAAGAAAAAAGTTTGTATTATAAAGTATAAACCCTGTAAAGTTTAGATGGCAAATTGAAATTCCCTAATTTTCATATTTGATCCAGCAAGGCCTTGTTGGTTTCAGTCTTTTAGAATCCACATTTTCCAAATTTTCCTACATATAGGATGAAGTAGAAGATGTAGATTCTAACAAGACAACAAATGGACAAAATTTTTAACTGAATTAGGATTTTTTCCAAATATCTTTGACTTACCATCCGAGGAAGGAGGAAACCAGAGAACAAGCTCCAAAAGCTGAGGAAGAAATTAGACACAACGAAACCAAGTTGATAATCCGGTGTGAGGGCGATGAACATCATCCCATACACGGTGTAGTAAATGAAACACGTGAAAGTGAAGTAGTAGAAGTGGATGAACTTGGCAATGGTGCACTCGAATCCAATCATGGAATAAACGATAAGAGTGAAGATCATAGTTTGAACTGCAACATAGATTGTCTCTGTGGTCACCTGCAGAGAATTAAAACAATCATTACTGTTGTTAAGTAGTAATGATTATAATTAAGGGATTCAAATAGATAATGATACCTGAGCGAATGCGTAAGGCAATGCTGAATACATTCCAGCTCCTCTTTCTCGGTAGAACACTGTTCTCTCTATCGAGACAACAATTTGTACGGATGCAAAGTTGGTGCCTGCGAGGAAGAGAACAGCAGCATAGAGAGCCCCCAAAATATTAAGTAGATCTTGTTGTTTCTCACTGTCAACAAAGAGAGAATATAAACGAAATCAATCAAGTGAACTACATTAGCATCGTATAATGAAGTCACAACTGGTACATAGATTAGTTAGACTTACGTCTTCTGTCCCTTTTAGGTGAAATTTTAAGGGCTTGTTTGTTTATGGTTGGATTGATCCGTTTAGAATTGAGCTCAATCAATGGTGTGTTTGGCAAGTGATTGTACTCAATATATTATGGATAACAAAACATCAATCATCAATTCACTAACTCTTACACACATCATCAATCAAACATAATTCTCAATACAACTTTAATTAATAATCAATCATTCACTAACTACCTTTTACACACATCAAATCACCTTTACCACATTTTATATTATAATCACCCTGCAACCCAATCTCCAACCAATCTAAACAAACACTCTTTTATTTACCCTAATCTCCTTATTCCATTTTATTTCACATAGCCTACAGTATTTCAGTCACCCACAATCATAAACAAACAGAGTCTTAGTCTTTTTTTATCCAAATAATACTGATCTATTTTCTTAAATGCATTTTAGTTTTTGGAAAAGAGAATCAAGAAGTAAGATTAAAGGGGAATGTTTGAGAGTGCACGCGTGATTTAATATTTGTACGACCATTGAATATGTTGTACGAATGTGGAAACATATGCTCTCGTGCTTGAAATATAAGTGTGTTTATGGAGTAGGTAGGTATAAGTATAACAACTCCCCCTAAAAGCATAACTGAAGTAAGGTTTGCGTACGGTTGGAGTGTGCAGAGGCATTTTTTATTGTAGTAAAATAGCCGAGTAAGTGGTTGAAAAAGTGAAAAAGTTGTCTGTTTAGATAGTTGTAGAAGCGATTGTCGTATTAAATATACTCCCTCCGTTCCAAAATAGATGATGTTTTAGCTTCTTAAACAAATTCCAAAATAATTGATGTTCTAGGTTTTTTTTATCATTTCTCTCTATTTTACCCCTATGCAAATCCAAAAATATCTTTGACTTTTCAACCTCCCACTCACATTTGATATCATTAAATCTTATCTGCACAAATTTTAGGGGGTTATATTTGGTAATATATTTGTTTCTTAATTATTCTGTTTTTTTCTAAAACATCATCTATTTTGGAACGGAGGGAGTATTAGTTAATGGATCAAACTAAATGACTAGAAGCAGATTTTCATTTTTTTTTCGATTATCTTCTAATTAAAATTACAAATATAATTAATAAATATCACAAATCGAGATTTTAATGTTAACTATCAGTTTAAAGCAATCTAAAAACCTTGGCGTTGTTTTTACCTCAATCGAGCATTAATGTTAAAATTTTAGTTAACACCTTCACCACAAATAATTTATCATTAAAATTTCTTAATACATTTAAAAAAATAATTGAATTTAAAAAAAAAATGAATCCGAGCATCATTTTCCTTATTTAATTGCAAAAAGTTATGAGACGTGTGCAAGATGTTGTTAATTGGTGATCGGTTTAATGGTAAAGTAGTATTTTAAATTGTGATTGATTGATTGTTTGATTGGTTATATTGTTGGATATATTAATTAATTGTAAACGATGATGTAATGTATTTAAGAGGTTGTTAGTTGATAATTGGTTTAATTATTAAAGTAATGTTGAGAATTGTGATTGATTTATTAAAGTAGAAGGTATTGAGGGGGCTTGGGGGAATCGACCAAACAAACATGGGTTTGTGTTTGGGACAACTTTTTTAGATTTGATGAAAACTCAAGCAAACATAGCTTAATACTTCATCATTTTCTAAAGGGAGCCACTAAATGACTACAATGTGGCCAGCTACAAAACATAAAATTAAATAAATAACCTAAATTAATTAATCAAATACCAACAACACCCCTGAAGAATTTGCCTTCAATGTGGAACACATTTTAGCAGTAAATGGCCCCCCTCAAATTCCTGCTTATGTCTATTCCAGCATGTTCTACATCTATTTTTTTCTTTCTTTTTATGCTTTTGCTTTTTTACTTTTTTGCTTTATTGTTTTTTCTTCTACATTTCAAAGAGCCCAAATTCTGTAAGCAAAGTAGAAAATCCATTGAAGGCGAATCCATATTTCTCTTACAATACAAAATGGCACACATGAGCTTGACGATTAACTTGAAGAAGCAGTTGGAAGCAAATGATATTGCGAGAATCACGGTTTGCAAGAATGTTAGGTTGACCCAGGTACAAGCTAGAGGTCCACATAATTTGGGTTGCTATTCTTAAGGACTGTCGGAACTACGTAGATACGAGACGTAAGTTGAGGTTAGGGGATGGTGATAACGAGGCTATGCACAAACTATTCTTTCAATTGCACGACAAGAAACGTGATTTTTTCCATATCATGGATATTGGTGATAATTCACGCCTACGCAATGTTTGTTGATACACCCGCGTAGCAAAGCCGCTTACAGAGATTTTCATGATGTAGTAAGTTTCGACACCACTTACCTAGTTAACAAGTATAAGATGCCATTTTCCACTGTCGTCGGGGTGAACCATCATGCCCATAAATGTTACTGGGTTGTGCTTTCGTTACACATGAAGATGCAGACCCATTCAAAGGGTTATTTTCTACCTGGCTTGCAATGATGGGTGGAATACATCCAACGTGTATTATAACCGATCCATGTGAGAGCATTAAGATTGCAATTAGAGATCTTATGCCCAACACGATTCATCGCTATTGTTTGTGGCACATATTATGCAAGATTCCAGTAAAGTTTAAGGGAATTCAGAACTATCATAATGTTGCCAAGGAATTCAAAGCATTGATCTACGAGAGTCTGACCATCCAATCGTTTGAATCAGGATAGGTTGGTTTCTTGGCTAAGTATGGTGTAGAAAGTAACGAGTGGTTGAGGAATATGTACAATGCAAGAATAAGTTGGGTTCGAGTGTACCTAAACCATAAATTTTGGGTAGGGATGGCGTCCATCCAATGAAGCGAAGGAATGCATGTATACTTCGATGGATATATAAACTCCGGATGTACTCTCAAATAGTTTGTAGAGCAGTACTACCTCCGTCCCGCTCTAACTTTCCTACTTTCCTTTTCGGTTGTCCCAACTTAAAATTTCATCCCATAAATGGTAAATTTCTCTCACAATCTCCACCCTCAAAACCTCCATCCTCAATCTCCACCTTTAAAAAAGTAAAAGATCCCACAAAATCGGTTTTTTCTTAACCTCAAAGTAGGAAAGTTAAGCCGAGACGGAGGAAGTACAAGATTGCGACAATTGACAAGATCCGCAAAAATTTCCTTGCGGATTTTAAGAACAACATTTTCCAGAAGTTCCAAGACCATATAAGTAAAACAATGTATTGTCACATTATCGAGGAAATTGTGGGAGAACATACTAACGGCCATATTGTTAAAAAAAAATTGAGGTTATTAAATCTATCTACATTAAGTTGAGGTTATTAAAGGTCATTACGTTAAAGATCTGACCTACATCGTTGAATACAAACCCAACGATCAGTACCTACGGTACAACTGCAAGAGTTTCAAGAGTAGAGGGATTATTTCTTGTCATATTTTAAAAGTGATGGGTAAGGAAAATGCACAGCATTTGAACCATCGGTGTTTCATTCACCACTGGAGAAAGGACGTGTATCGGCGTCACTAAGGCATTTCTTTAATGGCGAAAATATCAAGAGGTGGAACGACGTTTTCAAGAGTAAACAACAATGGGAAGTGATGCCAAAATGGAATTGTGAGGCAACGTTGCATTGAAATAAAGAAAGAGTTGCTGATGTGGAAAACTACTAACTTGCAAGGAAAAAATTATCGTGAATGAAAGTGCAATAGGTAACACTAACGTTGAAGGCACTCAAATACATAATCCAAAGGTTGCAAGGACATGTGGCAGACCAAGAGGTTGCCGAATCCCTTCCGATAATGAGGGACGTCCTGGAGCGAGGGGTACTAGAGGTTGATGGGGTAGAGGTGGTGGACGAAGAGGTCGGTCTGGTAATTTTTCGGGTTCTCAATTTTCATATTTGAATGAGTACTAGCATGTCTCCTGGTAGTCAAAACTTCTAAGCTGGCTACTATGTTACCCATTTGTATGTCTTAACTTAGTTGGCTGGGCATCCGCTTATATTTATATTAGTATTTCTTACATTTGAAGTAGCTCGGTCGCCATTAAATGAGGAAGTAGTTGGCGTGGTTTGCGTTTAGCTTTCACGTGTTATCTTTCAACTCGAAACTACGGTTGTACTATAAGTATGACGTTTCTTATTCATGTGTGTTCATTGCAATTAGTCAAAATTACTTTAGCACTTAAATTTATATACACGATCGATATCCAAATTACCAAAGTCCTATGCATCTATTAAGTGCCGGTTTTTAAATTACCCAGAATTGTCTCTTAATTTGTATCGTGAGCTCTAGTACCATTACATATGAGGATTCTATAGACTATCCATTTAATAAATTTAAGTACAACTAATTTGAATACTAATAACTGCATTTTTAAGTTAGGACATCACTCTCACATACACAAAATTTTCATATTATTTGTCTTACACATATCGAACTGCAAACGACAGTTACATAAACACAACAACCAAAATATTACAAGCAATAGAGGCCTCAAAAGTTAACGACTTCAAGCGACAATTACACCCAAACATCGAATTTAGACAAACCGACATTATGAAACTGCTATCTACCAAATAGATATCTCTACTCCCTTCGGGGCCAGCCACGCACCCTATTCGTTGGCTCCCCTATCCACCTCTCATCTTGACCGAAGAATACGGTACATGCACTCGAAATCAATAGAGTCCATTCCTTTGAAGCGGAACAATTCGTTAAAGGTAATAAAATATGATTCCCCTACCAAGCGGAACATGTGCTCCACCTTGGTTTCTTTTGGTAACATTTTAATTGGAAAATCTAATTAGTTCAACTAATTTAAGGCGAATTTCGTAGGAAAAAGATAAAGTTGAGTTTGATACTCATACCATAGGAATATTTTGACCGCTACAATAGAGTGAGAATACTCTGTTGGAATGAATCTCGTAAATTTCTGGCTTACATACGATAATGAACAAGGTATCCAAAGCCTGCAACTTAATAATGTCCAGCTCCGAAATTGAAATTGAGAACAATTCAGACAACATTTTGGCCAAAGAACAGATAATATTTTTCATTAGTGTCTTTGAAATCACGCAAGTTGTAGACTTAACAAGCAACATGGAGAGCAACGCGTGCTCTACACCATGTGTCCAATATCTTAGGACTGTCGTGTCTGCCATCGATATCGTAGGCATTTTTTGGAGAGATGAAGTGTGGGTGGCTTTTGCTGAGTATGTATCAAGGTTGAAGGAAGCAAACTTATGCAAATGCACCTTGTGAATGAGAGGGTCCTATATTTGTAGGCAACTAGGGGTTAACAAGTTATTTTACATTGTCTTTTCTCAAAAACTTTTAAATTTTTATCATTTTTTTTTAATTTAATATAACTTTAGTGGCGCAAAGCACCCTTACCATTTAAAATGAATATATTAATAATTAATAGTCTTAAATATTTTTTTTTTTCATTAATAATCTTATTTGGGCATGTCTGCTAGGTTATTTGTTTAATTAATTGCACCACCACCCCCACCCTTTAATTTGTTTTAGTTGGGTCATAAAATTTGTTATTGCATAGCTAGATTTACGTACATAACTAATCGGACTGGTTTTTTTTTTTCCTTTCTAGTTTTAGTATATATTTCTACACAATTTACTCCAACATGATATAACTTGTTCCAACTAGTTAAATACACCCCTCCTTGCATTTTTTATAGTTGTACAAGTGGGTGTCACAAAGTGAATTCAAATTATGTAATCACAAAATAACTCTAATTTATTTTATATTTTGACATTAGGGTATAGATAGTGTGTTTAGTATTTGGTAATCACGAAATAACTCAATTTATCTTATATTTTGATTATAATTTTATAATTTTACGGTTTAAGAAATGTGTATAGGTAACTAATCATAGATTTCGTGTCCATCACTAAAAGATATGTTAATTTTTAATCTTGAATTATTATGTTACCGAGTAACATGTAATCAAAAAAACCTACAATATTCACGTAAATTTAACGAACTTCCCAAGTAACATAACTACAATTCTTAATGCGAAAAAAGAAGAAGTCAACAACCGGTATTGCATAAGTTGGAATGCCATAGTACCCCCAAAATACAACAATCTCGAAATTTTTTTAACTGCTAAGCATGCAACTATCACAAAATAATACTAACTTACATTATCATAAACTAATACGCATAATTTAATAATGTCAGGATACCCATAACTTAAACTTTTTTCAAGAGAAACAGCCTTTTAAAAACCATGAAACCCCCAAATATTTGCATTCCCATGCAAAATGGACCTGTTGCCAACTGACCAACCATCTTCCCAGTACATCAACTCACCTCGTGTTGGAACACCAAGCCAAGGTTCTTTTGGATCCTTACATGCAACAAGTAGCTAACTAAATTTGAGGGTGTCACACCGCATTAGCCTGAACATAGTGTTCAAGTGGAACTACTCTTCTTCACCCTTCAACCGATTACGTAGGTGATGCGGGAAGTCATCGAACCAGGAGTAATCGTATTCCTTGGTGGTCCACACAAAGTTGAGCTTGCAATTGTATCTCACTTCTTTGCATGAGATGATCCACCCGAAGCTGAGAAAACGATCGCGGAGGCTTTGGATCTTCATGATGATCTTCTTCAATGTGAAATACTCACAGCGGTTGTTGACAAATTGATCAGCCACAACCCAAGCGAACTGACAGATCTTGTGATGATCGGCTAGACCCATCTTGTAGGAGGGTTGCACATCAGCGCTAGAAGAATCTCCTTATCGGCTTCAGTCCACACACTGTGATCATTCATGAGGATGTCCGGGTTAGAAGATGTGTTTGGGTGCGGATAAAATAAGGTGGATGTTGGAATGAGAAAGTTCTTACTATCACCGGGTTTTAAAGAGGAATGGTGTGGAGGTTCATGGATGGTGTTGAAAGGTATGTTACTATCTAGGTAAGTGAAATTAGATACGCATCCTAGATTGAACCCTGGCTACACAAATTGAAAATTGAAAAAACTAAGCTAGGGTTTGTATAATGATTTTGTTGGCAACTTTGACCTAAATATTTTTGTTGATAATCTTTTACTTATTAGTATACTACCAATGTCACTAACCTACCAATAAATATAATAAATGTAATCTTAATGTTCCCATGATATGGATTATTAAATAAGCTATTAGTAAATAATATTAGGTCGTACTTTAATGAAATAATATTAAGCTATTTACGTCAAAAATAATTTCTTAACGTAAAAAATAAAACCAAAATAGTGGAAACTTATTAACCCTAATTTACAAGCGATCCAAATAAGCGTACACGAATTTTTTTTCATTGCCTTTAGTTATGAAACAATCTTAAACAATTTGTAAACTAGTACTACAAAATGCAAATGTAAGACCATTACAACTCACGGATTTAAAGAGGCGATAATGAGTAAATAAAACCAAACATATAAGAAAGTTTTTAGATTTTTAAAAGCTAATCTGCGTATAATGTATATGGAATGGACCAGTAAGTTTTAATTAAAATAAATTTACTGATAAACTTGGGTTTACAAATTTATATAATTGAGAAGATGGACCATATTGAACTTCAATTAACCCAAACCACAACCAATATTTGCCACCAAGTTGATGATTAACCTCTACATGAAATTTGATTGCATGGCCTCGGTACCGCCATTTCATGTTGCAAGCTTCCTTTTCATTACAAAAACTGCCCATATCGTGTGAGGAGATCGAAAAAGTAGATACAACTCATCTCTAAGCTCCACGTGTGCCGAGATGCACACCTTTACTTGCTCCAATAATGAAAAAATGGCGAAAGTAGGGGTTAAGGTACTGCATTTTCGTCCACTTTTGTTAGTGGAGTGGCACTTTAGTGACTCAAACAAGCAAGTGATGTAAGCAAACTTTGGAAATATATGCTTGTTTTGTTTGGTAATAGCTTGCATGTAGCCTCTGCAATTGGATATGCATGTGATTTTGTACAAAAGACTACCACCTACTCATTGGACGTGGGAAAAAGGGATTTTTTTTTTTCATTATTTGGGATCAAATTGTAATGGATCTTCAATTTTCAGAGGAAACAAATTTTAATGGCGGAAAATTCGAAAGACAAATAATTTCCAACTAGATAAGAATAAATTTCATGAGTTAAAAGGGTCTGATTTGAAACCCTATATTTAGGGTTTCACAAAAGAGCAGATATATTTCACTTCAACTGGTTAAGTTGCTAGCCCAATTTCCCTGTAAAAACTTTAATATCCCATTGCAAAATAACTTATAGTTACAAAATTTAGGGTTTAGAGTATCTTGCTTTTTAAACAAAATTTAGTAGATAATAGTAAGCCTAAAATTAAATTTTAGCTAGGATTATATTGTTGGTATTCATGTTTAAGGGTTTATTATTTCTTCTTCCTACAAATAAATAAGAGAAGATAATTTAGGTGAGTTATTATATAAATAATTGAATTAAGTATGTCTACAATAAAATATTTTAATGATTATGATTTACGACTCGCACACTATTTCTTTTGGTTATGATATTTATTTAATAATCGAACCTCGTCTATGTAAAACCTAATATTCCTGGTATTATACAACATTACTGGGAATTTAGGTAATTACTATATTTAATTAGTAAAATTATTCGATGTTTAACTTTGACACGTCAGTTTTCTAACCTAGTGTTCCGCAAGTGTATGGTTATAGGTGTAGTAGCGGCAGTCAAGGTCGATCCCACAAGGAATAGATTTTTAGGTAGTTCGATACCTCGATACTCTAGGATTGTCCTAACTAGATATTAAGTTGCAAAGGTCGATTTTACCAAAAACTAAAGAATTTAACTAATTAACTATGACTTAACACTTGGCAGACAAAAAAGAATAACAATCAAGGAGACAAGGTATCCTAGGGTTTCGATTTCAGGATATTACTTCAATGTTGAATATGATTAACCTATAAATTTACCAATCCTAGTATTCATTAGGTGGCACGACAATAATCTAACACTTCTCTCGAAGTCATTAAACCGTTGATTAATTAAGCTAATTACCCTCTCGAGTCAATTGAACCTAATAACTCCCAAACGATCCTAAGTCACGGCCTACACAGTCATAGACAACTGCGCTCTATGTCATAAGTCTGATAACGATTCCCTCCTCTTGAACTGGAATTGCTAAACTGAAATACTAAATCTAGGTGATCAAGATAAATTTAGTTATAAGCACAAACATAAAGATAAACACGTAAAGAACGGAAGTAATAAATTAAATCATAATCAAAATATTGTCATAATAAGCCCTACTCTATAACCCTAGGACACAAATAGATTAGCTATTCATGCCTAGCATAAGTTCGATACAATAATTCATGGAAAACATCGTAAAGAACAAAAACTAGAAAAGAACGACTAAACCCGGATGAATCTGTCTCGATGATCTTCGTCTTCTTCGTCCTCCAAATACTCTCTATAATCTCTCAAAGTGTAATGATGATAATGTCCTTGATCCCCTCGAAAAATGAGCTTTACTTGTCTTTTATAAGCTTCGGAAAAGTCCTGGGGAGACTAGGATTCGAATTCTACTTGAAATAGTAAAATCTCAAAAATAGCCCGTTTGACGCGACCGCGTCAGTAAATTCTGGACTCCACTTTGTCACAAGTTGACGCGATCGAGTCATAACTCGATGCGACCGAGTCAGTTGAATCTGGACTCGCCTGTTTCACCCCATTTCATGGTCCAATTCATCATTTCTTCAACCCGTTCTTCGTGTTATCTCATAAACTCTTCATTTTGACCTGAAAAACTATGAAAACACTACAAAACGAACCAATACACGTCAAATGGTCCAAATTACATAAATTCATACAATTCTTAATCACTTTGCATGTAAATGCTATAAAATACTATCCTATTTCGACATAAATACATGCATAATTAACGTGTATCAAACTTCATAGCGCAAAACCATAATTTTTGCTTGAATATAACTTTGCATTTGAATTTGTAATTTTTAGGGTATTTGATATTAAATTATATTGTATAGGATAATAATTTATCCACATTAACATAGTTTAGGGTTTTACTTTTACTATTTGATAAAAAAAATCTAGAGAATGTGAATTTATTTAAAATCTTATTTTAAAAAAATGAACTTTGTTGATCTAAAGTTTAATATTCAAGGTATTACAGTGCAATACCAGAAAGTTATTTAATTAGAATATCCAATTTGTAATATGATCCTATAAGATACATATTTTTTTAAGTTCTTAATGTCATTAGTGCAATTTAATGCAGCAAAAACGTATTATTGCCGTGAATATAACTTTGGATTTGATTTTTTAGGATTTTGGGTATTTAATATTAAAAAATATTGTAGAGGTTACAAAATTATCGAAGTTAACATAGTTTGAGGTTTTATTTTTATTATTTGAAAAGGAAAATCTTGAAGTAATTAGTTATTTATCTTAATTAAGTACTTGATACGACAAAAGCATGTGTAAAAGTCTATTTCAAAGGGCATATTTTTTTTGGTGTTTAGGAGATGACAGAGTATCTTATTCTTGTTGGTTGAAATTTAATTGAATAATTAGCAAACTTATAAAAACTCATACCTGTCCAACGATCAACCTTAATTAACCGAAAGAATAATAAAAAAATTATCATGTTAAACAATGCAAATATAAGTAATATTAAATTTAGTTGTTACGGTGTTTAAAATTTTAATAATGTAAAAATAATGTTTGCTTAGAAATGTAACAAAAAAAATAGAGTCCATGAAATAAAAACACTAGATTTCTTAATTAAACATTAGATTCCACAAAAACATAGAAAAAACATTAAAACATCCGTCGAGAATCTAACATGAACTAGAACAAATCACAACCATAACACATTACATTTCAGAATCACATGAAGCCCAAAACACCTCCAGTTAAATCTAATACTCGTCGTTGATCTTGATGCTACCTGGATTCTGGGTTGCCCAGACATGGAACCTTGCCGGATCCGTCCCACACTTTCAAACTCCACAATGTCTCATTGATTCACACCAAGAGCTGAAGAAACCTTACCCCATCCTGGATGGATTGATTGCCCGACTATCGACAATCCCTTTCTCAAACGACCCATCGGATTGAAATTCCCGAATATCTCACGGTACTCAAATAAGCAGTTTAAGGTGATCCCAAAATTCCAAATCTCGATCCTTACGGCTCTTGTTCGCTTTTCGAGCCAACTAGTCATGCCTATAGGTACACTCAGACGCGAACTCGCCTCGGTTGTTCGACACAAAGCTTTGAAGAACCTTGGAGGCTCATTCATTGTAGCATTCCGGGCCATATTTCTGGTCATAGGAGCCATTTCCCAGTAGATCAAACACAAATTTCAGGATATAGAAGCCGAGAAGAGGGATATTTGAAGAGGGAGTGGGTTCACAATTTAGAAATAGGTGAATTATGCCTACTTGTCTTATAAATAGAGGCCTTTTCATGTGCACTCTGTAATTGGTTGGAAAGAAACGCATACCTTTTTATTTTTTTTAATATTTGTAACTTAGTTACCTTTTAATGGAAGCTTAATGACAATTTCAAACCGTATTGGTCACATAAACATTTTAAGATAACATGTACAATTTGCACAACTCAAGATTAATTATACCAAACCCTCATAAAAAGATTAATTATACCAAATACATGTGTCTTACAACGGTTACATGCTCGATCTTGCAAATTACCAATTCCATAATTTATTATTCTTGGGCGGAATGAAAGGTCCAATAATACAAGTTAGATTCTTAGAAACATAAATAATCATAATTTTATGGTTCTTATTCTGACTCATATTTTTGTTACAGTAATAGGCAAAAAACATCACTAAAATATTCTATATTTTCCTTCTCACAAAAGAGTCTATAATATTTGTATTGTAAGAAACAATGTGTTTCCATAAATTATTGGTTAACCTTTAAAAATCCATTTTCTGTAGTTTATGGTATTATGAAAGTATTTTCTAATTTTAAATACCCAGTTATGAATTTGTGACATTATTTATCAAATTATTTCTCTATTTAGGGGTAAACAAGAAGTACAAATATTCAGAAGAATAAATGGCTTATTTTTGTAATATTGTAAATTATTGGAAGACCTGTGATCATATTATGTAGTATTTTCTTTTGAGAATTCTTAAAAAAAAAAAAATTAAGCCAAACCTACACATTAAGTTTTGCTACAATACTTCAAATAACCCTTATAAGGTTGGTTTTGCATGCCTGTTAATTTTGTTTTAGTTTAAATTGCAATATCGCCTTAAACATTACATTTGTTCAATTTAAAATGTGAAAATTAGAGTTATTAAATTGCAATTCTACCCAAATTAAATAAAACAAAGAAAAAATTCCATTACACCATGGACAGGAGTACAAAAACCAAGCCCAAAAAATGAATTAAACATAGATCACCACTAGAATCAAACAACACATTGACTCAAATGCTTACGAGACTATCTCAAAGGACACTTAAACGCAGACAACCATCATGGACTCCACGAAATTAGCATTTGTTGTCATGCTGCCAAAATGAGCTACTCATGACGGGGCTAATTTCGCACAGTCCTTGTTGTATCACCTAGCAAATTCTCATCTTGACCCGAGAAGAAACGATATAGCCATTCAAAGTCTTCGGAGTCCATACCCTTCACACGGAACAGTTAGTTGAATGCAAGAAAATAGGGCTCCCCTAACACCCTAAACATGTGCTCCAACTTCATCTCATGTGGATATAGTATAAGTGTAAATACATTTTCAATTTGAACAAATACACGAAATTTATATGGAATTATAGATAAAATAGAGTGAAATCCATACCCTTGGAACAGTCTGACCTCTCCAATAGAGTGAATACTCTATTGGAATGAATCTCATACATAATTTCGGGCTTACATATGTAGACGACAAAGTTAATGAATCGGTTGTCGAAAGCCTGCAACTTCTTTACAATGTCCAGCTCTGTGATCTGGATAGCAAATAATTCAGACATAATTTTCGACAGAGACTTGATAGTTTTCGACAAAGAGCGGATAATATTTTTCATTCTCACCGTGTTTGAGACTAGGCAACTTCTCCTCAGCCTGTGTCCAATACCTAAGCTCCAGCATAACTGCCATCGGAATCAGAGATATTTTGTGAGAGATGGAGGGGAGGAAAGTTTGGTGTTTGTTGTTAAATGGTAAAGACAGATAAAAATTGGAAATAGAATATGTGGAGCTGGTGTTCATATTTGTAGACCAGGAAGGGATTAAAAATGAATTTGAGTATTTATCGCCTCAAGGAAAAATTTAAATTTTAAGGAAAAATTTAGAAAATAAAGAATTTCTTAATTGGTTTTGTACCCTATGACATATAAACATTAAAAAATATTCTTACGGTATTATTTAATCTAGTAAAATTGGTAATTCCTTATTTGTCCAATTTTTTAAAATAAAATTTTGGGTAACCTAAATAAATTTACAAGTAATATAAGAAATTAGTGTTGCCGCTTGTAGATTAAGTTACCCTTAGACATGTATCTTCTAATTGGCACCGATATATGGTAGAGTAAGACTTAATTGTCTTAATAACTAACACTTAAAGTTACTGTTTCTTATACCTATAATTTTATATTTTTTTTCTGTAATTGTCTAAAATGTCACACGAATATTATTATTATGGGAACACTTTTTGTTCTCCGCATACCTTGCAAGTTAAATTCATACGCATGTCTTGTGTAACTTAAAAAATTATCTATCGAATGTTAAATTAAAAATTAAGATTAACATATTTTTTCAATTTACATATTATTGGCCAAAAGACTCGAATATTTTTTTTTAAAGCTTACTGAGGTAATAAGTGTTTCAAATTGCAAAGATTTTGAGGCCAACTTTGCTGTGAAAACTAAGTTGGAACTTGTAGTACGACTTGAGATTTTATAAATATATCTTTATTGAAAAATGAACCTAATCAGATGGATTTTGTTTTGGAATAATTTATCTTAGTTACAATAGAGTTTGATTAAAAACATTAGATAGGCAGTAGCATGAGGTAAGTGAAGTTTTATCCAACGAAGCTCAAATTAACCCAGAAACCACAACTTCAACGTATAAACATACATATCTTCCAATGATAATAAAGAAAACTTCTTATCACATTAAAAATACGATATTAAATTTGAACTTACTAATACCCGGGTATGTCACATTAGCCGAAAACCCGGCAAAACACAAACAACCACGTATGATACCAAACTCGAAGCAAAAAAACCACATGCATACTAAGTTACATAAAAACTCCTTAGTACGTAGAACATGATCCTTGCACATAACCTTCTCTTTCACTACGACTTTGTACCACTCCCACTGACATAAGCCCAAAAATGGGATACAACTCTACTGGAAGTCAAGAGGAAGCTGATGCAGATGTGGAACCTGAAAGAATTTCTGTTCAGGTGGAGCCTAATAAGGAACAGCTACCTCCAGAAGAGAATACTCAAGCTCAGCAAGAAGATGACAGTTCATCAGAAGCGAAAGAAGGTCAAACTGAGATGGCAAATCTCAGAACCTATAGCATAGGAAGAGACAGGCCAAGAAGACAAATCCAAAGACCTGACTTCTATGGATTAGCTGGCAGTGTATATTATGCACTGAGTGTAGCAGAAGATTTGGAGTTTCAAGAGCCTAGTAGTTTCAAGGAAGCAGTAAGTTGCAGTGAGAGTGAAAACTGGATAGGGGCCATGATGGAGGAAATGGAATCCTTAGAGAGAAACCAAACCTGGAAGCTTGTAGACAAACCAAAAGGGCAGAAGCTAGTTAGCTCAAAATGGATTTTCAAGAAAAAGGTGGATGCTGGAAAAGCTAATAAGATCAGGTACAAGGCAAGGTTGGTTGCCAGGGGCTTCACTCAAAGGGAAGGCATTGATAACAATGAAGTATTCTCTCCAGTAGTGAAGCATTGCTCTATCAGGTTACTTCTATCTAAGGTTACTCAAGAAGACTTGGAACTACAACAGTTAGATGTCAAGACAACATTCCTGCATGGAGATCTGGTTGAAAAGATATACAAGAAGCAACCTGAGGGCTTTGTGATTCCAGGAAATGAAGAGAAGGTCTGTTTTCTCAAGAAGTCACTCTATGGGTTGAAACAAAGTCCCAGGCATTGGAATAAGAAGTTCACTGAGTTCATGATGAGTGCAGGATTCATAAGAAGCTTATATGACAGTTGTGCATACTTTAACAGAGGTTCAAGAGCTGAATAAGTGTTTATGTTGTTATATGTGGATGACATGCTCATAGCCAGTAGGAGCAGTGATAAGATACAACAGCTAAAAGGGAAGTTGAATTCAAAATTTGACATGAAGGATCTAGGGGAAGCCAGGAAGATTCTGGGAATGGACATCATTAGAAGAAGAGAGACTGGAACATTATGGCTTTCACAGAAGCAGTATCTGCAGAAGGTTGTGCAGAGATTCCACATGCATGAGTCCAGACCAGTAAGTATTCCAGTTAATCTACAGACAAAGTTATCCAAGGATCAGTGCCCTAAAACTGCAGCTGAGGAGATTCACATGAAGAATGTTCCATATGCCAGTGGTGTTGGCAGTTTAATGTATGGAATGATATGCAGCAGGCCAGACTTGGCCTATAGTGTGTCTCTAGTAAGCAGGTATATGTCAAATCCTGGGGAATCACATTGGGAAGCCATGAAGCAGTTTTTAAGATATCTAAAGGGGTCTGTCAATATGGGGTTAAAATTCCAGAAACAAGAAGCAAATACTATACCATTGATTGGATATGTTGATGCAGAGTTTGCTGGGAATTTGGATACTAGAAAATCCATTACAGGGTATGTCTTTACTTTGTATGGTACAGCTGTGAGTTGGAAAAGTGTGCAACAGTCAGTGGTTGCATTTTCAACAACAGAAGCAGAGTTCATTGCATTAATTGAGGCAATCAAAGAAGCTTTATGGCTCAAAGGAATTCTCAAGGACATGGGAATAAGACAAGGCTGTGTCACTATTCAGTGTGACAATCAAAGTGCTCTTCATTTGGTGAAGCATCAAGCTTTTCATGAGAGGTCTAAGCACATTGATGTTAGACTTCATTTTTCAAGGGATATCATTGAAGCTGGATCTGTTGAAGTAAAGAAAGTGCATACTTTGGACAATGTAGCATATTTCTTGACTAAGGCAGTTCCTATAAGTAAGATGGTACATTGCTCAAGCATGATAAGGCTTGAACAGTGTGATTAAACCTGGAGATAAGAAGACAGTAAGAGGTGATGAAGTGCACTTGAATTCATTGAGTTGGAGATTTGTAGGTGTCAATTCAATTTCTTCAAGTGAGCATGTCTTGTAGTAGAGGTCGAGTAGGATCAGGAGCCGGGTTTGGGTTGGGAAGAACCGGACCGGAGAGCCGGGTTTATATCAGATCAGATTTGGAAGTTATTGAAAAACTGGGTTGGTGACGGTTATAATAGAAATAAGCAACGGTTTTGGACTATTGCATGTAAAACAGTTGTTAAAGACGCGTTTCAGTTTGAATAGCAGTTGAAACTGAATTTGATTCCAGCTTCCAGAACTTCTTGATTCGAGCTTAGCTCTTTATATACATTTGTTCTACTTGTAAAGGCGAGTTGACACACGTAGCTTTCCCTCTGTAAACACTAATCAATCGTTAGAATTTGAAAGCTAGGGTTCTTGAGCTCAATTCGGATTGTGAATTGGGGCTTCTAGTTTTCTGGGTTGTTTCTTGTAATTGATTGTTTAGTTGAGTGAATTGAGGTGTATAGAGCCTCCGTGGATGTAGATCACCTTGATTGAACCACGTAAAAGCTTGGTGTTCTTCATTTTATTTTTGGTTTTGCGTTCGGTTTGGAGTGTCCGATTTTTCAGTCCATTTTTCATTCATTTCTGGATTGAATCTTGTTGTGTGTGTGTTGTAAGTGTTCTCAAACCTAACAACTATAATTTGTAATTCTTTAATTTTTTTGTTTCTTTTTTCTTTTTGTTCTGGCAGATCAGATATAATATAACTTGTTTAAATAAAAATTACAATTTATTTATTTGAACCGTATATATATCTTTTTGAGAATGAAAAAGATATATTAAATGGATGTACCCTCCACACTTACAATATCTCGAATATGAGTAGGGACATTATCCCGACACAAAACACCACTACTAGAATCAAAAGCAAAATGACCAAGGCTATGAGATATAGAGTTTGTGGACCTTCTCACTCAACTAAACGAACAATTAGAAAATTTTAAACATAAAGATTAGATATCATCAATAATTTACCAAAATAAGAAAGATCTTTATTGTGCTTCTGAAGTGCATAAAACAGCTTGAGCGAGTCGGTCTCGATTATCACGATCATACCTCAATTTAGTAGTTAGCTCCACCCCTCCCGACATGTGTATCTTCTCCTACGTCGATCAGATATGTCTCATCAAAAGTTGCCCGCAAAGCTCTCACTATAATTCCCTCCGCATTGCAAAAAACTGCCCCTACTCCCGAACCCATATTGTCTTTTATGGAGAGACATAATAATTAATTTTAATTTAGCCACCTGAAGGTGGTTTCCATGCATGACCTTGGGTTGAAATATTGGATGAACAAACAACATGCCTGTGAGAATAAGTTCAATTTCATAGATTGCAATTATATAGAATAAGATGTGTTGGGAATTCAGAACCGGTTTCAAGATTTCAAGAACCAGGTTGGAAGAACCAGATTTTATCGAATTAAGGAGAGAGGTGTATCACTGAACTGGGTTTGAGGAGGTTAAAACGGACAGGTGGACCAACTGCCAAACACAACGATTTTTAGCTGGCAAAACCGTTGCAGAGTAACTGTTTTGTAACCAACTTGAGCTCGCAACTTGCAGTGGTTAGAGCTCTCAACTTACGAAGATTCGAGACACGATCCTGATATATATTAGAAGCTCTTGAGAAGGAGAACTTGATTATCACATTTTCCCTTTGTAAACATCTCTGTAGAAAGAGAATTAGATTGCTAGGGTTCTTGAGCCAAATTCGGATTCAGAATTGGGGCTTTGCTAGTTTCTAGATAATTCTTGTAATTTCTACTTTGATATAGTGAATTGAGGTGAGTAGAGCCTTTGTGGATATAGATCCTTTTGGATTGAACCACGTAAAACGTTTTGGAGTGATTTGTTCTTTATTTTCTGCGTTCTTGCTTGTTTGTTCATTCTGGTAACTTTTAGTCCGAATATTTAGCATTTGTTCATTCAGTTTTGTGAATTAAGTGTTCGAACATCTTCCGGGTAATTGTATGTGAGTTGATTTCCACAACAAGTCCTAACCCAGTATTCATGCAGTTAGGCCATTGTTGTTCCTATGCAATCACGATGGTCCAAATTTTATTCTGGAAGCACAACTGGTTCATGCTAAACCAGCACGCCCATACAAGTACTACAAACATACATAGCTTGTCCATACTCAAGTCCTTCATCTCCGCCTGAACCCATTCGAGAATAGAGATATTAGCAATGTCTTGATCAATAATAATGTGCATTGTCCAATCAACCTAGAACTGCACACACCAGTGATAATCACAAAGGGCATGCTCAATTGTTTCAACCTCTCCACCACACCTAGCACAATAGGGATCTATATCAGCATGCCTTCGTCATAACCCCATTCACACTAGTGAAATCTGCCATATCAATTTCCACAGGAAAACCCTGATCTTAGGTGCTACATCCAACTCCCCTACTCATCTCCGAATATTAAAATCCATTTCCTGCCCTATTTTATTGACAACATCAACGGTCCTCTCCTCCATGAGGACGTGATATCCCATCTGGACCATATAAACCCCATTCTTCTTGTAGTGTCATAACATTCTATCTGGCCTGCAAATTCTCCCAACTAGGACATCACACACCGCCTTGGTCTCCTCTTGTCTTAGAATAGATGCCACGACATCCACATGCCAACCCATCAAATCATTCCTTACCAAATTGCGAACCCGATGCCCAACCAACCATCATTCACTCACTGACTTTATTCAGAATTTGGTATGGAGGGACCCAAGGGTTATTCCAAACATTAAGCCGTCGCCCACACTCCATCGTGCTCCCTTTGTGAGAACTGCATGCCCAGCCAAGATGTTTCTCCACATATAACATGGATTATAACCTAACTTGGCATGTAGGAAATCCTCATTAGGGAAATACCTTGCTTTCAAACATTTCAACAAGAACAAATTCCGGTCATGAATTAGCTGCCACCCTTATTTAGCTAACATCTCTAATTAAAAACACTCAATATCCTGTAATCCGAAAACCCTTGCTTTGTCGACTTACATAGGCTCTCCCAAAGATGCCAATGTATTCTCTTTTTCTAGTGCCACAATTCTAGTTAAATAATTGGGGTACTACATAAGTAAGCTTACTATGCTCACTATGGAGAGTGACTTTTATCTCCCTGATTTGAGCTATTTTGATGACTTGTAATAATGTAATCATTGATAATGCTAGTATTTCAGTTAACAGGGTGGCGGCTCGAATTGGGACTTGCGTCCGCGAGTCGGCGCCCTTTAACCTTGGCAACATGCATAATAATGTGCATGATCTTTGTTGAATGCAACGTATGGGGATAACATCTATTCAGAGCCCTCCATTCCATGTTATTTCAGTTCGATGGTTGCCCCTTCCCCCCCTCCATAGTTGGCTGGACGAAGATCAACATGGATGGAAGCGCTACAGGCAATCCAAGGAAAACTATGGTAAGCCCCTATACCGTAACTCCCAAGGCTTCCCACAGGGATGTTTTTCTACTTCTTTTGGAGTGAGTTTCATTTTTTAAGCTGAATTGACCATGGAGATCCATCCTATGTGTGAAAATCTGATCCTGGGCAGAACACGAAGTGTTGCACAAGGTGTTGCAACAAGTACTGCAACACCTTAGGTTCGTTTATGTAGACAACAACAGAGCAAACAAATAATAGCGGAAACAAACAAATACAACAAAAATGACAAACAAAGAAAAAATGAAATAAGTTTAATCTCAAGCGAGTCAAAAGCTTGAGCCAAACTTTATTACTCAACAAAAGAGTATATTGCCTATACATCCCAAAACTGCATAGATCAAGATGAAAGAAAAATCACCACTGATCTAATTCATAAAACTAACTTGCACACATACACAAAAAAATTATCCCGACACAAGGATCACACAACCCACAAAGAAAAAGTGGGAGTGCGTGTGTGCAACTTGAGGTGTTGCTACAGGTGTTGAAGATACTCTATAGGACGCAGGAACCTTGATGGAGTGGTTCAGTTCTTGTAGGAACATCTGAATTTCCCTAGGACCTTCTTGGTTGTCATAATTCAATATACACATTGAGGTATGTTTGGTCCACTTTATGTAGGGGTGTTAGATGTTGTGGTTCCAATGAAAAATGACATAAGCATAACCAAAAGCAAATCTCACTTTCTAGTTTACCCATGCAGATCTTGTAGCCTACATCTTTAGAGTTACTTGAGGTTTGCCAAAAAAATACAAGAAACTACCCAATTTAGCTTTTTTTTCGTGGATCTTATAATCATTTATAATCTCTATTTCCCCAAAGTATTAGTTACAAAATTAAATTATTTTTCTCCTCGCGTATGTGCCGGTAAAATACGTCATATGTACTATTCAAAAGCCCTAGATTTAGGGTTTTTCCAAACTTTCATTTAGTTTTCCTTCTAACATATGTGCTTTAATAGAAATACTAGTAACTAATTTTTTAGTGACATTTTTTAGGATAATTAGTTTTTTAATATATAATAACATCTTATGCAAATTCGATGATCATAGTTCAATTCCTTCGTCGGGAATAGAGTTAACGATTCTTGGTCTTTCAGGGTTTAAGGTTTGTTACATTTTATCTTATAGTAGAGGATAGTTAAATTTATTTAGATATTATTTCAATTATTATAACTTAAGGAGATCTAAGTTTACCATGATTAGCGATTACGAATCTTGAAATATTATGGTTTGTGATATGATAATAGGTTTTAAAGATATTATAATATCTTACTAAAATTTGGCGATCAAAGTTCAATTCCTTTGCCAGGATTAGAGTTAAAAAATATTGGTTTTTAAGGTTTAGGGTTTATTATATTTTAACTTATATTAGATGTTAGTTTAATTTATTTAGATATTATTTCAATTACACTAGTTCTGCGATCTAAAATCGAACTTTACTGGGATAGAGATTAGGAATCTCGAAGTCCTGTGGTTTGTGATTTATTACCTTTAGACTTAGTGTATGACATAAATAGTTTTTAAGATATAATTAGACCTTATTCCTATTCGGCAATCAAAATTCAATTCCTTTTCCCGGATTAGATATGAATTCTTTGTTTTTTAGGTTTTAGGGTTTGTTACATTTCAACTCATAGTATTGGATATTTTTATTTATTTAGATATTGTTTCAATTATTAAAGTTCGGTAATCTAAAATCGAACTTTACTGGGAATAGAGATTAGGAATCTCGAAGTTCTATGGTTTGTTATTTCTTTCCTTTAGACTTAGTGTATAGCATAATTAGTTTTTATGATATAATTATATCTTATTCCTATACGACGATCCAAGTTCAATTCCTTTGTCGGGATTAGAGTTAACAATTATTGGATTTTTAGGGTTTAGGGTTTGCTATATTTTAACTTATAGTAGATGACAATTTAATTTGTTTGGATATTATTTCAATTATTCAAGTTCGGCGATTAAACTTGTACTTTACCGGGCTTAGAGATTAGGAATCTAGAAGTTTATAGTTTGTGATTTCTAACTTTTAGACTTAGTGTATAATATAATTAGTTTTTTAAGATATAATAACGTCTTGTTCATATTCAGCTATTAAAATTCAATTACTTTGTCGGGAATAGAGTTAACGATTCTTTATTTTTTAGGGTTTAGGGTTTGTTACCTTTTAAGTTATAGTAGAGGATACTTAATTTGTTTAGATATTAATATATTATTTCTATTATTCAAATTCGGCTATCTAAACTCAAACTTTACCGTGATTAGACTTAGTGTATAGTACCATTATTACTATTCGGCGATCAAAATTATGTTCCTTTATCGGGATAAGAGGTAAGAATTCTTGGGTTTTTAGGGTTTAGGGTTTTTACATTTTAACTTATAGTAGATGATATTTTAATTTGTTTAGATACTATTTCTATTATTCAACTTCGGCGATCAAAAATCAAACTTTATTGGGATTAGAGATTAGGAATCTCGAAGTTCTAAGGTTTGTGATTTCTTACCTTTAGACTTACTGTATAGTATAATTAGTTTTTTAAGATATAATTAGATTTTATTCCTATTCGGCGGTCAAAGTTCAATTCCTTTGCTGGGATTCAAGTTAACAATGATTGGTTTTTAGGGTTTATGGTTTGTTACATTATAACTTATAGTGGAGGATAGTTTAATTTATTTAGTTATTAATTTAATTATTCAAGTTCGGCGATTTAGAATCGTACTTTACCGGGATTAGAGATTAGGAATCTCGAAGTAATATGGTTTTTTATTACTTACTTTTAGACTTAGTGTATAATATAATTAGTTTTTTAAGATATAATAACATCAAATTCATATTCGGCTATCAAAATTCAATTACTTTGTCGGATATAGAGTTAAAGATTATTGGTTTTTTAGGGTTTAGGGTTTGTTACATTTTAACTTATAGTAGAGGATAGTTTAATTTGTTTACATATTATTTCTATTATTCAAGTTCGACGATCTAAATCGAACTTTATCGGGATTAGAGATTAGGAATCTTGAAGTTCTATGGTTTGTGATTTCTTACCTTAGAATTAGTGTATAGTATAATTAGTTTTTTAAGATATAATTAGATCTTATTCCTATTCCGCAATTAAAATTCAATTCCTTTGCTGAGATTAGAACTAAGAAGTCTTTATTTTTTAGGTTTTATGATTTATTACATTTTAACTTATAGTAGAGGATATTTTTATTTATTTAGATACTATTTTAATTATTTAATTATGACGATCTAAAATCGAACTTTACCAGGATTAGTGGTTAGGAATCTCAAAGTTCTATGGTTTGTTATTTCTTACTTTTTGACTTAGTGTATAGTGTATAATAAGTTTTTTAAGAAATAATAACATCTTATTCCCATTCGGCGATCAACATTCAATTCCTTTGTCGGGAATAGAGTTAACGATTAATGGTTTAGGGTTTGTTACATTGTAACTTATAGTAGATGAGTATTTAATTTATTTAGATATCATTTCAATTGTTGAAGTTTGGCGATCTAAAATTGTACTTTACTAGGATTAGAGATTAGTAATCTGGAAGATCTAAGGTATATGATTTCTTACTGTTAGACTTAATGTATAGGATAATTAGTTTTTATGATATAATTACATCTTATTCATATTCGGTGATCAAAACTCAATTCCTTTGTTGGATTAGAGTTTTAAATTCTTGATTTTTTAGGTTTTAGGGTTTGTTACATTTTAACTTATTGTAGATGTTAGTTATACTTATTTAGATATTACCTTAATTATTACAACGTAAGGAGATCTAAAATCGAACTTTACCGGGAATAGAGTTAACGATTTTTTTATTATTTATGCATTTAGGGTTTGTTACATTTTAACTTATATTAGAGGGTAGTTTAATTTATTTAGATATTATCTCAATTATGTCAACTAAATGATTAAATATTTTCGATTTATCACACTCTTTAATTTTTATTTTTTTTATTAACTATGATGTGCTCTTCGTTTCATTTCGAATCATTTGTTTTCCCTAACCTCACAAATTTAATTGTTTAACTAATATATATATATATAGTAGAGGAGAGTTAATTTATTTAGATATCATTTTAATTATTGAAGTTTGGCTATCTAAAATCGTACTTTACCAGGATTAGAAATTAGTAATCTGGAAGATCTAAGGTATATGATTTCTTACTTTTAGACTTAATGTATAGTATAATTAGTTTTTATGATATAATTACATCTTATTCATATTTGGCGATCAAAACTCAATTCCTTTGCCGGATTAGAGTTTTAAAATTCTTGATTTTTTAGGTTTTAGGGTTTGTTACATTTTAACTTATTGTAGATGTTAGTTATATTTATTTAGATATTACCTCAATTATTACAACATAAGGAGATCTAAAATCGAACTTTACCGGGAATAGAGTTAATGATTTTTCATTATTTATGCATTTAGGGTTTGTTACATTTTAACTTATATTAGAGGGTAGTTTAATTTATTTAGATATTATCTCAATTATTAGAACTAAATGATTAAATATTTTTGATTTATCACACCCTTTAAATTTTATTTTTTAATAACTATGATGTGCTCTTTGTTTCATTTCGAATCATTTGTTTTCCCTAACCTCACAAATTTAATTTTTTAACTAATATATATATATATAAACAACAAATACGTAAACTATCTTTAAACTAATAAATTAATAATTTGAGACTATAATCGCATTTTTTTGTTTCCCATATACACTACACAAGTATGCTTACAATTGTGTGCTAGTAGTATGGGTTTATTACTCAATGTCTATAAAAGGAGCATGACATATTCAGGGCACCAAGCCTCTTAGGGCCTGTTTGTTTATGGATTGACACAGCCGTTCAGGATTTAGCACAGTCCACATGTGTTTGGCTCTAGGTTGTGCACAATATATTGTACCCAACCCTAAAACCCGCCAATAAATTATTTTAAACACCAAACAACAAAATATCAAACATCAATACACTAACTACCCCTTACACACATCATCAATCAAACTCAATTCCCAATACAACTTTAATCAATTACCAATCATTTACTAACTACCTCTTACACACATTATCAATCAAACTCAATTCTCAATACAACTTTAATCAATAACCAATCATTCACTAACTACTTCTTACACATATCAAATCACAGTTACCATCTTTTATATTATAATCACCCCACAACCCAATCTCCAACCAACATAAACAAACACTCACTTATTTACCCCAACCTCATATTCCACTTTATTCTCCACAGCCTACAGTACTCCAGCCACTCACAGCCATAAACAAACAGAGCCTTAGATTTGTTTCCCATAAGCTTCTCCTTCACAAAAAATGGCGCCCACTCCATCTCTCTCCACCGTGCCGAAAGAGTAGCAGACTTCACCGTCACCACAAAGCCTAGAGGTGATGTACTCGAGAACCCGCAAAGAGAACGATGAACTGAAACTTGTGCTCTGCAGCCTCGTCAAAAGGATTGTCAACGCATGTCATGAGTATGAGTTTCAGGGTCTAATCCTTAAAGATGAACCATTAGTGGAGGTGTGTATGTTTCTTGAAACTGTTCATGAGAAAAAGATGAGGGATGTTCCACTAGTTATCATACCTGACTCCAGCTCTTCGGATATGTAGTTGGTGTGGGTTACTTGTCTGCATATTCATGGATTCTTCGTTTAGCTACCTTTAATTTTTATCTAGCACTATTTTATATGTTTTTTTATTTCTGTATATGGGTAAGTTTGTCTTATTTCTTGTCATTTCTATGATTATGTTGTAGACCTTGTTGGAACATCTGTGTTTACTAATATGTTTTTGTTATGATCAAGTCACTCTCACACACAAACAACACACAAATAGTATTGAATGAAAAACAACCAAGAATTCGGTTACTTGAAACCGAACCAAGAACAGGAAAGAAAAATGATGAACACAGGGATTTTACATGGTTTGATCAATGTGATCTACATCCACGGAGGTTCTATACACCTCAATTCACTCCACTAATCAATCAATTACAAGAAATATCCAGAAACACTAGAAATCCCAATTCACAACTTGAATTGAGCATAAAACCCTAGCATTCTAATTCTCTTGATTGAGTAATGTTTACAGAGGGAAAGATACGTCAATGAGCTCGCAAATTCAAGTGTTTACAATGTATATAAATGTCGGAGCTCAAATCAGGGAGTTGAGGAAGTTGTAACCAATTTTGACTCAAGAACTCAAAATTGCTGCCGCGGGCTTTCTACAACGGTTTCTCATGCAACGGTTTAAAACTGTTGCAAACGGCAGTTATAACAAACTTGAACCCGGTTCCCATTCTAACCTCTTTTACTGATCTGGTTAAAATCCGGTTCTCCGCATTCCAAACCCGGTTCTGGAATCCTCAAAACCTCTACTACATTCCATGAACACTTGATGATATTGAACTAACATCTACAAATCTCCACCTCAATGAACTCAAGTGTATTTCATCACCTCAACCTGCCTTGCTCTCCACCCTTTAATCACACCGTTCAAGCCGAATTAGGCTTGAGCAATGAATCATCTTACTCCCAGGAAAGTCAGCAGCATTGTCACTTGTATGGACCTTCCTAACCTCTACAGACCCTGCATTAATCACATCTCTTGCAAAATGCAACCTGACATCTATGTGCTTGGATCTTTCATGGAAAGCTTGATGTTTCACTAGATGTAATGCACTCTGATTGTCACAATATATAGTAACACAGTCCTGCTTTATCCCCAGATCCTTCAGAATACCTTTTAACCACACAGCTTCCTTAATTGCCTCTATCAAAGCCATGTATTCAGCTTCTGTAGTTGATAAAGCCACCACTGATTGTTGCACACTTCTCCAGCTAACTGCAGTACCATATAATGTGAAAACATATCCTGTGATTGACTTCCTGGTATCAACATTACCAGCAAAATCAGCATCTACAAAACCTTCCAAAGGAATAACCATGTTTGCCTGCTTCTGAAACTTCAAACTCAGACTTACTGTTCTCTTTAGATACCTCAAAACCTGCTTCAAAGCCTCCCAGTGAGCTTTCCCTGGATTTGACATATATCTGCTGACACACAGTATGCTACGTCTGGTCTGCTGCATATCATCCCATACATCAGACTCCCAACTCCACTAGAATAAGGCACACTTCTCATGTATGTCACTTCTTCTGCTGTATTAGGACTCTGCTCCTTTGATAATCTGAGTTGTTGGCTTACTGGAATACTCAGTGTCTTAGCCTCATGCATTTGAAACCTCTCCACCACTTTCTGAAGATATTGCTTCTGAGACAACCATAAACATCCAGCAGCTCTGTCTCTGATTATACTCATTCCCAAAATCTTCTTGGCATCTCCTAAGTCCTTCATGTCAAATTCAGAACTCAACTTCTGCTTAAGCTGATGTATTTTATGTGAGCTCTTGCTTGCAATGAGAATGTCATCCACATACAGCAACAGGTATACAGGATCAGCACTTAAACTTTTATCAAAATAAACACAACTATCATACAAACTTCTAACAAAACCAGCTTTTAACATAAACTCATTGAACTTCTTATTCCACTGCCTTGGACTTTGCTTCAATCCATATAATGACTTCTTGAGAAAACATACTTTCTCTTCATTTCCTGGAATCACAAATCCCTCAGGCCGCTTCATATAAATGTTCTCAACTAAGTCTCCATGTAAGAAAGCTGTTTTTACATCCAGCTGCTGTAACTCCATATCCTCTTGTGTTACTTTTGATAAAAGTAGTCTGATTGAACAGTGCTTTACTACAGGAGAGAAAACTCCATTGAAATCAATACCTTCCCTCTGAGTAAAACCCCTTGCTACCAACCTTGCCTTATACCTTATCTTGTCTGAGTCTCCAGCTTCAACTTTCTTCTTGTAAATCCATTTGGAACTTACCAGCTTCTGTCCCTTTGGTTTATCCACCAGTTTCCAGGTGCCATTTCTTTCCAAAGATTCCATTCCCTCCATCATTGCACTAATCCAGTATTCACTTTCATCACCACTGACTGCTTCCTTGAAGTTTTGTGGTTCATGATTTTCTATTTATTCAGCAACACTGAGTGCATAATATACACTTCCAGCCTGTCCATAAAAGTCTGGTTTCTGTATTTGCCTCCTTGGTCTGTCTCTGGCAATGCTGTAATCTCTCAGGTTTGGAGTTCTGAGTGATATGTCTTCTTCTTCTGAAGAACTATCACTGGAGTAATCAGCCAAGTTTTCCCCTCTCCGTTTTTCATGATCCTCCTGAGTCTCCACCTGAACTGATACCCTTTCTGATTCAGAGCCTCCATCATGCTTTCCTTGATTCCCAGAGAAATGATATCCCATAATTGATTCATTGAACTTCACATCTCTGCTGATCATCAATTTCTGATTCCCAGGTTCCATGCACCATAACCTGTAACCCTTGATTCCCTCTGGATATCCCAGAAACACACACCTGTAAGCTCTAGGATCAAGTTTATATGATCTCATGTGAGCATATGCCAAGCATCCAAACACCTTTAATCCTGAGTAATCTGGAACTCTTCAATTCCATACTTCTTCTGGTGTTTTGAACCCCAGAGTTGATGTAGGTGATCTGTTTATTAGGTAACATGCTGTGTTTATTGTTTCTCCCCAGAACACCTTTGGCAAGCCAACATCAAGTAACATACACCTTACTCTTTCAAGAACAGTTTTGTTGAATCTTTCTGCCACACCATTCTGTTGTGGATTCATGGGGACTGTTCTGTGTCTGGTAATTCCCCTTTCATTACAGAAGGTTGTGAACTCAGTAGATAGATACTCTAAGCCATTATCAGTTCTTAAATGCTTGAGTTTCTTTCCTTCAAGGTTTCCATTTGAAGCAACCATGTCTTGAATTTAGTGAAGGCATCACTCTTGTTTCTTAAGATAAACACCCATACTTTCCTACTGAAATCATCAATAAAAGACATGAAATACTTTCCTCCTCCATGAGTTTCAGTCCTGGATGGTCCCCAGATATCAGAGTGAACATAATCTAGAGGTTCTTGAGTGATGTGAATCCCTTTGGCATAAGGCAGTTTCTGTGATTTGCCTAATGCACATTTGTCACAAAATTCAAGTGTTTGATTCTCAACCTCTCCTATTATCCCTCTTCTGGATAGCTCTTTTAGTCCTCTTTCCCCAATGTGTCCCAACCTCTTATGCCACAGGGTTAGTTCATCTTTAACCAAGATATTCCCCACACTCCCAACCACTGGTTTTCCTATCAAAATAAACAATCCATTGTGTTGTCTTCCCTTGATTACCAGTTTATTCTCTTTGGTTATGTGTAGTTGGCCATCAATAGACTTAAATTCACACCCAGTAGCAATTAGAGATCCTAGGGAGATCAGATTTCTTTTAAGTCCAGGCACATACCTTACATTTGTAATTTGCCTGGTAACCCCATCAAGCATGTTGATGCTTACTGATCCAGTGCCTTGAACCCTGCAGGATTGGTCATTTCCCAGCAGTACACACCCTCCATCTTCTTTCTTGAGGTTTTGGAACCATTCTTTATGAGGACACATATGAAAGGAGAAGCCTGTATCCAGTACCCATTCCAACTCCATTTTTGACTCAGTAACATTCAAGACCTCTGGTGTGTCTTCTCCATGTTCAACAGTAGCAGCTTCTCCACCATGTCCTTCTTTCTTCTTCATCTTCTGAGGGTAATCTTTCTTTAGATGCCCTACTTGTTTGCACTTGAAACATTTCCTGTTTTCTATCCATTCTCCAGGTTTCTTTGGAGCAGTGTTGCCACTTTTGGGATTCTTTAAGGTTTGGCCCTTGACACGTCGGTTTCTAACCTAGTGTTCCGCAAGTGTACGGATGTAGGTGTAGTACAAACTATCAAGGTCGATCCCACAAGAAATAGGTTTTTAGGTAGTTTGATACCTCAATATTCTAGGAATGTCCTAACTAGATACTAATTCAGAAAAGATTAATTTTACTTACTAAACTACTTAATTAAATATGAATTTCAAACTTGGTAACCACAAATAATTAACAATCAAGGATAACCGGCATCCTAGGGTATCGATTTCAGAATATTTACTCCAATGATGATTAGAATTAACTTGTTGATTTTAACCGATCTAGTGTTCATTAAGCGACGCAATATTAACCTAATTCTCCTCTCGAAGTAATTAAATCGTTGATTAACTAAGACAATTACGCTCTCGAGTCAATTAATCCTAGAAACTCCAAAAAGCTCATATGCCTACACAGTCATAGACAACTGCGCTCTATATCGTACGTCTAATAACAATCCCCTTCTCTCGAAGCGGATTTGTTAAACGAGATTACTAAAACTAGATGGCCAGTCCAAATTCAGTGATTAAAACGGATATAAAGATAAACACATAAAAGAACGAAATTCAATAAGTTAAAACGTAAATCAAAACATTGTCATAAAATAATTCCTACTTTCTAACCCTAGGACACGAATAGCTTAGCTACTCATGCCTAGGCTCAATTCAATACAATATTTAAGACAAAACATTCTAAAGAATTAAAACTAGGAAAAATTGCTAAACCCGAGTAAATCGTCCTGTTGATCGAATCTTCGTTGTCGTCCAAGTCGTCTCGTGCCTCCAATTCGGATATTATGTGTGTTGTGTCTTTTGAAGAACAAACTTGGATCCTTTTTATAGAGTTAGATAAGCCCTATTGAATTGGGAAATCAAATCCTCTATTAAAACAGGATTTTTATTAACGACAATCGTTTTGACACGGCCGTGTTGCCTAAATGACACGGCCGTGTTGCTTTGCAATACTTCAATTTCCAGCAACAATTTGACACGGCCGTGTTGTATTTGTGACGCGACCGTGTTCTGTTCTGGAGCCTATTTGAACGATACACATCACTTTTGACACGGCCGTGTTGCTTTGTGACGCGGCCGTGTCGGTTCTTGCTCCGTTTTGATCCTAGACCGGTTCAGGCCGGTGCGGACCGGTTTGGACCGGTTCTTGGACGGTTCGGGCCGGTTCTCACTGATTTTCACTACTTTGGGCCGATTTTTACTCCGTTTCAACTTGTTTTCTTGTCCGGTAGTCGTAAATCACAACTTTTTAGCCTGAAAATGCTCAAAATACCTTAAAATAAGCCGAGTACGTCAATTGGTCACTTATATCACATTCCATCCAATTTCTAACCATTTATGCGCATAATTCCTATAAAATAGTATCATACATCGACCTAATTACATGCATAATCAACGTGTATCAGCCCTTCTTCTTTTGGTAATTCTTCTTGAACTTGACATTGAATCCTTCCCCAGAATGAGTTACCTTCTTGTCTCCTTGATTCTGTAGGCATTTGGTCTTCAAGGCAGTGATTATTGAGTCATAACTTAGTTTATCCTGCCTCCCAAACATCAAAGTATCTTTGAACCCTTCCATGGAACGTGGTAGAGCATTTAACACCATCAAAGCTCTGTCATCATCCTCCATGGTTACTCCAAGATCTTCCAGCTCATCAAGAAGTTTTGAAAACTCATCTAATTGATCAGAAATGTCTTTTTCTTCCACCATTTTGAAAGCCAATAACCTCTGTTTGAGAAACAACTTATTTGATACAGACTTGGACTGATATAGATCCTCTAGTTTGATCCAAGCCTCTATTGCAGTCGAGCACCTTGAAACTTCCATCAATGGCTTGTCTCCTAAACACAGGATGATTAAACTCAAACTCATTATCTATAAGTGGTGTGATTTCCCACTAAATATACAATTTTATTTTGTATACCATCTCCAATCCAACTCTACCCCACTAAATTTATAGTTTGTATAACCATCTCCAATTACACTAGTTCTTATACAAAAAGGATAACTAATTCTTATTTTAATTTATAACTGATTTTTATTTATTATAAAGTTTTAAAATGTTTATTTTAAATGAAATTGATTAAATGCAATATATGGAAAAAAATTCTATACTAAATTTAAAGACTGATAATTTAATTATTCAAATTTCGTCAAAATTAATCAAACATTTCTTCATAATTAAATAAGAGAAATTATTAAATATCTATGATAATAAAAGATAGTATTTATGTAATTAAAATTGAATTTAGAAGTATTTTGATGATATAATGTAAAATGATTATTTTGGTGTGGGTGAACAGTGTCCCCCTATTTATTGGGAGGATACTGTTCATCTCCGAATTATAGAGGGCAAAATATAAAATAGGTTTGGAGAGAAATTGTGTAAAAGTTCATCTATTTATTTTGTTTCAGTGTGGTGTAGATGGTCTAACCCTCTCATTTGTTGATTTGCAATTTTGGTAACCGTAGCTGCAAAGAAACTCTCAATGTGCCGAGCAATCGCGGTTGGCGAACCTTGTAAAGTTCTTTTTTCATCTTTTATAATTTTGGATTTTGAAATTAATGAATGTGTTGATCTTTAAGTAGGCCGCATAGATCACAGTGATGTTAGGTTATTAATATTTGTAATCTAGGTTGATTTTTTCTTGTAATTAAGTAAATGCTCACTGAATTCTTCTAGTTGTCTCTACGTGTATATTTCCCCCCAAACTCAGAAGACTGATGTGTAAAATGCTTTTTTCCATTTAGTTTTGTTAGGATTTTGGAGTGTCAATCCCAAAGTCTTACATTGATTAAATTCGGCAAAGATTATAAACATATTACACTGAACATGTTTCTTCATTGTTATAAGATCTTTTGGGGTAAAATCCAAGAATAAATTCGTGCGGGTCTAATCCAAAGCGGACAATATCATACCAACTGTGGAGATTGGAGCCCGTTCAGTTCTAACAAGTTTTACTTTATTTTTTTTATTATGTGACAAGTACAAGAGGACGATATAATGCCACGTGGGATACTTTGCCAGAAATTCCTAATTTTATAGGTCACGTGCAAGTCACGTGTGATTTCGGCTAAGTTAGAGACCACCGATGGTAAGTATCCTTAAATTAGATATTTTTTCGAAACATACAGGATTAAAATTGAAATTTTACAACATATAAGATATTCGCCAGACAACCAACTTACAAGATAAAAATTGAATTTTTATCCCCTATAAAAATATTTAAACCATAATAAAATATCGAAAACTTGTAGAACACAATTTTCTTTCTCTAACATAAATACAATTAAATTACAAATATTTAAGGGGTTAATTGCGAAAAGATTCATCACCTTTGGATGAATTTAAAAGTTAATAAGAAAATTAATCATTTTTTAATTTTTTTCAATTACAACTTCTATCATATTTCACCACCACAGTCACTAGATTCGTCCGCATGAGCCTATTCTATGATGATCATAGATTTTGCAATATCCGTCATTGTGAATTGAAATTGTGACAACCATATATAACTTCAACCCTCGATTCACTATAATTATAACAATTTATGACAAATACGCTGTGAATATAAGACGATCTCACTAAAACAATTGTTACCTTTAAATGTTCATATTATAATAAAAAATTCTTAGACGCTACAAGAAAAAATGGTATTTGGCACTACTCTTTTCGCAACTATAAAAGTGATTACTAAAAATAGTCCATTTTATAACTATTAGTAGTTACATAAAATATTTAATATAATTTTAACCAAATTTGTTATAATATGGCAAACTCTTTTGCAACTACTTGTAGTTACAAATACATTAGTAACTATAACATAGCTACAACAGATAGTTACAAATATATTAGTAACTATAAAGTAGTTGCAAAAAAACTTTGTGCATTTTATTATAAGTGGTTACCCTATAGTAACTACATTTAGATATTTAGTTATTAAAACTATTTTGTGACTACTCTAGCTCCCTTTTTTGTAACTACATTTTGTAGTGACAAAAAACCTTAATTCTAGTAGTGAGAGTTAGTGAATTACGAAAAAAGTATTTTGAAACAACAAAAAAAAGGGTCTTAAATAAAGAGTACATGTCGTAATTAATTAGTCGTTTCAATAACTTGGACGCAAATAATAGATTTGCGACGATAAAAGTGGTCTCAAATATTTTTTTTGGAACGACTAGTTAGTAATTTTAAAATTGTCTCAAATAGTTTGTAGTGAGATTTGTGACATCAAATAATCACAAATAATTTATTATTAGTGACCACAATTATAGTATAAAAAAATGTCATGCAAAATACCTCCTTTGTTGGAGTTGTACTCGTCGTTGTTGTTTTTTTGCAGCAATTAACTCATATTTAAACTTCAATCAGCCTATTTATTCGAATTAACATCTCGTGACCTTTAATTTTCACATACTAATTATATTTAGTTAGCCTAAATTTTGAAAACAGCATATGAAATAATTAATGGATATAAGTGATTAATTACTCTTGACTTTTATGTATTCGATCCACTTGCGATATATTAATTAGTACCTTTTCGTGGACTTGTAACTTTGAATCTTTGATATCTATCAAATAAGTGGTATCCATTTTCTGGACTATTATATGTATATATATAGTATAGATCTGTGTGTTTGATAGAGTTGATAATTTGATAATTTTGCTGGAGGGAAATAAAAAAATATAATGTATTTTCTACAATACGGCGTCGCCAGTTTATCAATATTACTTTATACTTCCTCCATTCATATATAAGTGTTATTTTATGAGAAATCATTTTTTCAGAAAAAAAATGTCATTCTAGCAATTTTTATGGTAATTTCCATACAAATCATATAATACTATATCAGTAAGGTATGGAGAAAAAGATTAAAGGATTTATGGTAATTAAAAAATTGATGGAGAAAAAAATGGAGCAGTGTTGTTTATTCATTCTATAATCTCTTAAATTTCATCTGAAAGTTTAAAATGACATTTATTTGTGAATGAAGAGAGTAATACTTGTATTAGAAATTGAAGAAATTATTCAATGTGGGTATATAATTCAAGATTATGAAAATATTTTAAACCTTTCTTTTGCATAAAAGAGAGAAAATAAATTGAAAATGAAATTTAACATAGCCATGCACTTTTACTATGATAAAAATAATAACAACAATACAGTACTGTACGGATTTCAGATATGAGCTACTTGGTGTTCTATATTACCACATAGGTCGTGTACTTGTTATTAATTATGACAGCTAGTGATGGTATGGTCTGTATAAACTTTATTATATGTTTAAAAAATATTTTGACTTTTTTCTCTATAAAAGAAAAAGGAAAAAAAATTACTTTGACTTTTGCTAATACACCAGCAGTTTTTAATTTATCATTAATCTTATCGTTAATTTGTTTTTATCACATCACTTTTGGAAGGCTAGGGTGATATCTCATATAGGTTACGAGGTGTGCATATTCAAGAGATGGCCACGGAGAAGCGTGTGATATCATAGCATATGCATGCCCCGGGTTCGTGCAATTTAAGTCGTTGACAGTTTATCACGAAAATATATTTGAGATGGATTCGAAAATATTTTACTTTTTATGCTCAAAGAAATTATATTTGTAATAATACATCTCTTTAAACACAAGTAATACCTTTTGATATAAGGAAAGATACATTTTTTTGATCCATCTGTAACACAGATTGCATGAATCTTATCACCTAATGTACATGAGAATTTGTGAATTTATAAATAATTGTTTAGATATTTCTCCTCTTGATCTGTCCCTCTGAAAAATAATAAAATTATATGTACTGTATATTGTTACAAGTTCTCTTATCGTTGGTGTGTTTATTGCCCACTCAAAAAGGAAACAAAAAAAGGGGCAAAAGAAGTGTTTAAGTGAACTTTTAAACTTTTTAGAGAAACTATCTTCTAAAATGTTAAAGAATTATTAAGCTCTCCTAAATTGTGTTTTCTAAAAGGTTTAAAATAACATCATATTTTACTTTATGGTGATTGTAATCGGATGAGATTACGTATTACAAATGATATTGTATGTTTTATTCCAACATCACGAATGCATGCATGCAAAACGATATTATTATGACATTATAAATAAACTATCTTTTGATAGAATTGAAATAGGAACTGTAATACTATTAGAATAGATGATCTCATTTGAATTGCAAATTTGTAATGTCTCATTTAATTAGTTTAAATACCTATTTGAACATAAAAATAGTTCAAAATCCAATTTAATTAAAAAAAAAAAAAAAAAAAAAAAAAAAAAAAAAAAAGAAACTTATACATCCCATCCCGTACAGTCAAGTTCAAGTACATGGATCCTTATATATACAATGGGTCGGATCCTACTCAAATTTATGGATGCACATTGATAAGATCCAAATGGACTTCAAAGAAGCACCTTCAACTGAACTCTAAACCCTAAATCCTATTTCTTTTTTAAGAAAAAAAAAAGGCGCAGCACCCATTTCCACATCAAGCAACATCCAGCAATTAATAATTTTTTTAAAAGAATAATATTTTCTCGAGAAAATGTGTTACCTTTTTCAAATATATAAAACGTATTATTTAAATGTAAATTATTACTTATCGAAACGAGGTTAATAAAGATTTACTTTTCAACAAACTTGATTTTGAAAACTTATATAAATTTAACATGAACATTCAAAGTTTAATAAATACAAGAATCATTAAGTATTACAAAAAGTATTACGTGTTATTGAAAAAGTAATATATTTTTTACAGAAAATATTGCAACAGGTCAAAGTATCAAATAGTTTTTTCACAAAAATGTAATACTTTTTTATTTTTTTTATTATTCTGTAACACGTATTATCATTTTCGAAGATAATATTTTTAGAGTAATCCAACTAAATAATAATTAAATACAATCTGTAAATTATAATTGGAGAACTTATATAAACTTGATAAAAACACATAATTTATTTAAAACAACACGAAAATGTTAATTAAATTTCTCGAAAAAGTGTTGCATCTTTAAAAAAGTATCACTTCTCATGCTTGTTGTGGATGCGAAAATTCTGTAATTTTTTAAATAAGCAAAAATTTGAATTTCAATTGAATTGGATTGATCCAGTATATGTATCTATAACCATACATATAAGGTACATACAGGTGCGGCCATGAGCACGTGCCGAAGGGGCTATCGCCCGGCGCCCAAAATTTTAGGGGATCCCAATTTTTTATATATGTAATATATATAAGTATATTCTTTATTTTTCTCAATGTACATATGGACCCAATTTTTTTAGTTATGCAATATATATTCCTTACTTTTTGTATGTGTTGCACTTTGTCAAGTAAGGATCAAGTTAGCACCGATAACTTGTACATATTTTGTATTAATTGTAGTATCCTTATAAAGAATGAGAAATGAATATTTGTATCGTTCTCCGGTACATATTTTATTGTTGTAATGCTATGTAAATTTGAATGATAATGTTTTTATATTTATGATGATGCTTGTATTTTATGTACGCATTATTTTCTTTGTTCAGAGGTCCATTTTTCGTTCTTGCCTAGAAGTCCCAAGATTGTCAGGGACGGCCCTGAATACATAAGTGTCTCCTAGTTCCCTTTTAGTTATAAGTTGTATACATTTGACTATATCTGACATAAATATATGTATATATGTCTGTGTTTCATTTTATAGTTGACTTTGGGTATCGTATTATTCATGTGAACGTGTAGTGATAATCGGTTATTGATCTAAGATAAGATAAGCATGTATGAATAAAGTTTCAAATCTTTTTTAATCCATAACCACTTGCCTATAGTTGCAATTAAGTAGCAATCCTAATTAGCTAGCTGTTAATTATGGAAGTCAATATGCTTAATTATGACTTGTGAGGTCAAGCCTTAAACAAGTTGGGTTAGTTTCCAGGGTGTGTTTTAAGTTTTCATCAATTTTTTCCAAACTAAAATACTATTTAATTTAGTTAATATTCATCCGGAGGACCAGTTCTAAGTTGATTGTTTATGTCTCCTCATGCCAAAACTATTATTAGTTCACTCTTATTTACAATTTAATAAGATGAAATAAGAACACTGGGGAAATTGCCAAACTCGTCTTGTAATTTATGGGCAGTTTTAAAATCAATCGTTCATTTTTTTAGTTTCTAGAGTTTGGTTCCCTTTTAGCTGGAAATTGAAATTTTAATTGAATAATCAGCACACACGATTGCACCAAATTCGAGACTTTTATTTTTTTATAAATTTGTTGTCTTTCATGGTAATTTTTTTTTTTTTTTTTTTTGTGTTATATTATTTATTAGGGTGACAAGTCCACGTCATTTGCAACGTTGAGAAAACAAAAAACTCAATTTAACATGTTTATATGCGATTCACATGCACTTATCTAGTGAGAATTTTATATCCCAATTTAAGAAACAACCAAATTCAAATAATTACAATATAAATAACTGAATTTAAGAAATTAAAAAGATAAAGCAAGGAATAGTTTCGGCATTTGGCATAAGAATGATGGGCGACACAATGAATTGGGGTTAGATTATAAAGGATGAAGCCCATTCTTGATGGGCTGGGCTCCGCATTCATTAGGTGGTCTTTTTATTAGACCATGGATACTTTTGCTTAGGACACCTCAGATGTTGGGCCCTCCTCAATATATATAGACTATTCTTATCTTCACAAAAACTTGTGTGCCACCCACACATACTATCTTGCTATCTAAGTGGATACTTCTATTTAAGTGATCCATTGTATTGTATACTTAAAAAGTGTAAGTAGATCTCCACACATTTTTAATTTTATTTAAATTAATTTTTTCAGGGGAATATATTTTTAATTTATTATTTATTATTTTATTATGTTCGGTATAGTTCGCCATGGTTCAGTATGGTGTTCGATTCGGAAAGTTGAGAAATATCAAAATTCGTACAAAAAATTAATCAGTTAAGTTCGGTTCAGAAAAAGTAACTGATTAACCGATTTTTCGATTCATAACTTATTCGATCCGAATTTCGACCCAACTTCAATAATCACCAAGCTCCGTGCACAACTGTAGTACTACCCAAGTTGGTGGTGAAGAATAAGACCAGCCACACTCGCCACGTAGCAGCGTCACAGTAAAAGTCACTTTGTAGGAACAAACTAGTTTTATTTGCAAAAGTATTATTTTTCCAACATAAAATTATCAATACAGAAATATTATCTTTCGTAGCAAAAGTTCTGCTGTAAAATTTTTTACTAGCTCTGATTAATCCTCGTTTAGGAGGATTAGACTTTCATTGGCCACCTTATATTTATTTTCCGATTTCTCTTCACCTAATAATACTAATGTTCCGATTAGCTCTGCCTAGGCCCAATCTACCGCAACAACCTTGAGCAAAGTATCATTTCTTCTAATACATCACTTTTTTAGTAAAAATATCACTTTTTTCTTTTCAAATAGCTTCATCATCACGTGTGATCATCACACACAAGGCTCACTCAACGTTTTTTTAATTTGTTAGTGTATTTTATATTTTTTATATAGATTTTAAGCCACCTGAAAAGTGTACAATCTCTAAAATTATTGACTTTGTTGATTTTCTTGATTTGATGCATAAATTGCTAAAATGAAAAAAAATAAATACTATCAATTTTATTGCGTATTCATATTTCTAGATAGTTAAGTTAATTCAACTGCAAAGTGTTGGTCAATTTATTAATTATACTGGTATTATTCCCGTGCGATACACGTTTTGTAAATGTAACATAAATAAATAAAAACACTTTATATATTTATATAGTTATAATATTATAAATCATTATTATTACAACTAATATAATAAATGATAAAAAAATTTCTATGTTTTTAAGAAAAGAAAATGACAATAAATAAAATGATAAAAGACAATGTAAATAAAATCAAACCAAAACTAATGGTTATAACTTTTGAAAAGCTGAAATCGTGGAAACAAAACGGATCAATGGTTAAACAATATATTACTACAATCTGCATCCGTACAATTTTATATAACTAGATGTCCTCCATGCTACTCACGGAATTGATATATTCTATTATATTAACATAACATAATGGAATTATGTCTTACACACTATTTGAAAGTACTATCAAGTGTGATACGTGCCAATGAATTAACCTATTCATATATTATTATCTAATCATTTTTTCCCCATTCCATGTCTTATCTTATATGTATTTATTTATTTATATATTTTACTTTTAATATTACAATAATCATAAAAAAAAATTCACATTTAAAAAATTAATATTTAAATTAAATATATACATCATGGATGTCAAATCGAAGATCGTGAAAAGAAGATTAATTTAATACTCCTTCCGTTCCAGTTAACTTCTCACACTTTCCATTTCGGTCCGTGCCACTTAATGTTTCACACCAATAAATGACAATTAAAGACAACAATCTCCACCCTCAAAATATCCACATTCAATCTTCACCTTTAAAAGAGTCAAAGATTCCACAAAATCTGTTTTTTCTTAACATCCGTGCCTGGTCAACTATGAGAAGTTAACTGGACGGAGGGAGTCTAACTTTCATAGAAAACAGAGTTGAGACGAAAAAATTATCATACTTTTAAAATTTGAGGGGAAAAGATTAAAAAAAAAAAGTAAAAGGTGAAACTAACATGACATAGGATGGAAGTTAACATCCCAAAAAATTAGGACAATTATGTTTTATATTATGACATTTAAAAATTTGAAAATTTGAAAATTCAAATTCAAACTACAAAATTTATGGTTACAGATAATATATTTTTGTAAAAAAAAAAAATTAAAAATGACACATGTTACCGCTAAAAGAAAAGAATTTAAGTAGATGGATGACTGATACGTGTCCTGAGATTCCCTTTTAATAGTAAAGGAGGATTTGTACGTCTTTTTCCTTTTAGTTCTTTCCTTATATTTTTCTAACTTCCTCTATTTTTTCTTCAAATGTGTTGAAACTTATTTGAAGAAATAATGTGCTTACATTAATTAATTTGGTTCAATAATCTCAGTTTTGATATGTAGATCCAAACGCAGACAAAATTAATGAATTAATTCATTAATCTAGCATATTTAGTTAATACTAGAATTTTTCCATTGAGTGATACACGATTTGAAATATATTTGTTTCATTAGAAAAAAATATTTATTTTTTCTTCAATTCAAATTTAACATAAACAATTTAATCCGCAATAAGTATTCTATTTTAAGCGCAATAAGAAACCAACAAACCGCTGCTTACTTTAGATTTAATTTTTACATGAAAATATCCAAGATGAGTATTATAATAAATATTGAGAATGAATGGTTCATTTTTATATATTGTAAGTAAAACACAAATTAACGATAAAATTCGTGCATTTGATAAGTTGGAGAATATACTTTCAAAAAATTGAAAAGAGAGAAAGAGACAGAGCTAAAAAACGGCCGAAATAAACCTCTAAACTCATCTCTCACACGTGAGCTTTTAGTTATTTTTTTCTTCATAAAAAAATATTATCTCTAATTTTTAAATTGCAAAATAGTTAGTTTTTATTATTTCTAAAATAAAATTATATGACCTTTTTTTATGAATAAAATTAAGATTTTCAAAAACAAATAAGATTGAATATTTTTTTAAAAATATGTATTAAATATTAATAAAATAAATATTTATGGGTAATTATTTTTTATTGACAGCTTAAACCCAATTAAAATAAATCAACTCATACTACGTATACAAATCTAACCTAAACAATTGAAAAATAATTGTAATTTTTATGTAACTTATTTTAAAATATGTAGTATAAATGTAGATTAAAGTAGAAAAAAGATTACTTTGATATTATACATAAAAAAATATGTAACGAATAATTTTTTGAAAATAGTTTTTCACATATTTAATAAATAAATTATAAGTTGTTTCATATATATATATATATAGAGAGAGAGAGGGGGGGGGGGGGAGAATTGCCAATAAAAAAATCTAAATTTAGAACTAATTTTTTTCCTTGATTTTACTATATAAACACATATATCTTATGTCCTATCTTATTATATTTATAATGATTAAACTACCTATTTTAGCAAGTAAATTGGCGGGAAAATGTTCTGATTTCCTCTTAGGGTTCAATTTTATTATATAATAAGATAAGATTAACTCCAAAGTTTAACATGATCATAGATGTTATTTGAATAGGTTAGGTATGTCACATATGAATTTAATTGCACAAGTTATAATTAACTATGTTACTTTAAAAAGGTATTTTTAGATAAGTATTTCTTATTTATAGTCGTGCAAAATGGTGTGCTGGCCAGTTAGAAATCTTTACAAGAAAAATAAAAAACTGATTCAAGTTATAAATAATATATATAACTACTCCCCTTAATTACTGCTGTGAAAAATGGTAGGCTAACCAGCTAAAAATATTTACCAAAATAATTAATTTGAGTAATAAATAATAGATAAAAAAAATAATTAATTCCCTTAGGCTGCTTAATTAGGAATCTTTAAGAAAAAATAAATTTGATAAAAATAAAAAATAATTAAGTATTTTCCTAACCGAAAAGATAAATGGGCGAGAAAATATACAACATTCTTTTTATAGACGGGTCTATTTTATTGTTAAGTAAGACAAGTAAATCACACGTGCGATGCACGACGATTATGAATTATATATATATATATAACAATATCGTACTTTTAATATTTATATGTATTTTTAAATAAATAAATGGATAATTTTGTATTTACATAAAACGTGAAAAATGATATAATGTAAAAAAGTAACTCTATATATGTTCATAGACTACATTAATCAGATGCTGGTGGATCCAAGTAGGAAAATAACAATTTGAAAGCTTTTAAATACGTAAAATGCAACACATAATTTAGGGAAAAAAAATTGCATCTTTACGCTTATACACTTATACTGGAATAATATAAAATTTAGAAATTACCAAACACGTCATTATAAACAACATATATTGTTTTGTGAGATCTTTTATTTTCTTAATCACAAATCAATATCTTCAGCCCTTCTCGGTTTGTGACCCTTGAGACTGTAACATAAAGTTGGTCATGACTGAATACAGGCTTTTTCAAGTACAAACCAATGTGAGATAGCGATTGTCTTCGACTCTTTGGTGATTGTCATGGCATATGAAACAATTAAGACATAATTTTAGTATAAATTTAGAAATAATCCAACTGAAACGATGAATTCAAACTTTAAATGAGATTGGGCTAGGGGTGGCAATTCGGGCGGTCCGGTGAGGCCCCAACTCCTCGAGTCAACAACATATTTCGGGCTGACTTAGACTGGTCCAAAATTTGATCAGGCCTAAAATTAGTTGGTCTGGCCCAGTCTATCCCTCTAGAATATACTAAAAATATTAATAGGCCGATCCGTAACTCGTCGGGCTTTTGGCCTATCGAATTGGGCATGTCTAACCAAATCAGGTCAAGATTTCTATGGATCAGTTCATCTAAAATATCGAGCCTATTGGGCCGGTCCATCGGCCGATCAGATATTACCACCTTTCGATAGGGCTACCAAATAATGAAAATTAATAATTATTTATCAAACAGGTTGCTAAGTTTTTTTTTTTTTTTTTAATATAAATGCACTCGAAAAGTAAGTTTAATATATCGGATCAATTCAGGTGGCCCGACCCAGAACATGTTCGGCTACTCCATCGAGCTAATGATATATCTCGTGTTGGCTAGTTCAAAATTTCATCGGGCAAAAAAATAGTCACACCACCACAACCCTTATAATATACTAATATTTTTTGACCAGTCCAAAACATGTTGGGCTATTGACTTATTAACGGGGTCGATTTGAAACATCTAATTAATTTTGTAATAATTATTTTAAAAAATATTTAAAATTTTATATGTATACTAATTGTTTTAATTTTCAAATTTTCGTTTGTCCGTTAAAATTTTATTTTTTAGTGGTCGATTTTGAAAGCATTTTTCATTTTATGCTAAAGAATAATTATTTTTACATTCCAAATGAAAGTAATTGCACACAATATATTAGTTTATAATGTTAATGTAGTACTCCCTTCGTCCCAGTTAAATTTGCAATCCTAACGGGGCACGGATGTTAAGAAAAAACAAATCCTGCTTTTCCTTTGACTTTTTTAAAGGTGGAGATTAAGGGTTGAGATTTTGAGGGTGAAGATTGTGAGAATTAGTTTTTATTTATGAGGTTGCAAAGTTAAATGGGACGGACCGATAAAGCAAGTAGACAAATTTAACTGGGACGAAGGTAGTATAAAATAATTTTATGAGAAGTTTTAGTATTTTATATTTGTAAATAGTTTTCATAACCAAATGGCCAGTAACTAATAAAATCTCGAAAAATAAAAAATAAAAAACAAAATAAAAGGAAACATACTGTAAAGAAATAAAAAATAATACCAAAAAAAAAAAGGAAAAGGGGAAGCTTAATTTGCACCGCCCTTTCACTTGCTCGGTAAAATCAACAACCATAGTTTGCAATTTCATTCTCTCTCTGACACAAAAAATCGTCCACCAGAGTTTAAGATATCAGATCCGATAAAAAAAATTGGCATACGATGCAGTCGCCGATGAAGCAATATTAAGCAAATTTCATAACCAGCTCGAAGAATGTGATACGAAACCCTAGTCGTCCCTAACCCACCTCTTGTCCATCCACCGAGATCTAGTGGTTCTCACTTTATCGACGCAACGGGGAATCCTTCTGCCCACAGACCAATCTCAGCCTTGATGCACCGATGATAAACAACATCATCATCAGTTGGCCCGTGCCGACAACCTCCATCCGATTTTTTTTTTAAAAACGGTATCTCTAACGCACCAAAGTTCGATATTTTGCACCGCTGCTACTAAAAGATATATAAGTATCCTTATGTTTCTACTGGTTCATGATTTAATTTGACACTATTTGTGTTAGATCTATGTACTATCTGCATTCGGGTGAAATGGCCACAACTGATGCAATTTGGGTGTTGTCTTCCCCAAATGCATAACTAATTTTTGTAAAGCAGATTTTCGTCTCGTGAAACAATGAAAAGATTGGACAAAGGTTGTGTAGATGTAATTCTGATGCATTCTTATTGTTTGGAAGATAGTCATACATAAATTAAATTTTTAAGATTGATTTTCGCAATATTCCATTCCAAAATTTGGGAACATTATTTGGAAGGTTGATTATCGCAATATTCCGTTCCAAAATTAAAGGATCCTTATTTGTAAAATTACATAACATTATCATAATATAGCCACATAATAAATTCCCTGATTTTTGGGGACCGAATATAATCACGTCATAATTTCCCTGAGTTTGGTATTGAATCATTGAGTTATTGTGATGGGTGGTTTTGGAATTAACGTAAGTACATAAAAAATTCCTTAAACAAATTCCCTAATTATGCGTTTACCTTTTTCATAAGCTTACGATATAAAACGTCTTTTCCACAAATGGCAACTCAAAATGGGCGGGAAAATGTGTTGAATACTATTTATAGACGAATGTACTTTTATATTAAGTAGGATATGGTGACTTCATTTACAAAAATAAATATTAGTATATAGTGGCTTTTGTAGGAAAACAAGAAAGGAGAAGAACAAAGAGAGGCGCAAAATAATTAGGGTTATTTCGTTCACCAAATATCCCTATATATAGGGTGCCAAATACAAGAGTTTCACGAATACATTAATATAAGTGAATACCTAAATTATCATTCATCAGTTACGTTTGACGAAGACACACCAATTATGTTTTTCCTTCAACACCACCCCTTGTGCCAAGTCAAAAGGAATTGGTGCATAACATGTTGTCTCATTACAAACCTTGTCAAGTAATGAAACCCAATGGGAAAAAATAAACCTTGGTCAAAGGGAAAAATAGTACAACACACCTTTGTTGAGACTCCCTGTGAAGTCTACACATCTCCCTTGATACGTACATCTATCAAGAGAGTTTCGAAAATCACTGCATCCTTATTTTGACATAACCTATTAGGACATTATATGGTTGTTGATAATAGAAAAGCGTCGGTGATACATGCTTCGTCTTGTCACCTTTGATGTGTAGCATAATCCATCTGTTTGCTGCAAATAACTTCATCTTCATAACTCCGGATAGGCTCTTCAGTGGTATAACTCAAGTCACTAATAACCATACATTTTAATGAAATTATTGAGATAATTATCCCTGAGTGATGTGATGAGGTAGCTAGAGTAGTTGTGATTGGTTGATCTTCAAGATTTTGTTGTGTTCCTCATGGTAATATATAACCAGTTTGGTAATAACCTTTACATTGACAAATTAGATAACCAACACCTAAACCAACCAAAGTAGTATTTAGTATTTCGTAGTAGGGGGTAGCTTCAACATTTATTTAGGAGTTGCATATTATTTTATTATCATTTTATCTCTTTATATGAGATACTTGACATTTTTGTTAGATGTTACAATTTTATTTGTTATCTCTCATGCCTTTAACATGGGAAGAACAAATTCATGGCAGTGGTCTCTTTTTAGATATAAAAAATATTTATCATTACGCTATACTGCCTTGTCCTGGATAAATATAACTAACAAGTACTTTGAGAAAGTAATGTCTGGCTGAGTGGCTTAGTATAAGAACGCGCACATTTCACTTAAGAGAATTTCAGCTCCAAATAGCTCTTTGTCAGTTCATTTTAGAAGCAAATGATTTTTTTCTTTATGTCCACACGTCAACCAACCATAGGAGTGTTAACAGATTGCACTTTATCCATGTTACACCGCTTGATCATGTTTTGGATATATGCAAACTGGGGAATTATTATTATACAAACTCAGTCTTCTAGTTCAAGGCATAAATAGTACAGAGATTTCTCATGATCCTTTATCTCAATTTGAATTTCAACTATCTTACGATTTTTCTTATTTCTTTAAGAGTATCGGTTATGTCCGTAACGTTGACATACATTGTTATAGATGAGAATTTGGAAATTATTTCCTTTATAAATGCACAAAATGTAAAGTTATTTATCTTTTCCTTTCTAATCAAGTAGTCACTCAAACGAGTATACCAATTCTGTCTGGATTGTTTTAATCAAAGCAAGCATTTCAATCTAACATTGTAAATGCACGTCGTGGTTTAGAGTCACTTGAGTTGGCAATAGAAATCCATTATACACTTTTACATATCTCTAAAACAAGATCCACAAAGAGATATGTTGTAACCACATTAGTTCGCTGCATTTCCAATCCATTGGAAACTTATTTGTAGAGAAACTTATTCATAGTCAATTCCATGGCATTGTGAGAAACCTTGTGCTTCAAGGTAAGATTTGTATCTCAGAACTTTATTCTTCTCACAATGCATACTGACAAAACCTATTTTATAGCGTACAGGTTTTAACACTTGGTGAGGCTAGCACTACCAAACAAAATACCCGTCATTTTATCATAGAATCAACATCTACCTGGATTGATTCCATATATGCCAATATGCTCTTTGTTGATATCTTACAATAGAGCATGACTCAATATCATCGTGCTTTATAATTCATTGAGCAACAATATATACATCATTAATGCACGTGAACGATTTTTCCATTAACTCGCATGCACTCTCATTATCTCTAGAATCATATGAAACTTCATAGCGTTCTCCAGTGATTATGCATGAACATAATTAATCAGAGATAATTTGAGAGTAATTCTTTCTATTGATTATTCGAATTGTGCCAACCTGCCACATTCCTTGGCCAGGTGTTTGTCGAATACGTGGCATCCCCCATTTCCTTTTGGGAGCTACAGCCTCAATCACACCTCCACTAAGTGTTGTTGCAACTTGCAACACTTATATATGTGTGTTGTGCCCCTTACTAGGGGATTTTAACCTTACGGACACATTTTTAGATGTTATATATGATCTTGTTACTTAAAGAAATTTTGGCAAATGCATCGGCAATCAAATCTTCTATTCTTCGAAGATCTATTAATCTTTCTTCACTTTTACATTCTGAAGTGTGGGGATCCTACTGAGACATATTGAGAATCACTTCCTTTCGTTCCCTTAGAAAAATCTTTTTCTTATCTCCCCCCCAACGACGAAAATACTGTCTCATTAAAGTGACAATCCGCAAATTTAGCGGTGAACAGATTAGGCCAGTCAAAGATTTCAAATAGTGGGTAATAGTTGGAATCCATATCCAACATCAATACTTTTTGTCTTTAAAGACTCATTTTGGTGCGTTGTGGGGGTGCAATAGGCACATATACTGTGTAACAAAATATGCGCAAATGTGAAACTATCAGGCTAAATCCAGTTACCAACTGGTATGCATAAATTGTTGACTACCAGTGGGCCTGAGACGAATAATGTAAAGTTACAATAATATTGCATATGCCCATGTCACATAGATATTTTAGTGCGCATTCTCAATAATCTGGCCTCCATCATATTCTTGTGGTAGTGGCTTCTATGAGACCATTTTTTTGTATGCACATGGGTCAAATGATGTTTTACATTAATCCTAATAGACATACAATAATCATCAAATCCTTATGATGAGAACACCTTAGAGTTAATAAGTTTGATAGACTTTATGGACTGAGGGTGGTTAGCTCTTACATAATCTTATCTAGGAGTTTTCAAATGCAACATTTATTGTGGATAATATATGATAATTAGTTAGCGTGTCAATTATTTACCAGAACCATAGATACTTCAATGGTCTGTAAACTGGTTTGATAGACCACATGTATTATATCGTATTCTTTTGTAAGAATGGAATGTCTTGCTTATATATTTATTATAGGAATGTCTCGGTCTTACTTATTGCTAAAAAATAGGCTAGACAGAATGAGCGATGTATCTTTAAAATATTTAATGAGGCAGAGTGAGTGTTGTTCGTGCTTCTAGTGCTTTAGAAAGTATTGATTGTGTTATAATATAATTAGCACTAACACTTACATCATATCAGATTTCATCCCTTTTGGTATTCCACTCGAAAGAAAGAATGTTCATATAATTTCTTAAATATAGATCATCATGTCACGACTTGAATGTCTAAAGCCTTTGTACCAAAGCTTATTTTGAGTCAATTTTCCAAAATTCTGTGTGAGTAAAAACATATGAATCAGTGTCCCAATGTTCATTGTTGGTGAAAGTATATATACTCCATTGCAGGTAACGATATTTCATCAAACAATTAGAATTGTAGGGGAGTACATACCACTAGATTGATGACAAATGGGGGTTTTTAGGGTGAAAAAACATGCTTAGAATAGGTGTTTTATGACATATTTGTAGATTCTAAGCACCCGTTTGTTATATTCTTCGTATATTCTTTCTCTTATCGAAAAACATCTCTTTCAAGAACTTGTGTAGGTAAAACACGTGTAAAAGAGATGACAAGTGGAAGAGAGTTGAAGAAACAAGCAAAAAAGAGCAAGGGATAAGAATGTCAGGCGAAAAGAGGCGAAAGTGCAAAAATTCAAACTGACACACCTTTAGTATTTTGTTCATATCTTGAGATATACATATTCAATGGAGGTGAAATTAGTGACATTGGAAAGCCAACTCAAAGGGATACAACATTAGAAGAGAGAGAAAAATCCAAATTCGGGCCCGAAGACCTTGAAAAATGGCTTGGAAGTTGGACTAGAGGTGCAGTTTTGGCCTTGCACGACCACGACCGTGCAATCTTGCACAACCCATGCAATAGAACAGAAAATCCACTAATTTTGGGGTCTTGTACGGTCATGACCATGCAACCTTGCATGCACCGTGCAAGACTTCCGGAATTAGATGGGCTTTAGCTCATTTATGTGATTTTTTAGCCTAATACCTTAAAAAACCCCTCAAAGGTGTATAGACACACTAACACTTCAGTTTTTGGGGGTATCATTCATCATTTGTATAGATTCTAGAGAGAGAAATTAGAGAGCAAAAGAATGGGAATTGAACATGAAGATCAAGATCAACATTAAAATAGGTTTTATCTTTCCATTTTCATTTAATATTTGTATGAACATGATTATATCTATATATTTGTGTTTATCTCTTATTATGATCATGATTGGCTAAATTTCCTCAATCTAGGTTTGGAAAGTAGATTATGGGTGACTAGTAATTTTTACCCGATTAATTTAATCTCGTGTTATGCCATTAGTTGATTAATTGTTTATACTGTTTGTTAAATGATTTGTCCAATTGTTAGTAATTTATTGGGGATTAAATTGGAACCGAGAGGGAAGATTTGATCCGAGATCACATTAATTGACATGATTAAACAATAGAAACGAGAGGTTTGAGCTAATTGTGGGAACATTGGTCTTATGATCGATTGAGAGTTTTATTTGATTAATCGATCGGAGACGGCGATTAATCCTATACAATCAACACGTAATTCGCTTCGAGAGGGGGTCTTGCATATAATTGTGATCGTTTCCTAATACATAGCATTCGGTTTAAAGGTTGAATTGATCGCGATAATAATTGTTAATTACCCTTAATTGAAATTTAATCCTAGATTATCTTTATTAATTGTTTAATCCCTGTAATTTGTTCTCGAGTCTATCTTATTAGCTCTAATTTCTTGTTTATTTTAATTAGTTCTTAAAATATCAAGAAAAAACTAATCACTCGATCATCTAGTTAGTCATTAGAATGCTTATCTCGATTTGTCTATCCGATATCGAGCCGATTTCTCATGGGATCGACCTTATACTCGCTTAGTACTACTATTGATGTCGTACACTTGCGGCCGTTCAATTTTAGTTGCAAAACTAAGTTTGTGTCAATTGACTCATTAATTTCTCTAAGATATGTTTCCTTACACATTGTTAGTGTTAATATATAGCATTTAATTTCGACCTCCCAACTAGTTGTAAATGATAATGTTTGACACAAACATCTTTGTTGAACAAAGTTCAAGTAGCTCTTGGTGCATACATAGCCTTTTGTGAATTTAACCATTATGGCCTTAGAATTTTGCAGTTGTTCGCCCTTTTAGTGCTTATGATGCAAGTGGTCTAATTTATATATGAATAAACTTTAAGGCCTAATTCAATTGCCTAATTAAAGTGATATAATATGTATTCACAACTTTCTTGGAACATTCACTTACTAAGCACAACCCGTATTGCTTGTGTAAGACTGTCATCGTGAGGTATATACATTTGCATAATAATTCCCTTGTATAAGTAACTGTTCTTTGGACTGACTATATCTCTTATAGTTAACTGCTCTATATAATAACGTAGTATCCTCACACATATAACAATATTCATTACTAACTCTTTCCCTTTTGTTTTGAAGGTTCTGAGGTGTCTTTTGCATCTTGGTGTAATGACCACTATGTCTATTTAGAGTAGACACATTGGAAAGCCTCTACGGCCCCTGCATCCCTTACTTTGTGGTGTATCATTACCACAACTGTAGGGATGGAAACATTTGTCCCGCTTACTTTGGGGTTATTTCCAACTATTTAGTTTACCATAGTTATGCTAGGGAATTTCTTTACCCAAACATATTTGGTATAATTTTTCAGAAAAAAACTAATCATGTCTCTCAACTACTTGCATCGGTTGATTCGCTAATTTGAATATTATAATTCTTTTGTTTCATACTCTAGCTTATACAAGTTTGCTAGTATAAGCATTGTAGTGAGAAAATAAAGAGATTTTCTGTATCATATAATCTTTTGTGATTTCCTTACCATAGAAAGTAAGATATTCTTTTAAGCGCAACGTGTTTTTATGAAGGCCATTGATCTCTTTGTAGTCTAGCAAGTGGATTTCATTCCACTAAAGAGCTAACTCTAGAAGTTTGGTGTCATTTATGTATTTTCAGTATGTCCCTTTATGACATCTCACATTCTTTGGGTGTCTTTTAACTAAATAATACTCCCACTATAAGGTAGGATTAACGTGCCGCCTTAAGTTCATTACATCATTAGATTTGGCTTTATTAGACAATGCTTTATCATTAGGGACGATAAATGACATGATTGTGGAAATAATTTTTTTTTTTCAAGTGTGGTACTCAATTTCTTATGAGTCCAATAATTCAAATTTAGTATGAGTTGGTTTAGTCATTTTCTTATGAATTACATTTCGAGATCATATGTCACGTACTTTTTTCGATGTTATGTGAAAGGTTTTGTGAAAGTAATTTTTCATAGAGTTGCCATGTACTAATTTTATATCGTCCATGAAGTTTCACTATCATAGAAGAATCACAGTTTATCATATCACATAACTAAAAACACAAACAAACTACTCAGAATCCAGAACTATCAAGCATATAAGCGTAATCAAATTTCTAATCACAAGATCCTCAAATAACATAGTAATTAGACTAATACCTTTCAATTTTCATAAGAAAGTATCAACTCAGATCAAAGACAAGCGATATTATGACAATCATTAATCTTGCAAAATTCCATAATTGCTAAAATTGTGGATAAGATCATATGCACATATATATGGAAACCATAAGGTTACGATATTTCATAATATTTCCTCATACTTCTATTTGACCAAAATAGATAGAATTTCAAGCATAAAATAATCTTTTCACAGGCCGTACATGGTGTTGTCAAAACCAAATTAATATCTATGTGATTTATACTTATCCTAAACTCACTACTCTAGTTAGTAGAGCGATAAGTAAAGGGTCGATCCCACGAGGAACAATTGAACGGATCTTATCTTATGTACTAAACAACTCGATTAACAAAATATAAACTAAACAAGAAAATAATAAAGATGTGGGGGGGGGGGGGGGGGAGAGGGGTGGAATGATATCAAATAACTAACCACTAATGCAATTTAAGCACTTAACAAACTAGCAACACAAGTAAATAAAAGCAATGAAATGATTTTTGGTTTTAGGATATAAAAAAGAATCCAATCCTTGATCTAGTATCCCCTTAGCCCGGATTAATTATGTAAATGAAGCTATTACCGGATAGATTAGTCCTAAAATCCCTATCCCAAGATTAATAACAAGCTCTTTTAACCTTGTTGTCTCTTAAGTGTAATTAACCGAAATAAGTCCAAGTAATCTACCCAACTTATTGACTCATATAAGTTCTCTAGTCTTCAATAGTCAAATGCATTACGAATGAAGACAACGACATAGATACGATATAAAATTTGCAAGCTCCATTTCATTGTTTGTAAACTATGTTATCCTAGAAGAATGATCTCCTATTTGCTACTTGGGATTAAATCTATACCAATTACGGATTATTCAATCCTAGCAACACACAAGTGAACCTCAAAATGGGTGATCAAACCATAAATCAACTCATAAATGTGAATCAATAACAACAAACAACATAGAAGATCCCAAAACACAATCTAATCGGATAATAACCGTAAAAATTACATCATCATCCTAACTTAAGGTTCAACAATTGATCAAGGGCTGAATAAAAAAGTACTAGCCACTCATGGCAACTAATACAAAGATAAAACTAACATAAATCATAATGAGAAACAAAAACTAGATAGAATGAACCAAAATATGATAATCCTTTGATCTTGATCTTCACTTTTCTTCAAAATCTTGCTCCAATGATGAATGTAGGCTGAATATTAGTGGAAGATGCCCTAATTCTGATTTATGGACCTTATATATATATAGGTAAGGGGTGTGGGCTGAAAATGGGTTTAAAAACGTGTTTCAAGATGAAAACAGGGCATCAGATTGCGGTTGCGGCTCATGGTTTAGCCGAAAGCATGATTTTGGCTCGACAAATTGGTCACCTTTCGCGGCCGCAAACCATTGCTGAGGTTCTCGGCTTGTATGCTCGTCAGGTTGGTCATAGTCGCGGTCGCGACGACCTGAACAAATCTTATCGACCTATATTTCATCCTTGACTCGTTCTTCGTTTTGGACTTCTTCGAGACTCGACTTTTGGTCTTAATTTACCTGTATTTTCCTGAAACGAGTCCAAACACATCAATTTGCCAAATGAAACAATTATGAACAATACACGGTCAAAATATATGCAAATTTTATTAAAACGACACTTGATTCGACCTAAAATGCATGCATGAACACGAGTACCAGTACACATCATGCCACTTTATGTAATTCACAAATGGAATGATTAAATTACCTTGTAGGAGAGACATGATTCTTTCCTATGGTACTCCTTAAATTGAATATGGTCTTCCAATATAACATCCACACCAATAGGAATTAACGAGAGCTCGAATGTCCTATTAAAATATACTCATAACATGATATGATTAAAATCACTATCCACTAGAGTAGAGATCATAATATCGGTTAAGCCTTACGTAATATTTTTCAGAGCCTATATTAAATATACATCATATTAGCATCTCAATATAGTAGAATATGTTGCATCATGTCATCGGTAAAAAGATATAATAAAGAAAAGTGAATAAACCAAACCAACAATAATTATTCAAGTCATGCAAAGCACCAATTACTAATACTAGAATAAGTTTTGAAATAATTTGTTATAATTAGATAACCCGTAAGAAAAGAATGACTCTAACCCATGACAAAAATATTTCAACAAGTCCACTCTTACGGCTCTGTTGATGAGGCAAAGCCGTAATCAACCATCAGTAATGCACTTCAGTAATTCAGTATTAACCTAATCTGTCCTAGTAATATTTAGTAATTTTGTTTGATAAGAATTTATTTATTTTTCAGAGTAATCATGGGATCATGTGTTCTATATAAAAATTCTAAATTAATATATACAAAACTTTGGATTGGCAGAATCGAGATGAATTTCACAAATTTGCACATTGCGGAAAGAGGGAAACACAATTGATAAATTCATAATTGGTGATGACAACAATGCAAGAAGGCGTACTTGGTTAAAATTGTGTCACAAAATATAATTTGTGAGTGCTATAAAAACGTGAATACTTTTCACGAGTGATAATAGAGCATCTCATGCTTTGTCAATGAGCTTTGATTTTTGATTTGTTTTCGTAGATCATCGTGCTAATAATGTGTTGTAGGAAAACACAAAGGAGAAGAACAAAAGAGGCGCAAAATAATTATGGTTAATTTATTCACCAAACATCCCTATATATAGGGTACCAAATACAATGGTTTCACGAATACATTAATATAAGTGAATACCTAAATTTTCGTTCATCAGTTACGTTTGACGAAGGCACACTATTTTTAATTTTTCTTCAACATCGGTAACTATTTACAGCCCATAATACAACCCACTAAAATATTATTAGTAAAAGACCACAATGTTTTAAATGAAGAAATAATATAATTAATTAAAATAATATATATATATATATATATATATATAATTTAAAAGAATATAATTTCTCTTTTTTGTGTTATCTTCAACGGGACGTGTTTTTTTTTTTTTTTTCTAGAAAATCATAAACCTTAATTTTTTTAAGGTTTCATCAATGGATGACATAAAGATCACTGATATATTCCGCCAAGCAACAGTCGGCCATTGGCGATTATCGACTCGTTGATGTATTCACAACATTTAGAAGTGCAGATTACCATTAATGTGCTCAGCCAATAGCAATTAGCAACACTACATAAATTTACTCAGTATATGTATATATAAGTGCAGGTTACGACTGGCGTATTCTGCCGATGGAAACAATCCATAAATAACCATTGATGTATTCATAATAGTATTTTAAGTAATAAAATCTTATGTCTAATTTTAGAATAACAATGATCATAAGTAACAAAATATAAAGTGATTCCGCCAATAGTAATAGCCGGTCCATCGATGGCTAGAGTTTGAAAATTGATAAGTACATCCATGGGGAACAAACTTGAAAAAGACGGCAATGAATGAGTTTGTAGAAGACAACATAAATTATGTGCACTCTTTTTAGCATTTTTTTATTTTATTTATAATGTTTAAATTTAAATTATTTAATTCAATAAAGAAAGAGAATAATCGGTATTCAATGGGTTGTATTAAGAAAATTGTATTGAATGTTATTAAAAAAAACTGCACTAAGAAGTAGGCTGCGTTAAGAAATTTTGTAGCATGCGAATAGTCACCACTAAGAAGTAGGTTGCGTTAAGGCTCCACATATAATCTTGCCCTGGACCCTTGAAAAGCATAGGGTCCACCTTGTCGTAAGAGTTTTGTGGAATAAATGAGAAAAAAATGTAAAAAGTGGTGGAAATAGTCTTTATCATAACTTTTATTATACTTCTAATCACCTTGTAAAATTATTATAATTTTAGTCTTTCCTATATAATTTTAGTCTTCCTTATCATTACCCTCATACTAATTATCTTATTACATCTCTTATATATATATATGTATATATATTATTACCACCCCACATGCTCCCCCCACATTAATCGATTCCAACCCCTGCCCCAGCCCCACCTATCCGCCCTGGCCCTCAGCCTCCCAAACTACCCTCACCCATCCCAAGCCAAAAAGAAGTGTTTTTTCTTACGTTCTCACTCCTGGTCCCTAACCCCCTCTCGCCCCCGCCCCCAACCCATCCCAACCCCAAGACAAAAAAATAATTTTTTTTTTTAATGCTTCATCCACCAAACCTCATCCCCGGAACTTCCTACCCTAGTCCCACCATGCACGCACTCCCAAGTAAAAAAATATCTTTCATTTTAATAATTCCACTATCGACCCCCCAAATCCCCACCCCAAGCCAAAAAATAAAATTTTAATTTTTTTATGCTTCCACAACCAACACCCCATCTCCATACCCCCTTAACCCCCGCACCCACCCACCCCAAGTAAAAAATAAAAAATAAATATATTTTCTAAAACTCCAACACACTACATATTTGTCACGATAAGCACTTGCCACAAATTCATATATTTTTAGTTTTTCTTACTGCTAAGAATTGTGTCACATGTTCCACGAATCATGATAAATTTATCATGATATGCACTTGTCATGAATCTATATAATTTTAGTCTTTCTTACTGGTGTGACACTACCACGAATTATGACACATGTGTCACGATGCGGACTTGCCATGAATCGTGGCAATAGTTTCATGACAGTAAGAAATACTAAAACCATAGAGATTCGTGGTAAGTGTGTATAATGTTAAATGTATGTGGTAGGTATGTGTCGTGGCACAGTTCGTGGCAATATTGAAGATAGTAAGAACGGCTAAAATGATACAAGGTCTTTTCAAATCTATGTGATTGGTCTATGTCGTGGCACAATTCGTGGCAATATTTTCATGATAGTAAGAAAACATATAATTATACAAAGTCGTGGCAACATGCATATCTTGTCAAATATATTACAATTCGTGGTAAATGGGTGTTGTGGCGCATGTGGCATATCTGTGCCAATAGTGACACGACAGCAAGAAAAGGTAGAATTACACAAACTTATTGCAAGTGTGTATTGTGTGAAATGACGATTTGTGACAAGTGTTTCCTGCAACAATTCACAACAATTGTGTGTGTTACGGCACAATTCGTGGCAAGTCTTTATTGTGTCAAATTAATATTGCCACGAATATAAGAAAGGCTAAAATTATACAAAGTCGTGGCAAATATGCATCTTATCAAATATTGCCACGATAGTAAGAAAAGTTAAAATTATACAGAGTCATGAAATGACACTTTTCCCAATTTCAAACTAGATTGGTGTCTTCATGCCTCTGCAAAAACTGAGGTAAGTTATCTAAGAAATGATCAAAAGATGATCCAAAGAAAAAAAAATTCATTCATAAAGACCTCCATGATGTTCTCTATCAAACCCCCAAATATCGCAATCATGCAATGCTGAAAAGTAGCAGGTGCATTACAAAGCCCAAACGACATTCTACGAAACGCAAAGATACCATAAGGACACAAAAATGTTGTCTTCTCTTAGTCCTCTAGGGAAATCATGATCTGATTGTAGCCCGAATAGCCATCAAGAAAACAGTAGTACTCATACCCTGCTAACCTATCAAGCATTTGATCTAACAAGGGGAGGGGAAAATGGTCTTTAGGGGTAGCTGCATTCAGTTTTCTATAGTCTATACACACTCGCCATCCCATAACTAACCTAGTAGCGATGACCTCATCTAAATCGCTCTTCACAATTTTCATCCCCCTTTCTTAGCGATCACTTGGGTCGGACTTACTCACTTACTATCTGGAATTGGAAAGACTGTCCCTATGTCTAACCATTTAAGGACTTCTTTCCTAACAACTTCTTGCTTCATGGGGTTAAGCCTACGTTGATTTTGGAGTGAAGGTTTATACTCATCCTCCATTAGGATTTTGTGCATGCATATCATAGGAATAATTCCCTTTAAATCAGCAATCGACCAACCTATTGTAGATTTATACCTTCTCAATACTCGTAGCAATTTCTCAATTTCAGACCCAGTTAAAGAGGAAGAGCTTATTACGGGATATCTTCTTTCATGATCAAGGAACTCATATTGTAGATGATCTGGTAACGGCTTAAGGTCTGGGCATCCTTCACCCCCTTTTCGTACTTCTTCAACAACTTTCTTACTTATGTCCTCATGAGTTGAGCTTCCTTTTGGAGCTTCCTGCAAAGCATCAAGAGCACTAACACTTTCCACAAGATCAAGGTTAGTAGAGTCATGGTGATAAAAATTAAAAATAGAATCAGCAAGGTAAACTTCAAGGGGATCGCAATCACTAGGTGAGATTAAGTGCTTATGCAATGTGGAACCTAAAGACTCTATAGAGCTACATGTTTCAATTTGATTTACTTCCTCACTATCGTGTTGTTGTAGAGCTTTATATATGGAAAAAGGTGACCTTCTCCTCATCTACCCTTAAAGTTAGTTTCCTTTTTTGAACATCTATAAGAGCCTTACCCATTGCTAGAAATGGACGACCTAAGATCAAGGGGGCTTTCTTGTCTCTATCATGCCTAGGACTACAAAATCAGCAGGAATTATGAATTTACCAACTTTTAATAAAATGTCCTCTACAATACCCCGTGGCCAACTCATAGAGCGATTAGCCATTTGTAGAACGATTGTAGTGGGTTTCATTGTGCCTATTCCTAATTTTCTCAAATATAGACGAAGGCAATAACTTGATACTAGTTCCTAGATCGCACAGTGCTTTATCAAAATTTACATTACCTATTTTTCACTCAAGAATAAAACTACCTGGATCTTTGCGCTTTAATGGTAGTTTCCTTTGGATCACTTCACTACACTCTTCTGTTAGATTCACCGTCTCATACTCTTCCCACTTTCTCTTCTTTGCAATTACATCCTTCAAGAACTTCGCATAATTAGGCATCTGTTGTAGTGCCTCAACAAAAGGAATGTTGATTTGGATTTTCTTCAGTACATCCAAAAAGTTTGCAAACTGCTCATTGGTACATGTGTTCCGTGCACGCACTTTAGGGCACTTTTAGTGTCATTTTAGTGTCAATAACGTGCATAATTATGTGTATTTAGTGCTTTTATATTCTAATGGGCAAAATAATGCGTTTGAGCTATTTTTGTATTAAGACAGGTGTAAAAAGGATCGAAATCGAAGATTAAACGACCGAGGAGTCGAGGGATCGATCGAGGCAAGAAAGAAAGAGCCAATTGAAGATCTCGGTCGAGACAGGATGTTAATCTCGGCCGAGATGAGCCTCTAGGGGTTTTCTGAAGTTTTGCAAGATTGAAGATCTCGGCCGAGATTCAATCTCATCTCGGCCGAGATGAAGCTCCAGGGAATTTCTGAAGAATGTCAAAGATGAAAGTCTCGGCCGAGATGCAATCTAATCTCGGCCGAGATGAATCAAAACCTAAAAAGCCCTAGTTTCCCCTTTTTCACGTCTCGGCCGAGATACAACCCAATCTCGGCCGAGATTGACCTTCGATCCAAAATTCTTGAAAACCCTTTTTCACGTCTCGGCCGAGACACACTCCCGTCTCGGCCGAGATTCACTACCCTGTTTTAAAATCCTGAATACGTTTTTGCCTATTTTTGTCTAGCACTTTCTCCCTTTATATATATATCATCCCATTCGAATTTAACCTAACTTGGGATAACTTTTGGAGGACTTTTTGATACTTGGAGAACACTATTCAGCCACCAAGGAAGGAGATTGGACGAGGGATTTGATAATGCGCAATCTGATATCCAAGAAACTTAACAAAAACTTACGTAAGAAATATGGAAAAACACAAGATTTACGTGGTTCGATCCAGAGATCTACGTCCACGGGAACAAAATAGCACCTGCCGAGGTGTTTCTTTCACTAGATCTTTGAGTTTACACGTAGTAATTTCAGAATACAGAATGCGAACCCTAATTCAGAGTTCTTTTCTCAAATTTATACTATCCCCTACTAAACCCTAACTAACTCCCTATTGTCGCGCCTATTTTCCGCTGCGTGGCGGTTGGGAACGGATCGTGGGCCTTGAATCGCGGAACCAGCCATAAGTTGGGCCGCGCCACATTATCTGGGACGACGCGTATTTCTGGATCTTCTGGGCCGGTCAGTGGGCCGAGGTATTAACCCGACCCGAAGTGACTGGGCCATCCCTATCTGATGCCCCCCCCAGCCGGAGCGAGGAAGGAGCTTCGGTTGTAACCGGGGTGGAAATATAGGCAAGATGAGCCGTGGTCGCTGGCGAGCCGAAGTGTTTGTGGATAACCAAGATTGTTCCGCGTCTAAGGTCCTCCGGGGCGTAGTCCGTGGAAGCGGAACCGAACTAGGCCGAATTACACCGGGATGATAGCGAGTCCCCCAAAAGCAAGAAACGGTATCGGAAGTATATAATAATCTGGCCGAGGTGAAGGGATCACCGGAGTGTAGTAGTCTGGCCAAAATGAAGGGAGCACCGGAGTGTGGTAGTGTGGCCGAGGTGAGGGGAGCACCGGAGTGTAGTCCAAAATTTCCTGGCCAAGAGTGGGGTTGATGTGATTGGCGGCGCCATCATGAGAGAGAGGGATGTGAAGTGACACGCTCTTTGATTTCCAATAAACCTGTTCCCCACGCGCCTTGGGAACCGTAAAGCGCGTGAATATCACGTCCAAATCTTAATCACTGAATTTGAATAGGCCGTATCAGAGCCGTTGGTTTGTTGTGTATATATTTGGAATAATGGCACAGTAACTTCATCTTCCTCATTGCGATTAGCCAGTTTTAGAAAGCGGGAAAAAAGGAGAAACCTGTTCGCGTGTGACTCATCTCGAATAAAAAACTTCTCAAACTCAAACCAAGTAAGTATGCCTTCTTCTTCATCATCTTCTTCTGTTCAGGAAGTAGGGACTAAGAGCGCCCCGTTAGACGTGCCACCTCTGCGAGTCATAATTCCAGAGAGGAATGAGATTAGGACTGTGGATCGAGCCGATGGCAGGGAAACCAACGTCAAGATGGTCGGTTTTAACGAGTGTACGGAAGAGGATTTTGAGGTATCCACAATAGCGCCGCGGATGGCACGGGTGTAGATTGAGAGAGAAATCCCCTCATTTTACCTTCCATTTAACTTAGAATATATAGTACCGGACCCCGGTGATAGGGCCTGTTGCCCGCCGCAGGGTTTCATTAGTGTGTATATAGACTTCCTGAGAATAGGCTTGAGATTGCCCCTGTGGGACATTGTGGTCCGGTTACTGAGATACTATAACATTGCCTTAAGCCAACTAGCGCCAAATGCGGTTAGGCAAGTAGTCGGATTCACCGTAGTGTGCAAGAATGCCGGGGTAGAACCAACCGTAGAGCTATTTAGGTTTTTTTACCAACTAAAAGCCTTCGGTAAATCCAAGGGGTGGTACTCCTTCAGTCCCCGAGCCCGAGGTGGGTTCAAGGTGCAAAACCCGAGTAAGGTGGAGGGATGGAAGGAGAGGTTTATTTTTGTGAAGAACGGAGTAGCTCTCCCGAAGTGGAGGAGGGATGAGGTGCTTGATACTGCCCCGGTGGAGAACCCGGATGCCGAAGTCGTACATACATTCCGGTCAGTGGGGACTTTCAAGACCCTCTGTACTGAGGAGGAACTGGAGGGGGCCGGACTGAGCCCGTATTATTCGGGCGATGCGGTTGCCGAGGAGGGTAGGAGTTCTCGTGTTATGCTTTTTACAAACTGTTGTTTTGTACAGGACTAACTTCAAATTTTGCATGCAGTGGGACGCTTCGGAAAAGAGCCAGCCGGAAGCCCCGCGGTGGCTGCGGCAGCTAAAAAGAAAGGAAAAGCTGCTGAGGTGTCTCCCCGGGGGAAGATGTCACCTGGTGCGAGGCCCAGCGCTGGGTCTGAGGAGCAGGTAGGAGCGGCGAGGCCCACCCCTGGATCTAAGAAGAGGCCGGAGCCATCTGGGACACCTCCAGCAACAGCAAAAAGACTTCGCACAGGGGAGAGTACGGAGGTAAACTCAAGATGTGCTGTTAATTACTGTTAACGCAAATGCAGTGCATATTTATCTGTGCTGATTTCTGTGTGCTGCTATTGGTGGCAGTTGAAGGAGCAGGGGCCTTCAAGTTTATTGGGGTTGGAGGGGGGCGATGCCGAAGAACTTCTGCGCTTGGCGCGAGGAATCATGGAACTCGGTCGTAAGAGCGAGAAGGAAGGCAAGGAGGAGCTAGCCGAAGCGGCCAGAGAGCTTCGGGCGCGCAACGACAGGTTAACACAAGACCTGACCGAGGCGCGTAAGAGGGCCGCCTTGGTCGAAAATGAGGTAGCGCGTCTGCGCAGAGTGGAGACAGAAGCCGGTGTCCTCCGAGGGGAAATACTACAGCTGCGGGCAGAGATGGAGGCTCGGGAGGCTGCCATAGTCGAAGGTCAAGAAGCGATGCTGAAAGCATTCGCCGAGAAACTGTTCCAAACCAGCACGTTTCTTGACTTTCAGACTGATTTTGTTGCAATAGGGGACCAGGCCACACGATCTGTGCTGCTGGAGCAGATCAAGGAAGTCTACCCGAATGTGGATGTATATCGTCCAGAATTCGGGTACGACTTTGATGCAGTGGCCGGGGTGGAGAAGGCCTACTACACAGCATTAGCAAATCTGCCGGAGTGGCCTCTGTTGAAGGCTCTAGCGGAGAAGAAGCAAATTTTGAAGGCCGAGGAGATTGCTAACTGTGAGGTGGACCAGGACCAGGAGTTCCTGGCATTCCGCCGGGGTGAGCTTGTCTCCAAGCCTCGAAACAAAGAACCCCCCCCCCCCCCGGATGGAGGTTGATGCCATGGCTGCGGATGAGGCTGCCGCAGTTAATGAGGAGGAAGAAGCTGAAGCGTCGGAGGGCCGGCGAGAGGTGTTGCCCGAGGATACTGAGGGGATCGAGCGGGAGGTCAGTCGTTCCCCTCAAATTTAATGTAGTATAAAATAGGAGTAGATGTAAATTGTGTACGGAATCATGGATAATGTACTTTGATTTGGTTGAATATAAATCTTGCTTTCGAGCTGAACTCCAACTCATTATATGCTTGAGATTGATTGTTTTCGTTGATTCTTTTGTCTATTTAGAATACCGCGGAATTGCACGAAACGATAAAGAAACTCATGCGATCACTAGAGTGGTTCCGCGGAGAGAAGGATATCCTGCAAATGCACGTAGTGCCCAGGCTAGAAAAGCGGGTGGCCGTTGCGGAAAAGAGGGCGGAGGAGGCCGAGGAACGAGCCAGGGACCACGAACTAAATACCGGGCTAAAGCTGCTGAAATGAGCCGTGTCCTCGTTCATCAAAGGGAGTATGACCGGATACTGTCTGAGTTCGGCCTTCTGACTTTTGAAGAAGTGGAGGAGCGGGTCGTAGAGATTCAGGGCGAAATCTCAGCACTTATGGCAAACAACCCAGCCGAGTCCTCGGAGCTTGTAAGAAAGCGAGAGGTTTTGGAGCTGCTCCTCAGCATGTATGAAGGACTGAAGGGCCGAGGCAGGTGGCGGCCTTCTGCCGAGGAATACATTGCGAGTATAAGCCGGAGCCAAGGTACTTCAAAAGCCCCCCGGAAGGGTAAAAAAAAGCCCGAGGGAAAGAGCAAAGGCATTGTTATTCGAGAGCCAGTTCCAGTGACTACGATCGAAGAAGAGCCCGCCGTTGTCGCCGAAGAGGTAGTCGAAGAACTGGCCAAAGAAATCGAGGTGATGGCCCCCGAGGAATGGGACCCTGTGCAATGGGCCCAAACCCCGAGGTCTGCTCCGCAACCGAGTAGCCGTGCTCGTACAAGAGACGAAGTTCCCAGACAAGCGCCAAGAACAAGTCCACGGCGTCGGGAAGCCCGCAGGGGGGGAAAGAGCCGGAGCCCGAGGCCGAAGAACGACAAGATCCCGGAGGACTCAGCGTAGGTCTAGGAGTAGGCCTCAACGCCGGGGCGCTGAATACTAGCTCAGGGGCCGTAGATAATTGTTTGTTCGTTTTTTTTTTTTTTTTTTTTTTTTTTTTTTTTTTGAAGTCTTATGTAAAAAACTTTTTGGCATCACCTCGAAGGAGGATAATAAAATCGTTTTGGTGTGCATAGTTGTGTTAAGGAAAACAACAAGTTATTAACCAAAAGTAATAATTGTTTTAACGGTGTTCGGGAACATAATATGGATAACTCCAATTTAAATCTCCCCGGACGGATCGGGCGGGAGTAAAATCTCCCCGGACGGATCAGGCGGGAGTAAAATCTCCCCGGACGGATCGGGCGGGAGCAAACACCTCCCCGGTTAAACAGGCGGGAGAGTGATACGAGTCCGGGGACGAAATGTGAATCTCCTCGGACGGACCGAGAGAGAGATATTTAGTTGTCCGGAGACGAATAATAATAATACGATTGCATTAGGGCGTCCCCGTAACGTAAAAGAGAACACAGCAAGATGCATAAACAAAGAGTATTTATTCAATGATGAGTGCCGGAGCAAATTGAAGGATACAAAGAAAGGTAACAACATAAAAGAAGCGTACAATGAGCATAAAGATAAGATGATACTTGTCATTTGGCATTCACAGATAGAAGCGTCTCAAGTTGGTAACATGCCAGCTTCGGGGAATTGAGATTCTATCGAGATGCTCTAACTGATAGGATCCGGAATCGTGCGCGGCAACGATGCGATAAGGACCTTCCCACGAAGCATGTAATTTCCCCTCGGGGGCAGCTTTGCTGGTTGAATTGAGTCGAAGTACTAGGTCCCCGACATTGAATTGAGTGCCTCGAACCCGGAGGTGATGATACTGGGCTGCACGTTGTTTACACCTGGCCTGCTGGATGAATGATTGATCACGACGATATTCAAGCTCATCCAAATTTGCACGGAGAGCTTCGTCATTATCCTCGGGAATCAATGTGATGAGGCGGGGGCTTGGTACGCTGATTTCCACCGGAATAACTGCTTTGGAGCCGTAAGTTAGGCTGTAGGGGGTCTCCCCGGTAGAGGTATGCGGTGTCGTGCGATAAGCCCATAGAACTTGCGGAAGGTTTTCGGCCTAAAGACCTTTGGCATTATCCAGGCGTTTCTTTATACCCGTGAGCAGTGTTCGATTGGTGACTTCAACCTGACCGTTGGCTTGAGTGTGAGCAACCGAGGTGAAAATTTGTTTGATATGAAGCTCCTCGCACCATGACCGGAAGGGATCGTTGGCAAATTGTTTGCCGTTATCCGAGATTATAGTGCTCGGTATGCCAAAACGACATATGATATTTCGCCAGACGAACTTCAAGATGTTTTGGCCAGTGATGGCAGTAAGAGGTTCCGCTTCTACCCATTTGGTGAAGTAATCCACGGCGACCACCAGAAACTTCAATCCCCCCGGAGCGACCGGAAATGGGCCAACAATATCAATTCCCCACTGGATAAATGGCCACGCACTTTGAATTCCAGTGAGCTCGGTTTGTGGCAGGTGTTTCACACGAGAATGTAGCTGACACTTGCTGCATTTGGTCACTAAGTCGTGGGCATCGTTAAACAAAGTTGGCCAATAATATCCCCAGCGGAGAACTTTCTTGGCCAATGTCCGGGAGCCGATATGACTGGCACAGGCCCCTTTGTGAACCTCCCGTAGAACTTGATTAGCCTCGGCAGGAGCGAGGCACCGGAGACTCGGTTGTAGGTACGACCGTTGATACAAGACTCCATCATGAAAGGAGTATTTGGGGGCTTTGAGGACTACTTGCCGAGCTCGCAGCTTATCATTAGGCAGAATTCCATCTCGGAGATACTGAACGATAGGGGTCATCCAATTCGGATCACTATCGGTCAATACCGAAACCGTTGCCTCATGAATTGTCGGATGAAATAAGTCTTCGACTATAATATCCGGAGATATATTAGTTCGGACCGCGGAGGCTAATTTGCTGAGCGCATCTACTCTTGCATTCTGAGTACGTGGTATTTTCTGGATAACAACCGTATCAAGAGTTGACATAAGTTTGAGTGTTAAAGCACGATACCTGATCATTGTTTCATCCTTGGCGACATAAGTTCCCTGGATTTGCTTGGACACGACCTCGGAGTCCGTGAAGAGCTCAAGATGGCGAATAGCTAAGGATTGGGCGAGCCGGAGCCCGGCGAGAACTGCCTCGTATTCTGCTTCATTATTGGTCACCTTAAATTTGAATCGGATGACGTACTTAACTTCAACTCCCTCGGGGTCAATGAGAAGCACCCCGGCACCACTTCCGCGAGCCATGGATGCACCATCCACATACAATTGCCACTTGCGAGGTGGGGATACGAGGGTAGCAGGATGATGGGTACCATTGCCTGCAGAAGATTCATGATTATCCCCCGGGGTTTCAGCCAAAAAATCTGCAAGTGCTTGACCCTTGATAGCTCGGCGGGGAAGAAATTGAATATCATATTCGCCTAATTCGACAGCCCACTTGGCGAGGCGCCCTGACACCTCGGGCTTGACAAGAATCTGACGGATAGGATGATTGGTCAGAACTCGTATTTCGCGCCCTTGAAAGTATGGCCGCAGACGCCGAGCCGCCATGACAAGGGCCAGCACGGTTTTTTCCAGCATGGAGTACCGTGTCTCCGCCCCGTGAAGTACTCGGCTTGCGAAATACACAGGATGTTGAACACCCTTGACTTCTCGCACGAGTGCGGCGCTAATAGCTTCCTCGGCGGAAGCCAAATACATATAGAGGGGCTCTCCGGAGAGAGGAACTGACAAAGTGGGCAATTGCTGAATATGATGCTTCAAAGCCTCGAAAGCCTCAGTACACTCCGGGGTCCACTCAAATGACTTCGCTTGTCTCAAAATTTTGAAGAATGGGAGTTGGCGCTCTGCCGCTTTAGATAAAAAGCGATTTGAGGCCGCCAAACCACCCGTGAGGCGTTGAACGTCTCTGAACGTCTTCGGTGGTTGCAGATCTAAAACATCCCGAAGTTTGGCTGGATTGGCCTGAAGACCGTGTTGTGAAACCATATAACCGAGAAACTTGCCGGAGCCAACGCCGAAAGTGCATTTTGCCGAATTAAGTCGCAAATTGTAACGCCGCAGAGTACGCAATGTTTCGGCAATGTCTTGCACGCATGAAGAATGGGAGGTACTTTTTATAACCAGATCATCGACGTAAACCTCGACGTTGCGGCCAATCTGATCGTGGAAAACGCGGTCCATGAGACGTTGATATGTGGCTCCAGCGTTCTTGAGCCCGAAGGGCATTTTCTTAAAAGCAAAACACCCAAAAGCAGGGATAAATGCCGTCTTGAGGGCATCCTGCGGATCCATGAAGATTTGGTGGTATCCCTTATACAGGTCTAAGAAACAATGTTTATTGAGGTCGGAGAAATCGACACACATCCGCCATGCCCCGATGGACTTTATCACCATCACTGGGTTGGATAGCCAAGAAGGGTAATACACTTCGAACAAGATGTCCGCATCCAAGAGTTGTCTGGATTCATCACCGGGCCTTGGTTGCCCTGATGATGAGACGTACCTCTTATCGGCGATTGCCTCAGCGGCAAAACTTGATCCACGGGTGGATCTTGATTGGCTTGATCACCCTGGCGAGATTGATTCAGACGAGTCATCACCATGATATTTGAATGCACTGTTAATGTCAAAAACTCCTTGCGTTTTCCACAGACGGCGCCAATTGATAATGCGCAATCTGATATCCAAGAAACTTAACGAAAACTTAAGTAAGAAATATGGAAAAACACAAGATTTACGTGGTTCGATCCGGAGATCTACGTCCACGGGCACAAAATAGCACCTGCCGAGGTGTTTCTTTCACTAGATCTTTGAGTTTACACGTAGTAATTTCAGAATACAGAATGCGAACCCTAATTCAGAGTTCTTTTCTCAAATTTATACTATCCCCTACTAAACCCTAACTAACTCCCTATTGTCGCGCCTATTTTCCGCTGCGTGGCGGTTGGGAACGGATCGTGGGCCTTGAATCGCGGAACCAGCCATAAGTTGGGCTGCGCCACATTATCTGGGACGACGCGTATTTCTGGATCTTCTGGGCCGGTCAGTGGGCCGAGGTATTAACCCGACCCGAAGTGACTGGGCCATCCCTATCAGGATTGAAGGATCATCTTCTCTAATTGAAATCTTTGGGTTCATCCATATCAATATCATGTTTCTTTATTTTCCCATTTATTTTCTGATTGTATTAGTTAATATGGGTGGCTAGGACCCTTAGTTCATCCTTGATCATTGTGGAACCTTGAGTCGAGACATTGATGTGATTATTACGATTAATGTTACCGAGATTATTGTGTATTTAAGTATTTTGTGTTATTTGCTCTTGTTGACTCACATTTATGAATTGATTATTGGTTTGATCACCCATTAAGGGATTTGTGAATGTGTTGCTAGAATAGGAGATTACTATCCGTAATTGTAGGATTTTCGATTCCCGAGTAGCAAACAATAGTTATTTATTGGGGATAACACAAAGTTCAACCACTAAAACCGAGCTTTCGAGTTTTATTTTGAATTTATCTCGTTGTCCTAGTGTTTAATGCTTTTGGTGATTGAAACTAAGAGAGCTTGTTCAAGGATTCGGTTAAACTGAATAGGGTTAGTCGAAGAGCTTATTTTGATTAACTAAGATTAAGGGACAACAAGGCTATTAGAGCTTGTTAATAGTCTTGAGATAAGGGCTTAAATCTTAATTTAATCGGGCATTAACAATAGTTGCATCAATTGTTCAAGACCAAGGGGAAACATGATCAAGGGTGACTTGTTTTACTATTTGAAAACTAAAACCGAAAAAGATCTCTTCTAGTGTTTTTGAGTACTTGTTTCTTTTAATTGTGTCTATTTGCTTTTAATTGTCACTAATAGATTGTTAGTTTTCCCATCAAACCCCCCATTATTGCTTTCTTAAGTATTTATTTCTTGCATACTTAATCATAAACTGCTTGACATCGTAATCAAAACTGTTCGGCCGTTCCCTGTGGGATCGACCCTTATTTACCATTCTACTAAGTAGGATAGTCGGTAAGGTTTAAGTGTATTATTTGTACACAATTAATTTGGTAAAGCGACACACGACTTCGCGTTACCACTCATCTATCTTCCTCAGGACCTCTGGGAATGGAATAGAAGGGATATATTCTGGTATGTCGGTTTTGATGTGTCGCCCCTCACTCGATTTCAAGGCATCTTTTTGTTTCTTTTCCTTTCTTTGTATCCCTCTTTCTTCCTCCAACTGGTCTTTCTCCACTACCTTCTCTTTATCAACTGGCAGCTTCGGACCCTCATACTCAGTGCCACTTCTCAATTGAATTGATTGACGAAATTCTCTCGAATTCACAACTGTATCACTCGAGAATTGCCCCTGCTTATGCTGCGCTCCAACAATCTTTATCAGCTAACTCATGTTGGTTGAAATTTCAGTAATACTATTCTCGAGTCGCTTTATGTCTGCTCCCTAACTAGTCATGTTCTTGTTTAGCTCAATAAATTTACCGTCAATCTTTCTCTCCAATTGAGCTAGTTTTTCATCATACTTGGCGAACTGTGACTGCAATATCTCCTCTTGTGTTGACTTCTTGCCATCATGGATCATACCATTCGTGATAGATAATCCTGGTGGTGGATTGATTGAATTCTTCGTGTTACCATAGGAGAAGTTTTGGTGATTCCTGTTAGGTGGGTACTGATTGTACCTAGGCTGATTATTCTGGAAGTTATTGAAGTTCCTCTGATTCACAAAGTAAACATTGTCAACATCTTCCTAGCCCGATGACTACTATGATGAGGTATCAGTGTGTTGTGCTAACGTCAGACTAGTTAGCAAACTTATTTGGTTCGTCAGAGCGGACAACTGAGAGGTAAGAGTATCATTTGGCTCTGCTTCTACAACGTTAGCCACTCTTCTTGGCTGATTCCTCTCATTAGGCCACTGATAGCTAGTTCTGGCCATTGCATCTAAGATAGAAAATGCAGACCTCACGTTCTTCTCCATCAGACTACGCCATGCGGCAGCATCCACATGATTTCATGCTGGAGCATGCAACCCATTATAGAACTTGCACACTTCCTGCTTCTTCAAAAACCCATGTTGAGGACAACTCTGGATAAGATCGTGGAATCGTTCCCAAGCTTCACCGAACGGTTCTTGATCTATCTGCTTGAACTCATTTATCGTGTTCTGTAGACCCAGCATCGTGCTTGGAATGTACTTCAGAAGAAATCTTGTGCTCAAATCTTCCCATTCTGTGACATTATCTAGCAAATTATACCACTACAATGCTTTGTCTTTCAGTGAGAACGGGAACAACCTCATCTTTACTTGCTCGTATGAGACATGATTCATCTTGATCGTTTCAGCAAACTCGCAGAACTTATTCAGATGCACATTCGGGTCTTCTAGAGCGCTACCCCAAGCCGATTTTGCTGCACAATATTTAGCAGCGATGGCTTCAACTCAAAGCTATTAGCATCCAATGGTGGTGGTTGCACTCCACCAACCGGCTGATTTGGCATGGGATGAAGATAATCACTTATGGGTGTGATGTCCTTACCTGCTTCATCTTGCACAACATGAGCTTGTCTCCGCTGCAGGTGGTGGTTGTTGCTGCTGCAGATTAGTGAGTCTATCATCCAGATTGGCTAAGGCCCCTAATATCCGATTCAGTACCTCCTCTTGATTCTGATTCTGCGGAGCATTATCCATTTCGACTATGTGATTTCTTCTCGTTCGGTATCTGCAGGCAGTTGCCGCAATCTCAGGATCGAAAGGAACAAGATGTTTTTTTCTCTTTTGACCTAGTTTGCATGTGAAACCAGAAAATACCGACAAAAAGGAATACCACGTAACACAAAAATAATTACAAATGAAAATTAAATAATAAAATTTAAATTGCAGAAAGGTAAAATCTAGCCTAGTATCATCCTAGTACTCAGGATAAAAACTCAGACACTAAACTTATTCCTCGGAACGGCGACAAAAACTTGATAGACTCTAATCCTAACCCTTAATTACCGCAAGTGTACGAGTGTAGGTGTATATAGTGGAAGTCAAGGTCGATCCACATAGAATAAGTTTATGTAGTTTGATATCCTAATTATCTAGGACTATCCTAACTAGACAATGGAAATTGTGAATGATTGATTAATTATTAAACTACATTGCATGTAAACTATTAACCAAGCTAATTAATAAAAAGTGATTCCAATCAAAGAGAGTGTATCCTAGGGTGTCTATTTTAGGAATTACGCTAATAATGATTAATCTCTAACTTATAAGCTTTTAAACCAGTTTTAATATCTACTAGACGATACTTAATTAACTTAACCCTTCTGTCGAAGCGACTAAGTGGTAGATTGATTAGAATAATTGCTCTCTCGAGTCAATTAATCCTAACAACACCTAAATGCTCCTTAACATTTTCCTATGCAGTCATAGACAACTACGCTATATGTTGTACATCTATAAACAACTCCCTTCTCTCGAAGCGGAATTGTTAAACGATTAGAATAAGCCTAATTGATCAAATTATGCTCAATCATAAAATAGGGACAAACACATAGATAGATAACAAAAAACTAGAGTCTATAAATTAAAAGATTAAATCAACATTGTTGTAAAATCCTACTCTCTAACCCTTGGACACGAGTAGTTTAGCTACTCATGCCTAGTATCAACTCAATAAATAAAATCAAAGAAAACATTGTAATGAAATTAAAGACTAGACAAGAAATAATTAAACCAAAGTAGTCGGCTCTTCGATCTTCGTCTCGTCTTGCTCGTCAATTCTTTCTCTCACCCTTCTATTCCAATGTATGCGAAAGTATGAGATCCTCCCTAAAATTCGAGCTTAGGCGTCTATTTATAAGTTGGGGTGGAATCCTCAAGAGATTAGGATCAAAATCCTATTAAATATTGAGTTCGTTTAGGGTCACATTTTGGCACGACCGCGCAAGAAGTGACGCGGTCGCGTTGAGCTTTCCAGATTCAAATGCCTTAACCAGTCTTCTTTTGGCGCGATCGCATTGCCTTTCGGTGCGGTCGCATCAGCTTTGCACCAATATACACGATTTGGCCTCATTTTGACCCTTCTTCAACTTGTTTCTTCATGTAACCTCGTAAAATATACTTTTTAGCCTAAAAACATTGAAACTCTACAAAACAAGCCAATACACGTCAAATGGCCCAATATATCAAATATGAACAATTTTTGACCAATTATGCATGCAAATGCTACAAAATAAACACTTAAATCGATCTAAATGCATGCATACACAACATGTATCCAAACTCCCCAAACTTAAACTGTTGTTCATCCTGAACAACAAAGGAAAAGACCACATGTATTTAGGGTGATTAGACGATGAATCAAGTTTCAGATTAATTTTTTCAAAAAGCCAAGCAACATAGTGTAATTGAGCAAATTTCATAACACAAAAATCAACTACTTTCCAGACTTTGAACTTTCAAACTATTTAATCCTCACCGGGTAAGTGTTTCGCTCATCTCTCAAGTGTTTAGGTTAAGACATATTCTCGCTTGAATTGGATTATACACACCATCTACCATATGCTTGCCAATCGTTTAAACTAGACTTCGCACTTGACATGCGTGACAAAAAATCAAATAGGTCTTCATTTGGATGTAATGTGGACTTAGGGTAAGATACTGATTGACATGAGGTGTTGGTTGGGGAAACACCTCTCAACACTGAAGCTTGAATAGGAGGGGACAAGAAGATTGATGAAAAAATAGGAGGCAGTTAGAATCGGTAAGAGACTACAGGAAACATTAGATTTTGATGATGATGAAGGCGAAGAAGAGTGTAGAGATAGTGATTACGAGTACAACGAAGAAGAGGGTAATGCTATGGATGACGGTGATTTTGAAAAGTTCACATAAAAAGATGTTAAATGGGTAGGAACTGAAATTGATGTGGCTGGTGGTGGCAGAGACGATGTTAGATAAGCTGATCCATTGGGTGAAGATGACTTGTGCTTAAGTGAGGACGATTTTTGGAGTGTCCATGATTCTGACAATGACAATCCTGACGCTATGGCACCTGGGTGGAGGCCTGACTACAGGAGATCACCATCACTTATCTTAGGCATAGTGTTTAGTACGAAGAAAGTTAGGGACATGGTAGAGTTTCAATATGTGTAAGAGTTTCAACAGAAAGATTCTAAATGCTAAGGAGTTGCCTATCTTATCAATGCTTGAAACCATAATGAATGAACTGATGAAGAGATGTACTGAAAACCGAGGCCGAGCTAGGAGATGGAAGGGTGTTTTTGCCCAAGAATACAACAAATTTTGGACTTGAACAATTTGAAAGTGGCTGACTGCATGCCCATAAAAGCTAGTGATACACACTTCCAAATAGCTTATTTTGATGGAAGCCAATATGCGGTTGATTTAGAGAACAAGACATGCGCTTGTAGAAAGTGGGATATGACAGGGATTTCATGCAAGCATGCACTTTCTACCATTCACTGTTTATAGGTATATTTCATTCTGCCATTCACTATCCTTCAATTGTTGTTAACGGAATGTGTTATGTGCCTTATAAATGGTTCTTGTATGCTACTTATAGATGTTATCAGGTTGAGACATACCTAGTTGCTTACGGACCAGCCATAATGCTAATTAATGGGAGGCAAGAGTGGGCACACGTGGATGTAATACCACCCCTACCTCCGAAGGCTGTGAGAAGAGTTGGTAGGCCGCCAAAGGGTCATAGAGGGAACCGGACGAGCCACAACAGAAATATGTGGGGAGGAGGGCAGACCCATAAACACGGATGCTAACCACCAGAAAAGAAATCAAAGTACTGTAAAAGGTGGAGTTTGTGGGATTCCGGGTAGAGGTGCCCATTTGAACCAAGAACGGGCGAATCGGACCGGACCACACTGGTGGTCAACGGTCCCAGAACCATTGACCCTGGTTCCTGGTTCCAAACCGCACTGGCCTCGAGAGATAGGTCGGTGCAGTTACGGTTCAGGCATTGTAGGATGAATTGGTGGTTTGCGTTAAATTCTCAATTTTTAACTCTAAACTCTTTAAATTTAAGTAGTGTAATTCATATTTTTAATTTCTAATTTAAATATTTAGTAGTGTAATTTATATTTTGGGTGAAGTTATTGTAAAAGTAATATTTAAATTTCTCAATAAATGAAGATTCATCTTTTATATCTTTACATTTTGGTTAAATCCTTAATTTATAACTCTAAACTCAATGTATAATTTTCAAAGCTTGAATCACATTTTTTAAACCTTAAAATCTGAAAATTAAGATAAAGGAAAAGAAAAAAATAAAAAAAAATAAGGGGAGAACCGCCGGGAACCGGAACCGGTGGTTTTATGGCGGTTCCAAACCAGAACAGGAACCGCCCATATGGGCGGTTCGGATCCGGTTCCAATCCCCCCCTTCTACTGCCCGAACCGGCGATTCCGGATCGAAATTGGAACCGTGACCTGTTGAGCACCTCTAATTTCGGGACACAACCGGAGAAACTGTCCATTCGTAAGTATATGGACTTTATTAAACTGTATTTCTTTACTTAAATAATATATTGTAATATAGAAGAGGGGGTTATGATAAATTTTGTGGATAATGACCATTTGGATGATTCTGGTGAAACTGAGAAAGAGAGAGCCAACATGAAGAGGATTCTCCAAGAATGTAGACTGGATGGATGATATAGATGACGAGGATGTAATAGAACATATTTTCAATGATAATAACAACTTGAATGAGGTAAGTCCAATTCCTGGTTTTGACACCATTTCTATTTTAATTATTTTAACTAACAATTATATAATTATTTAGGATAACAATGATGTGACAGGGACTTAGGAATAACCTGTTAGTCAACTAACTCAAGTGAACATCGACTTTGAGAATATGGTAACCTTTACTTGTCGTCACTCTTCTATTCGTTTATGGGATGCTAATTTTATATGATCATTTAGGCTCCAGCTTATTCCTGCTATTTTTACTTAGTTGCACCTCATTCCTCAATATACGTAAAGATGAATAAGTGTAACATAAAAGGGATTCATAAATTGTACGATATAGCTCAGGAAGTATAAAAGCAGAAAACAATATCCATTCGAGTTCAATCATGTTTACTCTTTATTCATATTGGATGCAATTTGTTTAGGAATTCATTAATGTTGGTGGCTTGACTAGATAGGGTTTGAGTGGAAACAACATAGGGGTTATGGGCCTGGTCCTTCGACTGCACCAACAATGCTTCCACCTAAGAGGAAAGGTGGAAAATAGAGTAAGAATTCTGCCAAAGGGACTGTTCCAAATGCAGCAGAGCCTCTAGTTCTCACCAATTTAGCTTTTGATGATCTTGATGGCTTATCTGATATCCCAGTAATAGAAACTCACAACTTGGATGATATAGACCGTGCAACATTCACAGAGTACTTCAACTATGATGACAACAGCCTGGCAGAAGAATCCCATCAACTTCAGAATATCCACCTGTCAAACATGAAGGAGTTTGCATCTGGGAGTAACTTGCATATGGTGATGAGCTGCCAGTTGCATGCAGGACCTTGTGACAATATGTTTGACCTTGAACTATTAGCTCTATCTATTTTGTGGCAGGCCATTTGTAACAATTTAGGACCTGATGCAGCCTAATGTTGTATTTATTTTGATGTTTGTCTTTTAAATTCAGTTTGATGTTGACTTGTTTAGTGTCTTAGGTAATGGTTGTTGTTAATAGTATGTCAGGCTAAATTATTGGATTTGTAAAATTCTTGGTTGTCTAAAACTGTCATTTCTTAATGTTTACTTAGATTCACAATTTCTCTATTTTTTGTTTGATTGTTGTATACCTTTCCAAGTAGTTTTGTTGGTCATATTTTTAGAGATCCGAGTAAAAGTGGGACAGATTGACAACACGTACATGACATCTAATATGCTCTTTTTTAGTTGTTTTGTTGCTTATATTTTTTCAAAAGTTGAACGGAAGTTTTAAGTTGTATATTAAGGTGTAATGTAAGTTGATATTTATGTTGACAACAATGGGTCATAAGGACAAGAACTAAACTTTAGTAAGCTGCTCATTCATTTCATTAACCAAAAGCAACAGAGTACATACAACACTTATCCTAATACACCAAATTCCATATGGAAAATAATACAACAAGAAACACACAACATTGCAAGTGAATTCCTTACATAACCAAGACAACATTACATTTTAGAGATCTTTACATAGACAATTTTACATGCACATATTGATCAAAAGCGCCAAAAGAAGAACCCAAGTGAGTGTCGTGATTAGCTTGATAAGCTTGATTTTTCTTCCGATCTTGTCAAGTTCTACTACGTAACATCGAGCTTACCCGACAACTTCTTCACTTCGGCGTGCAAACCTGCTACTTCTGCACTAGATCCAGCATTGTTGGGCGGGTTGACCCACTAAAAAAATAAGCACCCTCCCTTCTGCGAATAAAGGAATAAAAAACAAAGAAGACAAAAAAGAAAATCGATTTAGATTTAAAAATCTGCACCCACAAAAGTATTACAGGGATTAAGAGTTGACAAACTTACATTCCAGTTCCGACATCCGTAGAATCTCCAACCACGATTTTTCTCTTTCTTGGAAGTTTGCAGCACAACCCGTAAACCACAATCACACAATAGATACCCTTTTCTGGTGAAGTGTTTGAGAAGGACATCCTTACTAATGGAGGGAGATTACCACTATTGACTCGGGTGTCTTCTAAGAGTGGTGACTATGATTTATCAAGAATGCTGCAAGTATAATTTTAGTAGCTAGGGCTTGAAGGACATGAGCAAATTAGGGGGAAACTACATCTATTTTCCCTCCTAAATGAGTATGATGGGAACATTTGCTAATTAAATTCATCTAAGTATTTTCTTCTATAAAAATGTGTCCAAAATCAAGAACAATCAGTACACAAGTGCCACGTCGGACACCGGTTGGATTACTAGGAATAGCCGGTAACGGGGTAATTTTATCAATTTTCTTAAATTACAGGGTAATTTTTTAAATTGGTAAAGTTAAAAGGTAATTTTTTTAATTATACCAAAGTTAAAGAGCATTTTTATCAAATTTCCTAAACTTAACCAGATGTTTTTTTTTTTTTTTTCCTTTTGATTTGCTAGTAGGCCATAAAAAAACAACAAATACCGGTATATATTTGTATAGTTCAGAGTGCAACATCAACCGACCGCATAGTGTAGTGAATTAGCGCGTCTAACTTTGGATTAGAAGGTTGTGGGTTCTACTCCCACTTTGGTCGTTTTTCCTTTTGCACTAAATTCTTGCCTTATAAATTGGGCCATTGAGGGTTTCTTTATATGGGCTTCATTGAGCGGGTCTTTTGATTAATATAACATGGGCTGAGCTGGATGTCTTCATTCATAAGTTTAATTGGGAAGTCTTGGATACGAAAACCAACTTTTTTTCCCTTGTTTTGCATGATCATGACTTGCACATATCCGAAGATGAAAATATACATCAATACACGTGCCCAAAATTGTCATACAAAGTAGGTGGACAACTTTGACATATATACTATGACCAAAGTCATAGGTGATTATTGCCCAAAAATATGACTGTAGGTGAAAATTGTTTCTTACCCAATCTGAGCATTTATTAGGAAGTCAGATCATAGGGAAGGACAAGTTTCTTTCTCATTTTAACTTTGCTCTTATAGTTTTGATATCTCAGCAGTATGTATGGGTAAATGACCATTTTGTATGTTTATTACTCCCTCCGTCCCAACTTAACCTGCCTACTTGTCATTTCGGTCCGTTCCACCTTAACCTGCCAGCCCATAAATGGCAAAAAAAGTCAATGTTTTTTATCCCTACTTTTTCATTTTATTACAGGATTACCATTAAATTATCCGCTTTAATTAACTAATGTTATTAATTTAATTAAACTAAACCTATCATTAAGTCTAATTATAATTAACCCACTAATTACCCCACCCCACCATCTAACCTTAAATCATTCCTCACCCACAATCACTGCCCCCCCTCTCTCTCTCTCTCTCTCTCTCTCTCTCTCTCTCTCTCTCTCTCTGTGCCTCTTCGATCCCCACCTCTCTCTCTCTCTCTCAAGACACCCTAAAGTTTCTTTCTAGCCTCAATCCCCCGCCTCCAACCATTCACCGTGATCTATACAAATCCGTATGAATCTGTGTAGATCAATGCTCGATCTAAGTTGCTGATTTGTTTTTCTGTCCCGTCGGTGACTTTTTGAATCTGGAATAGTGCTGGGTCGTGAAGGTTTTTTGTAGCGATCGAGGAGGGGGATCTCGTGGATCTAGAATCTTCCGAGTCAGGGGGGGTTCGTGTGGGATTCCGAGGAGTCATTCGTTCCAGAAAGTGAGCTCGATGCACCCGGGAATGCTCTCCCTTCTGGGATTGAGGGATCCCTCGCCAGTTCTCCAATCTTGGACGATCCTGAGCTTTTCCGGTTCTTCTACCGGATTTTGGCTATATGGGTGCCCTTGGTGCGAAGGTTAATATTTTCTGGCCCAAATCTTCTTGCATGTTTGATTTGTTGGTTGTATTCCTAGTTTTTTTTGTGTTAGATCTGAGTATTAGGGCCTGTGATGCCCTTTATCTTGTTTGTTATGCTATTCATTTACTTGATAGATCTGTTGGGCGTGTGGGCCTAGTTGCTTTCTGTTTTCTGGATGATTTGAATATATTCTTGCTGTTTTATGGGCCTGTGCGCCAATTATACAGTTTATGCTGCAATTATTGAAACGGAAATGATATTTTGGGCGTGTGGGCCTAGTTTCTTACTGTTACTGGATAATTTGAATATGTTATGGTTGTTTTTTGGGCATGTGCGCCGATTATATGATGTTTGCTTCAATTTGTGAAACGAATATGATTTGAATATGTTATCTGGGCTTATTTGCTTTCTGTTTCTAGGTGATTTGAAGATGTTCTTGCCATTTTTGGGTGCAATTTGCATGCATATAGAAGCCACAATATTGACTATTTTTGGGTTGTACTGATGTTTGGCTTGAATTTGTCAGTTTTGTTTAAGTTAATTGGATGTAGTAGCTTCACATATTCAGTTTTGAATATGTAAATGTTGTCATTCAATTTTTGGTTGCTTATAATGTTCCCAGGGATGAAATCTTTCTGAGGGACCCTGTGGGTAAAAAAAAAGAATTGTTTGAATCTTGATGCAAGTTGAAATCTGTGGCAAACTCTCTGAATCTGCAATTCTGCTAAAAAATTGAATTTTTTTTTGGGTTGATTGGGTTCAGTTATTGAATGCAGTAGCATTACATGCATATTTACTGATGTTTGTAATGGTTGTCATTCAATATGCAATGAGGAAAAATTCCTGAGGGACCATAAGTCAAGTAAAAAAAAAAAATTGATGCTATGAGAAAAAAATTGGATGTGGTGGCTTGAATTGGTCAGTTATGTTTCAGTTTATGCTGCCATTCAATTTTTTTTGGGGGGGGCCCTAGAATGTTTCCCTATGATGAATATTTTTCTGAGGGAACACTTAAAAAAATATTCCAAAACTGATTTCCATAAAGCAAATGCTTTCAATATTATCAACTGTTTACAGTTTAAGCAAAATGGCCACATCAAGTGTGTTTACACTATAAACAATTTATCAAAATAGCTTTTAGACAGGAAAAACAACTTTACATATACCCCAATTCACTAAGAATGGTCCCAATTTCTTCATCTTCTATTCTTCATTTGCAATTAAAAACTCAATGGCATCCTTCATTAGTTGCTCATCAACTTGAATTATTTGGGGTAGTGAACCCATTCTTGCTAAAGCATCTTTCCCAATGTGAGGCACTTTGTAATTGTTTCCTCCTTTCACTTTGAGGATTTCTGTCATGCAAGTCTGAAGTGTAAGAAAAATGTTGTTTAACTTTGGATGCTCAATTTCTTCAAAATATTGAAGAGCGTTTGCAACCAAGTCATCAACATTGTAGCTGCGGGTTTCAATCTACAAAGATTGAATTGCCCGAAAATACCCTAAATCTAACACATTGGTGTCGGGGGAGTTTGGTGGTTGACATATAAGATTGATGTCAAACACATCTTCGGTTGTAGCTCTCCTGAAATCTGCATCTATGTTTAGTTAATGCGATCTCGCATTATCTTGTTGAATGATGATTTGCTTGCTTGCGTTTCTTGGCCATTTTGCCTTTATAGCTGGTAGTATCTAATTTAGCCATGTGATGAAATAAAACAGCAAACAATTCACCATCAAATGTGTTAGTAATGTCATCAAATTAGCTCACATGTTAAACATAAACAATAAGGCTATTTTTGGAGACTTACTTCACACACTTAATAAATGATGAATAATTTTCTGATATTGAGTGCAATTACCTGCTGTAACAGGTAGTTTTTATGACTTCTTTGTTTATAGACTCTATTGGTTTTGTAACCATGGAACCCCTTGGTCTGTTTGCTGAATTTCTGATGGCTGGAACCTGCTGTGTGAATGGGAAAATGCCAATTTTTCCATCAAACAGCAGCTCCCCTTCGGCTGTATAATGCGGTCTTGCAACGGCTGCCATAAACATTACTTTTGGAATAAATCGGTTACTCTTACAAGTACGGTAGTGATCATCTTCTGTTGGCAGTTTGTAAACCCTTTCACTTGATCGTTGCATGTAGAACCATTTTTCGTCGATATGGATGATATTATGCATGCTTCCAAAGCTGATGTTGTTGCTGATAATATCTTTAGCTAAAAAAACTGAGGCTGTATTTGATCCTATGAAGCTTATTTGCATCAGTCAAAGCTGGTTTAATTGCATTTGTGTGTGCTTTGAGACTGCCAGCCTTTATCCATCTTCCAACTTGTGATTTACTGACCCCTAGTTCCTTAGCTAATCTCCTCACAGAGCCTCTATTTGAGAAAGGGATGACTATAATGGCTTCTTCATCCAGCTTTAAGAGTTGTGATGAAGGTGGTCTGGGCCTAACCTGTGGAAATGAAATCGGCAGCCCCTCTGAAATTTGTTGCCTCGCAGTTTGTCAAATGGAACGGGCCGTCCGAACGAAAACTCCGAATGATGTAGCGACTTCTAGAGTGATGCCGTCGTTTAGCTTGCCATTATTGTTGTTACCAAGAAGACGCTGTGCAATCTGAAGTTGATCTGACGGAGATGTATTTTTGCCCTTTTTGTTTCCCCCCATTTTTTGCTGTAAAATTGCTTTAAATTCTGTAACATAAGCTGTTAGCAGCATTCAATGCCTGTATTTATAGCTGAAACAGTTTGGATCTGTATGAATTTAAGTTTGAAAATTTTTGGTGTGATTCTGATGTTGGTTTATGGTGGGAATATGTAAATATTTTGATTTTGGTGGGAAAAATTCCCAAAAAAATTTCAGGTCCAATGCTTTTTTTTTTTTTGTCTTTAATTTGTGTTATGTTTTTTTCTTCTGTTTTTTTTATTTCCAGATTTTCTGCATTTTTTGAACAGGAAAATTTTTTGGATTAATAAAAGTGGAGGGAAGTGTTAACACACTAATCCCTCTACTTAAAAAAGTCTAAAAATAAAAAAGTCAGCATTTTCACTCAGTCAACTGCTTTTTCTTAAGCTCCGTGCCCGGTCAACCTAGGCAGGTTAAGCCGAGACGGAGGGAGTATATCATAAGATATAGATACTCTATCAAGGGCTCATTTGGTAGCCATGATAAGGCCTGATAATATAAATTATCGGGCCTAATCGTTTGTTTGGTACCCATTACAATATATCGGGGTAAAAACAAGGGGCCCTGTATAAAGGTCTTATAAATCCCTCTATACAATCACACCAAATTAGTCTGATAGGTTATACAGGGTACCATAGCAACCTCAAATTAGTCACTTTATCTCAAAGTACCCCCAAACTTATGAGAAAAAAAAAAAAAAAAAATTACCAAATCATGAGCCTAAACTCATACCGTTATTAAACCAGAAAAGCTAGGTCTAGATCCATAGCCCCGCTCCCTTACCGACCACAATTGGGTTCACCGCCATTAAAGCAAATTGAAGAAGACAAGTATCAACCGAAGAGAGAAAATAATGTTGTAATATGATGAGAATCCAATGTACATGAGGTCATACACTTTGAAGGACATAATTGTACATTAACTAACTTTTTTTTCTCTAATTTGGGATATTATATTTGCTAACAAACAACTGACATGGTATAGTCGTAGGACACACTACACCTAACCAAACTTGAGATATGATAGGTTATATGATATGTGCATGATAACCTATCTCATGATAGCTACTACATCCTTAATTAATATTAGCTATCACATAAGCCCTAAGTCTAGTATTACATTATATCAAGTGTAATTGTATAGTGGACGATACAAAGTGTATTCTACCTAGTGTAAGATTTACCAATTTTTTAAAATAAATCAAATTACTTGATTCGAGATTTTTCATTAAAATTTGATCTAAACTATGTCCGAGTGATGATATCAAACAAGTTTAAACATACTTTTTACGTTTCTTTTCGAGCTTGATGACTTAAAATTATTAAAACAAGAATAAAAATGTCAAGCTATTTGAGCTTGACTCGTGCTTGGTTCGACTAAAACTCGTTCATCCTAATGGATCAAACAATCTCAAATATAACATTAAAAACTCGATAATATTTCTAACAAACTTGAACACTAGTACGTTTGGCTTGATTCAAACTCATTTATAGCCATAATTACAACCTTTTAGGGGATATTTGGATTGGGATGTAGTGAAACGTGCCCCGTCCACTGGGACACATTCACGGCTGGTCCATCTATAATGTTATTTTTGTTCAAGGGTGTAGTAGAGTAAGATGTGCATTGTAGATGTCATATCATAGGTTCTAGGTGATGTAAGTACTGATATAAAAGGTACACTGAAAATTGTAAAAGGTATATTGAGAATTGTAAAATATGATGCGGGATGCCAGGTAATGATAAAAAAAATGAATTGTAAACTGTAAAAGATGATGTATATATTAGAAGGTTGATGGTTCGGATGACCAATCAATAAAGTGAAATAAACACGAATTAGATTGATAATGCACAATCCGGTAACCACCCACTTCAACCTAAATTAACGCAGAAAATATAAAAACACACAGGATTTACGTGGTTCGATCCGGAGATCTACGTCCACGGGCAAGAAACGGCAATCGCCGAGGTGTTTCTCTTTACTCGAGCGCGGAGTTTACAGTGCGTGTTACAGAATGCAAAGTGCGAACCCTAATTCAGAGTTCTTTTTGCCTATTTATACTACTAAACCAAAACCCTAACTAAATCCCTATAATCTTGCCCACCAAATCTGCATGGCAGTTTGGGAAAAGATCATGGCCTTTATTCGCGGAACAAACTTGATTCGCTGAACAGAATGCGTATTGCCAGGCCTGTTGGGCCTGGGCCTTCGCGCTCGCTGGCGTGCTTGCTGGGCTAGTAAGTGGGCTCAGGATTAACCCGACCCGAAGTAACCGGGTTATCCCTATCAGATGCCCCCCCCCCCAGCCGAAGCGAGGTAGGAGCTTCGGTTGTCACCGGGGTGGTATGGTGAGCAGGAAGAACCGGGGTCTCTGGCAGGCCGGAGTGTTTATGCAGGACTGAGTTTATCTGCGTCCCTGGGACTCTGCGAAGCGGTCAATGGACGCAGTGCCGAGTTGGGCCGAAGTACGCGGGGCATATAGCGAGATATCGAATTCCCCAAAAACCAAAAACGCGTTGGATGGATATGTCAGTCTGGCCGAGGTGGAGTGTACACCGGAGTGGGTAGTTCGGCCGAAATAGTGGGAGCACCGGAGTGTAGTGGTATGACCGAGGTGGAAGGTACACCGGGGTGTAGTTTGAATCTTCCGGAAGAAGGGTGAAGCTGATGTGATTGGCGGCGCCATAATGAGAGAGAGAGTCGTGAAGTGACACTCTCTGCGAATTCCAAGAAAGCTGTTCCCCACGCGCCTCGGTAACTGCAGAGCGCGTGAAGAGCACGCATGAATCTGCATCACTGAATTTGAATAGGCTGCATCAGAGCCGTCGGTTTTTTCCATTATATTGGGGAATAACTGCACAGTAACTTTTCATCTTCTCCATTGCAATTCATCTGTTTAGAAAGCGGGAAAAAGAGGAAACCTGCATTTGCGATTCATCAGAGATCAAAAATTTCTCAAATCAACCCTTTCGAGTTTAAATCAAGTAAGTATGTCTTCCTCTTCATCTTCTTCAAAATCTGCCTCAAAATCTGCCTCGATCGAAGAATTAGGGACATCGAATGCCCCGTTAGATATCCCCCCCTATCATACATCATTCCGGAGAAGGATGATGTTAGAACAGTAGATAGAGTTGATGGCTTAGAGTGTAACGTTATGATGGTATCGTTTTATGAATGTCCGGTGGAGGATCTTGAGGTGTCCTCTATAGCGTTACGGATGTCACGGGAGCAACTTGAGAGGGAACTCCCATCATTTTTTCTTCCCTTCGACCTCGAGTATATAATTCCTACCCCCGTGGATAGGGCCTGTTGCCCACCGCAGGGGTTTATGACTGTGTATATCGACCCCCTTAGAGTAGGATTGAGGTTGCCGTTGTGGAATGTAGTCATAGAGTTGTTAAAATACTACGGCATCGCTCTCTGCCAGTTAGCACCGAACGCGGTGAGGCAGGTGGTAGGATTCACTGTAGTCTGTAAACAGGCTGGATTAGAGCCGACGGTAGAGCTCTTTAGGTTTTTCTTCCAGCTTAAAAACTTCGGGAAGTCTAAGGGGTGGTATTCCTTTAGTCCCCGAGCCCGAGGAGGGTTCAAGGTTCAGAACCCGAGCAAAGTAGAGGGGTGGAAGGAGAAGTTCATCTTCGTTAGGAATAAAATAGCACTCCCGAAGTGGAGGATTGACGAGGTGCTTGATACCGCCCCCGTGGAGAGCCCGGGGGCCGAAGTGGAGCATACGTTCCGGACAGTAGGGACTTTCAAAACCCTCTGCTCCGAGGAGGAGTTGGAGAAGGCGGGATTGAGCCTGTATTATTTAGGCAATGGAGACGCCGAAGAGGGTAGGATTTCTCTTTCTTGTTGCTTAAACTGTCATTCTGCGGAGAACTAACCATAGATATATATGCAGTGGGACGCTTCGGAAAGCAACCAGCATCGGGGAGCCCCGCCAAGACTGAAGCGGCGAAGAAGAAGGGGAAAACCACCGAGGTGTCTCCTCGGGGGAAAATGCCAACCGGTGCGCGAACGTCAACGGGGTCGGAGGAGCGGGTGGCGCCGGCGGGGTCGCCGGCCGTATAAAAGAAGAGGCCGGAGCCTACTGGGACTCCGCAAGCTCCATCCAAGAAACCCCGGACAGGGGAGAGCTCGCAGGTAAACTTAAACTTCTGTTCATGAATTGTTTGGTATGACGTCTGTAGATGGACTTATCTGTTTCGCTTCTGCCCAGGTTGAACAGGTGGCCCCAAGTATGCTGGGATTTGACGGCGCGGACGCCGAGAAAATTCTGCAGCTGGCCAAAGGAATTATAGAGGTCGGCCTAAAAAACGAGGTGAAGGCCAGGGAAGGGCTAGCTGCAACAGCGCGGGACTTCCGAGCGCGAAATGATAAACTCGCGTTTGACTTGTCCCAGGCCCGCAAGAGGGCCGCCTTGGTCGAGACCGAAGTCGCGCGTCTGCGCGGTGTGGAGACGGAGAACCATGGTCTCCGAGGTGAGCTGATGCAGCTGCGGGCGGAGATGGAGGCGAGGGAAGCGGCCGTGGTTGGAGGGCAGGGATCCTTGCTGAGGGCGTTCGCCGAGAAGTTATTACACTCCAGCACATTCCTTGACTTCCAGACAAAGTTTGTGGCAATAGGGGATAAAGCCACACGGGCCATGGTGTTGGAGGAGGTTAAGGAGGCGTACCCAGATGTGGACATCAATCGTCCAGAATTTGGGTATGATCCTGAGGCGGCGGCCGAGGTGGAGAAGGCTTATTACGCCGCGCTAGCGGAGCTGCCGGAGTGGCCCTTGGTGAGTGCGCTCGGGGGGGAAGAGGCAGCTTCTGACTGCTGCAGAAGTTGCCAGCTGCAAAGTGGACCAAGATGAAGAATTCCTGGCATTCTGCCGAGGTGAACCGATCACTACTCCCCCGAGCACCGATCCCCCCTCACAGACGGAGGCTGAGACCCCAACTGCGATCGAGGCCGTCGCAGCAAATGAAGAATCTGAGAGGTTGCCCGAAGAACCCGAGGCAGTCGAGCGGGAGGTCAGTCGATCCCCGCAGATTTGAACTTGTAAATTTGTAGTAATGTTAGGGGGGATGTACTGGAACAGTTGTATTCTTGCAATTTGAATTACAATTCTCGTTTCCTGGACTCTTGCTTTCTGTTTACTTGTATGATCAATTTATGTTTGTTGCCGAACTGTGTGTAACTTCTTACATACTTGAGAGTAATTGAACTTGTTGTCGTCGTTGTCTGTCTAGAACACCGCGGAGCTGCACGAGACAATAAAGAAGTTAATGAAATCACTTGAGTGGTTCCGCGGAGAGAAGAACCGTCTGGAAATGCACGTAGTGCCTAAGCTGAAGAAGCAGATAGCCTCGGCAGAGGAGAAGGTGGTCGAGGCCAATGAAAGAGCCAAAGACTTCGAGATGAAGTATCGAACCACAGCTGCCGAGATGAGCCGCGTCCGCGTTCACCATAAGGAATATGAGCGAATTCTGTCCGAGTTCGGTCTTCTAACTTTTGAAGAAGTAGAAGAGCGGACTGTTGAAATCCAGAGTGACATTGCGGCGTTGATGTCGAGGAGCTCGGTCGAGTCCGCGGAGCTCGTGAGGAAAAGAGAAGTCCTGGAATTGCTGCTCAGTATGTACGAAGGGCTGAAGGGCCGAATCAGGCGGAGGCCTTCTGCTGAAGAGTTCATCGCGAGCACAAGCCAGGAACGAAGTATGCAGAAAGCTCCTCGGAAGGACAAGAAGACCAAAGGCAAGAAGAAGCCCTCCGAGCAGAGCAAAGGCATAGTCATCCGAGAGCCAGCTCCGGTTACTACAATTGAAGAAGAACCCCCGGTGGTTGCCGAGGAGATAGTCGAGGAGTTGGCCCGGGAAATAGAAGTAATGGCTTCGGAGGAGTGGGACTTGAGCAGTGGGCTCAAACATCGAGGTCGGCCCCACAGTCCAGTAACCGAGCACAGTCCAGAGATGAAGCCCCTAGGCCAGTGCCCAGAGAAAGTCCTCGGCGGAGGGAGACTCAAAGGGATGACCGAGCCGGAGCCCGAGGGGGTAACAGAGCCGGAGCCCGAGGTCGAGGATCTTCAAGATCCCGGAGGACCCAACGCAGACCGAGAAGTGGGTCCCAGCACCGGAGCGCTGAATATTGGCTAGGGGGCCGTAGACATTAGCTTATATACTTGTTGTTTTTGTTGTTTTGTTTGTTTTTTTTTTATGGTTGAAAACTTATGTAAGAAACCATTTGATGTGTAATATTCAAAAGATGATAACTGTTGTAATGTGTACAAACTGGTGTAATGAAAGTAACTTGTTACAAATCACTTTAATCGGGTGTTCGGGAACACAATAGAAAACTTGTTAACTGTTTTAAATAGGTGTTCGGGAACACGGTATGGATAAATCCAATCTCCCCGGACGGATCAGGCGGGAGTAAAAACTCCCCGGACGGATCAGGCGAGAGTAAAATACCTCTCCGGACGGATCAGGCGGGAGTAAACATTTCTCCGGTTAAACAGACGAGAAAGTGATGTGAGTCCGGGGACTGATATGCAAACCTCCTCGGACGGACCGAGAGAGAGGTTTAATTGTCCGGAGACTAATAATGATAGTGTGATTGTGTTAGGGCGTCCCCGTAACATAAAGAATAACACAGTAAGTTATGCAAGCAAAGAATTTTTATTCAATGATAAGTGCCGGAGCAAACTCGAAAGTACAAAGCGAAATAACAACTATAAAGGAAATTAAAGGAAAGATAGTACTTGCAATGTAGCCTTCACAAATAGAAACGCCTCAAATTTGTGATGTGCCAACTTCGGGGGATCGGGGTCCCGTTGATTTGTTCAAGCTGATAGGATCCAGAGTCATGTACAGCAACGACTCGGTAGGGGCCTTCCCAAGAAGCATGCAGTTTGCCCTCGGGGGCAGCTTTGCTGGCCGAGTTAAGTCGAAGGACTAAGTCCCCGACATTGAATTGTGTACCTCGAACCCGGAGGTTATGATACTGGGCAGCTCGCTGTTTGCACTTAGCCTGCTGAATGAACGATTGCTCCCGGCGATTCTCAAGCTCATCCAAATTTGCGCGAAGAGCCTCGTCGTTATCCTCCGGAACTAATGTAAGGAGGCGAGGACTCGGCACACTGATTTCAGCGGGGATAACGGCTTCGGAGCCATAAGTAAGGCTGTAAGGAGTCTCCCCGGTGGAAGTATGCGGCGTTGTGCGAATAGCCCATAAGACTTGTGGAAGGTTCTCAGCCCAGAGACACTTGGCACTATCCAGGCGCTTCTTTATTCCCGTGAGAAGGGTCCGGTTGGTGACCTCAACCTGCCCGTTTGCTTGAGGGTGAGCAACCGACGTGAAAATCTGTTTGATGTGGAGTTCTTCACACCATGAGCGGAATGGATCATTGGCAAACTGTTTACCGTTGTCCGAGATAATAGTGCTCGGGATGCCGAAGCGGCAAACGATATTGTGCCATACAAATTTCAAAATATTCTGGCCGGTGATAGCGGTAAGTGGTTCGGCTTCGACCCACTTAGTGAAGTAGTCTACGGCAACGACCAAGAACTTCAACCCCCCCGGAGCAACGGGGAAAGGGCCAACAATGTCGATGCCCCATTGAATAAACGGCCATGCACCTTGGATTCCGGTGAGCTCGGTCTGTGGCAGATGCTTTACACGGGAGTGTAGTTGGCACTTGCTGCATTTGGATACTAAGTCATGAGCATCGTTGAACAAGGTAGGCCAATAGTATCCCCAGCGGAGAACTTTCTTTGCCAAAGTTCGGGAACCGATATGGCTTGCGCAGGCCCCTTCGTGAACCTCCCGCAGAACTTGAATGGCCTCGGCAGGGGCGAGGCACCGGAGATTCGGTTGTAGGTACGACTGTCGATATAGAACCCCATTATGAAGGGAGTATTTGGGGGCTTTGAGCACAACTTGCCGAGCTCGTAGCTTGTCAGTGGGCAGAA